>OX383271.1:13057205-14265776 GCA_947522985.1 Lithophane socia | reverse complement strand
ATGATGGCAGCGGGGTTTGACGGTGTCAAAATACGCTGTCTAGGGAAGGACACTAACTTACTTTCATAAAATAACGTTTCAGTGACGTCATTCGACGGTAAATTGCGGATACTATGCGGAGGTCACCGCAGTCTTAGAAAACCGTAGCTTTACTTACGGCTTCAAAACTGTGGCAGCCAAAAAATCGTCAATATTTAATCTTATGAATGAACCCTAAAAGAATCTTTGCTTGACATTACACAATTATAAACCTTGGTCCTTCACAAATAAAGATTAAACCAACAGCAATATTAATTTTGTCGATTCTAAAAGAATTTGATTAATTGTTCAAGCGGACAGTAGCAGTAAACTTTTTTAATTTTTATATTTCGAACGTCCGGTGACTGGCCACCATTGTGTTCGATTCATTTATCAAACTTCCAAAGGTTCAAATCGATTCGGATATTTTAATATCGATACTTTTATTCGAATCGGTATGAATCGTTTATTTTTATGAATGGCGGGCATTAGTAAGGGCACAGGAATGTGTGAATGGAATCGTTGCTACTCGATTCAAATGTGTTCATCACGATTTCAAAACTCTGGTGTAGATAGGTTAAAACGTAGATGTTTTGTTACAAAAGTATATAAAATTAAATGATGAATTTTGATAAAGCTAGATCTTAGACCAAATAAAAACCAAGATAGAGCGCTGTCAACAGTGACATGAGGCCGGTTTCATAAACATGAGTACAGGGGGCTCAGTCTACTAATTTACAAACGTGTCAGTGGTCTCACAATGATGAGTTTTTGACAGATATGTCATACAAAATCTGTCAAAAACTGATCATTGTGAGACCACTGACACGGTTGTAAATTAGTAGACTTGGCCCCCTGTACGACACAACTTAGATGTAGCATAAAATTTAAAATTTGCATTCATTCATTTCAATTTTACAAATGTATTTGGTTATATGACTTTACAAGTAATTGCGTTTGCGTAAAGATCATTTTCACCTAAAGCAGTAATAAAGATCGGCGATTTTGAAGGCGCACTCAGTTCGGATGGTGATCGGTTTTACGAATTTTGCCGATGTTACATCTAAGTTGTGTCGTACTGTACTACTTAGTCTGTGTAGACATTATTTAGCAAGATCAACTTACATGTAGCAAAAATATTAGACAATCAACTAGGTGGTCGAGGCGATGAGGACGTACAGTCAGGGAAATTAATTGTTTAGACGATACGTACATTAATCTGCCGTGTTATAGATATTTCATATAACTGCCAAAGAATGACAACAAATTGTGATTTGAATTTAAAGACAGTTTAACTTGATTGTTAATTTGCTAAGCAATAATTTTGCTCTACCATTTAAGTACACCCTAACCATAGGATATATTTATCATGCACCTATTAACCAAGATAGCTTCCTATATCTTCTAAATTACCCACAACTTACAAGTAAAAGATACAAATATCGGTTCTCCCAGTCATCCATCAGTGCTGTACTTCCGAAGGAAGCCAGATAGTCAGATAAAAATGATTATGCTCGCCTACTAGATCAAGATAATCGGTATATTGAGGTGATAGACGCGATCGGTATAAGCCGATCGGGTGCCACTGCGCATGACGTACAGGGTGATACAAAAAGGTTTGGCAAAGTGTGAAGTTAAAAATGACTAGCCGATTATTTTTTTATCATTAAATTTATTTATTTATCGAATAAAACGTTTAAAATTGTACATGTCGACAACAGTAAGACTTTCCACACAACTAAAGTAGGTACCTAAAGATAAACTAAAATATTTTGTTTACAGGGGCAAAAAGTAGTGATGGATTGGAATTACAAATTTTTGGTAGCGACCCGCCCGAACTAGGTTAATTCAAACCTGTGTTTCAGGCAAATAAGTCTGTTCAACAGAAAAGATTGCGCTAGCACAGGGCCTGTCGTTGTAGTCATGTTCATGTGAGGCCGCAGGCCAGCAATGAACATCTTTCAGTTGAATAAAGATAATGAGGAATGAGAGTTGAATAATGATGCTGCGGCAAGTTAAATCCCAAAAAACATGCGTTTCACGTGTGTTCGTAAAGTAAAGCGCTGCTTTAACTTACTGAATTCCTAATACTGACTAAATCTGCCGATCTGGGGGCTGACTATGAAGTATTAATGCCATCATTATTCCACTGCGAAAAAAGGATGGTGCTAGCGGCCTTGTATAGCTCCGTCTCTCATTAACACTGGAAAAATGGTCGTAGTAAATATAGGTGCTGTTCTGTAAAAATCTCAACGTGTAAACTTAGGTGAAGTGATCTGTCACCTTGACGCTAGGGATTGACAACTCACTTCATCCAAGTTTTCACGGTGAGGTGTTTACAGAATAGACTGATTTGACTGTTTACATAAGTATACCACTTACTACAATTTCATAAAGAATAAGTTCTTTTGGATGATCTGTGAACAAACAAAATTATGTATGAATTACATTCATATGGTTCTTGTTTATGTCTGGCAACCTGATACAGAAACTGAACATTCACATTCTGATTTTGTTTAAGACAATTTTTTCCTCAATCGAAATCGATAAATTCCCAAAATCAGAACATCCTGTATAAGCAGTTGCGGCTCACGGAAGATCCCGGTGTCGCGATACTGTCGTAGTGATAGATAATCTTTGAAATCGAACATCGTTCGACGGCTGCACCAAGTTAATGTGGCAGTAATTTATTGGGCAAGCTCACCAAGCTTGGGCAAGCTTGCCCAGGCTATATGGACTTCAGGTTGTGTAGGTTAATTTTGAAGGAAACAGGATATTGTGGTTGAGTGGTGAAAATAGTGAGATTTCTCGCAAGTGATTTATCGTTTCTCGAAGATAGTCCTATCCTGCGTTCAACTATGAACCATCGTTTCCAGTTTTCACACTAATCTATGACAGTCGTCGGATATTTTGAATCCCGTAAATCCAGCAAGTATAATCATAGAAACATTGCCCAATGATTCTTCGTCTAAATATTAATGCAGCCGCATCTGTGGTTAGACTGGTAGTCGACTAATACCCAAACCCGTAGAAAGATACAAAGAAAAATAGGAGTATTCTCGTTTGAGCACCTATGCATTGAGTATTCCCATTTGAAATACCTTTGGTACTCAATGCATAGGTGCTCAAACGGGAATACTTCGAAAAATAGTTTATTTGCCGCAAAAAAGGACCATAATATACGCTTCTGTGCCCTTAAACCATTTCTTAATAAAACGACTTGAGTGACATTTGTCAAGTTTAGCAAATTATGAAACTACACAGTATACTGGTGGTGGACTAGCTAGCAGATTAAGATTTGACTCGCTCTGAATAAGCTGGAAGCCAGCCCAAAGATAATTTCTAAACCATGGTCATGAAGACAGAGGCGCGGTCCAAATGTGAGATCTAACTGATGCAATATTTCAAAGCTATCACCACATCGAAAAGTGGGCAACGGTTCTTTGTATTCACCAACCTTCACCTATGTATCCTATCAACCACATCGAATCGTCTCAATCGTAAAGACCGACAACTCAATCGGAATCGACACAAACTAATGACAAACATATGTTTACGTCAAACGTCCAATGTATCCAAAATATAACAAATTCTGTATTACCACATTATTTCTATGCGATTTCTACGGCTATTTCTCTATATTACATCATCAAGAAACCATACCATTACTTACCACATTACTGATAAACTCATTCCCAAACAAAAATAGACTCTATGTTCTTGACGTAAGAGTCATGATGATTCTAAGGAGGTGTATGACTAATTTGGTAGTTTCTCAATAAGGTGCGCTGTCCATCACAATCGATTTGTCCCGAACGCGAGCAAAGCTACAAAAAATGTCAGATAGGACGTTCAATCAATATAATGACTTTATTTAACATTGACAATAAAATATAGCTGGTATTGTATGTGGAGTGGATGAGGAACAGGGTGGAGGACACTGTTGATGGCCGTCAGGTTTTATAAATTGAGATATTTGCTAATGCACAGTATAAGACTTCAAGTTCAAGTTATTTATTTCATAACAAAAATACATTTGTATTGAAATATTTTCACAGTAGTAACACAATAAGAAGCAACTTAAACAATTTCAAATACAAGTAACCTCGCCCCTCACGCATCATACAAACATTAATATTCTTATTGATAAGAACAAAATACATTAAATACATTACAATTCAGTCAAGCTGAAAGATTAAATAACTAAGTAGTTGATAATCACTGTCACGCTGCTGCTAACTATAGGAATATGTTTTTTTTAGATCGACTTCCTTAATTTATTTGGTAAATAAATATAACAATACCTATACACTTACGATTGAAAGTACATGATAGGTATTTAGGTGAAAATCCCTTTGCGGGGTTCACATCTCTTATATGTGAAGCAATCATGGAAGTACTTACGTAATGAAAGTCGGTCGTATTCAAAATAATCTTGAACTCACAGCCTCCTTCAGTTGTCTAAAAAAAGTCGCGTATTTCTTATAACAACCGGTACATCTACCCTATTTAAAATTATTCAAAGCCCCAATCCAGATGGGCCAGCATAAGCCGACAATACTGATCGACTGCCATAAACCATCGTATTGAGAGATCTGTCAGTCGCGAGACAATGGGTTCGATTCCAGTTTGATGCCAGATGACACGATTACTGCGTGGTGTAACCTTAATTTGATTTATTCGAAGGTGAGTAGAAATCCAATGAGTTCATTAGGAGGATTAGTTTAAATCTTTTTAGCCTTGGAAGAAGTCTTGCTATCGTTAATTCTGATATACCTTGCCTCATCAGGGAAAGTCAGAAGCCCGTCTGAAGTTATCCTGGAATTTAAAAGTGAGGTCAGATGGCCGAAGGTACTTATGAAATAAGGTAAGCTGGTTCAGTCAGATTGGAATCTAGCCCCAACAATTGATAAATAGGTCAATTTTACCTAGGCATATTAGGCCTTTATCCTACCCCTGTCTTAGACCAGATAAAAATCCAAGATATAGCGCTACGAACAATACAGTGAAGCATGCCAAAACTACACCCCCGTTCTCTGCATACACGCTCACACGCACACATTTAAAACCATTTACAATCAAACTACACCTCACTAAGTGCACACATGTTTACGAAACCGGTCTCATGTCACTGTTGACAGCGCTTTGTCTTGGTTTTTTATTTGGTCTGAGGCCTCTGCTAAGTAGTGTTCCAGACTTCCCGTCATATTCTAATCTCAGTGTCAATAATGTCAAAAACACTTCTAATTTCCCTAAATTTTTGACAATATTTTGAAAATGATTGTCGCTGAGATGAGATTGCGACTGGATTTTAAATATCTCTGAGGTAAAATACATGTTATGTAAAGCATAATTATATTTGCTAATATGACCACAAAGGATGAACAAAAAGTAACCATTACTACTAACTATTTTACAAAACATATGAATTGCATTATAAATGATTTCTGAACCCGGACTTGTTGACATAGAAAGAATTTTAACTATCAATACCATTAACCTAAAATCAATGTCAAGCGAAAGTAATTCTCATCGTAATGAACACTAAAAATGCATTCGAAATATTCACATTCTAACTACTAACTATTTTTTTTTTTTTTTTTTACACCTGTACTACCAGTAAGCACTAAGTACACCGTAGAGAGCAAATCATTCAACACACACAACCAAAAACAATGGTACAAAGAGCTCACACATGAACCCCATCAAGGGCCATCATGGGCCATCACTCTATAGTCGTCGCGAGACAATCGGCAAATGATGACAGCTAATACCAAATGACGATTGGATGTAGACCAAGTAGCGGTGGAAGGGATATGAAATGCTGGGCGCGAATTCTGCCTATGAAAGGATTGATTCTAGGAGGACGCGTGAAGCAGAACATATATTCAAATGTGTTGATAAATATTTACTTGATGAAACTGCTGATATCAGAGATGATGGAAACAAAAATGGAATGCCACCGGTATACTCCAAATGCGTGTCTTCGGACGACAAATTTCCTTAGATATCACGATTAAAATAAATTGAGATGACGCCAGGAGGATGATGATCATACTTTGTAGTAATAGATCTTTTAGTGACAGAGCACCCAGCTAGATAAGTATTGGTGCCAGCAGTGAAATTATAGGTACTGAGATATTTTATCTTTTATTTTACAGCATCGGAAAGTCCATTAAAATTTGTATTGCCGGTGACTGTAAAATGTTTGGCGGTCACCAATTTTTATCAGATCGGCTGACGGCCAGTTTTGTAATCTGTAACATTCAATAGATCATGTTAAAACAAAACCTATATTAAACAGCTGATCATTATACATAACTGGCGAAGTGTGGGTGTACTATAGGTATAACTCTGCCTAACCCTTCGGGTAATACAGGCGTGATGTTATGTATGTATGTATGTACTGATGCCTCAGTCATTAAAGTTTCGTCATTAAACTAATCACCGTAGACATCCCATGTTGCCTACGCGTTTAATCTTTGGCAAACCTCAGCATTGCACTCCAGGGCTGCGTCCATTAACGTAAGTGACTCTCAGTTCGATGTGCAGACGTTTTTTGTCTGTCTACGTGATTGATAAAGAAATGGGAGGGATACGACACTTTTTACTACAAACTCTTCTGTGCCATCATCACTATATGCAAGCCAAGCAACTTCAAACCTTCTGCGTTTGACTTAAGGTTTACATGATTAGATGCTTTGAGGTTTTAAACTTTGCCAAAAACCAATCCTCCCTTACAATCTTTCGAACGCAATTTTTTTAAAGTGCTGTTGGCAATTTCTTTGTCATTACAATTTGACTCTCGTGTAGTTTCAAATAGAGTTGACTCACGTTATTGAGAACGGTAAAATAAAGTTGGTTAATGAACAAATCATTTCATGGGCTTGTAAAGAAATGTTTGCAAGTGTTTTGTGTATTAATTTCTAAAATGGAAAGATACAATGGATCGATTCATAAAGGATTTTCAATGGAAGATGTCATTCGGATGAATTTAGTAAAAGATGCCTAATAGAAACAAATAAATGTAGTTACAAGAGTGTCTAATTTTAAAGAAGATAACCAAGATCCTCCTCAAATCAAATCAAATCAAATCATTTATTTCTTTGCAAACATGGGTATAGTAGGTACATAGGTGTTTTTATAATAAAGCTCTCTTACCGTCACGTGGGCATGCAAAGGTTTACAATTAAAAGTAAAAAAAAAAAATATGTGGTAGACAATTGTAGTTTAAATAAAATAAAATAAATTTAAATGTATTAAATTCCTCCTGGCTCTGAGTTCGATTCCCAGGTTGGGCAAAGTGTTATTGGGTTTTCCTATCTGGAATTTCTCAGTAGCAGCCCGGGTTTTTCATTTGTGACCGGTGTGATGGCTATAGGCTCGCCCCGTTACATGGGATTTAATCATAACTGGCGAAATGTGGGGGTACACCTCTCTGCCCAACTCTTCGGGAAAACAGGGCGTGTCAAACAAGTTATGTCAATAGCCAAGATCGTACCACAAGATTTGGAAAACCACAACAGAATAGAATATTATAGAAAACTCTTTATTATGTACCTACGCACGGCTACACATCAAGCTATACATTTCCAGTATAAGCTGACCTCGCATTGTACGGAAATCCTATACAATGCGAGATCAGCATAAACTGGAAATGTATAGCTTGATGTGTAGCCGTGCGTCCACCATAAAAATTACAAATATAACCAGAGATAAGATAGCACTGCAAAGTGCAAACAAACACAAAAATCCTAAGAATATTTAATTTAAGTTTTTTAACGTTACGAAACAAACGGTATCAAAGATTTCTCCATGAATAAACTTCAATAAGCCTGATACCCGATTATAATCCTCCTCTGAATAAAACTTACCAGACAAAGCGACATCATCGACAATAGACTTTTTTTTTGTTTGAACCTACAAGGAGGTTGACATTGCTATTGATATTTTTTTTTAAATCGTGGGAGTCGTAAACAGGTATCGATTGTGACTTTTGTCGGTTCTTGTTATATCGATTCTTTGACAGTTTTTTAGGGTCGGAATTTTTTATCGATATTTTTGTTTGGATCGAGTCAGATGTGAAATTGTTGCTTGAGATCTAGCGGGCACATGTTTTTCATCGGTTTATGCCTGAGTAATTCTATGAGTTTTATAGTACGGTGTTCCATGTATTAATACTGATCATAACACTTCGCGATGCCAATTTATAGAGCCTAAGTAAGAATCTTTTATCGTTCTGTTCTTTTAAACTTAAATAATATAAAGAGAAAAATTAGATTTTTTGTATGTTATTGCTAAAAAAAATTTGCTGTTCCATACATTTATGTTCGCATAGCTCGTCAAAATGTAGCAAAGCTGATTTTTTTTTCGCGATTTCTCGTTTGAATCTCTTAAGGAGTCATTGTACTCATCATTATGAACAACTTTCAGTATGGGACTGAAAGTTGTTCATAATGATGAGTACAATGACTCCTTAAGAGATTTCGTGTATGAAAATATACACCTTATAAACTAATAATTATCTTTTAACAACTTGAAACAATATCGCGTATTATAATTATGCAATACACATTCCGGAATAAATTCTCTAAATTATGGTGAAAACTGCATCAAAATACGCTGCGTAGTTTAGAAAAACAACGCGTTCACACAGACAGACATGAAAGCGACTTTAATTCTTATTATGTATAGATATAAATTGTGGGTACTCAGAATTTCAATCTAAACTGGAAGTCAACCGTCCATTATCGGAGTCATTTCATTGTGGATGATCAAAAAAATGTAAAATCAATATTGTATGCAATCGCTGTGATGATGCGCCTGTAAGCTATAAAAGTTCAATCTCGGAAGCTGGAGACGTATTCTGAGATGAGATATTACAAGATATTGACGAATCGGTACAAAATTTATATGTTTGTGCGAAGATTTAAGCTTATTTCAATCGTGAAGTCGTTTCGTCGAGTGTATTGAAATAAAGATCTCCCATTGAAAGCAAAAAAGTATTATTTGTTTTGTGATTTAAGTACGAGTACCTAGTTGTTGAAATAATAAGAAAAGCGATGAATTCTGTCTGCATTGCAACAGCCCCACAAAATAATATAAGTCTAGTTGAGTAAACATTATGTTCAGAAATATAATTCTTTCCCAACTTTTTCCACTCTTTTCATTTAGAGCTGCCTAGCTCAGCTAATCAATAAAAATTACTAAGCTTCCAAATGCTTCCGAATGTTTCGTCAAATCCTTCATCGTCAATTTTCTGATTATTAATTTCACAATTTCCATAATAAACTTCTTCCTCACTTTGATCAGAATACGGCAACCGCCACAGCGGCGGCAAGCGTGCGCAGGCGCTCTTTAATTTGTAAATTGAGCCGCGCCGCTAGCGCCATCTATTAGGCGCAGCGGCCACTCAGCTACTGTGCCACCTTCAGTCATTATGTTTTGTTGATTTATTTTACATTTGTTTCATTGCTAATGTTGATGGGAATTGATGTTTGATTCGTATTCAGGATTATGGAGTCTGAGGGTAACTTTACCTACTTTGTTGGACTCTTGTGTTTGTGTTGCGATTTTGTTTTTTCTCGGTTTTTTTCAAGGCATGTATTTAATCGAATATCTAATAATTCCCATTTTGCACTCCTAAAAATATTATGTATACTCTAATATAATGATTGCGCCTCTTTTTGTGAACCTCAAATAATTCTTATTTTGAGGCCCCAAAATTAGTATTTATTTTGAGCGAACATTCCTTTCTTGTATGTATAAAGGCTCTTACATACTGGGGCGATTCGCCGCGCGACGCGAATTTTAACAAAATAATTTCTGAGAAAAGTTCACGGCGAACCATGCGGCGGCGTTGCGTCGCGCGGCAAATCGCGGCAGTATGTAAAAGTCTTAAATGTGTGAACATAAACGGGAAAAAAAAACTCTTCACTATGCTTTGTTAAGTTACTAGCTCCCATATGGGCTCTTTCTTAATTTACTATAAGAGCGAATTTAAATAATAAGTATTGATTTTTAAGATCCTGCCATCGCCTACCAATCACCATTCATAAAAATAAATGTAAGTAGTAAAATCTGAACTTCATCTTCAACAAACCGATAGGTACCGATTATAACTCGATTTATAGAGTAATTACATACGATTGTAAATCGAGTGGAACGGGCATCGATGCCGCCTTTGATGAACACCGATGAATCGAATTAACTTATTTTAACGTGTTTGTTCACTGAGGTGTAACTAGTAAGGTCTTGGTGAAGATTAGACTTTTTATTTGATAGGATAGCTTCTTTGACCATTTTCAACGTTCAAAAGTGCCTTTTATGGGCCTAATTAAAATAAATTATTTGACTTTGAATTGTAACTGACTAGCTTCTGCCCGTGACTTCGCCCGAGTGAATTTTCTTGTTTTAACATAAAAAATATCCTATAACACTCGGCAATACTGTACCTTGCCATTAGTGAAAGAAGTTTTGGAATCGGCGGAGTAATTCGTAACACACTAACAGGGCAATGGGTTTCATTTTGACAGTTCAACAACATTAATTGCGTTATTTACGTTGTTGAGCAGACAAATTTTTCAAAGCTATGATGCAACGGACTAGCAGTATCCTTCAAAATGATTCAGATTGTGATTAATCGTGTGTTACGTACGCAATTTACAGAATCGACCGGCTGATCAGTAGTTTCGAAGATTACCCCCTACATACAAACTCACAAATTCACCTTTTTTTTTTTTTGGGTGGGACATCATCAAATGACTGCTCCCGCTCTGGGCGGAGCGGAAGGGCGTGTCAGACTCTTACTGACTGTTCCTTCAGTTGCCTGTTGCCAGGGTCCCGGTATCCCTTTCGGACTATTCCGCAACCCTGGCAGGATCACAAATTCACCTGTGTTATTATAGATTTGCATTTTACTTAGGTACTGTGGCAAGATACAGATATACCTAGATACCCACAATATAAATATTGCAACACCGACCATTTATCTGTATATACAAATAAACGTATGTGATTTGATTTGAACCTATTTACTACGAGACTCCAATTTGTAGTCTAGTTAAAGTCTATTTTTTTTATTTCGTTGACTAATTTGACATTTCAAGTATAATGTTGTTTGTTTTTTTCAATTTGGAGTTTGACATTTGCACCTGTCAAATTATTCTACGAGATTAAAAAATAGACTTTAGTAGGAGACAAAGGAATTGGCAATAGTGCCTGTACATTTAAAGCTACGATATAGGTTTGGTAACTTCGTGTTGGTATCGGTTGACAACTACACATTACTTATACAATATACCAGGGGGCCCAATTAGTCTACTAATTTACAAACGTGTCAGTGGTCTCACAATGATCAGTTTTTGACAGATATGCCATACAAAATCTGTCAAAAATTCATCTTGGCCCCCTGTAGTAACGAAAAAATTCGAAACGTGATACGATCAAAGTATCAGAAATGAGTGCTACAGTGACTACATAGACTGTATAAAACTCAATCACAAGAAAAATTAACAAATCGAATTGATATTGCATATCATTACAAACAGTATCAGTGTAATAATACCTCAATAATCGAAATGCGATCACATAGTAGGAACTTTATCTGATATACGAAACTCAAAACACTTAAAAATCAACCCAATCACCTGCACACAAAATCGAAAATCAAAAAACCCGACTCAAATTCATAAGAGTTTTTGATTTCAGAATTGAATTTATTAATCTAAAAGTAGGAGAGAGATGGCAACAAGGTTTTGGATGAGAAGGAAAGTGATAGAAGATTAGTAAGACCGGTAGCTGAATGCTTGCAATTATAGTGATCATGGTGCCAAGGCAATTTCCTTCGTATTTCTATCGTGGTCTTAATTAGGTAGTTTTGCTAATCGAATCGTATGCGGTGGTCTGTCGTCATTATTTTGATTATTCCGAGTGCGATTCGCTAATAGAGAATGAGATTGGGATCCTTGTATGCTATTTTTTTTATCGTTCAGACAATGTGGGTTGTAAAGTGTGGGATTTTCTTTTGTTTTCGTTAGTTAGATAGACTTATTTTCACTGTGTTTACTATTTTGATAGCTTTTTATAATCAACCTATATTTTTCCAGTTTATTTCTTTTAAATAAATAGATAGTAGAGTAAGCAGTAAAAATTTAGTAATTATTTGAGAAATTAGGTATAATTTAGTTTAATTAAATCTTGAATTTTAATTTCATGGGAAAACCTTGTAAACTTCCTGCGTGACAGGCAGGAAGGCTGAAAATGAATCATTTTTTAGATATTAAGAATTTTTTTTTAGCAGTAATACAATACATGCCTTTATTCCGTGACCCTTATTTTTCTTAGTAAAGTGTATTATGTATATTCTAAATTTATTATTATTCTCTTATTGCTGAGACTCAGGCCTCTTATATGACTATGAGGGAGGGGTACACGTCACTTATACTGGAAAATAACCGAACAGCCATCGGTTTTTGTTTGCTGCATTCCTTGGCAATTGGAAATTAGGGTTAATCCGTTTGAATTTATCCAACTAACGGGCAGAAAAAATATTGACATAGTCTAGATAAAGTGGAGGTAGTGTTTTTTTTTGTTTTTTTTTTTTAGTTGGGTAGTATTTAAATATTAGTGTTTTTTTACGTAATCGTATTAGTATTTATAGCAAATAAACATATATTTTTTCTTTTTAAAATTGTTTATAAATCAATATATCAGAACAAAGAACGTGAGACTTCCACCAATTCCAGTTATATAGGTATAGTTACCAGTAGGTATCCTATATAGGTACAAATTACCAGATGCAGCAATTTATCAGAATTTTATGCCAACAAATTCTATCATTAGTCTGACCTCCATTATCCAATTATGAGAATACATTCGTCAGGTACATAACTCACTAACAAGTACATCAAAATCCTTGCACTAACCGCCACAAGTCAACGCCCTCGATGACGTTTAACCCTATCCGCGCTGCCCGAAAAAATAACAATATTCAAAGTTTAAAACTCATCTTTTATACCACATCACGCAAACTGGAATCTTGTTCATCTAAAACAATGCTAAGAACACGACTGTGGACACTTTAGATTAAAGCTACCGATAAATATATTATGATGTACTCGCTTCTGCCGCGGCTTCGCCCGCGTTGAGGTCGGAAATTATCCCACGGGAACGTACTAGCGGGATAAAAAGTATCCTTTGTGTTAATCCAGGTTATAAAGTACCTGTGTGCCAAATTTCATCCAAATCCTTTCAGCCGTTTTTGCGTGATTGAGTTACAAACATCCAAACATACAAAGTTTCACATTTATAATATTATTTAAGTAGGATTTTATTTAAATTTATGTCTTATTCTCATTTTCTGGGAATTTATTAATCGGCTAATATGAATTCCTTTTGTGTTTTACAACGTTGAGAGAGGAATCTGATATGTTTTTTGAATTTTTTTTTTTGTTTTTGGTATTGTTTTATGGCTTTTATTGATTTAAGTGTTAGTTTTGCAGTTTTTTGTGATTTATGAGCGATTGGTTTTTGTGTTTGTATAAGAATTATTCATGCAGCTATGTCAGGTTGGAGTGCAAAACCTTGTTAACGCTAAAAAGTGTGACTCAACGCGAATGTATTTTAAAATGTTTTTTTATATATAATAAAGTGTTGATAGGATAAAATGTGCTTAAAACTTGATAAGTTGTATTTTCTTCGCGTGAGAATTAATGTTTATCTGTCCAAAGCCCGATTTCAAAGAAATGTTTTTCTAATTTAATTTAAAACGATGCATACCATTTAATACTTCACTGTTTCTCGGACAAGCCGCCTCTATAAAGGCAGTGTTCACTCATTTGTCAAACCGTGTGGATATTTATTTATCACAGACCCTCCGCGAGTAAGAAATACCTGACTACAAAACCATTTATTTTCTTTTATAAAAACATACATACAGCCTTATTTTGAAGCCAATAAGATCTAATTTTTACTAACAAAATAGGTTTTTAAATGCAAAAGTTACCATTACGATTGGTTATTTATTCACGTGACAACCTTTTATTTACTTTTGTAAAATAAAAGTTTAATCCTTATTGCCTTAAAAATAAACACTAAATTCGTGTATGTTTACTAAAAAAAATGACATAGTAAAAAGTTTTATCAAACGTAAATAAATTCGAAATCTATACGCGAGTCGTTTCGACCGCGCCACTGTTTTTGAGTGTTAATAGATTACAACCTTTTTAGATCTTTTGTATTTTATGGCTTCATTCTTTACTGGTTATTAGTCGTTTTAAATAATTTATATTCTGACTAGCTTTTACCCGCGGCTTCGGCTGTGTGGAGGTCAGAAATTATCCCACAAGACCCTACTACCGGGATTAAAAGAATAGACAAAATGGCAGATAAACAATCACTACCTGTCATTTTGTCTATTATTCCGTCGACAAATCTCGTTTCTACGGTGGTCATGCTACGCGTGCTGGTCATGTTCTACCTGTGTCAAATTCTATCCAAATCCGTTCAGCCGTTTTACCGTGAAAGCGAAAAAAAGCGCGCCATATAAAATACTGCCAACATATAGTTGGGAAAAGGCTAGGCAGATTGATTGATGTTTTTTACGTCCACTCTTTTCTCTCCCTCGTTTTTTCGTTTATTCTTGCAGGACCCATACGGACTTGTGTCCTAAATAGCCTTTGCCAATACAATACCAATAAACGTCACAATAATATCTCAAATACCCACATTATAATCTAAATATTTACCACTCCAGCATAAATCGTAAAACGACAATAACCTCTCAAAAGCCTTCATAATACAATTTCTTGTTCATTTTCTTTGTAGCATAATGCTCGAATGTTAATCAATCCTTGCACAATAGTTGTACAAACTAATAGCGGGCATAAAGCATAGACAAAGGATAAAGAGCGAGCGGTTTGACCACACGACGACCGACCACAGACTAGGAACCATAGACGTAGAGTTTAATGGAAGGTATCTAATTTAGATATTGATTATTGAAGCGGATTGATTCATGCTAACAATTAAATGCAAAAGTAAGTCTTTATGAACAATCATAAAGACAGAAAACATACAAATGTTTTCTGTTTTTATAATTATCTAAACATTCAGCCTATTCGAGTCGAGCCGATGATTTTTGGCATCTGGTTTTAAAGATGAAAAATTATTTTCATTCTGGGTTAAAAAAAATAGCCTTTTTTTATTTCTTCATTGAAATTCAGTGATATGCTTGGCATGTTCTTCAACTTAGGGTGTTTTCATCTGATTGTTCTAATACCCCAGTCTAATGCTTCACTAATTCGCCATCTATCAATCATTAAAAAAGCGTCCCATATCGTATCATTTATCGATGAAAACACAACACTATTTTACTATCGAGTATAAAGATTCATCTGCCGATGACTTCCTGAATCTAAAAGTGATACAAATCTTTGTTCCATTCAAAAGAAAATCAAACCCGCGACCCTTACCACATAATATGCCACCCAACTAATGCACCCATAGCACAGTTTTTACCCGAATATAAGCTACAATGTGACCAGCTTTAGAAAGAAGCTGTCACACAAATATCTGTCGTGACAGAGAGTCTACAAAGTCGAAACTCGAACTTTTCTTCGAAACTCCACGCAGTGTCTCTTTACAAACAAGTAAAGTACATACGGCTACACATCAAGCTATAACTTTCCAGTTTATGCTGATCTCGCATTGTATAGGATTTCCGTACAATGCGAGGTCAGCTTATACTGGAAAGGTATAGCTTGATGTGTAGCCGTGTGTACATCAGGATCATTCAATCATCACAGATTGTAGCAGTTGCCTGCCAGGGTTGCGGGAAAGTCCGAAAGGGATACCGGGACTTTGGCAACAGGCAACTGAAGGAACACGGGTGGGATTTAGTCAGTAAAAGTCTGACAAGCCCTTCCGCTCCGCCCAGAGCGGGAGAAGTCATTTGATGATTTCCCACACTCAAAAAAAAAAAAAAAAAGTATATTAGCAGTTGGCGTTCTGTAGTTTCTGCCTACCCCCATTAGAAAAGGAAGGGAGCAGCATGTGAGGAAGCAGTGGTGGCCTAGTGGTAGCGGCTGCGACTTACGAGTTGTATAGGTCATGGCTTCGAATCCGTTTACTTTGTGTAAATTATTTCATCACCACTGCTCTCAAAACGGTGAAGGAAAACATCGTGAGGAAACTGGCATGTCCTAGAACCAAAAATTCGAAGACATGTGACATCTACCAACCCTCACTGGGCCCGCGTGGTGGATTACGCTTCACTCCCTCTCACAGAGAGGAGGCCTGTATTCCAGCAGTGGGAACATTATAGGCTGATTATGCATGGGAAAGGCGTGGGTTCATAATATATGTAAAGCAATACATTTATCAGCAGACTTGCTCTATATCTTTCAACACAGTTCAAACGTTTCTTTTCAAAAGTTCCCAGCAACTAATTTGTGCACACATCCAGCAGTTTCACGTACATCTAGTGACATTAATATGTAACTTCTCTATACGATGCAAGCGTGGGTGTCATTCCGGGAATAAGACGCGAGCAAAACCGGGCATAACTAATAACTTGTCGCGCGTATAACATACGTCTTCATCTATAACGTGATGTATATATTTGTGTGGGGAAGGAATTGCTTTTGTTTGTATGAAGCATGTATCAGATTATGTATGGAGCACTATGATGGTGGACTCGTGGCCCAGTGGTAACGGCCGCGACTTACGAGTTGTAGGTCGCAAGTTCGAGCCCTAACAGGCGCTTTACGTTGTATTTAAATCAACATTTAAAAAATATATAAGAAAATTGGAATATTTTGAATAACTATTGATTCTAGCAGTCATTGGAAGTCCCAAAAGCTACAAAGATCTTAAATCTTCCTAAATACTCATAAATCCTATGTTATTCGGTGAAAACCCATATAATAACCCTTTCTTTACCCATAAAGCAAGCACGTACGGTTTCCAATGTACCTGGAGGTCAGTCGGAGGCCTTCCGAGAACGAATGAACCCGGGCCTCCGATGGAGTCGAGTGATACTCCTCATCTCGATGTCAACGTCACGTATAGAGGTGCACGAACTACCGCAGCTGTAGGTTTTAGATTTTTGTTTTTGTTCAATTGTTTTTTCTTTTTTTGAGTTTAATTAGGTAGGTTTGTTTTAATTTGATGGGCGATTGTTTTTAATCTCGTGTAATAGCGGATGGCTTGTGTGCATAATGTAACGATGCGTTTTCCAGTATGGTGTTAATCTCAGTATCCTAACTAATATTTCTTGGTTTTGTCGGAATGGAACTAAAGGTTTTAAGGCTCTTACATACTGGTGCGAATCGCTGCGCGACGTGACGCCGCCGCATTGTTCGCCGTGAAGTTTTCTCTTCTTCTTCTAGAAATTGTTTTGTTAAGATTCGCGCGGCGAATCGCGCCATTATGTACGAGCCTTTACTTATATTTCTAATTTCTAATACGGGGCCAATAAGACGGAGGTATGTCTTTCGAAGATTATTTTTTAATCGAATCACGGATTAAATCGAATCTGTAGGTAATATGGCATTCCCATTGTTTTGTTTTATTTATTGCATTCAAAAACATTTGTTATCCGCGTTGTTTCATCGGAATGTGTTTATAAGATATCTTTCCGATCGGTAGAACTTGCTACCGAACCCGTCGAACTCACAAACTTATTTGCGGTCACAAAACAATATTCTATACAATTTTGAACTTAACCCCCTTCACTTAAAAACTATAGTCTACTTTGAAAACGGAAAATAAAACCGTGTAAATAAATATTTTTAATATTTTTTCCAGTCGAACGCGCGCTGTGCATTCGGCCATGTTCGAACGCGTCAATCGAATTCGAATTTCAAATTCAAATGTGTCAATTCGACACTGGTTTTCTGATAAAGGAATTAGATTATTTGAAGTATTTTTAAACGCCCTTCTTTATATCTGAGGTACGAGGCTGATACTTCCAGTAGGTAATTTAATTTAATTTAAAAAAATGTCGCCACCATTTTGTAGAAACATTACTTTGTTCATGAGTACTACCAACTTGACTAACTAAAATATTAATAATTAGATAAATAGAAATGTACAGTAGGACTTAAATAACCTTCCTTACATACTTCGTAATCAAATAAAAAATAAGAGGACAATCAAAGTTACAGAGCCAATAATCTACAATTTCTTCCATATTGCACTCAACAATAAAAATATACATCCAAATAAGAATATAACCCCTAACAAACGATCACAAATAAAATTTAATTACCCAAACATATATAGAAACGCAATGACCATTTAATAAAACAAAAAGCGACCATAATCGGAAACGCATTGGGGACATAAGTTGAAAAAAAAAAAAACTTTTTTTCCAATATCGCAGCAGCGGGTCGGCCATCCATATTGTGACTTGACAACAAAAAATAGGGACACCCAATGCTTTAACTGAAGAAGACATACATTAACCCGGCAATAATTATAATTCAAAGTGGACATTACTGTTTGTGGGTGGGTCAAGTGACGAGAGGCAGCGGAGAGAGTATTCATTCAAATCTTGACATTGCTGTAGATTTTTTTTTTATAGAAAGAAAGAAAAGAAAGAAAATACATTTATTTAGCACAGACAGGGCACACAACATAAAGTAAATACAAGTAAAAAAAAAAAAGAAACAAACAATTTCAACATGACGATCGTGAAATAACGATGCACTAGTAAGAATAAAGATGATGATGATGCAGTAACCAATAAAAACAGACAGAAAGAAGGACAGATAGAGGTAAAGCGTGACAGGAAGAATAGAAAGAAAGTACAAGAAGAAATTAAGTACCTACACTTGAATAAAAATTGATGCTTACGCAAAACAGAAAAATTGCTAAGCACTTAGCACGATATCTTAAAAAGTAACCAAGAGTTATATTTATTTTACACAAATAAGTAATTTAAAAACAATTCAATCAATCTGCCTAGCCTTTTCCCAACTATGTTGGGGTCGGCTTCCACTCTAACCGGATGCAGCTGAATACCAGTATTTTACATGGAGCGACTGCCTATCTGACCTCCACAACCCAGTAACTGGGTAATACGATACCCCTTGGTTAGACTGGTTGTCAGACTTTCGTGCTTCTGACGACTCGTAACGACTGTCAAAGATCCACAAATGACAGCCGGGACCAACGGCTTAACGTGCTTTCCGAGGCACGGAGGAGTCTCGATATGTGAAAATGGTCACCCATCCACGGACCAACCCCGGCAAGCGTAGCTTAACCTGATGGATCGATCCGAGCGGCTGTTATTACTTAGCCACGAGCTCCTCAAAAACAATTCAATGCAAACTAATAATAAAAGAGAAAAGATTTTATTTTTGTGTGTTTGTTTGTTACGCTTTACACGCTAATGAAAAATTTGGCGCATGCGTAGACCTGAGTTAGGAAATAAAATACTTTCTATCCCAATATTCCCACGGGACCGAGACTTATGCGGGTGATACAGCGGGGCACAGCTAGTTTCAAATGAATTGAAATGAAACAGAAACATAAGCAACTCGGCAATAAATGATGATTATGATTATGACAATATTCATGTGTTAATTCTTCTAAGCATTTAAAACAATCGTAAGGAGCTATGGATGTTGGATATAAATTCCATGTTAGGTATCATCTACCTAGTATTTTCCCAAATAGTGGGGTCCGGTTCCAGTCTAACCAGATGCAGCTGAACACCAATATTTTACATGGAGCGACTGCATAACTGACCTCCACAAACCAGTTACAGACTTTCTGGCTTCTGATGACCGGTAACGACTGCTTAACGTGCTTTCAGAGCACGGTCCGTCTTGATATGGAAGAATGTTCACCCATCCATGGACCAACTGGGGCAGGCGACCCGTCCGGCTCCCACTAGCCCCCAATTCCTAGAAATAAAAAGGCAAGACTTTTAAGGATTCCATGTTGGGTAATATTGAAAATTAATAAAAATATCCTCTGCTCCCGCGTCTCTTGCACCATCTCCCAAAGGTCATTTAGGCTACAAACTGACGATTATTACCTGAATGTGATATTGATGTTGTATTTGGTAATTTGTATTTCGCAATTTATTTTTAAAACTGTTTTAAATGTAAAGTTATGTACGGACATAAGTTTGTAAGGAGACGCGACAATTTTCTTATGGACCTTTTTGTTATAATGTCTGTACTTATGTTTTCTGTTAATTGTGTTTATAACTTAATTATTTGTGTTGTTTTTGCTAGTGTGGTATTTTTATGATTGGCTGGTGTTCAGGGTACATTCTTTATGTTAATGCTTATTAGGATTTTTTATACCTATTGTAGAGTATTTTGCTTTCTGCTTTGAAGATTTTTTTTTACCTTTCTTACTTTACAATAAATCAATATATTGTAACAGTATTTTGATTTAAAAGAGTGTCCGTGGAGTTTCTTGCCCGTTCTTCTCCATAGGTACCTACTACGCTTTTGAATGGGCAACTAGCTTCATATTTCTGACTGACCGACTCCTTGACAATTCAAAAGTGCCTGTAAATGGTTTATTTGAATTAAATGCTGTAAGTTTGAGTTTGAATTATGATTTTGGATTTTAATATTGCTTGCTTTTAGTGTGCTCTATCTTGAATTTAGGTACCCAGGTAGTTCACAATTTTATTTCAGACTACCATCCGCCCGCGGCTTAGTCGTATGTCGATAAAAAGTAGCCTATGTCCTTCCCCGGGATGCCATCTATCTCCTTGCCAAATTTTATCGAAATTCGTTCAGTTGTTTAGGCGTAAAAAGATAACATACAGACAGGCAGTTATCGAATTTATAATATTAGTATGGATGACAGATTTTTTTGCTAGTCCTGGCATATTTTATTGGTATACATGCTATTGCATCTGTATGGAAGTTGAGGTCCTGAGGCGAGCACACTGATTTAAAAAGAAATACTTACACCTACCTACAGTCCTATGAATTAACATATTTTGTTCTATAGGAGTGGTGGCCCAGTGGTAACGGCCACGACTTACGAGTTGAAGGTCGTAAGTTCGAACCCTGTGAGGCGCTTTACTATGTGTAAATTATTTCGTCGCCACTGCTCTCAAAACGGTGAAGGAAAACATCGTGAGGAAACCGGCATGTCCTAGAACCAAAAATTCGAAGACATGTGACATCTACCAACCCGCACTGGACCCGCGTGGTGGATTACGGCCCACTCCCTCTCACAGAGAGGAGGCCTGTGTCCCAGCAGTGGGAACATTATAGGCTGATTATGTTCTATAGGAGTATGTAGGGAAAGTAGCAGGTGGCCTTCTGTGGTGTCTGCCTACCCCCTTATGAGGAAGGCGAGAGTTTATTGTTATGTCTAAATTAATCGAATAACTTCCATTTATCACCCATAACTTATCATCATTATATTTATAATTGAACCACAAAATACGGCTCTCAAACTTTTTAACAATCGTCCATAAAATAAAAATATATCGCGGAATGAACAGGCGATAATACAGAATGGAATTATTGCGAGGGTGCCATGACGTAAGAGGCACATTTAAAAAAGTTTGATTGAGATGAACAGAACTTTTGATTGTATCCCAAAGATTCGGAATAAAAACAAGCTATAAATAAGATTGGAGGAAAACAAGGAAAAACGTAACATTGTTATAGGAACACGTATTGTGTTTGTCTGTTTGTTTGTGCTTATGTTTAGGCATGGTCTTGTTAGACTAACCAATCATTTTACACATACACAACTATCCATAATTACTACTATTAAAAAATTATATTAAAAATACAATACAAATAATATAATACAAATAATAAATTATACTTATTATTAAAAAATTAAGATATCATTGTTTATTGTTTATACGCTAAAAAATTAAAAAAACCTTAAAATAGAACGCGAAAATATAATCAAAAACGTTATTTTGTCCCGAGGACGATTGTAGACAAACGGTAATCCAAAAAAAAATGAAAATTTTAGAACCCAATGACGGTTTTCTGAAATGACGTTCACTAGGTGGCAGCACTGAGACGTCCGGTCCGGGCACCTGTCAAAAGAATCAAAGCACTTAGATTATTTTCTTTAGTCGTGACTGAATTATGAACGAATGATGAGCATCATCTTATTATCATCATACATTTTATATTCTTTGTCGAAATGAAAGACCTCTTGTCAAAGTGGCGCCAACTGGTGGCATGAATTTTCATTAAAACATGATTTTTAAATAGGTTTTTATTTACTTTGATTGAAACGGATAAAACACAATTACAATAATTAAAGTAATGTAGATAATTTATTATTTAATCATGTAAGGTAGATAAGTCTTGTATTTCAAGTCAATTTCAATGTGTCAATGACGCACCCTTCAAAATTACACAAGTAAAACCGAAAAATAAAGCATACCAGAAAACAGAACAACAATGAATATTGTAATCTGATTGTTGACGAACAATTCAATTCCGTTTATTGCTGAATAGTTTGACAGCCAGATGACGCTACGTGTTTGCTTACCCAATGTATTGTCGCGTTATCACGATTTGTTTGTAGGTATATCATCAAATAAGTTGTTTTGTTTTGAGGAGCTCGTGGCTAAGTAATAACAGCCGCACGAGTTGATCCATCAAGTTAAGCTACGCTTGCCGGGGTTGGTCCGTGGATAGGTGACCATCTTTACATATCGAGACTCCTCCGTGCCTCGGATAGCACGTTAAGCCGTTGGTCCCGGCTGTCATTTGTGGATCTTTGACAGTCGTTACGGGTCGTCAGAAGCCCGAAAGTCTGACAACCAGTCTTACCAAGGGGTATCGTATTACCCAGTTACTGGGTTGTGGAGTACAGATAGGCAGTCGCTCCATGTAAAACACTGGTATTCAGCTGCATCCAGTTAGACTGGAAGCCGACCCCAACATAGTTGGGAAAAGGCTAGGCAGATGATGATGATGAAGTAGTTTTGTTTTCTGATGAGCTATCAGGTTTTTTATTTGCTGAGATGGAATTCTTCGGTCTTCTCATTTATAACATAACATAACATCACGCCTTATTTCCCCGATGGGTTGGGCAGAGCAGGGTTGGTTGGTCACCCACATTTCGCCAGTTATGTTTAAGTCCCATGTGATAAGGCGAAATATATTCCATGCTGCTACTGAGAAATCCCAAATAGAAAAACATAATAACACTTTGCCTTTTTTTTTTGAGGGTGGGAAATCATGAAATGTCTTCTCCCGCTCTAGGTGGAGCGGGAGGGCGTGTCAGACTTTTATTAACTAAAACCTACCGTGTTCCTTCAGTTGCCTATTGCCAACGGTAATCCTTTCGTACTTTCCCGCAAGCTTGCCAGACATCGGTCCTAGCGAACTCCACCAATTGTGCTGACATCTCTTTAAGGCGCGCGTGGAACACAACGCGCCGTCAATAACACTTGGCCTGACTTGGGAATCAAACTCAGGGCCTCAGCAGAAGCACTCTTAGGACCTCCAGACCAACGAGGCAGTCCTCTCATATTATGTACATATGCACAAATGGAAGTTTGTATTTTCTCATCTTCTAAAATCTTAATGACAATGTGGACTCAGCGATCAGGACTGTCAAAGATCCACGAATGACAGCCGGAACCAACTGCTTATCGTGCTTTCCGAGGCACGGAGGGGTTTCGGTATGTAAAGATTGTCCCATCTAGAGACCAACCGCGGTAAGCGTAACTTAACCTGATCGATCGACCCGTACGGCTGTTATTACTTAGCCACAAGCCTTCCAATTCCCAGAAATAAGTACAGCAACTAAAACTTTAGAACAGAAATTACAGTTTCTTAACCATTAAACGAACCAATGTCTCAGACCAAATAAAAAACCAAGATATAGCGCTGCAAACAATACAGTGAAGCATGCCAAAACTACACCTCCGCTCTGTGCATACACGCTCACACGCACACATTTACTACCATTTACAATCAAACTACACCTCACTAAGTGCACACATGTTTACGAAACCGGCCTCACGTCACTGTTGACAGCTCTGTCTTGGTTTTTATTTGGTCTGAGACCAATGTAGACAATGTCTTATCTCCTAACTCTTCATCGTCTTCATAGGTTTGGTAGAAATTCGCTCAACTCACTAAATAATTCTTTTGCTTGAGATCAACTTCAGCAAAGGATATTTCATTAAAAACTTAAAATAAGTTGTATTCTGTACTGTGTTGCAGTTGGAAGCACAACTCGGGTGGATTTGTAAATGTCTAGTTTTGTTAGAATACTGTTAAAGTGTTTGTCTAGTAAGTGCAGGTAGAATTTAGGAGAAAGTATAATATTGGGGGACTTCGAGATTGAATTTTGGAATTTTCGGCGGAAATATTTTATGTCTAGGCATTTTTTTTTTGTCTTGAGCAATTCACTGCTTCTACGGATTCATGAATCATCACAGTAAAGAGTTACCCGAGGCCAGTTAATGGAGTTACTATCCACTTTGAGTATTTTGGAAATGGTCTGACTCTCTTACTAAACTATGTTCTGTCTGACATTATTTATTAGTAGTGTTTTACATTGCCTATAAGTACTTACACATTATTCTACTATCATTATGAACATTAGCCATTCTCCAATTTCCACGATATCCAGCAATTACCGCAACACATGTAAATGCTATAAATGTGTTACTTCGTCTCGACAAAGTTAGATTGGCATCGAACGAACTCTGACAGATATGTCGTAAAAATGTGGCGACTAATCGCAGCAACCGGCGATTTGTCGCAACGGGTTTTTATTAAAAGTTTTTATTTTTATCTGTCATTTGTTATTTGGAGACAAAAAGTTTAATGCTTTATGGTAATTGGAGAATCCGTTGAGATATAAATATAGGGTTTATTTTAATCTTCTGGTTATTTTGAAGGTGAGACAAATTATAGCATGGTGTCAATACTGCGATTGTTTTACTTGATTTCTGTTTAGGTAATAAACTTGTTTTTAAATTAAATAATGTCTGGGAAAATAGTATCAATTATTAATAGGCAAAACTATGTTATTTGTGGCATTTTTACTCACAACACGATTTATTTAACTCGACAACCTATGTTACATAAATTGATAAAATACTATCTACATATGATTATAAATTAAAGGCACTTTTCGTGTTTGTCTGTATGTCAGCGTTGTTCTTCTAAACCACGCAACAGATTTTGATAAGGTTTTCACGATCGCTTAGAGAATTTATTCCGGAAGGTTTGTGTCGTTGATATTAAATTAACATTATAAGTAGGAAATCTTGATATTTTGTCAAGTTGTAAAGTTGTAAAAAACGACTTCTGAAAAAACACTAAAATGTGAAAAATAACTAACTAACGAAAATAGAAAAGCAAAGGCACTGACTTCCGAAAGTAAAGTCGGAGTTTAACATTTGCACCTGTCCGATTAGTCTACGAGATAAAAAAACAGACTTTATCTGACCTGCCTACTGTAACTGACATCTTCAAAACAGAAACAGTCTATAATTTAATGAACAAAATAACCGATCAAGGAAGAGTGAAGCAAAATTAATTGACCGTTAACTGTTAAGCGATTCCCCAAAATATCAAGTTTGTCATCAAATTACTGAGCGTCTCAATTAATTACTGAAGCGATTTTCCGATCGGTTGTGTCAAAGAGTTTGTTTGGCGCAGATATGACTAGAAGAGGTGATTTCGGAGATGACAGCTAATAGAAAAGTTTGGAAGAAGAAGTCATACCAAATAAATTGGGAGAATGGCAGCTGGGTGATGACTCCATATCAATCTACCTGGCCTTTTCCCAACTATGTTCAGCTTCCAGTTTAACAGGATGCAGCTGAATGATAGTAGGTATTTTTATTTAAAACTAGCTTATTAAAAAGAAATGTGATTTGTATGGCTCCTGTAATTTTTAATAAAATACCCGACTCACTTGTAGATAAATGTTAGTATTCTTAGATGATAATATTTTGTAATACTCGTATCTTATCCTCAACTTTGTATTACATTTGCATGCTATAAGGCAGAATAAACATGGATTCCTTTATATATTTTAACAACAGTAACTTATTTTTATGTACCTACATTCTAAGCAAATAAAGACCTATTCTATTTACATAGAGCGACTGCCTATCTCACCTCCACACCTCAGTAACTGGGTAAATACGCACTTCTTCTGAAGCAATCATACAAAATAAAGTATATTATCAACTGCCTAGCCTTTCCCCAACTACGTTGGGGTCGGCTTCCAGTCTAACCGGATGCAGCTAAATACAATAATTATTTTACATGGAGCGAGTGCCTATCTGACTTCCACAACCCAGTTACGTATTGGGTAATTCGATACCCCTTGATAAGTCTAGTTGTCAGACTTTCGGGCTTCTGACGACCCGTAACGACTGTCAAAGATCCACGGCTTAACGTGCGACCATACTAACTAGCCGGGTCGTCAAGAGATTAACTAAGTTCAAGTTTCCTCATGTTGTTTTCCTTCACCCAAGATAAACTTAGAAAGTAAATATGAATTGAAAAGTCACTTTGGTACTTGACCGGATTTTAACCCTAACCTCGTTTATGAGAGGCGGAACCTTAACTACAAACTAAAAAATCATAAATCAACATTTCTTAAACCTGTTACAGCAACTCCGATACTTAATCTTTGGCCGTCTTTAGCTTAATTTTATTTGACGTTTTGACAGCTCCGTTCATCCGTTAGAGGAAGACAAACATATTGATTTGTACTAAAGAGAGACAAAGAGAGCAACACATCGATTGGGATTAAGTTATCAGCAGGTGCGTCAAGTTATTTATGAAATTAATAGCTGCCAAAAGTGAAGACTGTATGTAAATCTTCGGGAATTAGAAATGCTTTGTGCTTTTGGAGTTTGTTAGAAGTTTTGAATCAAATTCAACTTCTGTCATAATCGGGTGTCGCTGAAAACCAGCGATGAGGCTCTGTCTCGCATAGGGCCACAGCGTTATGCTGAGCGATGGCAGTTTTGCATCAATGTGACGCATGTTTTCCCCCAACTTGTTCTTTGTTGCGTTTGTGTTCTTTCTTTGCGTCATGTTCACCGGAAATAAACGTATTTTCTTTGTTTTATCTTTTCTTTACCTTTTCACTACAGGTTCATGGAGAATTGAGAGGGAAATCTTTTGTTGGATGTCTGTCTTTTCGAAAATTGTTCGAGATCTTGGAACGTTTCCCTCTTCTATATGCGGTGGTGGCCAGCTTCTCTGAAAAACTATGAAAATAATGTCGTCTTAAACATCATCATATTCTTCTGCTCTCTGTTCGCAAACTTTTTTTTTGCTCTGCGAATATTCTCATGGATGTCGTCCTTCCGAGGAGCTTGTGGCTACGTAATAACAGCCGCACGGGTCGATCCATCAGTTTAAGCTACGTTTGCCAGGGTTGGTCCGTGGATGGGTGACCATCTTTACATAATGAGACTCCTCTGTGACTCGGATAGCACGTTAAGCCGTTGGTCCTGGCTGTCATTTGTGGATCTTTGACAGTCGTTACGGGTCGTCAGAAGCCCGAAAGTCTGACAACCAGTCTTATCAAGGGGTATCGTATTACCCAGTTACTGGGTTGTGGAGGTCAGATAGGCAGTCGCTCCATGTAAAATACTGGTATTCAGCTGCATCCGGCTAGACTGGAAGCCGACCCCAATATAGTTGGGAAAAGGCTAGGCTAATGATGATGTTGTCCTTCCCAGGGTGGGTCCGTCAGACTCTTACTGAATAAAACCACACAGTGTTCTTCAACTACCTCTGGCCTGAGGGCTTACATACATACATGAACACACCTTCTTCCCATGGGGGTAAGCAGAAACTACCGAACGCCACCTTTCATACTCCTTTTGCCACGTTTACGTTCATAATGTCCAGTCATATACGCACGTCGGATGCGATTTTTTTTTTTAAACTGTAGACGATGGCTCAGCCTTATAGTTGATAATTACTTTCATTACCTGTAATAAAAATCCAAGCTTTCACGTTCACGTGATAAGTACTTATATCGGTGCATGTCGATGTAGAAACATACCCTAGCTATCAAATAAAATCGTCTTAACAGTCTAACTTCATATATCTCACGATCCCAAATTGATCCTAATACTAAACCAACCATTTCATTCATTATCAGCCTATAGTGTTCCCACTGCTGGGACACAGGCCTCCTCTCTATGAGAGGGAGTGGGCCGTAATCCACCACGCGGGCCCAGTGCGGGTTGGTAGATGTCACATGTCTTCGAAAAATTCGAAGACATGTGACATTTATCTAGGACATGCCGGTTTCCTCACGATGTTTTCCTTCACCGTTTTGAGAGCAGTGGTGATGAAATTATTTACACAAAATAAAGCGCCTGTCAGGGTTCGAACCAACGACCTACAGCTCGGTAAGTCGCGGCCGTTACCACTGCTCACTAAACCGATCAAGCCCAACAATTTAAGTCAACTAAACATTAAACATTACAACATCCATTGTTAAACAAACGAACAAACATAACAGACAGACAAACTAAAAAACAACCAATTACTATCCGTGCGATGATCGCCGGCGCACATAATTGACTGCATGATCCTATATTCATACGAATGACTTTGGTCATCAATACTCTTCACATCGCAAAAGATAATAAACGCCTCTTCACCACCAACGAAATTTGAGTCTTTATGATAATACACAAGGTTGAAATTCCATTGGTAAGGAGGAGGGAGTTAAGGTAATTACAGATGGTAGTTGTAAAGTCTTAATTATTAAATACGTTTGACATCCGTTCACGCAATATCGTGTCAATGACATTAGTGTACTTAGGTTACAATTTGTAATCGTTACTTAAATTATTGGCTTAAGTTAGAGTATTGTACGGAATTTCACATAACATACTGATTAAAAAATTGCAAGCTTACGGTTTCAGTGGATCATTTCTTTCATGGTTGAGTTCGTATCTTGTGGATCGGTCTTTCTTTGTAGTGGTGAATGGATTTCAATCAACATCGCGTTATATCCCATCTGGCGTACCACAAGGATCTCATTTGGGTCCAGTTCTATTTAATTACTTCATCAATGATATTCCTTATTGTTTTCTACATTCAAATATCTATATGTACGCCGATGATATAAAATTTGTTAAAATTGTTAAAAATAAAGACGATGCCTATGAATTACAGAGGGACCTAGACAGGCTTGTTCAATGGTGCGATAACAATGCTATGCACCTTAATGCACGAAAATGCTATCATGTAAAATTCTCTAGAAAGCATAATTTAGTAGAACATAGCTATTATATTAAAGGTGATAAAGTTGATGAACTGGACACAATAAGGGACCTTGGCGTTGCATTTGACAGGAAATTAACTTTTATTCCACACGTGGACAGTATTATAAAAAAGTCTTCTAAAATGCTGGGTTTTGTCTTAAGAAATACGAAACTGTTTAGAAGTTGTAATACAAAAATAATGCTTTACAATTGCTTGGTTCGAAGCGTATTGGAGTATTGTAGCGTGGTTTGGCGTCCGCACTATGCTGCACATTCGTTGCGCCTAGAACGTGTTCAAAAGCGTTTTCTGTGGCATCTGGCGTTTTCTAGTGGCATAGCTAAGAAAACACGTTCTTATAACAATAGACTTAGACATTTCAAAATGACTTCCCTTGACAAGCGCCGACGTCTAAATGACGCGACGTTTGTGTGCAAAGTTATGGCTCACAAGATTGATTGCCCACAAATACTGAGCACTTTCAATTTCCGTGCACCTTCAAGAATCCCTCGCAGCCAGATCACACCACTGCGTCCACCGCAAAGAAGAACGGTTTTAGGCTCCAATTCTCCTTACGCGAGATTTTGCAAGGTGGTTAATGGTTGTAGCGACATAATCGATCTCCACTTTAACTCTTTAAGCCAATTAAAAACCAATATCTATAAATATCATCTCGACTTGGATTAGACATTTATGATGTCGCGAGTTTTCAATAATAGTTTTGGTTTAGTTTAGTTAAGTTCCCTTTTTTGATATATTTTTATTTTTCTCATATGTTACTTATCCTTAAAGCATGCGGAGTTTACCTGTAAGTGATTGTTACACTATTTATTGTACTCATTTTATTGCATGTTACCTTTAGCAAAATACCAGTGTAAACAATTGTTGGTGAACCAATAAATAAATAAATAAATAAATAAATAAATTTCTCCAAGTTGCATGTCCAAGGTCTCATGTATTACATTTAGCGCAGAACATCGTAAACATTTCAACATTTCTTTTTTTTTCTCCGTGCCTCGGAAAGCACGTTAAGCCGTTGGTCCCGGCTGTCATTTATGGATCATTGACAGTCGTTACGGGTCGTCAGTAGCCCGAAAGTCTGACAACCAGTCTCGCCAAGGGGTATCGTATTACCCAGTTACTAGGTTGTGGAGGTCAGATAGGCAGTCGCTCCATGTTAAATACTGGTATTCAGCTGCATCCGGTTAGACTGGAAGCCGACTCCAACATAGTTGGGAAAAGGCTAGGCAGATGATGACATCGTAAACATTTTAAAAGTCATTAGTTACTCATTTACTACCAATCTTTTTAAGTTCTAACTCTGTTATCAGTTCAATCTTTTTACGACTAAGTTGAGTTCGTCTTTATGCCTAAAACAGACCCACTCACTTTTCTAATTATCTGCCTAGCCTCTTCCCACCTATGTTAGGGTCGGCTTCCAGTCTAACCGGATGCAGCTGAATATCTGTATTTTACATGGAGCGACTGCTTAACTGACCTCCACAATCCAGTAACTGGGTAATACGATACTCCTTGGTAAAACTGGTTGTCAGACTTTCGGGCTTTTGACTACCCCGAGACACGGAGGAGTCTCGGTATATAAAGATGGTCACCCATCCACAGACCAACTCCGGCGAGCGTAACTTAACGTAATGGATCGACCCGTGCGGCTGTTATTACTTAGCCACGAGCTCCTCTACGTAGCCAAAATCTCAAATTCCCTGAATTCTTTCTTTGATTCCAAGACATGGAATTTTGGCGTTTGTGAATAAAGATATTTCTAGACTATCAGACTTTTTAAGCAATACGGGGACATTTTTATATTAGCAGAATAATCAAAATAAAAGCTTTCATTTTTTACACCGTGTTTGGATCATCTCAATCCAACCGTGATAAATTAGATTGAAAACTCGAAGACAGATTCCTATTCATTCAGTTTTCTAATTAATAGTTCATATAAATTCGTATAATAAATCAACGGTTAAGACGTGTGATACAATGGCAGTCAAATGTTGTGGGCAAACAAAAAGTGAGGTCCATACAAAAGTAGGCGTGTTTTGTATGGAAGCTACTAACGTTTCTCAAAGTCGACAGATTGTATTTTAAATGAATATTTTTAGGCTGTGGCGGGATAGAATTTTGTGGTGATAGAAATTCAAATTCGAAATTCAAACACAATAAGTGACCGTTTCATAATTTGAAAATACATTTTTTTCTATCTAGCAAATGGCAGGTTGACATTTGTACATAATAAAATACAACGGGTAGTTATAAAAAGGTTCTAAACGATTTCAGTAGCACTGCTAAAATTATACCTATAATATTTCAATCTCTTTTTTTTTTGGGGTCAGCGCATTTTATTTATTTATGTACACACAGTAAAATACATAGATATACGACATAGTTATAATATGAGTACAAAGGTATCTTGTTTTCCGAATACATTGCAAGTGACATTTCACAAAACAATTGCACAAAATGTTTACCAACTGCGCCCCCCTGTCAATGTCATCCACGCGCCAAAAAAAATCCTTGTACTAAATCTTCGATACCTTCATAGCTTTAAAAACTCAACTTGGTACTTACATCGGTAAATCATCACAAAAGCCAGTAAGTCGACATCCAACCTTACTTTACCATCGAAACTCCTCAGTACTTCCACACAAAAAAAAGTTACTATTTTCTTAACACCAAACAATACCACAAGAGGCTTTCTGAAGTGACTTTTAATTCATATAAAATTGAATCCCACACCATTGAAATTAGTACATATCGTGCCTGTTTGTATTGTAATGTAATTTATGATTTCTTTATGACTTCGGGTAAGCTTGGCGGTGTTGCCAACATTTTGTTAAAGTTTACTTTCATCCTTATGGCTAATTTTTGATTGGTCTTATTTTTTTGTTCTTGTTTTCTTAGCTTGTTTTAGTTAGGTCAGTTTTTTTTTATTCTAATAATGTTAATTGTCCAGTTTTTGCATTCGTATTTTTCTATGAGATAGGTTAGCAACTTTGTTCTGCAATAAAAGAGTCAGGAAATATTTTAATTACCTTCGTCTTTCGTTAATCATTTGGACATGGACCGCTCCTAAGTTTCCTTACAGCTCCTCGATGTTAATCCATATTCATCTAGCCAGGTGTATTGTTTTCAATTTCTACTTCATCATCCTTACTCTCATTATGTGTCATCAAAGGCCTTCCAACGTCCAAACCTCATTTAATATTACCAAAAAATTATTCATCTTTCAATACGACCCCAATGTTCCCAACTCCTGCATGTTCAGGGGTCCATTCACAAGGCGATGTCTTCTCGCTGTGTTGTCGCCTACGCACCCCGCAGGATTGTCACTGGCCGATTATTGTTTATAAATTATTAGCAATAATGGACATTCATATTGGTTCTGTATGTGACTGGTCTAATGTTAATAGTGGCAATGATGAAGGGGTAAGAAAAGAAAGACAATTGAAGAGTCCAAAAAGACCTGGTAAATCGAGTAATAAGAAAAACCAGATAAAGAACAATGCTAATAAAAACATGTTTAAAACAAACTTAACAAATGAAACGTAAAAAAAAATTAGATTATAACAAAAAATGGGAAAAAAAGACAAATAACTTATTCAAATATTCAAGATTTTACACACACGTTTTTCTTGACGTGCAAAACTACGGTTTATTCGCCCTGTGTATGCACTATGGAAGCTCGTTGACTGACACGTTTTTTCTACGGCGCGGTTTATACGCCGTACCGTAAAAAAACCGTGCCGGGTACAAAGGGCCTATAATAATGTTGTACTGTCCCCAATGCTGCAGCATGAAAAACATATCTCCAATACACTTTATGAACACATCAAATGAAATGAAATTATTTATTCTAAAATAGGATATTAGAATCACTTTTACACGTCATATTAAAAAATAAGCTAGATGAGGTCGGCACTTCCTATCTGACTAATCTAAGGATCTAGACAAAGTGACATTTTATCAGCGATAACGATGATGGAAAAGGCAAAAATGTAAAGGACTGACATAAGCTATCGAAAACCTTATGTCAATCCTGTTGAAAGTCCTTGTGGAAATACGAAACGCTTTCGAAGCGATTGTCACTTGTCTAGACCCTCAGCAGAAAGGCCGAAATAAACTCAGACACAAAATATGATGAACAAATAATCTAAAAACTCTTGTAAAGTCCCAGCAACCCTAGCATCATATACATCACCTGGCTGCATACCCGGCGATATTTTTGCCCACAACTATACGCTTTGATTCAAACTCCATTGTGGGCCAGTTAACAATACGAGTCCAGTAATGGCACCACTGCATTTATATTTTGTATGGTAAATTCATAATATTTGCTGTTTTGATACAGATTTTCCATTGGTCTATCAGGTTCACCTATGTATCGAAGGAGAGAAAGAAATAAAGAAAGAAAAAAGGAATGAACACATCGAAGACATTGTTGTTTATAAATGCGATGGATGTCTTGTATAAAGTATCGTCAAGGAGTCTATGGGAACCACGGTACATCGCCTTGTTTAAAAAAAAAACAATCGCTTATGACCAATACGGCCATAGTTTAAAAAAATCAACATACTACAGCTGAGCACACAGTCATCCAATTACTGCTGTATTACAATTGCATGATGATTTAACGGTACTAACCTAGTAGTTACCTATATATTTAGTAACTATTTTGTCGTAATTTAAACTTTTTGGCGTCCAAATCAAATCAAAATATTTTATTGCACATAAACCTGCACGTAAAGGTGCATGCACGGTTCCAATTGGTCGTTTCCTATGGAAAAGAGCAGAGAAGAAACTCCACGGTTTTTTATTTAAATGATTTTTACAATGTTTTTAAATTACAGTGATTGTAGGTATGAGAGGACAGTGTAGGCCTGTCAACAAATACCAGGTACTCGTACTTAGCAAAATAGAAAGTGGTCTACAAGTCTACAACGTTCTCACATTCACAAAATCAGAAAGGATCTATTTAAAGATAAAGAAAATAATAAAAATAAAAAGTTATTAAAACCAAATGGCATGATTGCCACTACAACTGTAACAAATCTAAATATTACATTAGATTTCTACAGTTGTAGAGGCAATCAATAAAAAAAAATGAAAATTGTAGGTGGTAGGTAATGTCAAATAATGAAAAGATTAAAACTATGTCAAGGAAATATGTAAAAAAAAAAGTTAAATAAACATCGTAATTTTGGAGCAGTACAGAAATTATTATCCGCCATAGTTATCCTCATTTGAATGAGTCATTTTAAAGATAAAGCTAAAATATCAGCAAAAATAAAGTCATCTGCGACACTTTCCAACAATTCCTGCAGTCATACGAAGCTAAGCACCAGAACACACATGCGACATAAACGGATTTAAAACCCATCGAAGCAGCTACAATATAGACATATATCTAAGCCAATGACTCCACAACTCCATTCATACCCAAAATAAAACAAGAAATAAGGCTATTGCACACGAGGCTTTATTCGCCTGGAAATCATAAATCAATTGTGAGCAGCCACCTTTATTGTGGAAACGAATCTGTCACCGCCTCTAATCCTTTAAGAGTTTTCATATTTAATTCTCTTTTTGATAGTATATGGTGGGTTTTGAGATCAGTCGTAATGTGTGTGGGACGATGGTTTAACATTCTTGAATGGCAAAAATTGGAGGCCAAAATCTATGTTTATTACGAGCCTGCGGCCTCGTCATCATCTTCTCGTAATCTTCTTCAAAAATATGACACATTCAGTCGCTACTGGACTTACTATTTCGTAAGGAACTCAATATTTTTGCAAGGCAATAAATCTTGCAAAACATGCCGATTAGATTTAGGTTTAGAGAGACTATGTTTATCGTTTTAATGAAGCACAAAAATTATGTAAACGATACACTGATGATGACGTATCACTGATATTTCAAATTAACATGTGACAATTTTCTATATACTACATACTAACCAGACCGAAATCATCACAGCACTGTTTATGGTTTAAGAGGTCACAATTTGTCTCCACACAGAAAGTCGATCCACCACTCATTGTAGTATATGTCTTTTATATTTTTATTAATTTCATTCATCATCTAAACATCTCCTCAATGCATGATGACAGATCATTTTCATCTATTTCTATTTGTTGATTTAGATATTTACAGTATCGTTGCTTGTAATTAATTATTCGTATAAAGAATATCTGAATGGTCTTTTGTGGTTTGACATGGAATGGATGTCATAGGAGGTATATGAGATGTTACTATTGAACAGTAAACTTTAGACGAAATGCATGAACGAATACAAAGTGAAACTGTAAGTAGGAATAATAATGATTGAAGCTCCAATTAAGTAAACATAATTGAAATACAACAATAAGTGCAAGAATTAGCAGATAAATGTAATTCGCACGAAGATCTTCGAAATGAATTCGATGAATGTATAAGCTTTGAAAAATTTGAAATATTTTAACTTTAAAAGCTTGAACATACTTAGATTTGGATAAAACTGCATATGACGAAAATTGTGATATTATTCCTAAAGAATTCAGAATTATTTGCAAGATTGACTTCGAAAATTCATCTAAAATCGCCTCTTGGTTTCACATTTGCGATGGAATACTGCCATCAATGGCATTCCCCACATCTTTAATTAGACATTGTAATTTAAATTATGACTTTTCAACCTAACACGTACTTTAACAAGAAGAATCAAATTCATAGCCCTAATCCCAGCATAGCATTTCATCTTCGCAACTTATTAGCTCTCCTAACATTAGTTCTCTAGCCTCTGCTCCACATTAGACACCAACATCCTAGCTAAGACAAAAGGCCCATATCTCCAACCCTCGTGACCTGATAACAACATGACTCATTAATTATAACAATCGACGCCTCACTCGTCTCACAGCCATTAAGAGCAATCTAATCTTGTTAACATAATCCGATGCTGGACAGCCCACGCTGAGGAAGTCAATCATCAGCAAGCTCCACGTTTAGTTCGATCAAAGAATTGAGACGTTTTAAATTTTATCACGTGACGCTCGCTTAATTTCCATTGTGTCTTTAACGTCTTGTACAAACGACGACATATTAAGCTATATAATCTGTTCCAAAAGTCTCTGATCAAAATGTAAACAATTGGATCAGAAAACGTACCTGTGAATGCCAATTTGTAGTGTAGTGTAAATTAAGTGCTCTGATTTGCATACTGACACCCGAAATTCTAATTTTAAATCCTTAAATGTTTTTAATTTTGATGATCGACGTTAATTTTATAACCTAATGGCTGACACTTTTTTAATTACAATTTAATAATGTTGGAAAAACGTGGTAAGATTTGTTACCAACTCCCTGTAGTTAGTGATTGCGTGAGTATTTAACCTGTGTTGTGTTGTTTACAATTTTATCAGCTACTTTTAGAACAGACCATACATTTCCCATAGAAGCTGACCTCGCATTTTATAGGCTTTCCGTACATTGAGTGGTCAAATTATACTGGAATATACCTATAAGTAGCTTTATATGTCGTTGTGTGTACAATCTTGATTGGTATGGCTTCTTCTAAAGTTATTTAATGGTTTCCTTTTCCTTTAACTGTGGTTATCTTGGTCCTGTTAAGTTTTACGTTGGTTAATTTCTTATGATCTGTTGTGGCTCCATTAGAGTCAATCATTTGAGGGTTTTGTTTGGAGTAACATTGGGTACTGGAAGATCCTTTGACGTTACTATTTAAAAGGATTTAAAAGTTACACTATGAGCATATTTTCTATTTATATTAAACAAATCACTTTAAAACTTGTTTCTGGCATATGATTGTAAAAATTGTCGTGCTGTTTTTTTTTAAAATAAATAAATAGAAAAATGAAATACTTTCTGATGATTATGACCTTTTCTATCAAACATGAAAGCATAATGACACTAAAAAAAGTCCTGAGACTAAAACTGAATCACTGGTTGTGGTAAGAACCGATAAATATCTCAAATTAAGCATAAGATATCTCAATTGAATACACAATTTACCATCAATAGGGTTATTATCTACACCATTCGTAACCCCGAGAATTAACCGTCAAAATATTCAAATCGATACATTATGGGGATCAGAGCGACAATTTGGTCCGCCATTGTATGGTAACGATGTGTTTTGATACAAAGGACCGAGGCGAGAGGAAATTGGTCCATAGGACCGCTTCCTGTTGACAGTGTTAATTGTTAGTTTTATAGTTAGTTAGCGATAAGGTTTAGATGTGCGTGGGTTTTGGAGTTAACTACTGTTTGGTCGTTCGACTGCCTCGTTGGTCTAGTTGTCGCATGCGCTACAGCTGACCATGAGGTCCTGGGTTCGATTTCCAGGTCGAGCAAGTGTTATTAGGTTTTTCTACCAGGATTTTTTAATAATTAAGCAGGTACAGTTCGATTCAAACTTATGGCGGCTCGGAACATGAGGCTAGTTGCTGCGCAGTAACAATTTCATGTGTCAGCAGGGGGGGTGCTGCGCAGCGAGTAGCTAACTTCCGAGTCGCCATTAATTTTGAATCGAACCGTACCTTAGTTTTTCTATTTGCTATTTTCCCGTGCTTTATACATGAGTATAGTAGGTATGTCAGACAAAACACGTTGTGCTGGTATTACAGATATGAAATCAACATTTTATTTCCAAACAGCCTGATTATTTTTTGTCCTAATCTGTCGAACCCAGTAGCCCTCAACCCGTCAGCTACTGGACATCAAAATTAATCTTTTATTGACCTCAATGACAGCTCGACGATTTTTTATCATAAAGCATTCGAATCTGCTCTGTCATGGGGACTTTGGGTTGAGTCCGGTGTTTTTTATTTATTGATAAATTGATATGACTTTTTGGATTTTTGATACGATGAGTGTGATCCTTTTAGATTATTTGAGTACCTACTACATATGGATGTAGCTTTACGGTCGTTCGGATTTCGTATTTGTGTGTTTTATTGTTTGTACAACAACTTTTGGTCATCTTTCGCCATACTGGTATCGATCTTATTAGAACTAATCTGTATTATAACTTTAATAATTAAGGTAAACGCAATTGGATTACTTAGCTTATCTCCTACAAAATTATATTAAAATCGTGCTCATAAGATTTCAATTCTTGCTGACTACTCGTATCCATAACTTTCATGACCCAATAATTCAGCGCTTTGCCGGAAAAGCACAAATAGCAGCATTAACCCTGCATGGTTGAAACATGCAGACACGCTGAAGCTATTATAATCATATTTTCTTCATTTCAAGGCTTAATAAGACCTGCATCAAGAAGTCTTAAGATTTAAAGGATTTTATTTACTGTCACTAGTCAGAAATTACCCTAAAATGACAATCTCAGGCTAACAGACTTGACGTAATGACGATAATTAATGACTAGATCATTTTGCTCTCAAAAACTTCGCAAATTAGAGCCAGACAGAGTAGGTATTATTATACCTACTCTGTAAGAAAGATGAAATGCCAAAAATAAATAGCCATTAAGACAACAAAAGAAAGATATTTGCCTTTCACCAATGACAGCTGAAAAAACATTAGCAAGAGCAAATCTAAAGATATGTATTTTCTCCAAAGAGTTGATGCAGCCAGAGCTTGTTTTAATTACCCGTACCTACCTTTGCAATTTTAGAAAAAGAAAGGCTGACTGATGGGCATCCATAAAAATCAACCGGATCCAGCCACAATAATGATGATACACGTAGAAACCACCCGATGATAGACGTAGAAATACGACACATCTCCAAGTAATAAATATCTTTAAAGGGAACATCAATAAAATATGCTATAAGAAATAAGGCAATCAGGCTGCGCATGCTTCATACGAATTATCAGACATCATTCAAGCAATCATTCGAGGTAAAAGTAATTGTGCAGACGGTACGAATGTATCAAACCTCTTCAGCTGCTATTAAAATCGAATTATTGATGACCAAACATAGATAAACCCTCTTTCCATATAAACATTCACAGATCAGAGCTTTGATCAAATTGGTCGAAGATAGTGGTGTCAGTTTCGAAAGCTTGACAAGAGATGGCGTTAGTGTGCGGCGCGCAGGAGTGGATTGCGGAGTTTTAAGGTTAGCAGCGCCATCTATCGTAGAGTAGCGTAAAGTTATGTTTTACAGGTATTTCAACGCTAGTTGGAGTGTTCTGGTATACCTAAGGTCTACGAGCTAAATAATAGGTAATGCTATCTCAAAATATGTATAACCCAATGCGTAAAACAGAAAGATAATGTTTACAACTAATAACAAGATTATGTGAAAAGAAAAATATTTTCAGTTTTTTCTTAAAAAAGCTCTGTGGATAAATAATTATAGAAAAAAATGATAAATGGCAAGAAGGTAATGGTTTTGAAGAAAATGAGATGGACGATAAAGGAAAGGAATTTAAAATCATTATTATTTAGGAGGAAAAAATCAACGTGTTCCGGTAAGTACTCCTGTTCGTGCATCGCGAAATCTAAAATATGATCTTTACCATTATTTCGTGCAACAAAAAATGACTCATTCGCCTATTAAGACTTGGGAAAAAGCGAACAAAATACCAGAAATAGCTCAATAAGCATGTCAACGAACCAACATTGACCTCACACTGTCTAGGATCAGAGAGATTCACGTTTGAACATTTAAAACGTACATAATTATGAGTCATGTTGTAATAAACATTTAAATGCGAGATTTAAGACTCCCACGGATGGGGTAATAAAGATAATTTTAAATACAAAGCAACGAAGCGCACGAGTAATCGCGAAACGAACATCAAGTCATGACGAGATTCAAATCATTGCGCCCGCGCACTCAAACGGGTTTTTCATTTATCAGATCGATTGTGGGGCGTGGCTTATAGATCGGTAGGATTTATATCTGTGCTCCTCGCTCCTGTAGCTTCTCCGTTTGACAGTATGAGTGTGAGAGAGATAGGAAACGTTACGCCCGATCGATTCCAATGAAGTGCGCGCGCGACTATGTATTTTCTCGGAACAAGAAAGTGGACAGTGTCTTGTTTTAGAATATTATGTACCGTGTAATAGTCTGGTCGTACGTGTGTAGATACACCACTATTATTATTATTGCATGAATTTTGATTTTTTCACAAGATTATTACCGTATGTTCGTATGAATGTTTTATTAGACTGGTTTCTTGTAATATTGCTACTGGTTTTTGCGTAATTTAAAGCGAAAAGTAAAGATGTATGGTAGCCGTTTCGGTTATGTAAATTGATTGAATTATGAGATAAAAAATTACTTAGAAGAATGCTCAGTTACAAAAATCTTAAAACATTTTGCAACTCAACGGTTCACGCTTACTATGTTTTAAGATGCTGATCTTATGATGTAATACTTTCTGAACTGTCAAATTTTTGTGTCAATTTTTGCCATCATGTCACAAACACAAAATCTTAAAGTTAAAATGAAAATTATCATCATTTACACCTGTACTTTTGAGGATCGAATTAATTCCACTGGCACTGCAATTGCCGTGGCCATCAACTGGATCGAGCTGTTCGAAAAAGTACCATATACGAAAACAAGAAGATCATCGTCAGATGTCTACTGCCCGCCATAGGCATCCCACAAGCGCAAAAGTTTAAAGCAATTGAATACAATCTATGGAACTAAACAATAAATTAACATTCACATAAGAGGCACCAATGCTTAATTGTTCACAAAAATTATTCAAATGAAATCAAAAACTTCTTTCTCACCATTAGAAATAACAAAATCTCTATCTCAGAGACTACTCTGGCCACATCTGAAGACCTTTCAATCATTATCCGTTGACGCCATATAATTATTTAGATATGCACGCTTGCTATCCTGCCCACCCCTCTCCCGAGGCGTCACGCGTGATTTTTTGTCCCTTTTGCAACAAAAAACAGACCATATTTTAATTGCCCTAAAATATTTTCGGTTCGATGCTAATGTGCGGATAAAATAGGTTCATTAATCTTAAATTTTTCGTTCTACCGATTTGAGAAGATTTGAGGTTTAATTTACCGAGACATTGCAATGGTACCATATTAATTTATATGGATGATTTTGGGAATCAAGAATTCAAGTAGTGTGACAAGTAAAAAATAATATTTTGAAGTATATCAATATAGGGCCCAGTATCACACCCTGAGAAATCCACATTTCCGATACATTTCAAAATGTTTTTATTATTGTATAATTTCAAAAAGTCTCTTATGGCTCCTGCGATTCTATTCCTATATCTCTAAAGACTCTTTATTATAATTGAAGATTATATTTTCTGACTATAAGGTGTAATGATATAATCCAATTAATTCATTATCCCATCCAAAATCGTCATTCAAAGACATATCTTTGTCCAAAATGCTTTTATATTTGTGCATCACAAATATAAAAGTGTCTCATCGGTTTGATTTTCAACTCTCAATTGACCTTCCAATAACCTTATATTAACACCAATGATGTTATTCTATGTATGCTTCAGACATATTTTTACCCAGACTTAAACACGGGCATACACGTATATTTAATTCATTAATCCAAATCGGTTCACTTGGAAATCACTAGTTACGTTTCGTTCAATTGCGGCTTTGATTACACCAATAAATATACCACCACTTTCACAATTCCCACCCCGCCATAAGGTTGAATTTTCTCCAAACAAACTGCAAATAACTTCATCATTTATGTAAAGTAAGTGACGAAGTTGCTAACGCAGTTTACTTGAATTCTATTTCTTTGAGTTTAAGAGTGATTATTGCTTGATGGTTATTTATTTTTAAATTGGTTGTCGCAGCTTAATGAACATTTAATAACAGTGTTTTTTTTAAGGTTTTGTTCGATACGGTCGTCTATATGTTCAGATGAGTTGCTGCAGGCTGTTTCGTATTTACACAGGGTAGTGTAAGATCAGAGACTTAAATATAAATAAAATATTTAAAAGATGTTGGTTATATAACATAACATCACGCCTGTATTCCCCAAGGGGTTAGGCAGAGGTGTACCTATAGTACACCCACATTCGCCCGTTATGTTTAAGTCTCAGGTACCGATTGCCATTAACCGGGCACAAATCCACATTCCGAAAAACTCAATAACACTTTACCCGACCCGGTAATCGAACTCTAGACTTCATGCTCAGCAGTAACACTTGACATCACTAGACCAATCATAATAAAATTGCTGAATATTAAGTGTGTAAAAAAGAAATTAAGTTGTCTAATAAAACACTAAACTGAACGCAATGAAAAATGCTAAAGAGACAATAATAAATATAAAGGTAGTATGTGGCAATACCTACCAAGTAACTAGAGATAAAGATAATTAATTTTACTATGTCTTTTCATATAAAAATGGTGTAAGTAACGATATAGACAGTGTAAATTTACGTACAACTGATGCTCAAAACACAAACAAAACCATTAAAAAACAAGATACATATTCAAATCCAAATCACATCAGACAACTATGTCACAGCACCAATTCACGACAAGTTTACATGCAATCGCACAGAGCTGGTAGCAAATCCGATAATGTGCCGTAGTACAAAGTTGCTGCCGTTTACCACAGCGAAAAACCCATTTTCTCGCTCGATATACCAGCCGTATCAGGATGAGAGCAATTAAAGGTCGGATGACGTGGATCTGAGAGGTATCGGTGGATGTGGTATCTAAAGATGCATAGAATAAATAGCACTTCTACAGTAAAGAAACACCAGCACAAAAAGGGTAAATGTTTATACAAACAAGGAAGAAGACAATAAGAGCTAATATAAACACCATAAAAGTAAAATTACAAGAAGATCGAAGAGTACAACTGTGTTGCATGTTTCATCTGAAATTCCAATAAACCTGCGACAGGAGAGATATAGGAAAAATATGACCAAAAGACCCGCCTTATACACAGCCGAAACCATTATTGAAGTAATGAGTAAACCGTCCTCTGAAATCGAAGCAGCATTATCAGCCCTTATTGAAAGTAGACAAATAGAAACAATCCCATCAAGCACTTTATAAAACGTTTTGTGTGACTTAGAGCTTGACAAAGGTCAGGTCAACGGACAACAGACGTTTTCTTCAACAATTTTGATCACCTTGCTACTTATTTGGTAAATATTACATGCTATTCACTGCCATACTATGTCATTCGGCTACTGCTACGTGACATATTTCTGCACCCTCAACAACACGAAAAAATACCGTCTCCAAAAAACCGTAATCCTTGAACAAAACTGAATTGCGCATAGCGTTTTTACGGCATTCGGCGGAACCGTATGACTAGACGCGCTGGATCATTAATCCTGAAGTTTCAGATGTGAGCAGAACGATAAAAATTACGCGCGCTACGCTAGCCGAGCGTAAAGAGCGTAATGACATGTTATCTAAGCGACATATTTCTGGATTATGCTTTTTCAAGATCGGAGACTGAAGATTGGGATGTATTTTTAGGTGTGTATGTGTGGTTTGGTTTATTTTTAACTGACTTCAATTGGTTTTTGCAGTTGTAGGAGAGATTAGGAGTGCGTTAGTTGTTGTAACGTACCTATATAGTTTTGTTTTTATACTGATGACTGTCATGTCATTTAGTTTCAATTGGTTTTTTTCTTAATTTTTTTTTCTTTTATTCAGTATATTTTCTACTAGCTTCCGCCCACGGCTTCGCCCGCGTTGTATGTGGATAAAAAGTAGCCTACGCTATGTCCTTCCCCTTGCCATCTATCTCCTTGCCAATTTTTATCGAAATCCGTGTTCCGGTTTCGGCATGAAAAGGTAACATACAGACAGACAGAGTTACTTTCGAATTGATAATATTAGTATGGATTTTGTGAACGTGAGGACGTTGTAGGCTAGTAACAAGAAGCATAATAAAAACAACCATTTCTTTGCAACCAATGTTAGATGAGTTCCTTCCATCCTATTTTAAATCTTCCTTTAAATCAAAAGTAATTTAAAATACCAAATTAAACTTTACACTGAATATCTCCCTCAATAAATTCTCCACTCTCGAATATCCCAAGTCAAATTCAGAAAGTGACAAAAGCCATTCAAATAATGTGTAAGTGTGAACAAATCAGGGACTAGTTGAACTAAGTTGTAACGTAATGTCTAATGTCGTTGCATAGACGCTCCTCCGAGAATTAGATGGTATGCATTGTGCTGTGTTCAAACGGGGTTAGCTGCTTGATTATCGTGTGAGATTAGACCGTAAGAAAATATTGAATGTGGGTAAGAAGGTATATTATTTACTTCGCCAGAGTGTTGTTAATGAGAGATGCGAAAGTTTTAGCGACTCTAAAGTAATACGCGCGTGATTTGTTCCTCTTCCCAAAAACTGCCATTCAGGATCAATTTATTATTGTCAGTATCGGTCCACAGGCTAGGTAGATGATGATGATGATCGGTCCACTGCTTCAGATATTTTGGAGGCGTATATTTATACATAATGTGATAACTATCTGGTAAACTTAAACAGATCCTCTGTTTAAGGTCGTAAATGAAAAATCTATGCTAGACAATTTGAAGGAACCGTAAAAATTATAGAGCAACTAGCTGCGCCTCGTGATTTCACCCGCGTTAGTCTCAATCCCGTGGGAATATTGGGGTAGAAAGTCAGTATTCCAGGTCATGGTCTATCCATGTGCCAAATTTCATCGAAATCCGTTCAGCCGTTTTAGAGGATTAGAATTCTAGTACCTTACCTTCAATACTGGTGTTGCATTGATCTACAAACCAATTATAACAGAAACTCTGTATCATTTAATCTCCCTTGTGACCACAGATATACGAGTATCTGTGCTTGCAACAGCTATTCAAAATCATCATCAAAATATTTTATTTCACATAAACCTACATGGGCACTTATGAAACGTCAGAAGCTAGGTGCACGGTTCCAATTGGTCGTTTCCTATGGAGAAGAGCCGGCAAGAAACTCCACGGTTACTCTTTTAAAAGATAATTGGCTTTTACAATATTTTCGAATTACAGTGTTAACAGTTATGGTATACTAGAGCAAATATCCACTCCTGTGTGATACATTAGATTGATAACAACATAAACCCATATTATCCGCATAAACCCACATTGCTACAGAAACTTTCTATCTTCCTATACTCAGGTTGACCATTCTTCCTCACTTGCAATAGTTACTGGAGCAAGTCCCCACTCCAGCAGCTACCCCTCTGAACTCGCCTGATCGAACACCACCACCTGTTGGCAAGTGAAGGTGCAATTGTCAACATATTGCATGACATTTGCACGTGCCCGCCTCGCCCCGGGGGCTCAATCGGGAATGTTGATATAGTTCATTGAATTTCAGCGGTACTAGTGTTAATATTAAAGCGTTTTCGTTTGGTAGTAGTTTGGGGTTAATTGATTTAAATTTTGCGAAATTTCGAGTAGTTAATAAGATAGAAAAGGGGGATGAAATGTCGTGTTTTTATAAACCGTTTGTAAAATAAGTAAACAGCATAGTGATGGATGTTTTGAATTATAGAAGGAGTGTTTAAAAACACTGGTAAACTCTCAATTTAACTATCTAATCTAACTAATATTATAAACGCGGAAGTTTGTAAGTATGGATGGATGGATGTTTGTTACTCTTTCACGCCAAAAGTACTGAACCGATTTGGATGAAATTTGGCACACAGATAGTTTATAACTTGGATTAACACATAGGGATTAACACATATACTTTTTATCCTGATATTCCCACGGAATCAAGACATATGCGGGTGAAACCTCGGGGTGCTACTAGTAATCTATAGTTTTGAGACTAGAATAAGTTACGGTCTGTCTATCACTGAATAAGAATCGAAAGAAACGTTTTTTCCTCGGTAATATTTGGCTTTCAGACAGACTTGCTGAATTCGAATAGCAATAAGATAAGTGATTATACTTTTGATAAGATCCTCTCGTCACTCCCGTGGGAAGACACAGTCTGTTAATGGAATCCATCACATGATTAAATAAAAATAATACGACAAAACAAACAATTAACCACAAATGCAAGACAACAGAAATAGAACAAATCTTCCACCGCACAGAGGGACAAAGAGTCCGAGCATCTGGACAAAAAAATATTAAAAACTTTCCTTTCAAGAACTTATAACACCCTTTGCGGTGAAAGGTTGCAACTCTCGCAAAACAATAACCGCTGGGCGAAAAAAAAAAACTTTATTTTTTAAACACCCCACTTAAACAAGACAACTCGCTCGCGTGCCGTTGCTAAAAAAAAAAACAAACTCAAGCCCTAAAAGCTCACGAAAATATTTCAGATATTTAACAAATGCTAACCGCTAACGATGTCCTTTAATATTTGGAATATAAAATAAAAAATCCTCTTTTGTCGGTCGAGGCGAGTGCCGACAACTTTTTTTTCTGTATTTTAAACGCTGCGGTTCGTTTGTATAGCGGAGGGAAAAATGCCCGGTTGGCCCACGGAAAACTTTTTTGCGGTAAGAAAAGGTTGTGTACCACTGTGTGTCGGTTCATTTTTTCGTTGTTGTAAAAAGTGATGGTACCTACATTGGGTCTTTGATGTGAATTGGCGAACAACAGAATTTTTCCTAAAATTTTCTCGGACATATTTGAGGTGTACGTTTCGAAAGATAAACGGACAGGACCCGGGCTGCTACTGTACAAAACTGAAAAAATCCCAGTTCAAACATTTCAGACAAGCCTTCATATACAATCGTCATAATAAAATAATTATAAGTTAGATGTGAGCAGAAATGAGATATCTACCTACCTACGTCATTGAAGATTTTTAACAGGAAATAAATAATCATCTTTTCCTTCCACGAAGACAAGTCAAAGACTTGGGTGGTCTAACTATACAGCCCAAGATTGAGAACTTACTGATTACTAGATTAACTTACTTTTTACAAATAAACATAATATTCAATTTGGCAGCGTGGCTTTTGTCCCCAATATTATAACCACTTAGGCAAGATAATGATCTCCTGTCTTGGCATAGCCTAGGCTGTAGGCTATGTCAAGACAGGAGAGTTAGTGCGATTAGCATTCTGTCAAACCAAGCTAGGCACTATGGCAATTTGTTTCTGACCATCTTCATTGGATGCCCATTTTTGCCACACAACTAATATTGCTGATTTTAAAACTGCTCATTGCCGTATTATATACATAGTACCTAGCATCAATGCCTCGTTGATTTAGTGGTCACAAAAGGTTCTGGGTTAGATTCCCAGGTCGGGCAAAGTATTGTTGGGTCTGTCCATCAGTAACATCCCGGAATCTGGAATTGTGTCCGGTTGATGGCAATAGGCTCGCCCCCTATTACATGGGACTTAAACACAACTGGCAATATGTGGTTGTACTATATGTAGACCTCTGTCTAACCCTTCGGGGATTACAGGCGTGATGTTTTGTTTTATGTGTCATCAATGTTAAAATTCATGTCAATATTTTTACCTTTTTCTCAAAGATAAATAGAAAATTCCCAGATATTGATATTATTCACATAAAAATTATTATCTTGAAGAAAAACAAAGATTTCGCGTAGCACACAAATAGAGCTATCTCCTTAGAATGCGATACATAATAGGATAATTATTCAAGATTCTGAGCTGCGGACACACTGTGGAATAATTTTCTAGCTCGTATTAGCAGTGAAATTAATTACAATCAAAATACATAATAGAAAATAAAACAAATCTGTGGCCCTAGTGAAAAAGGATCTAAGTCCAAAAATGCAACTTCACAGGAGACGCAAAAAACACTCCGCGCACTTCAAATTGCGTGTTTGCCTCGTGTGACATTTAAACCACTACCAATTGAAATACATGTGATGTTTTTTATAGGTAAACAATTTATGCTCTTTATTATTATGGAGTTATTTTTTATGTAAAGTAATTCGTTTTTAAGATAGTGACTTATACTAACCACAAAATGAATTCCTTGAGGGTGTAAAATAAATTATACCCCTTCTCCCATATGTTAAATGTTAATTCACACAAGTGAAAATGGATACGCATTTGGAATGATTATGTTCATACTAATCCCAATAGAGTTTCTTTGATTTTTTTCCTTTATGGTGGTGAAAACGGATTTATGTCTAATAATATCACATTACTCACTAAATCATTTTTAAGAACCAGGTGTTGTTGTATTGATAAACACCAACCAAATTAAAACGTGGGTAATTTATGTTAATTTAGATTAAAAAACACAAAATGCATTTTTTTTTTTCGTTTAAAAGAATACAAAAGTACTTGAAACCGACTTTTCAATTTTTTTTGGTGTCAGTTGGACCCTTTTACACAAGGTAACTTCTTTATTTTTAGAGATAGCTTAGATCCGTTTACACCGAACGATAGAGCTTTTTTTTCTGATCACTTCTGTATACTTAACTCATTTTCCACAAAATCGGACTTATACCCCTTTTCACTAGGGCCACAGAAATACTGGTGTATTTTTTTTTAATTCCTCAATTTCTTGATCTAAGCTAGAGATGAGAGTCAGAAATAGATTCCAAATAGAATGCTTCGCAAGCTATAGTCGTAATTCACAATATATTATTTAGTTATTTTAGTTTTATTGTTAGTTTATTATTTTTATCAGACACTTATACTTTTTATTATTTTACACAATATATTTTTAACACAACAAAAGCGACAAACGACAACTGTACGGTGTGGCGCAGAAGTACTAGGAGGACGGACCCCAAATAAATTGTTAAATATAGTAGCCAAGAGCCACGTCGCACGAATGCACCCGGAGAGATGGGCAAAGATCGTCACTCACTGGACGCCTGAAGGAGGACATCGCCGTCGAGGTAGACCGCGGCGAAGGTGGTGTGACGATCTAATAATGTTTGCGGGGCCAACATGGCCAGAAATCGCACAAAATAGAGAGCTTTGGAAGGAAAAAGGGGAGGCCTTTGCCCAGCAGTGGGACACACAATAGGCTATATAAAAAAAAAAAAAAGTAATCAAGAGAAAGAAAAAAGATTTTTTTTATCAGAGTTTTTATTTTGATATACTTGATAATCGCTTTCAATCTTTTCCACAATATTTTAAAGCCGAAAGACGTCCATTGCTGGATATAGGATGTGCATAGGTACCTTCCCCAAGCACCGCTGCTTCGACCGGCCTTCACCAGGTCATCGGTCCACCTTGTGGGATGCCTTGCAACGCTACATCTTCCGGTACGCGGTCGCCACTCCAGTATCTTTTGGCCCCATCGGCCAACTGTTCTACGAGTAATGTGCCCTGCCCACTGCCAGTTTGGCAATTCTTCGGGCTGTCAGTTACCTTGGTTCTCCTGCGGATCTCTTCATTTCTGATTCGATTACAAATCTAATATTTTCTATACATAATTATAATTTTATACAACTTTAAAATCAACTTTAGAACTAGTACCTAATTATTTTTGTTAACTAACTCTAATACCAACTGCGTCTAACATAACCTCACCCTAAGATCAGCGCAAACATCGGCGATGTATTCCTTGCACAATGCTCGGTCCTAATTTGAATACCATGCTTATGGGACAATCGGCAAACTAAAAAATATGAACAATACGCGTGGTCACGTCAAGCCCCATGGTTGCCTCAAACGGGGCTCATAAAATGTTATCTTAATTGTCAATCGGTTCTTCATTGTCCTTTACTTAAAATTTTGGACGGTAATAAAGTAAATATGCTGTTATTATTCATTATGATGGATGATCCACAGAAACCATGTAAGGACCAGTTGTAAGAGACTGTCGCTTATACCTGTGTGTCTGAGCGGTCGTTATACAGAACTTTTTCTATAACTCGATGCCATGTTAATTTTATTAAAACAATTATTTAAGTTTATTAAATTAGTAAACTTTTTGACTAGAAGTCAAATATTGGATGGCGATTTAGATACCTGCATTCGTCAAGGGGGTGATTCTATCCGTCATACTAAACAACTTACACCATTTATATCCGATTCGTGAAAAGTTCCTTTGTAACAGAAGACAGACTTCGATTCACGTCGTAATATTTTTTTTTTACGAATCTTATAGGTAAAATCACCCCCTTGACGGATGCAGGGTACTAAATCCCCACCATGATTATATTAATAATCATTTCCTAAAATATAAATGCAAAGGAATAATCATACTGCAATAGGGGTGCATGGCATCGAGTATCGAGCTGTAACACAATGGATTTTCTGGAACTTATAACGTAATCTGAAGAAATACTAATACAGTCCTAATTATTTATTCCCTCATCATTTGCTGGGATCTAATTTGAAGACATATTTGTAATTTGAAAATTAAGTTGCCAATGAACAGGCATAGAATAATGATATAGGCTTCATGGCCTGTATCCAGAGTTGATTGATTGAGGCTTCATGGCTACGCCAGTAAAATTGAAAAAAAAAATGTCTAATGGGGTATAAGTACCTAGGTAGTTCCCCGTGGGAACCACAGATGTAGTGGAATGATTCCAAGTTAAGAAGGATTCAGGAATTAATTTAGAAGATATAGTATTGATGGTTTCAGGGGCAGCCCTAAGGCAAATGTAATAAATAATGTAGAGGGACAAATATGAAAATAAGTTCTCTACCGCAGGTATCGGCACTCGCACAACTCATTTGCCTACCGTTTTCAGTATGGTCAGCAAAACAATGCAGCTAAACTTATTAGTTATTTTAAGGGTTTAATGCATGTTAAAGATGCAGATGACGGACTATGTGAAGAAAAGGAAATTGACCGCTGGCTGAAATTGATTGCTGCCTATCTTTTTACTGTTCAGTAGAACATTAATTATCATAAGATTTTCCTTCAAAAGAAAATCAAGTATTAATTGCATAATCAGCATATAATGTTCCCATTGCTGAGACACAGGCCTCTCCTGGAGAGGGTGTGGGCCGTAATCCCCCACGCGGGCCCATTGCGGATTGGTAGATGTCACATGTCTTCAAATTTTTGGTTCTAGGACATAGGTACTGGTTTCCTCACGATGTTTTCCTTCACCGTTTTTAAACAAGTGGTAATTATTAATACAATGCGCACTTATATTCAAAGTCAGTGGTGTATGTCCGTACGCAAAATACGCGCTTTGACGTGGAGTTGCGGATACCAGCCCGTATTACCTATACCTATACCTATATGTCTTGGGTTGGATCTCGAAACCTATGACTTGGCAGTCCTCGGTCCACCTTGTGGGATGCCTTCCAACCTTTCCTCACGATGTTTCCCTTCTCCATTTTGGGAGCAGTGGTGATGAAATAATTTACACAAAGTAAAGCGCCTGTCAGGGTCCAAACCTACGACCTACACAATTCGTAAGTTGTGGCCGTTACTACTGAGCCACCACTGCTCTCGGGCCACCACTGCTCTCGGGCCACAACTGCTCTCAACCAAGTATTCATAAACATCTGAAATATTTTATTTCCAGACTTGCAACAATGTCCAAAATAACTCAAGAAAACCAGTCCTCCAAAATTACGGTTAAGAATAATAACTAAACAATCTGAACAACACTCGTTTCTTTAAAAAATATAATTCTGCCACATAATGAAATCAGAAAAAATATCGTGACATTCACTGAGAAGTCTAGCAACACTCTGAAATACTAATTAAAGAATGTAGTCTTATAGCCCTTTAAATGTATGTATCTGGTAATTAATTTATTTATCATTGCTCCATTTATAATTCCTTTTACCTTTTGTGGTACAGTAATCTTACTGTAGGTGCATCGTCTTCACATATAATTATATAATTCATGTATACAAAATACTGTAAAACATTTTTTTAAAAGAGTAACGGTGGAGTTTCTTGCCCATTCTTCTCCATACGAAAACTACCTTTTGGAAGGGGCAACTAGAATCAGTTCTATTTCTTTGTTTTGACGTTCAAAAGTGCCTTATATGTATGTGCCTATTTGAAATAAATTATTTGACTTTGACTCTGACGTTGAAAGTTTTTAAACTAGTTTTGGAAATCTTATTACTGTCTTTCTGACCGTACATAAACGATTCAATACAATAAACAATCACGGATAATCTTTTTGCTCATACCCATATTTACAAGACGTATCGGGCCGTAAGTAGCTGACCACTTCCCGTACAACATCCACAGACAATCGTCCAGGGAATTCTGGCCAGTTCGAGTTTGTATTGATTTTTATTGGCCTGATCTTTTATGGTAGCAGTATTATTGTCATTTGGAAAATAAATGACTAATAATGGTGTATTTTGTTGTTCTTTTATGGTAGAATTGACTCTGAATGGGATCGTTTGATTAAGTATTCTTGAATCGATGTTTAAGATCATTTTATGTACTGGATCATCCTATATCGTGAGAGTTTGTAGCATTTATTTTATTCGAAAATGTTTTTGTCTTTTCAAATTAATGAATTATAATAATTTACCGACTTCTTCGGTTCTCTTTAACTAAAAATAAAAACAACCGCCTTCCAAAAAAAACCTAAAAAAGTGAAAAATAATTTGAATTTCGAAAGTCGGTGTCTTTGCTTTTCAATTTTCGTTTTTTGCCACCGACTTTTTTTTTTGTAAATAGTTTTTTATAGATTTATTGGTAGACCACCTTAGTCGTCAAGCTTTGCAACCAGAATATTGACCCTCCTTACTTTAGTTTATCTGTTATTTTATAAAAAATCAAGAGACTCTCATTTTCTCCTCAGAAATAATCAATGCGTACGCAAAATGTGTGGTCTCGTCCAACCATAGACCACCCACCTCTCAAGTATCGCAGTAAATTACCAAGAGAATTCTCTTGGTGACTTGCATCTACCAGAGGTGTTCTGGTGATATCACCAATGAACATGTTACACAAGCTGAAAGAAATTATAGGCTCCATAGAAACTTTCATTGACAATTTCGATCTTAGATGATCATAATTATATGAGTTTTATTTTTATTTTTTTATGACTCATTGATAAAGAATCTGCAGCTTGTCCCAAAGCATCTGATACCTGTTCAATTAACGAGAGTCTCACAGCTATGCAAACCAATCCTTCACATAAAATTGAATCCTAAATTAAAATCACCATAATCCTTTTGATCGACACAAAATTAAAAATCGTATCACAAGAAGATCAGAAATCGCCATTTTAATTATAAATAACCACTTCGCTCGTCAAACCGATACAAAAAGAATTGAAAGAAATCACAATTCTAAAGAGTAATATCAAACTTGACTTATAATTGGTTGCTCATCTTACCAAAGTGGTGGAGAACTCACCCTTGAAGCCCTTTCACTACCATTCAAATAACTACTGTAATCTACGTCAGACAAAGTTTAAATTCGAATGGCAATGTTGTCGATATAAGGTCCAGGGCACATGGATATAATATTTATAAGACACGGCTGTATCAAAACCGAAGAGCCGTCTTCCAGGCCGATGACGTTTGACGTATATTCTGACATCCCCTTTATATCGTGGCGCAAGTGTCAAACTGGAGCGGATGAAGTATTTCTAGTTTCGCTTTACGGGTCTTAGATGAAAAGGTACTGTTTTCTTTGGCATTTTTAAGTTTTTTGTCTGCCCTAATTAAATGAGCCTCCAATGCACTATCTATTCCTATTGCTTTATGCAAATAGTTCATCACATTGCACTGCTGGACATATGCCACTCCAATTGCCATTCAGCTCGATTCTTGGTAACTTTCATCCAGCTGCTACCAGCCAATCAATCTGCCTAGCCTTTTCGGGGTCCAGTATTTTACATGGAGCGACTAGCGACCACCTGCTACCTGCCATCCTGCGAATATTAATACCTAGATTTGGCCTGCGGCTTTTCCCGCGTGGACATCGGAAACTATCCCATGGAAACGTACCACCGGGATAAACATAATTATGACCAAATCCGTTCAGCCGTTTTAGCGTGAAAGCGTTACGAACAAACTCACTTTCACATTAATAATATTAGTTAGGATTTAAACATCAATTTACATAATATAAAAATGCACATTTATTTAGTGCATAAGCATTTCGTCAGTAATGTTAAAAAATTTCATTCTCTCACTATGCACTGGTACCAGATGACCTGGGGGCCAAGTCTACTAATTTACAAACGTGTCAGTGATCTCACAGTGATCAGTTTTTGACAGATATGCCATACAAAATCTGTCAAAAACTCATCATTGCGAGACCACTGACACGTTTGTAAATTAGTAGACTTGGCCCCCAGCTAGCATCACTCCTGATAAACACTCATCTATCCATATCTTATAACTTACACCACACAAAGAGTATCGCAACTCGATGAGCAAATAAAACACAAGAAAGTTGAAACTGGTACAGCTTTGAATAACTTACGGCCAATATGGAAGATTGTTTTACATGTGGCCAACGATATTCATTGAATACTCAATGCTCGTATCGACTAGGAGCTTTACATTCTCCTGGGTTATGGAGATTTTGGTCAACGACTGCTGTCCTTAGCTTATTCGTTTATGGAAGACTGGCTGCGCCCCGCGGTTTCACCCGCGTAAGTCTCGATCCCGTGGGAATATCAGGATAAAAAGTATCCTATGTGTTAATCCAGGTTATAAACTATCCTGCCAGGGTTGCGGGTTAGTCCGAAAGGGATACCGGGACCGTGGCAACAGGCAACTGAAGAAACACGGGTGGGTTTTAGTCAGTAAAAGTCTGACACGCCCTTCCGCTCCACCCAGAGCGGGAGAAGCCATTAGATGATTTCCAACCATCAAAAAAAAAAAAAAAATGGTTTTAAACTATCTGTGTGCCAAATTTCATCCAAATAGGTTCAGTAGTTTTTGCGTGAAAGAGTAACAAACATCCATCCATCCATCCATCCATCCATCCATACTTACAAACTATCGCGTTTATAATATTAGTTAGATTGGAATTACTTCATCATCGTCGAATCGATCCCCCTCCCTGATAATTTTTTCCTACATCGCACCTTTACACTTTTTATTCGTATTTAATTTTAATTTGTTATCTGCTGCATATTATATTGCGTGTCTTTTAGTCTGTGTGCTAAATAAATGTCATTTTCTTTCTTTCATCAAGATCAAGCCGAGCAAGTTACAGCTCTAAACAATACCAGTCAATCAACCAAGGAATAGTTCCTACAGTAGATCCCACGTCAGCGGTTAAAAAAATCAGTAAAAGCTGGCCTCTTATTGTCAATCACTTCAATTGCATTTGGTAGACGGTCAATTTGCGCATGAATTTGTATCTATCACATAAAATTGACTGTTGCAATTGATCGTTTCGAGGACCCTTTATTCAATTGGAACTCCGTACTCCACTAGGCTAGCTCAAGGTCAAAGTGTTACCACTGACGTACGGTCGACTGTACTTCCTTGAGCTTGTCTCAGCTTGTGTAGTTCAGGGGACCGGACCGAAATAGAGTGGGACTACCTCGACGGAACTGCAGCAGGGTGTGTATGGGGTGCTGTCTCGCAAACTATGCTGCACCTGTCCTCTGTGTCCCAAAACATGCAGTCGAAGTAACCGCTGCGCGGCTACCGACGACGCCGTGGGAGTGGCCAAGTTTTGAGCCAACAAGATTTGAAATTAAAAGAAAGAAAATACGTTTATTTTCGGAAAAACATGACGCTAAAAAAGGACAAATACATGAAAAATAACAAATTGGGGTAAAATATGCGTCATATTCACGCCAAACGGCCATCGCTCAGCTTAATGCTGCGACCCTATGCGAGGTAGAGCCCCAGCGCTAGTTTCTGTCGTTCCACCGACATGAAGAAGAAGAAGAAGGGGATCTATATTGTTTCAACGTCCTGTTAACGATATTATATCAATCGGTAAACACCGCACAAAACTCGGTACACTTCAAAAACATTTTTTTTTCACCTTTTAACCCATGTAACACGTACGGTAACATGTGACAAAAACAATCCAAAAAAAGTGTGCGAAAAAAAACGCTTGCGGTATTTTTGATGCATGCCATTTTCTACCTGTATTAATCCGATTATTTCACGTATTTACGGAACACTGGTTAGCGAATAACCCTCTTCAATGATACTCAATGGTTCAAGATTATCGAGTGCGCCATAATAGTGTTGTGCAAAAACCGTGCTTGAGATTGTACGTGTAACTTACTTAGATCGATTTATTTGATCCCTACTCCAGATTTCATCTACAACAAAAAAGTGTTCTAAAAAGTGTAGCAAAAGTTTTCTGCTGTTTTTTTGTGTTTTGGTTTGTCAACTAAACTTGACTAATTTTGGTTTAGTTTTACATATTATTATGTATGCATATATTTCTATATTATGTCACCTCATGACAACTTCACCTTAAAATATTCGAATAAGTAAAATTTCGATGAAATTGTGGTGCTTGACAACCACTGTAAACTTTTGTTACAAAATTGAAATTGTTTTTAATTTCTCGTTTTTTTATTTATCTCGATTTCTGGGCTTTTGGCTAGTACCTACCTATTATTGTGTAAATATTAGAATTTTTTCGCCGTTTTTTTTGGTACGGTACGGAACCATTCGTGTGCGACTCGGACTCTCACTTGACCGCTTTTTATCTTTGCTATATACATTTCCTTAATTCTTATCCTAATTTAATCGCCTGGCAACACTGCACACTCAGCTGTCAATATTGTTTTCTTCCAATGACTGTGCTAACGTTTTAAAAAACGAAATACTTCGCTCAAATGATTAAGAAGTTATAACCAAGAAATCATACTTACCTCTATAGACTTGTGCTAAAAAAAAGTAGCCTCAAGATCCATAATATATGAAGGAAATTAATCAATAACCCGTAACCAGTAATTAAACATGGATTCCGAGCTGGACTTAATTCTGATTGATGATTTAATAATAAGAGATGCTTCGTATATAAATATCGGTTTGTCTGTCCATCTATCAGCTGTCAGTTTCATGTCAATGCTGCACTGTGGTTGAATATTTTGAGATGATATTTTATTTTTAAAATTGTGATTATTGTGGCAAGGAATTATTGAAATATCATCTAAAATTGTATTGGATTAAGGAACTTCATTAATTTGATTAGTCATAAATATTACTATAATGTTCAGACATTATAGAAAATGAGTGAATAAATTAATTTAATAATTAATTAATCGTGTCCTTTTTTCGCACTCTTCTTTTTTATTTTGTCATGGTATTGGCAGAATATCGACATCGCTATTGCTTGCCATATCAAAAATAGCTCAAAAAATTTTAAAACTCAAACTCAAAGCATTTATTTCAAAACCAATTACAGGCACTTTTGAATCGTCAAGGAATCGGTCAGTCAGAAAGATGGCTAGTTGCCCATTATGGAGAAGAACTGGCAAAAAACTCCGCTATAATTTATTTAAAGTTATAATAAATATTGTTACAAAATATTGGTAAAATTAATGTTTTAGGTATTAATATAATAATTAAACAAAAACAATAAAGCCCTAATTAACAAGAAACAATAACAACAGACGAAACAAAATCAAAAACAAGTAAAATAATATCAGACTAGGGCTGTCAAACGCGAGTCGGCGGGCGGGGCCGAAGCCGTATGATTGACAACCCTTGACAGCGGTTAAACACAGGTCGAATCGCGAAAGGTAGTTTTTTATATTCCTTTTTTAAAAATGTATCAGGGGTGTGCTGTTGTTTTTTTTGGTGCTGAAAGTTCCGTATATTCGTTGATTGATTATATCAGTACTTGAATAAAATGTGGCTTTCTTTTTGTTTCAGATTTGGACACAAAGCGGTTATTTATGGGTAAGTACTGTAGCGTAGGTTGATGACATGCATAATGAATGAGATATAAAAACTATTTTCATAATATTTAGAATTACTTATAGAAAAACGAATAGAGCATCAGGTTGAAGAGCGTGTAATGGTATTAAAATTCGTAATTTATTGATAGAAATAATTATGAAATATTAATACTAATTTTATGATCTAATTTTGTACATGGAAAGACCGAAAAAAAACCTTAAAATATTTACTCTCCATATCTGTTACGTAACTTTTACTTATCAGTTTTAGGTACTAATCCATTTATTAAGACTTCTCAAAACAAAACCTTCTTCCACATTTTGCTGCGGTACCCTAATTCATCTCACATACTTCACAATCAAACTCGATACATACTCAGCTGGATACGTTACGCTTTATAATTTTATAACAAAATATAACAAAATCTTATACATTCGACTTTTTTCCGATCTTTGATGAGCGTGGATTAAGATTTGTAGAAAAAAATCTTTGACAGATGTTTTCTGTGTGAATTCTTGAGAGCCTGCGGTATTTCTTTAGTTGTTTTGATGCGGTTGTCAATGAGATCAGTGTGTAATTAAGAACATAGCTGTATTTTGAGTAGCTGTTAAAAATATAAGTGTCTAGATTACATTGAGCAACTTCTGGCGCTAATTATCCAGGACACGCAATAATCAATCTGCCTAGCCTTTTCACAACTATGTTGGGGTCGGCTTCCAGTCTAACCGGATGCAGCTGAATACCAGTATTTTACCTATAGCGACTGCCTATCTGACCTCCACAACCCAGTAACTGGGTAATACGATACCCCTCGGTAAGAGTGGTTGTCAGACTTTCGGGCTTCTGACGATCCGTATCGACTGACAATCCACGAATGACAGCCGGGACCAACGGCGTAACATGCCTTTGACTTTGACTTTGACTTTAAGGAACGAAGAAGAGAGATCAGAGGTCAACTTTTGTACTTAATTGTGATGATATTCATTTCATTGGTTAGAATTCAATAATAGCTAAGCATGCCATTCCAATGCAAAATCGAATTGCAACTGTGAACTGAAACGCAAATGTAGGCACTTTGAGTTACAATAACTTTATGAAAACCTTGATCACTTTAGAACTTTGACATTTGTAAAATTTTTATTTTACAAATGAAGGTATTATTTTACAAATGTATTTCTAAAGTGAGCAAGATTTTGACATGTCAATGTCAAAGTTCTATTACTATCTTATTTGTTTTTTTTTATCATTTGTTGACGCATCATTTTACGTTGTCAGCTGCATCAAATAATATTACAAGGTTCCAAGTAAACTGCTCGCAAGATAAGACTGCGCGCGGCTGAAATCGGAACGCGAGATCAAATTAAGAACCTATAGAATTATTTAATTAATTAATATAAGATTAATAATATTACGAATTTACGAACTTTAAATATTACAGTATAGAACGCCACAGCGTCACCAGACGCGCAGACTTGCGCGCATTTGATATCCAGGGTTTTCCTAAATATACATATGATAAAAAGCATACCTACAATACAAAACAAGTATAAAATAGCAAAACATTGAAACAGATATTGATCTAAGTATCAAGAATGTAACATTCAAATCGCACAATATAGAGAAGGCTATAAAACAGAAGTGGCTCACTCGCGATACCAAATGATATTCCTTGAAATGTTTCCGACCGGTTTTAGTGGAGACGACTTCAGTCGTGACGTAGTCGTAGACATGTCGTATGTCCATAATGAAATTAAATCGCTCGTGGCTCAGTAATAACAGCCGCACGGGTCGATCCATCAGGTTAAGCTACGCTTGCCGGAATTGGTTCGTGGATGGGTGACCATCTTTACATAACGAGACCCCTCCGTGCCTCGGAAAGCAAGTTACGCTGTTGGTCCCGGCTGTCATTTGTGGATCTTTGACAGTCGTGTCGTCAGAAGGCCGGAAGTCTGACAACCTGTCTTACCAAGGGGTTTCGTATTACCCAGTTACTGGGTTGTGGAGAATAGACAGGCAGTCGCTTAATGTAAAATACTGGCATTCAGCTGCATCCGGTTAGACTGGAAGCCGACCCCGACATAGTTGGGAAAAGGCTAGGCAGATGATGATGATAGCGGCCAAAGTACACACTGAAAATTTCAAGTGTCTATCTATTACGGTTAAAAGAAGATGAAGAGGAGGACGGACGGACGGACAGTGGGGCTTTAGTAATAGGGTTCAATTGGCACCCTTTGGACACGGAACCCTAAAAAGCCAGAATAAATTATCTCTATCTCAGTCGTGTCGTAACACAAAAAAACCTCTCCGCAATTTTTGATATTAAAATTTTCAATAATACCTAATGGATGTCTTCCCGAGATCGAGTCGAAAGCCCTCCATATTGGGGGGACCACAATACTCGTGTTTTTAATACGGCCCTTTGTATTCAATGCTTTGTCTTATTATTTCGAGTGTTTGATGTCGCCCTAGTCCTGGAGTGTCATTATCATAGAAATGTCAATTATGACATTTCTATGTCATTGGAGGATACATTTCACTTGACGTTTGATTGGTTCGGGATGGGTTTTTAATGGCTTGAGTTTCATTTTTAGGATTTTTGGTAGAGCTTTTCTGAGATCCGTCAAAGCCATGCTTGTGCTTCGGTAACACTGGCATTATACGCACCGGGAAGTTCTAGCCAAAGTCGGTTTTTTTCCAAAAGATTTACCTAGGGTATCTTCAAGTTTCAAGTGAATAGGTTATTTTAAGGCAAACATTCTCTCTATCATTTTTCTCCAGGTGAGATATTGGGCAAAAATATCAATAAAATTTGAAAAATACGATTACCTCCTTTTGGGTTGCGCGGCTGTCGGGTATAGAAAACTTATAGTTCCACAAACATCCGGCAAATACATGAACCCATACTCTTTCTCGCCACAAACGTAACTGAGGGCCTAGAAAAAGTGACATTTTATCAGCGACAACGATTATGGAAAAGGTAAAAATGTATAGGACTGACATTAGCTATCGAAAAGCTTATGTCAATCCTGTTGAAAGTCGTTGTAGAAATACGAAACGCTTTGGAAGCGATTGTCACTTGTCTAGTCCCTCTGATCATAACATATTAATATGGCTGACAGAATCTTTCCCCAATATCCACATTTTTACGGCTAGAAATAAACGTAACACGAACCTATTACAGCATTATTAAAAAATAAAACAGAACAATGCGATCACTGAAACCAATATGTGTGCTATAAACAAATTCGCGGTGAAACTGGCTAACCCCTCGAATGCTGGCCATAAAAATACATACCCAACAAGCCAAAAACGACCGACCGTAATAAAGAAACGCGATAAACCGTGCAAAAAAACGGGACATGAATTCATTGGTATGACATTCGGGGTTCCAATGGTCACGGTTATAGCTCAGAAAATATCCTCTAGACATATTTCCTCCTTATAGTTTTATGGGATCGGCCCCCATCTTTTATTGGTCGTCGGGAATCTTGTCAATCCTATTAAGTTGGTCGTTTTTGCCCGCCACCGCTTTTTAGGGTTATGACGTATATTGAAAGTTGGAATTGTTAATTTGTGACGTTTGATGGCATCGGGGGGGTTAGATTAAACATTCCTTTTTGTATGAATCTATAAAAGTAGGAAATTGAAATGGGTGATTGATGTAATGGAATGTCGAAGCAATTTTCAATACTTATGACATTTTTGAGAATACACAGTCCTATCTGCGAATACGCCGTTATTTTCTTCCTTCTAACTCTATTGTCTGTCAGCAGGGCAGCAATAGTATCTAGGATGCTGTTGCTGCTGCTTCATACGAGTAGATGTACTTGCTACAGCAAGGAGCTTGCTTTCTTGCGCATGATGGCTTGAAAGCCATCCGTACGCGTATCAGTAAAGATACAAGACGCGCTGCAGCGTAGTGGCAGCCACCAGTATCCTAGAAGCGTCATGATACCTACACTTCCTGGTACCCAAACATCACCATTATTCTCCTGCCCTTATCCCAATTTATTTATGGTCGGCGCAACATGTCCCTTTCTTCCATACTCCTCTATTAGCCGTCATCTCAGTATTCAGCCCCTTTCTAGCCATATCATCTTTCACACAGTCCATCCATCGTTTCTTTGGTCTTCCTCTACTCTTATAGCCATCGATATTCATACCCAAAACTTTCTTCACAACATTTTCCTCATTCTTTCGCATCACGTGACAATACCATGACAACCGATTTGCCCACAACTTTTCAGTCACCGGTGCCACTTTCAGACTTCCTCTTATGTACTCATTCCTAGTACCCATAATCAGCCTATAATGTTCCCACTGCTGGGACACAGGCCTCCTCTCTATGAGAGGGAGTGGGCCGTAATCCACCACGCGGGCCCAGTGCGGGTTGTTAGATGTCACATGTTTTTCGAATTTTTGGTTCTAAGACATGCCGGTTTCCTCACGATGTTTTCCTTCACCGTTTTGAGAGCAGTGGTGATGAAATTATTTACACAAAGTAAAGCGCCTGTCGGGGTTCGAACCTACGACCTACAACTCGTAGAGTAAGTCGCGGCCGTTACCACTGGGCCACCACTGCTTCATTCCTAGTACCCAAACATGTCTAATCAAAACAAAACAACACAAACATCTATCACTGTCACCATAAACGCCTCAAATCACACATTATTTACGTTCACAGCTTACACTCAAACAATAATCTGCCATAATCCCGAATACGGTACAAATGTACCAATAACACGGGCTCAATCAAAGGGTGTACAGACAGACAGACAAATGGAATTGTCGCAATACGCACGCGGACGGCAATTAGTAGCATGCTCACTAGTTTCGATATGAAATACAGCCGCCCAAATCAGCTAAGACATATAGATTAGGTGTGGGACACACGGACGATTTGTTTCGGCGGGGTGGTATTCAATTGTTTTGTTAATGTTTCTTTCATACATTGGTGATCAAAACAAACAGGCAAACTGGCGCGATATCGCGGGCGCTACAGGCAGCGCAACCCTTGTCACGCACGCGATATCGCGCCAGTCTGCACGGGCTTTTATGTCACCATCTGTGCTATGTTTAAGGCTGTGGTTAAGATGTATTTGTAGTGATCTTACTGGTTAGAAGAAGCTTGCTATTATATTGTAATAATATTATTGTAATATCCTCAATAAAATAAAATCATTCGTAGAAAAGCGACTCAAAAAAAAAAGTCAAATAAGTAAACTAAAGGCCACTATATTGCTCTAGGTTGTAATTTTAAATAGCTATCGATTATCCTCATCTTGTACAGAAGACTTCATGATATCCTGTGGAAAACAAACTCAGCTTTCCAGGTTAAAATATTGACTGAATATTAACCAAACCGTGTGTCAGACAATAGTTACCACCCTATAACATATGCCAAATCCATGGTTCAACCGTTTTGCATTCGACTGCCTACTCCCTTTTGGTTGACGTCAATATGCAACCTTCGCCATCCCACCAAACGCCATAACTCCACCGAGAATCCCAAACAAAATTGAACTTTGAAAGTGATGCTTAGGGTTGGTTTATCAATGTGGGGTAGAATTTCATAATCTATTCGCAGATAACATCGGAGATTCAATGTCAGGCAGTACAGCAATGAAATATAGTTTCGCCTTCATTGAACCTGTGATAAATTGATATCGCCCGGGACGGTTATTGAATAACAAGCGAGGCTTGTTGATCGCGGTGCGCGTCATTTGTGGCGCTTTGTCGTTCGGTGTGCGTACAGCCTTATTATGTTTGCGGATTGATTATCTGGTGTTTATGATTTTTTGCTTGCGTTTATTTTGGTTTTAATAGTCTTTATTATATTGTGTAAAAATTATGTTGCGATGAAAAATGTTCATTGTTTAGCAAAAGTACAGTAATAAGTAGTTACTGATAATTTACACACTGAATATCGTTGAATGATTTTAGATTCAGAAGTTTGGTAAAGATTCTCGTCTGTCCACTCAGTTCTCAGTTCTGGCAGCTTTGACCAAAATTAGGTATTGCATAAGTATCCTACTAGACATTTCTAAATCAGTATTTCTGAATTGTTCTCTGCATCAGTATTTCTAAATTGTTCTGAAACACCATTTTTAACACGCAACACACAAAAACACAAACCTTTTTAAAGAAAGAAAAGAAAAAAAGAAAGAAAGAAAATACGCTTATTTATAATAAAATAAAATAATAAAATGTTTAATCAACAAAATTGCATATATAATAATCAAATCAAATCAAAATAAATATGTTATTTCACATAAACCTACATGGGCACTTATGAAACCAATTGGTCGTTTCCTATGGAGAAGAGCTGGCAAGAAACTCCATGGTTACTCTTTTAAAAATAATTGCCTTTTTAAAATAAACTTTTAATAATAAAAATGTTTTTTCAACTTTGCGGCAAATATGAAGTTTTTCTCATAACCTCTGAAACATAAGATTCCTGAATCATATTTGCGTAGTAGGTATTCTTCCTATGCTACTAAATTCAAAACGTAACACATCAATCAAATTGCCATCCATGCAAATTGTGGCGCACATCACAAAGTAAAGCGAACCCATTAGGCTCGTACACAAGAGCGTATAATTCGCTGGTATCTTCCATCTTGCGCGCCACACGGCAGTAACAAACAACTCGGTAGTCGGACATTAGCCAGAAGAGCTACACTTGTGACATCTAAATTTCGGCTAGCCACACGGTATGGTGGGGTGTGGAGCTAGCCTTATGTTAGAATGGACAGTGTATAATTTTTGGGTCGTTTGAATTTAGAAAATGAATTATGGAAAGTCGCATGGTGTCTTGGTGTCGTCGAGTGTGTAAGTGGCCTAATGTTCAAGAAACAAGTTTTTTTTTTAATTATTAGAATGCAATGTGAAAGTGACAATCGCTTCGAAAGCGTTTCGTATTTCTACAACGACTTTCAACAGATTGACATAAGCTTTTCAATAGCTTATGTCAGTCCTATACATTTTTGCCTTTTCCATCATCGTTATCGCTGATAGAATGTCACTTTGTCTAGGGCCTCTGATCTGTAGCCTAGTCTATTAAGAGGGATACTATACTATACTGAACATCTACAGTGGCAATTAAAAGCGAATGTAGGGCTCTAAGATCCCTGCGCTCTAAAATAAGTAATGAAGCCATTATAAGGTACAAAGATCTTGGTCCAGATTGATCGTGTAAAAGGCCTTTCATTATCAAACTGGATCGCCATCAATGTGTGATCTCGATTCGTGATTGACTGTACGGGGTGCCTTAGATCGCTAGACAAGAAAGCTACCTTCTCCTACCTGTCATCGCGTACACTATCCAAGTACCATTATGCTTCGTTATCTCGTCATTATGTTTACTTAAGTCACATAGTTTGCACCAGTGCACAATTTGTCAATCAATTCTTATGAATTGTCATCACATTTGCCATAATCCTCATCAATATTTTCCCAAAACTGCAGCCTCTATGCCCTTCCCACATCTGTGAGCACGCGTCCACAGCGGCGGTGCTAGCCTGCGAGACTACAAAACATATCGGCGGTGGCCGCTGTCCAGATAACTATGCGTCGCGATCTGTGCTCGTTCTACCTCGCATAGGCACAGCTGGAACTACACTAGAATTATCTAGATACTTTGAATTACAATCCCTGAAACTGTAAATCTCATGAAATTAAAGAAGTATCGTGCAATCAGATCAAGAAAATGGTGACACGTTCAATAGAATCATAATCAGCCTATAATGTTCCCACTGCTGGGGCACAGGCCTCCTCTCTCTGTGAGGGAGTGGGCCGTGTCGCATGTCTTCGAGTTTTTGGTTCTAGGACATGCAGGTTTCCTCACGATGTTTTCCTTCACCATTTTGAGAGCAGTGGCGATGAAAATATTTACACAAAGTAAAGCGCCTGGCTGGGTTCGAACTCACGGCCTACAACTCGTAATCTCGTATGTTGGGGCCGTTACCACTAGGCCACTACTTCTCCCGCTCTGGGTAGAGCGGAAGGGCGTGTCAGATTTTTACTGACAAAAACCCACCCGTGTTCCTTCAGTTGCCTGTTGTCAAGGTCCCCCACGGGACATAAAAGATGCAGTAAAACATGAGTTGTATGTGTTGTTTAGCCTAAACACCTTTTAAACATGACATTTCTGTATGGTGTTTGACATAAAACTGACATTAAATACGTGTAATTCATTCAGGCGTGACTTTTCGGAAATTCATTATAAAATACAATTAGACGTAGATATATTTAGTAACCTATTTAGTACCTAGTTAAGCGGAATAGGTTACTAAATATATCTACGTTCATTGTATTTTAGTAGTGTCTAAGTTTTTGTGGTAAGACCCGTAGTGTATAGGAAGCACCGATACGTCAGGTGTATAAGAATCTGCTTCTATGACGTCACCAATCTAATTACAAACCACCATTATAACATAAACACAGTTCTTACAACATTATCATAATAGAAGCTCCATTCAGGCGCTGATTGATTTACGTGAGCAACTGTCCGTCGCGTCCTGCGCTTTGTCGCGACCGAGCCGTTTCCCTAGCTGTCTCGTCTAATTGCGACTATAATTCATGTCTAATAATCTTGTGTTATTATCGGATTGTATGCAGGTGAGGGGGTGAAGGGGGGCGGTGTTGTTTCCGATGAGTTTTGAGTGAATGTGTGACAAGATTGATGGAAGGTTCATTGTGTTCTTGTCTCTCTTTCATATTAACGTCTGTTTTCCCGAAGGAGCAAAGAAGTACTTATAGTACACCAACATTAATTTCGCTAGTTATGTCTAATAGGGGGTGAGCCTATTGCTATCAACGGGGCTCAAATCCAGACAACGGGCTACTACTGAGAAATTTCTGATGGAAATCCCTAATAACACTGCCCAAGTTTGCCACAGCGTTTAGGAATAGTCACAAGACCAAAGAAGCAGTCTATATTTAAATTTTCTTAAAACTAGAAGCAATTAGTCTGAAGCATAATTTTTATCATCAATCCGTCAATAACCGTCTGCTTTGCTCCCCATCTTTGTAGACTATGCAATTTCATTCAGCAAACATTTTCCGGGGTACTTGTTCGTTTTTGTGTTTTTTTTTTGGCATCATGTTGTATTGCAAATAAAAAAAAAACTTTTTCTCTCTTATCACTGTTAAGTTAGTTCCACTAAAGCTACAGACATAATATCGTCAAAAAAATCACATAATGCATGATGTGATTTTGTTCTTCGTGGGGTAAAGCGCTGGAGCTATACGTCCTGTAGAGCTTCATCTCTTTCCTACACTGAAGTAATATTAAAATAATACTGCTGTAAGCGGTGGTGGTAGGCCCCCTGTGGTCAGGCTTTGATCTTACAACCTTGTAATGCAAGGTCACGTTGAACTTAACCAAACAAAACCCGATCACCCTAAGCTTCACCCCCACTTACCCCCTAATGATTCAATCCATTTGACAATCAGAATCCAATGTTGTGACGTAATAAATCATGCGTCACACATCCGCTGAACATAATCAATACGCCATCAGCATCGAACCTCCATTGTATTGTCGTCTTACTTAATTATGATTAAATTATTGGATTGGCGTACTTGGTAGACTATTGTAGTTAGGCTGTGGTGTGTTTTAGTTAGTCTGTGTTACACATAAACTTTACATCAACCCTGTATTCTGCAAAGGGTTAGGCAGAGGTGTAAATAGTACACTCACAATTCACCAGTTAGTGGGCGACCTAATTGCCATTAACAAATCCAGATTCTGTACTGCTAATGAAAAATGTCTGACAGGAAAACCATTTTTTCCACCTCTATTTCTGCAGTTGCGTTTTGCGACCACAGTATAGCGAGGTTGGCAACCAGCAGCAGTCATAGGTTGATGACAACTCAATATAATATTTTTAATGCACCAAGTACAGAGTCTTAATACATTTTAATAACATAAACAGAACATAACATAATATATAACATCACGCCTATAACATAAACAGAACATAACATAATATATAACATCACGCCTATAATCCCCGAAGAGTTAGGCAGAGGTGTTGTGGTACACCCACATTTCGCCAATTATGTTACGTCCCAATATGTAATAGGAAGCGAGCCTATTGCCAACAACCGGGCACAAATCCAGACTCCGGGCTGCTTCTGAAAAATTCCCGATTGAATAACCCAATAACATTGCCCGACCCGAGAATCGAACCCGGGACTTAGTAACGCTTGCGACCACTACACCAAGGAGGCAGTTAAATTTTAATAACTAGCTGCACCCCGTGGTTTCACCTGCGTAAGTCTCGATACCGTGGGAATATCGGGATAAAAAGTATGCTGTGTTAATCCAGGTTATAAACTGTCTATTTGCCAAATTTCATCCAAATCCATTCAGTCGTTTTTACGTGAAAGAGTAACAAACATCCATCCATCCATCTGTCCATACTTACAAACTTTCGCGTTTATAATATTAGTTAGATGGTCAGTAATCCACACATCCACAATAATTATGGTAGGACCTTCTTTTGCAAAAATCACAATCTTTTAACTACGCGGCAATAACAGAATGACTCAAGAAAAAAAAAACTGGGCATGAACCGGAGTTACCGACGTAGGTTGCAGAGTAAGCAAACTGAAGTGACGGCGGGCTGGCCATGTTTGTCGAATGACCGATGGCTGGTGGAGCAGACGAGTTCTAGAGTGGAGACCGCGTATCGGCAAGCGTAGTGTGGGACGCCCCCCAGGTAGATGGACCGACGACCTTAAAGAAAGTGGAAGGCGGAGGACAGGGTGTTGCGGTGCAGCTTGGAAGAGGCCTATGTCCAACAGTGGACTGCGATAGGCGTAGTTGATTGAGATATCGTCATCCTTACATCTGTAACTTTTCCAAAATCACCCAAAAATATCCAAAACTAATCTAATTAGAAAACACGAGTACAAAGCCTTCCATTGCAGGACGCTAACGCAAATCTGTCATGCGATTATCCTACGTTTGTAAGCGGACAAGTGGACACGGAACAGATTTATAGTTGTCGTAAATCACTATTTCAATATTAGAGACGTGCCACACGATTGTCGCAGCGGTCTTATTAGTCGCATGTCGCTCGCGTGTAATCAACCTAATGTAATTGATGCGGAGATGCTGTAAGGATGGGATGATAGTAAATTAATGTTAGGTTTAGTTAATGATATTGTGCTGTTTCGTAATTAGGCGTGTCCAGAGATTGTAATTAGGAGAATTTCGGTTGCTGATGATGGAACTGAAATAGTTACACTGGGTTTCTGAAAGCAATCAAGATTATTTGCTGACAGATTGCCTACTACTACTAACCTAAACTGTTTAATTAATTCATTAGCCTAGCCTTTTCCCAACAATGTTGGGGTCGGCTTCCAGTCTAACCGGATGCAGCTGTATAGGTACCAGTATTTTACATGGAGCAACTGCCTATCTGACCTCCACAACCCAGTAACGGGGTAATACGATACCCCATGGTAAGACTGGTTGTCAAACTTTCGGGCTTCAGACGACCCGTAACGACTGTCAAAGATCCACGAATGACAGCCGGGACCGACAGCTTAATATGCATTCCGAGTCTTGGCATGTGAAGATTGTCACCCATCCACGGACCAACCCCGGGAAGCGTAGCTTAACCTATTTAATCGACCCTGTGGATTATCTCTTATATGCTCACTATATCTAGCACAAATTAACCAGGGGCGTCATTGCGTAACTTTTCATTTTGATATCCATTGCAGCCTCACCTATGAAGGTTTGCGACATTCGTCTGCACCTCGACGGAAATAACGCAATCAACGTGGCTGTCAAAATAAAAAGCATGCGATTGTCGATTGTCACTTGGCTAGTCTGTTACTACCAGCACCATCAGAATCTAAGCTAGCAATAAGATAACTCGTCAAGTGTAACATATGGCTCAATCAATAGCTAAGCTCGCAATATGGAGTATGGAGGTGCTACAACATGTCGCTCCGGTATCCGAGTGAAGCCTTCTGCATATTTTACAGCATCCGCTATGCGAGTGTGGAGATGGACTTTGTGTTATCAAGTTCATTTACGAACGACTTTAAATATAAATGTTATTCTGAAGATGACAGTGTTTTGAGAGGCTTCAGAAAACTGATAAGAAATATAAACATATTATTAGCTTCGTTTATACATTGAGTGTGAAGAATCAACTCACGATTTTCGTCTACGCGTCTCGCTCGGACATTCTAACCTTTCAGTGTTCGAGAAACTGTACTGTGTACACGATGCGTTAAGCTTGTAGTCAGTAGCATCGACGGGAACAGTCAACGGATTTTTTGTCTTCAACTATACGAATGTAAGTCGTATGCTATTTCGATATCATCAACAGCGATAATGCATCATTAAAATTTGCGCCTTCTTTCAAGTTTGTTTCTTCTTCACTACCAAGATACACAATGACTGTATGTTCCAGATTACGAAAGATACAAACTTTTGTTGTACACTGAAAGGGAGAAACTCCACAGACATTAGAACGGTGCAAAAGCCATTCAAAAGCAAATTACACTCGAAAAAAATCCTTTTCCTGACTCCCGACTCTTCCCCCTCCTGATCCAATAAAACCGAACACTCACACGTGTTCCATTTTCCCCAATTAATCAATCCCATATTCCATATTAGCCTAGCAGTTAGCACCAACCGCACTATTTATATCACAGCCACGCGCGCCCTGACCAATCACCGAGCTGCGATAGGCGCCCGTTTGAATTTCGAATTGCTAGACCGACAAACTTGGAAATACCGTTGTGAAAGTGCCAATTTTAAATCTATCAACCTTCAGGAGTTTCAAATAAGGTTCAGTATTCGTTGGTTTTTAAGTTACAGAACTGTGTGGTAAGTTTGGAAGTGTGTATTGCCTTTGATTTATGCATTTGTTCGATGAATTATTCCCGTCTGTGTGTCGTCGGTTCGCACTCCGCGATAACTTAGTTAAAGTTAGCGTTTGTATGTGGTTTTGTATGTATGTCACTTGAATTTCGACGTTTGGTTGACCAGTCGGACTGTTCTGGTAAAATCACTTGTGTCCGAAGTGACAGCTGTCAGTGATCGTGTCAAAACTCTATGGGTACAGAAGTCAATGAACGTGATAGTCTACGTTTGATCAGAATTCGTCAACTAGTGATCTGAAAATTGTGAGGTGTTGTTGTATTGGGTCCATGATCATAATATGATCAGGTCGTACCACTATGAACCATAGGGCACTCAATAACTCACTCCAGAATGGATGGTAAAGAGGAATTTGGCCACAAACACCGCATAGCAACAGTAGAGGTAGCGGTCTTGGTGAAGAAGCTTATCCAAGGCAGTTAGTGGTAGCGGTCCTACCACCACACCCGTGTCTGTCAGCAAGCACTGTAATGAGGGAATTTCATTAAAATTCACGGCACCATGCACCCATTATTGGCGCCATTTTGACAATAGATCTTCCAAATATTATGATGACTTTCATCATTCGTTTCATTCGGTCACGACTAAACGAAATATAGGCGCTTTGACAGTTTTAACCGGTGCTCGGACCTGACGTCTCAATGCTGTCACCTAGTGAACGTTATTTCAGAAAACTCTCATTACAGGCACATGAGACTTTCAGTTTTGTCTCTCGGATGGAAATGCAGAGAATCTCGGATATCTCTGGTATTTCAGATGTCCATAGTCGGTATTAACCACTTACGTGAGCGAAAATTTTGCCATCAGAGGGCATAGACAAGTGACAATCGCGTTCGTATTACTACAACGACTTTCAACAGGATTGACATAAGCTTTTCGATATCTTATGTCAGTCCTATACATTTTTGCCTTTTTCATCATCGATAACGCTGATAGAATGTCACTTTGTCTAGAGCCTCAGTTCATAGTTCGTTTGAATTTGCAATCTTGTGCGTGTCTTATTGCAGATACGTAGATATATATATTTTTTTGCATTTAATTAACACAAGCAACGCCAAGTGAGACGCAAGTTTACAAAATAAATAAGGCCGTGTATACACGAGTCGTCTCGTACCGATTCCGCTGTCATTCTCCCGGATTTATGGGTTGATTATTTTAGAAAATGAACATATCTTTGTCACGCGTCCGATGCGAGAGTTTCGGAGATAACAGCTGACAGACGGAGTAATGTTGCTGTTGTCTATTTTCGCGAAGCCTTTGTGCTCTGGGGTTTATTTGGATTGAGTAACTAGGTTGTGGTGGGGTTTAATTTTGAATTTTAAATACTTATGTGGTTTTTGGTTGATTTATTTAAGTACGTAGAATAATTGCATGCTGTGGGTGAACTTGGTTCAACAGTACGTGTATCAAAGCTATCATAAAATAATTGAGAAAGCCGAAGTGAAGTGATTGTGAATTCGTACATGTCTAAGATGCCAAGATGTCTTTCACTTCTCCTTTAAAGTATCGACACGATCTATTCTGAAAAAATCTCACGTGAAGCCTAGTGACACTATTGACAGTTCACTTCACCTAAGTTTTCACGATGAGATTTTTCCAGAATCGATCGGCAGTTATAAGATTCTTTACTAAGAAAATTTTTAGAACAAACCAGTAAATTCTTACAATCCAATACCGTAAGGGGCACCTGCTCTAACATTAAAAAGTATTCCCGTTTGAGTATTTTTTGAGCACCTACGCATTGAGTACCAAAAGTATTTCAAAATGGGAATACTCATTGCTGTGCTCAAAAAATAGGTGCTCAAACGGGAATACTTCAACATTAACCCTTTCAATGCATTCCACAAGTGACACTACCACCAACTAATCCCCAATCCACCACCAACTTTATATTAAGTTTACACATTCCGGGTGTTAAAAGTAGTTAGCGAAATAATAAGCTAACACGACTTATAGTTAAGTATAAGTTAAGTATGTCTTGTCAAAGTCAAACGCTTGATATGAGTACTTAGGGAAAAGTGGTCGCAATATATGTGGGTGGTGCGTACGGCTGTATAGGGTGTGTGGTTTGATTTTGAAGGAGAAAAACAATTTACAAAACAAAATTCATAATTAAACTAAATGTCTGTCTGCATCGTTTGAAATACTTTGTACAAAAAAACTTCACTGGTTCGTAAGAATGTAAATCCCAAAATAATTGAACGAGTACATAGCAGTAATTATCATAGAAAATATTATAATAAAATAAAAAGCCTTTATTATTCCTTAATTACAAAAATATAAATTATTAGTATATAGAAAATATTAGTAAGCGATAAATTCAAAAAATGGTTGCTCATCGATCAAATTACGCTTTTCATGATTTAGTAATATGACAAAATAACAGCCTGCATACGTCCTAAAGGGCCCGGCAGTAATCATAGGCAGGGAAAGTGATGTACAGGGCTACTTTGTATGTGTGTATTTTTTTTTTTTTTTAATAATGTGCCTTTTGTTTGTGAAGAATAAACAATGTTAGTTTTAGATTGTATATTTTATTTAAGATTTGTCAAAATAATCCTGAAATAAATAGTTTCCAATTTACGTTAAGTTTTTCTTTCTTTTCTTTTTCTTTTTTGAGGGCAGGTCAAGGTGATGGTGTACACTGTAGAGGTAGAAAACGCAAATACAATTTAATTTTTATCTCATATTGACCTGGTAGGGTGTCCTATGGTGAATCTCCCTTTTTTTTATATTTGGAAATGTTCTAATGACTTCTCCCGCTCTGGGCGGAGCGGAAGGGCGTGTCAAACTTTTAATGACTAAAACCCACCCGTGTTCCTTCCGTTGCCTGTTGCCAAGGTCCCGGTATGGTTCACCCCCTGAGTAGTACGATCAGTGATTACCAAGTCAGTTCACTATGTTCTTACTTTCCCAATTTGTGGTAACGTCATCTATTTCTCCAAAAGTACGCGTTAAACACCGCAGTCTGCACAGTCGTACAGACAATACTTGCGAAAGCCGATACGCCGCATCTAAGCGGGGAGACACCCCGAAACTACCCTTATCGCGGGAACCACTTACACTAGTTTTAATTACAGCTCGCATTTTGTGCCAGTCGAAAATTAATCAAATTATGTACGTTTCAGGCGAAGCCGTTTGGATGGTGTGATGTACGAAGTCAATAGGCAGGCAGGCATTTTCTATTCACAATTTAATATGCCCCAAACAAACGTTTATTTGTGAAAATGCAATTATTTTTGCGTTTTACAGCAAGTAAGGATAAACAAGTGCGAGTCTGACTCGCGCACGAAGCTTTCCGTACCATTATCTATAAAAACGGCAAAAAAATCACGTTTGTCATATCTATGGGAGCCCCCTTAAATATTTATTTTATTCTGTTTTTTAGTATTTGTTGTTATAGCGGCAATAGAAATACATCATCTGTTTAACTATCACGGTTCATGAGATACAGCTTGGTGATAGACGGACGTACGGATGGACAGCGGAGCCTTAGTAATAGGGTCCCGTTTTAGACGTTGGGTACGGAACCCTAAACAAAAATGACTTCTACTGCTGGTCATAGGACTCTCCCTAATTGCGCCACAGTATACGGTTCATATCTTAAACTTCACAATCCAGTGCGTCCTTATGTTTTTTTTTAATTTCATCGTTCTGTCTTTTTATTCGCGGTCTCCACTCAAGAACTCATTTCCAATGACAATCATTGCTTAGGCTTATATTAGACCCACAACAATTTTTTTTAAATCTTCGTTTTACTTCACCTAACCTTTTCCTAACCATATTATCAGAATCAGCTAAATCCAGTCAATCAGTATTTTATACAGAGCGACTGCTTATCTGACCTCAATAACTCAGTTACTGGGTCCAAAACTTTTTACCCAATAAATTATTAACCCCATTAACTAATACAACATAACACCTTCCATTGGAAAGGTGTCTAAAAGCACGATGCCTGTATCGAGGGGGGGAGGGGGGAAAACTTAACACCACTATATAATATGTCAAATTGTTACAGTTTCTACTCTTCACTGCTTTTAATATGAAATGTATTCGCAAATGCTGAGTGACGGAGGCTTTATTTATTTCATGACGTCATATTACGGTACTCGGTCGTAAATAACTAGAACACAGTTTCAGAAAAAGGGAAATATTTAACCGACCCTCTAAAAACTTTATCTCTTTATAATGATGGACACGTTTTTTCTTATAAATGAACCTCTGAAAACCTTTTTGCGCTTCTAATAATGCACACTTTTTTAAATAAAAGATCCTCTTTTTAACTTTCAAGCCTTTTCTTACATATTTATTCGTAAATAAGCAAGGGCTCCCAAATCCCGCGAGCCGAGCGAGTGTTACATTCAAGTTGGTCGCAGTTACTTGGCCAATTAGTATTTTTAGGACCCCTAAATCGGAATTACTTGAAGTTCACAAAAACAGGCGCAATAATTATATTAGAGTGGCCAATAATATTTTTAGAAATGCAAAATGGGACTTATCAAGCACCAACGTGTTTTCAACTTAATCTTTAATTTTTAGGTTAGGTTTTTCAGTAAAGTCTGCTATTTTATTTAAATGCCTGTTATATCGAAAATAATAATTATCTTTTCATCAAACCAATTTTTATTATTTAGCTTTCAATTTTCCCTTTTATCATGATCTACATATAGGTACATGCTGAAAACTGTTTTCATTTACCTGCAAACTCTTTTCTTCAGACCCCATCCAGCTTATAACAATACACAGGGTGTTTTGTTTCCAGCTCACCAAAAACACAAAACTATGCATCTATAGGTCTTCAAGTGCAGTTAATAACAACTTATCACCCCTATTTGCTCCCCCCTACACCCCCTTCACCCCGTCGTCTGTCAAACATATGACAAGCGCAGATTTCGCTTTGTACTTGTCAAAAATATAGCAAACAAAAGATACGGCAACGCGGGTAAATGAAGTGAGCTGATATATCTCGTAGTGGTGGGATGTATCGATAGATTCTGAGGTGGGTAGTTTTGTTATCGATAGTTTTATAGGAAGCGTCATGGCAGTTCATTGTCATCATCAGCTTGACTACACCCACTGCTTCACTCTTCACTGCTTCGGCCATTTTTTAGTCTTTGCTCGGACCCTTGCAGGTAAAGATGGCTACAAAACCGCCTTAGATTAAACAATATGTAAAATGGAATAAAATGTTGATAAAAGGGCCAGATGACTATTACGTTGTGTGCATTATAACTAAGTACGAATAGGTATAATTTACCCATCTTTTAATGGAAAATTCCTTTGAAAATTTCTAACTAATACTAACATTCGACAACATTTTTCTAACAGCCTAAATTGGTATTTTTATCAGTTTGCATAATTTTCTCACTCTTACACTATTTCATCGATATAATCGCCACACCACCACATCTCTGCCACCGATACTATCCCCTCACTAGCCAAGCAATATGTGTAGGCAGACAATATAATATAAGTGACGTATCGCACACCAACACCCGCGCTTCCCGGGAAGTATGCAAAGAAGTTGCCGCTACGTCGCCCTACACTCTTGATACTTGAAGCCGCCTCGGGGCACATAACTTTTGACAGCTCATTTTGACTTGGAGTTTTAGATTTTAGGTTCTGTTTTGATTTATTTTGCGTTATGTATAATGTGTCGTGTTTTGAGATTAAATTTTGTGTGCGTTTGTAGCTTGAGATGACTTTGAGTCGACTGATAAGCTTATTTTGACGTTTTGATGGATTTTGGTTACTACTACACTCTACACATTACATGTAGGTTAACTCAAATTATCTTGACTGTGTTTATGAAATCCACAAAAACGGTAATTTGTAAGTACACAATATTTTTCTTGTCTTTGATCTCCTATGCATGATAGAATACCATTACCTACTGGTTATAATTAAGTACGACAGTTATATTGAATTATCTAATTAAATAACATAACATTACATTATATAATATTTACATTCATATAATCTTACCTTTAAGGATATTAAACAACATAATAAAAAGTACTTCTAAACCATGTTTTAAGTAATAATTGCACACAATAATTAAAGTAATAATTACAATCTTCAATAATCATCACTAACAAAATTCCTTCACCAATTTTGACTTTCCCCAACGATCAAGACTGCTCCCACTACATACATATCGACAGTAGCTCCTACAATAATAGTTCCGTATTCCATTTGAATATTAGAGCATCCATCTACTGAAGATTTCTCTCCATTCTCCCTTCTCCCCCCGACACACAGAGACACTGTGTGTAGAAAGAAGTGTGAATGTGTGCATGTGTGTGCTTTAATAGATTTTTCTGTGATATGTATTTTGAATTGTTCGGTACAGTATTGTGCAGTTGGTTGTGGTAGTTCAGGTGAAGGCTTCTGTATCTGAGCTGAATATTTGTTGTACGTTTTCAGCTTTATCTTGCTGTTTCCAATACGTGGAGGTTCTTTGGAGAAAGATCATTTGTTTAGATTTAAATTATTAAGTTTAACTCAAATAAGATTCTTTTTTTTTTCCAAAATTTTCACAAGCAAACTTTTCAAAGAAATGAGCTTCTCTATAAACACACAGAATAACGCGAAATTAAAACGAACACCGAAACTTCAAGCTCCTCAAACATAATTCACAGAAAATACTTTGAACAATGCGCAAAAAAAACATTGAATATTTTCACCCCTTCTTTCATCCCTAAAGTGGCAGTGTATCTTTAAGTTACCGTTATTGTAAACATATTTCAACCGATACTACCCCGTATCGCCGTATTTGAAGACGTTTATATTCATTCGCCATATTTTACGCGGATAAGTCTTGGGATTTTCGATTTTTATGTTCACGTGTGTGTTGGTATTTTTTTTCTTTTAAATGCTGCAAATATATAATGCAACGGTGCTTTATGAAAAACAAAACTTTTTATTTTTAACCTATTTGGAAATATGACATTAATTTATTAACTACTTTTAAACATTGTTAACTAAAAAAAGACTATGTTTATTTTATTTAATTGTTGTGATGGTCTGTTTAATATGCCATGGTCTAGCACACAAAACTCAGCTCAATTATAGCTCTCATCCATATTAAAATCTTCAGAAGACCCCTTCACCACATCAATCAACAAAACATTTAAACAAAAAACATCGTCCACGCATGCAAACAGACAAACAGACAGACAAACAAAACTGTCACTGGACTGCAATTCTTCACACTTCTTTGTGGCGCCCTCTTTGTTATCAAGCGGGCAACTTGACAAATGGAACGACTGAGACATCGGCCCCGCTGCAATATCCGTTTCCGGGCCGGATAAAATATTCCAGACTTTGGAACGGAGTTGAGATTCTAGGGTGGCAGTGTATGTTATGTAGGAAAATAGCTGGGTTGGTATGGAAAACTTCTGAGGATACATAAAGATTTTTGTGTTAAACTCCCTTCAAAATGGTTGAACTGAATGATGCTGATCCATGCGTCATTTCGTGAATGGGCGCCGTCAATAGGGACTGGTCATGTCTTATACCGAAATCCCACGACCCGCGATTTTACGGACGGATACCGACGAGGCCGGACGACGGACCGTGGGAAGGTTTACAGTCACGGACTTTAATTGATGAGCCACCTTCAAACCTTTCAATTTTACAGTTTCGTACATTCACGAGATTACACGATTAAACACGAACGCAAACCGAAGGCTCGTAAACAAGATGACAAATAAATTACTTATAATCGGAAATAGTCCTATCCATAGAGGTTGACTAGTAAGTTCTCAATGATAAAAATAAATAAAATGTTGCATTAAGTTTATCCAATCTATTTGATACTGACCTCCTTTGAATCAGAATCATCCACGGTTTATTGTAATTTTTAAATTGATATTATGTTTTTATTACGGTAACTTTTATCGTGCACGTCTTTCTACATTGTTCTCACATGTATAATTTCAACATGAATGACGTAACCAATATTTTGATTTAAAAGAGTGTCCGTGGAGTTTCTTGCCCGTTCTTCTCCTTAAGAACCTACTAAGCTTGCTGACTGGACTGGCAAATATTTTACCAATAGCACCAATTCTTCCTAATTCCTCAAGATGACTTGAGATCAGTTAGTTATAAGACATCCTTCTCTTGCCTAGCCTTACTCCATTTCATTTGGGGTCGATGATATTTTGGTTCTGGGTCGTCAAGTCATTCACTTGGGCTTGATTCAGGTCACTGTTGACTACAGAAATCCATGTGAGAAGGAGTCTATATCGCTTTTTTGGACCTGAATTCAGGTAGAGGACTTGCTTCGAGAGTACTTTTTTACACAGTGATTTTTAATTCACTGTTAACCTTTCAGGGCGTGAAAATACTCATGATTATGACCAACTTTCATTACGAGACCAACTATGAAATATCGGAGAAAATATCAGCTGTTTCATACAGAAATGCAATATCTGTTGAAAATGTATGAAACAGATGTTTTTTTTTTTTTTTTGCTGTATCGATTTGGTCCCATAGTGAAAGTTGTCTATAATTGTGAGTACTTTTACCTCCTGAAAGAGTTAACAGTGAATTTGAAGTCACCGTGTATAGTCACAAAAGTAGCTACTCGTATCACCAAACTATAAAACATCGTTATGTCTCAACCACCAACATCTGCAATTCTATAATATTATTCTCTGCCAAGCATTCATCGCGACGGGAACTCTCACATTGAAATATATATTTTATATCCAACATTTTTATATATCGACAACACTTTATGAACACCCTATATTGCTTTTTATGACATTTCTCATATTTTCCCTACAGTAAATGGTGGGGTAGAAATTTAAATTCGCCGATTTATATTATAATCGATGGTGTAAATGAGATTATGGGAGTTTGGATGGGATGCGATGTTATTCGGTCTGATGTACGAGTATGATGTCTGAGGGAATTTAGTTTTTAGTTTTGTATTTTAATTTCTCACATAGAAGATCGTGGCTAAGTAATAACAGTCGTACCGGGGTCGATCCATCAGGTTAAGCTACGCTTGCCGGGGTTGGTCCGTGCATGGGTGACCATCTTTACATACCGAGACTCCTCCGTGCCTTGGAAAGCACGTTCAGCCGTTGGTCCCGGTCTCGGCTGTCATTCGTGGATCATTGACAGTCGTTACGGATCGCCAGAAGCCTTTCGTATTTATAATATTAGTTAAGATTCAAGGGCGTGCAAGTTCAGATTTCCTTACGTTATCTTAACTGCTAAAACTGCTTCATGTGTCGATGTTATTGATATCAAAGATAAGCAGATTTAAAAGATACCTACAGACGGGCTTTTTTTTACTTACTCAGTTTGTCTTTTCATAAACAAACGCGTATATAACAGAACTAACATCATTATTTGGTATCTATTATTGAAGCCTGCAGCACAGTATATTTATGTAACAGTATTATATCCCGGCAGTGACCTTGAAATAATTACCTACGGCCGCTCGGTAGATAAACCTTCCGCGTCCGTACGTAACTATCTCCTGTCGATACTGTTACGTACTGATAGACACTGACAATTCGAAGCGCGTCGTTTCGGCCGTTTTCTATGAAGATATAATACTGTCACTTATTTATACTGTGCCTGAAGCGTCTTGATCATAAATTTTTCTTAAAACTTATAGTTCATCAGATCTATGACTAATTCAAATGAAAATTGACTCAATCCGTCTATGGTGTAACCAAGATAAAGATTGACCAAAACCAGGCGAGTTCTAATTGCTTGACTACGTAATGTCTTAAGTAAATTGACAATAACAATAATAACTTGTCCAAATGTTAAAACCTGAACAATAATACAATGTTATAGATCAAGATTGTTACTTATAAGACAGTTTGTAATTGCCGTTTGTTTTACTGATTCGTGGCAGTTGGATGGAACAGTTTTAGTAGATGTGGTTCTGTATGATTTCTTTATTGTATTTTGTCAGTTTTTCAATATAATATACCTAAAGTCAATTTGACATTTTTTCAATTTGGTGTTTGACATTTGCACCTGTCAAATTAGTCTACGAGATAAAAGAAACACTATAATGTGCACAAAAAATCAGCTGCTCCATCCATATAATGTTCGTATAACTCGACCAAATTAGGGAATACTTAGCTGATATTTTGTTCTCGTTTTCAGGGTTGGTACTTTAGTCAAAGTTATTCATAATGAGTATAATGGACTCCTTTAAGAAGTTTTCAGTTATTTCAACTGACACCTTGTAATGGTTGTATAGTTAATAATGTTCAAAAATATACATTGAACACTAAAATAATAATAATATGTACAAGTATATAAAAAAGGGGGTAAATAATCACTATAGTGCATCAAAAAATTAATAGTGTTTGTATTTACCTACTTTGTGGGTTTCTTAATAATGATGAAAGAAACCTGCGGGTTAATTGCGTAACACGCATAAAATAACAATTGATCGCAATGGGTTTCATTTTGATAGTTCATTCACGTTCATTGCATTATTGACGTTGTTGGGCAGAGGAATTTTACAAACCTATGAAGCAAAAGATAAGCAATATATCCTTCAAACCACACGGATTACGATTGAAAGTGTGTTACACAATTAGGGTGCTGTTCAACACTAAAACAAAAATAAAACAGTATTACAAGATTGCAAGAAACATCATCATCTGCCCAGCCTTTTCCAAATTATGTTGGGGTCGGCTTCCAGTCTAATCGGATGCAGCTGAATACCAGTATTTTAAATGGAGCGACTGCCTACCTGACCTCCACAACCCATTTACTTGGTAACACGATACTCCTTGGTAAGCCTGGTTGGATAAGATTGTAAGAAACATGCTAAAAGAAATCTTGAAATCTCAGTTTTCCATAGAAACTATTACGACTAATATTTTTGGTCTTAAGTTACGGAACCCTAATACATTATTACTCATACAAGTTTGGTCTCTCATCGTTCAGGATATGATGATGTTTTATTGTGCATTTCTATAGAAGTGGTTTATTGTCTCGATGACAGATAAGAAGCGACCATTTTTGATGATACGACCACTCAAGTTAAGTTAAGTTACTCTAGATAGGTTCAGTCAAGTTAATGTTTTTCGTTTTTTAATGACTTGTACAATGTACAGTATTTCAGTAGGTCAATCTGCCTAGCCTTTTCCCAACTATGTTGGGGTCGGCTTCCAGTCTAACCGGATGCAGTTGAATACCAGTATTTTACATAGAGCGACTGCCTATCTGACCTCCACAACCCAGTTACTGGGAAATACGATACCCCTTGGTAAGACTGGTTGTCAGACTTTCGAGCTTCTGACAACCCGTAACGACTGTCAAAGATCCACGAATGACAGCCGGGACCAACGGCTTAACGTGCTTTCCGAGCCACGGAGGAGTCTCGGTATGTAAAGATGGTCACCCATCCACCGACCAACCCCGGAAAGCGTAGCTTAACCTGATGGACCGACCCTGTGCGGGCTGTTATTACTTAGCCACGAGCTTCAGTATTTCAGTAGGTGCCTATTTTAAATCGACTTTAGCATATGCATAGCATAATCAGCCTATGATGTTCCTCTGCTGAGACGCAGGCCTCCTCTTTGTGAGGGGAGTGTGGGCCATAATTTATCCACCACGCGGGCCCAGTGCGGGTTGGTGGGCGATACCGATACGGAAGATTAAAAGGTTCTCAGTTCATCATTAAAACTACCATTATCAAGTTTTTTTTAACAAATAATTCTCAAGATAAGCGGAGAAAGGCGATTTCGCAAGTCCGTTTGAATGAAGCCTGCTGTAGAAATTACTCAATACTCAATATATGTATTGTCAATTGTCTCTCGGATGCGACAGAACTCATTTGGAAACTAAAGCAATTCTGCGCCAATCCTATACACGCGTTTACTTAGATTTTTTTTTAAATGTGCGGAATTTGAAATGTATCGGTGTATCGGCAAATAAATATCGCCGATATCGGTATCACCCCTAATCTAAACATTCTTTCATTGCACTTAGACTAACTCTTGTATCAACTTAGTACCGGTTTCTAGGCAGGGTTGTCTCTAAACCGAAAATATTTTTAAACATCTGAGAAATTATTTTAGATGGAACATAGAAAATGAAAGGTGTTAGGGTCAACTCCCAGGTTGGGCAAAGAGTTATGGAGTTTTTCCATCTGGAATTGTTTAGTAGCTGCCTTGGATTTGTGCCCAGTTCATGACAATAGCTCACATTCTTTTACATGGGACTTAAACATAACAGACGAACTAGCTTCATATTTCTGACTGACCGACTCCTTGACAGTTCAAAAGTGCCTGTAAATGGTATAATTGAAATAAATGCTTTGAGTTTGAGTTTGAAGTGACCAATTGTGGAAATAGCTAACAGTAAATACACTTATACATTTTTTACTTATAATAATACCTTTAGCTATGGTTTTCATATGGCCTCACCAAGATTATGTCTGGACTTTAAAAGAGACTGCGACCTCTGAGTTTGTTTCAGCCTTTCTTCTCAGAGTAGTCACATAGGAAACGCCGACCTCATCTAGCTTTTTAATATGACGTGTAAAAGTGATTCCAATATCCTATTTACAGAATAAACAATTTCATTTCATTTTAAGAAAATTCAGTTTTTCTTCTGTAAAATCTTATTGTTATCAACCCTACAATGGCGGGGGTAAACCGATTACAAATTCACGCCGTCATGAATACCCATATCGTTGATTGAATACGACTGCCACTGATCTCCATCGTCGTGATCGTCATTAGTAATCAGCAGATCAAAGGGTTTGCCACTATTCGAAGCAATATTGTCTACAGGGTATTGTAACAATATTTTGATTTAACAGAGTGTCCGTGGAGTTTCTTGCCCGTTCTTCTCCATAGGTACCTACTACGCTTTGGAATGGGCAACTAGCTTCATATTTCTGACTGACCGACTCCTTGACAATTCAAAAGTGCCTGTAAATGGTTTCATTGAAATAAATTGCTTTGAGTTTGAGTTTGGGTGATGTTGGAAAACTTTCTCCATTTTTTGGGAATTTTTACATTCATTTTCATGCTAGCTCAGTTTAAGTACAAGATAAAAATAGATGGACCTGCAAACACGTTTTATTGGTAGTTTTCAAGTAGGTACTTACATGTTCCAAAGGCGTTCCAGTACCTAAACTTTGAGGTGGATTGTATTCTAGTTAATTTTAGCTTCTATCTTCTATCTCTTTCTACCTATCGAAATCCTCATTAGAAAATCCAATTTTAGTTTACAGTAAACTATTATTTAACTGTTCATCTAGTTAATTGATTCAGACGTGACTTTGCGGAAATCCATTATAAAATACAATAGTTACCTATTTGACTGTGCGTCCAGCGCTCGGTGTGGTAACACGTCGCGTTCTGGTTTGCAATTGGTCAATCGTCATCCTGAGGATGCCTTGTTGAGTGGTGAAACACGTGTCGATTTCTTACAGGGTTTTTATGACGTCTATTGTATTTTATAACTGTTCATCTGCAGAACAAACGCTTATTTGCACTCCGGGAATCAACGCCAAAGGACTTCGAACAGAATTGAAAGTAAATAAATCGAATTATTATCTAATCCCAATCATCTAACAGAACAAAAAATTTACCTCTAAAAGCAAGTCTCAATAACTGCATAAAGCCGCATCCACACTCGCGACCTCATTCGTCCCTCATACATATTCCATGCGAGGATGGTCCATGCATATGCATTCGTGCATCCATGCCTCGTATTGTTGACTCGGTCGCCAATATTACGCTTTGATCTTCAAAAGTAGCTTCGAGTACATCAAGGGTGCCTAATATGTGTATTGTTTTGAATAGGACCCTTTGATAGTTGATTGAAATGCTGGTTGATGGTCAATGTGTTTGTTTTTTGTAGTTTTTTTTTGTCGTTGTCATGGAAAATGAAAAAATTTGCTTCGGGTAAAACAATGGGAATGGATTAGAGTGGGGGTAAAAACTTTGACTGCAAAAATGCAATGGAAAAAGGCATGTTGAATAAAATCTATTCACGTTTATAACATAATAGCTGTGCCCCGCGGTTTCACACGCGTAAGTCTCGATCCCGTGGGAATATCGAGATAAAAAGTATCCTATGTCCTATTCCAGGTCATGGTCTACCGATGTGCCAAATTTCATCTAAATCTGTTTAGCCGTTTTTGCGTGAAAGCGTAACAAATATACAAACAAACTCAATTTTGAATTATTATACTATTACTAGATTATGCCCGCGGCTTCGCCCGCATGGATTTCTGGTATCGTCCCACGGAAATGTCTACCGGGTACTTAAGAAATGCTGGGTTTCCTATACAAACTTTCACCCCCTATATCACCCCCTATAGGATTATTTTTTAATAAATAAAAACTAGCCTGTCCTTTTCCGGGATGCCATCTATCTCCTTGCCAAATTTTATCTAAATTCGTTCATTGGTTTAGGCGTGAAAAGGTAACATACAGACAGACAGACAGAGTTACTTTTGAATTTATAATATTAGTATAGGGTAACGAATAACTAACAATGGTATAACTAGACTGCCTCGGGTTGGTCTAGTTGGGCGCTACGGCTGAGCTTGAGGTTCTGTGATCGATTCCCGGGTCGGGAAAAGTGTTATTGGGTTTTTCGATCTGGTAATTCTCAGGAGCAGCCCGGAGTCTGTATTTGTGCTCAGTTGATTACTAAAAGCTCGCCCTATTACATGGGAGTTACCTAAACATTACAGGTTAAATGTGGGTGTTCTATAGGTACTCTGACCAACCCTTCTGGAAAAGAAGGCGTCATGTTATGTTATAATGGTACAACCAGATAGAAGCTATGACATTATTTAATTTAATGCAGTATGTATAGAGACAAAAGGAGCTCGTGGCTAAGTAATAACAGCCGCTCGGGTCGATCCATCAGGTTAAGCTATGCTTGCCGGGGTTGGTCCGTGGATGGGTGACCATTTTCACATATCGAAACTCCTCCGTGCCTCGGAAAGCACGTTAAGCCGTTGGTCCCGGCTGTCATTTGTGGATCTTTGACAGTCGTTACGAATCGTCAGAAGCACGAAAGTCTGACAACCAGTCTAACCAAGGGGTATCGTATTACCCAGTTACTGGGTTGTGGAGGTCAGATAGGCAGTCGCTCCATGTAAAATACTGGTATTCAGCTGCATCCGGTTAGACTGGAAGCCGACCCCAACATAGTTGGGAAAAGGCTAGGCAGATTGGTACAACCAGATAGAAGCTATGACATTATTTAATTTAATGCAGTATGTATAGAGACAAAAGGGGTCTAAAACATTTAACTTTGAAAAAATACTCCGTAATATTAAACAAACCAGACATGAATTCAAACCAACATCAATAAGTCTCCGAAAAATTAATAAAAAAAACCTCTTTCACGAACAAAGCCGATATTTGTTACGCCGAATTTAATTTAAAAACTTTGTTAATCTAAGTATAAAGAGTCGGCCGCAAAGAGAGCGGATCAAAACGATGAAAAATTATTGAAAGGGGGTTCAGCTGAAGGATGGGCGGCGGGGGGAGATCGACTGTTTGTAAAATACATCGATAAATTTACTGTTACCACCGAAAAATTGGTCCTTATATCCGAGCCCAAAGGGCCAAAATCGCTTGGTTTACCAATCCTGGGGTGTAAAGGGTGTCTTCAAATTCCACAATGGGGTGGTCGCGTAATAATCGTGATTTTTTAATCAAATTTCATCTGTACAAGGGAAGTGGGAGCTATATTTTTTCATTATTTAATTTTCGGTCGGTCGTGGTTTTTTTGTAAACGCTCCTTTAAGCGACAGTGATGTTTGAACGAGGTTTCAGATGTTTGGCGGGAGGCTGTTACACCGTCCCGATACTGTAGATAAAAACTATTAAGAAAGAAAGAAAATACGGAAGATAACAGAACAACCTTTTAATACGGTTAACTTCTGCTTCACAGCATCTTATTGATCAATTCCTATTTTTGAAAAGTTCTACATGCAATTTAAAATATGTCAGAAATCAGAATAAGCGAACAGATTCCCTGTCTGCATCATTGATTAAAAATCTGTTACCTGTAGAATGGAGTTTAATTTTGTAAATTGCCACAAATTAATTCTCAAGTGAAAAATGGGAATCAGGCGACGAAACAAAAATGACATGAAAACACCACAGCTAAGCAGGCTAAAAAAATGATTATTGTACTCAATGTGTAAAGGTAGGTACCTAATACACAAGCGTAGGTATATTTTCAATCTACTTAATCCCAAGCGAAGCCTTTATGCAACTCAATTGCAATTACAAATACAATTCACAAATTAATAAATGATCTGCTCCCCCATAAAATAAACGACCACATTACAGTCCGGTGTGACAGGCGGCCGTTAATATTTCACCGTTCATTGGGATTGCTTTACAGTAATATTGGTTGATTGCATCGTATTTCAAAAGTAATTATCGTTATATTAATGGTTATATTGCGATCTGAATTAATAATGATGAATTAATAATGGCAACAGTATGTTTTTTCCGAAAAAAAAATTATATCCGTTCGACCGTTAAGCAGTGATAGCCTAGTGGTGTGACCATCGGACTGCCAAGTCATAGGTCTCGAGTTCGAACCCAAGTCACGCACCTCTGACTTTTCGGATCTATGTGCGTATTGGATAATTATCAGTTTCTTTTAAAAACGTTGAAGGAAAACATAGTGAGGAAACCGGTATGCCAGAGAGATATTTCTGGACGGCATGTGAAGCCAATTCAGAGGCCAATGGGCGGCTTTAAAACTCTGACACCAGATCACTAACCACGGGAAAAGAAAAGACCGTTAATTGATTAGTGGTTCATTTTGGCTAATAAAAGAATATCTCTCACTAGCTAGGCTAATTAGTTTGATTTTAAAGAGTTCAAATCCACCATCTTCCCATAAAAGATTCATTATGTCCTTATAAAATCTGCCTAGTCTTTTCCCAACTATGTTGGGGTCGGCTTCCAGTCTAACCGGATGCAGCTGAATACCAGTATTTTAAATGGAGCGACTGCCTATTTGACCTCCAAAACCGAGTAACGATACCCCTTGGTAAAACTGGTTGTCAGACTTTCGGGCTTCTGACGATTCGTAACGACTGTCAAAGATCCACAAATGACCGCCGGGACCAACGGCTTAACGTGCTTTCCGAGGCACGGAGGAGTCTCGATATGTAAAGATGATCACCCATCCACGGACCAACCCCGGCAAGCGCAGCTTGACCCGATGGATCGACCCGTGCGGCTGTTATTACTTAGCCACGAGCTCCTCCCATCATTATGTCCGTATATATTTCTATAAAATTCTAGTCACAGCAAAACTTTGTAAGTAATATCCTCATGGTGATCTGGAACGTATCCAAAAGGATAATGCCTTCTGATCAGATGATACTTGTTAATAATGTTTTACGTTATTGTATTTGTGGTGTCTTCTTATTCATTAATGATAGCAGAACTTTACTGGTAGATTCAAATTTTGGTTGGTCCTTATACGTCCATCACACTTTAACGGCTGAACAGATTTCAATGAAATTTCGCACACCTGGGTTTGGACATAGTATAATTATGGATATCCCGATATTCTCACAGGTTTAGCTCGATATTCTCACAGGTTTATCTCGATATTCTCACAGGTTTATCTCGATATTCTCACAGGTTTATCTCGATATTCTCACAGGTTTATCTCGATATTCTCACAGGTTTATCTCGATATTCTGACAGGACTTTTTATGCCGGTAAAACGTTCCTGAGGTATAATTTCCGAATTTCTCGCAGGTTGTATATTTTATAGTGCTTGTTTTTTTTGTTATAATATTTTTGTGGTGTACAATAAAGTATACAGTATGTTAACTAACAAAGGGTGTTCCCGTTAACCTGCAATAGTATAGCGTGTATACATGCTAAAAAAAATATTACCAATCTAAAAAAAAAAAATTTTTAATTTATCTTTTGAAATGTTCACAAAAGGATTAAATTCAAATGTAAAAGAAACACTCTGTACACGCATTTTTGTATTTCAACGTAGAAAAACAAGTGTGACAAGTGGACGTGTACAGAGAGTTTATTTTCCGTAACAATTTAATATTTTTTGTGAATATTTTATTATACAAAAATAAAAAAAACTTTTTTTTTTAACGGTAATATTTTTTTTGCATGTATAGGCGCTATACTATTGCAGGTTAACGGGAACGCCCTTTAGTTAACATACTGTATATTAATAAATACATAGTTTAGGAATAAGGACTAACTTAAGTTATTTTCATTTCTGTATCAAACTGCAACGTTTAATTAAACACATTTTAAATCACCTACATTTTCAGTAAAATGCCTTTTCAATCAAATCCGCAAAGACAACACGATTTCCAATTCATCAACAAAAAAATAATGAACCGGAAAATGCAGCAGCATTTAAAAATCACAAATTCAGCTCAACATTGGTTAAAAAATCACCTCTGATTCCCGTTTAAAACCCCGGATATCAATTACGGGGCACAGGAGAGAATTTAAAATCACTTGTCGATATGCAAATGTGATCCCGGTGTTCAATAAAGTCCCGCGCGGGACGGCCCTAGTCTCCGGACATCGATAGCTTCCGGGAACGGGACGGCCGAAGGATTCTTTTTTTACGACGCTTTTGCAGTTTTTTTTCTCGATGGCATAGTGGCCGGTAAGGTGCTCTGTTTGAGATATTTTATTTCGGTTTTTCGAAACAAAATATCTGGGGCTTGAATTGAGAAGTAAACTGATACATGATGCAGAGATTATTGATTTGAAGGTCTTAAACGTGATTTGTTATAACATTAAATTCATCAATGATAAGTTTAACACCTCTGATTAAGCCTTTTTTTTTGAGGGTTTGATATCATCAATTGACTTCTCCCGCTCTGGGCGGAGCGGGAGGGCGTGTCAGACTTTTACTGACTAAAACCCACCCGTGTTCCTTCAGTTGCCTGTTGCCAAGGGTCCGGTATCCCTTTCGGACTTTCCCCGCAACCCTGGCAGACCTCTGGTTAAGCCTAGGCTTCTTTTACTGATAATTACTCTTTGTGACATTTATTTTTGACATGCAAGGCCCTATACTACAAAAGTATACAATTTACAAATTTACAATTACAATTTACAAATTTTGTAATCTTGCAAGTGATGGAACCACAAAACTCTAAGCCACATAAATGAATAACCTTACAATTATGTAAATTGTAGTGATACCTAAGTCTACAATATACGTAATATATGTAATTTCTGTATTTACGCATTACTTTCTAGTAGAATTGTAAAGATTTGTGGGATAGAGTCTGATATTACCTTCTGGATGGCTCTTTGTTATAATACAATTGCCAGTAGCAAACATTTTAAGCGTACCGTGCTTGCTGACAGATTTATTTCAAGTAAATTCGATGTAGAGCATCTTCCACCCCATCTCATCGACACCAAAGTTCGAACATATATTTATAGGTCCGCTGAAACCATTGGAACGTGTGGGCTCAAGTGGGCCCCTCACACTTGTGCCCCGCCTCACTCGCGCACAGGTCCGGTCGTATCTTGCAGTCTTTGTCTAGCGTGCCATTGAAGGGTATCGAATGTTCGGCGCAACAGGTTGATCGGCTTCAGGAATAGGGTTGGCAGTTTGATTGGTTTCCGATAGCTTTTAATTTTTCGTCGGAAAACTATTTTTCCTGTAAGTTGTGGCAATGAAAAATAGGTATGATTTCATTGTTACCTATATGTTGTCTGATTTCTTTACGATGAAGATTTCAACTTCATTTAAATTCGAAACTAACTTCGGGTATAAAGGCTTTTTTTTGTTTAGTCATGAGATTTGACAAAAACATACCTATTATTTTGATTACTTTAACTACTTATATCCAGACATGCGTTTAGCTTTAGCTTAACCGGGTTAAGGCTCTTACATACTGGGGCGATTCGTAGCGCGACGCGAATTTTAACAAAACAGTTTCTGAGAAAACAACTCGGCGAACAATGCGGCGGCGTCGCGTCGCGCTACGAATCGCCCCAGTATGTAAGAGCCTTTAAGCTAAACCTAAACGTATGTCTTAAACGATGTTCAACTGAGATTCAACTGAATAGGATTGTTTAGAAGAAGCTGGTAAGCACGTATCTTTAGAAATTGTGACACAATATTAATCGTGTTCCTGTTAGCCTGCATCATCCCATTCCTGGGCAAAGGCGGACGCCTTTGCCCAGGCGTCTGCCTAGCGACGCCTCGAATCACGTAGATTAAATACTACAGTTAAAATTTAGTGCTAAACAGCTTTCTTTCATTGTTATCATAATTATGACATATTTTTTCATCCATTTAAACATTTTGGATTAAATTCCAAAACAATTTCATGAAAATGCAGCGTCAACCCTGCACCGACTTATCGTTTTTCAGCCCTGTGCTGGGACGTTCGACGGCCCGTACCGGGATATCTGTTATTGATACGTTAACAGGTGCGAACCGAGCGTGGGGGATTTTTGTACCACGCAGCATTTGAGGGTTACGTCGTGTACCGACACTTTTTATGTGTGTTACAAAGAACTTCGAAAGAGTTTGGGGTTTGTAGGATTATCGCTGTTTGGGAACTGTTTTAGTAAAATATTTAGCTGTTATTAGGAATGATTAAGTGCATTATTAAATAGACTGAAAGTCAGTGCTGGGAAGAATAACAACTTAACGGCTTTTACTAAAATTATCGGTGGTTATTCATAATCTGACTAGTTCGAGTTAAGTTGCCACACTTGACATCAGAGAAACAGAACTACAATTAGTTTTGTCAGTCTGGTGTCAAATGTGTTGTCACACCACGGCGTGCCATGAAAGGCACTTATATTTTTCCGACACCCTAACAGCAGACGACTCCATCGATCAAAGTGATTTCACTCATATTTTTATGAACAGTAAATATTAGCAGCTACATAATATTCAATCTTTTTTTACATTCAAACTCTTGCCCAATATCAACTACCAAACTGGACAACCAAGATTAAAAGCTAATAAAACCACCACCACTCTATCAGCACCTTTCATCCCTTACATCAAACATTTAACCCTTTTCTCAATAAATTTTACTGCTACTTCAACGGGTACCGGGAACCCATCGATCACGCCCAATACTTGTCCCTTCTCACCTTGACCTTCCCACAGGTCGATCAGACCGCATCCCTTCGATAAGTGACCTTTATGTCAAGTGAACTTTGGAAGGTTAAGTTTTGTTCGGAGTTGGTTAAGTGAGTGTAGGGTTAAAGTTTATGGGACTATGTGATTTTATATGGGAATAGTTTGACGTAATGATTTTTGGAACTGGTTCAATAGTAAATTGAGAAAATGGTAGAGAATACCTAAAATACCTATTTTGAAAAATGATACTGTTTCTTCATACGTAATATTGGAGATAATTCAGTATTCAGTACCTTTGTACTCATATTTTAATTATGTCGTATCTATTATGTATTTTACATAACATAAATAATAAAATAAATAATTCAATTCAAAATATTTTATTTCACTTAAACCTACATGGGCACTTATGAAACATTAGAAGTTAGGTACACGGTTCCAATTGATCGTTTCCTATGGAGAAGAGCCAGCACGGAACTCCACGGTTATTTTTTTTACAATGTTTTCAAATTACAGTGTTAATAGGTATTATTACAGCGTAGGCCTGCTGGGAACTACACAAAATAGAAAATGGTCAACAAATCTAAGCATAAATCTATTATTTGAAACTAATGAAAACAAATGTCTTAGTTAAGGCGCCTTAATACGTTGCAAAGTTAATAATTTATCTCAAACTTATATATCTACTTAGTAGTGATAGACTAGTGGTGTGACCGTAGGACTACCAATTCATTGGTCTCAAGTTCGAACCCCAGACACGCACCACTGACTTTTCGAATTCATCCTACGTATTGTACCATTATCACTAAACTTGCTTCAAAAACGGTGAAGGAAAACATCGTGAGGAAACCGGCATGCTTAAGAGATATTTCTCGACAGCATGTGAAGCCAAGTCAGTGGCCCATGGGCGGCTTTAAAACTCTTTTAGCCACCGACTTCCGAAATAAAAGTTATTTTTCACGTTTTGTTGGAAGTCGGTTTTTTTTTGGAAAGAGTTTTTGTTTTTATTTTTTAGTTGGGGTACCTACCCCACACAAATTCGAATACCACTACCTGTTATGTAAATAACAGTGAAATAAAATTAAGATATCATCTACATACGCAAAGTGGGAAAAATACGTAATTATTGAAGCTAACTCAAAAACTACGCAAGCAAAATTAATAAAAATTTATATGGGACCACCTCTGAAGCATGACCTACCAAACAAAAAAGAATCATCAAAATCTATTCATAATTGGCGGAGTAATCGCGAAGCGAACTTACAAAAAAAAAAAAAGAAACATACAGACGAATTGAGAACCTCCTCCTTTTCGAAGAAGTCGGTTAAAAATAATTGAATTTGCAAAAATCTTATAACGCTTATCACACCGAAACTACGCACAATATTCCACGTACAGAAACCGCCCGAAGCTATCGATTCCCCATGGTACTAACATCATCCCATGTTATCATTACCGTCATACGATTATATCCATACAACACCATCATCGATTGGCCATGCCATATCGATTTTACAGTTGGGTCGATAAAATTGTTACCTGCCAGTGATTCCCTATGAAATCTATAAGATGGATTTTATTATAGAGGTAGCTTGCCTGGGGCTTGTGGAAAAATTAAAGGGAATCATAGAGCGTGGTGGTTTTTTTTTGTTATTTGTAATGTGTAATATTGTAAGGAATCAATAAAAGCTTTTATTTTTTATTTATTATAGAGCGTGGTGACCCAGTGGTAACGGCTGTGATTTACGAGTTGTAGGTCGTAGGTTCGAACCTTGTGTAAATTGCTTCATCACCACTGCACTCAAAACGGTGAAGGAAAACATCGTGAGGAAACCGGCTTGTCCGTGAACCAAAAATTCGAAGACATGTAACATCTACTACCACGTAATCCACCACGCGGGCCAGTGTGGGCACTGGCCCGCGTGGTGGATTACGGCCCACACCCTCTCACCTAGAGGAGGCCTGTGTCCCAGCAGTGGGAACATTATCGCCTAGCGGCTGTTCTGAGAATATTGATTGGATTTCAATTAAATCCATTCTCTACACGATACCTTTTTACACCTAAACCACTGCACCGATCGTTGTGATATTGAACAGATAGATAGCCTCGGACCTGGAGATGGTCTAGGGCTACTTCTTATCTAGTATTAAAAAAAAAACCACGCAGATGAAATTGCGCGCAATAGCTAGTAAGAAATATTTGTCCAGCCAGCGGCTGGCTAAAAAATGTTAGAAATTAATGATCAGAACGAACATGACGTTATTTTTTACTTCTATTTTTTCATCGTTTTTTTGAACATGCAAATTGTTCACACAGCCTGTTTGTCCCTGTAGCTTTGACGCAGACTTTACTCCCAAAGATCACTCAGAAAAACAGTTTTAACCCAACCAACTCCAAAAACTCAGCTGTAAAGAACGTCAGTCAGAAATCAAAATACGCTTTGATCCCACACGTTAGCCAAACTCCATGTTATTAGTTGTAATAGACTATTGTTCAACTAACCACGAATAGGATAGATAACTTTCTACGATGCTTCTGCCACGTATCGCCTTTGTACAGACCTTTGCAGAGAAATATGGCCTCGGGGTGGGAATTGTAGACTGGGGAAGGTACTAGCCGTGGCATGGGTTTTTAATTTCATATCACTCGAAACGCGTACCTATAATTTTCAGTGTCTCTTTGTAATTTTTGAAGGATTGCTCACTACCACTATTATTGAACTGAACTTAGTCCTTTAGTTCACGTTAATATTGCAACACCCAACGACGACGATGCAGGACATTATTGTGCAAACTGCAAATTAATATTTATCAAAAATGTGAAAAATCCAGTCTTTTTGTAGCTCAAAAGTAATGTAGGTATTTCTGATTTTCTAGTCTATTCTCTATTTAGTCTAATCTAGTAGTAATCATAAATACATTACTTTCGAGCTAGTTATAATTTACAGTTTAGTCAGAGTCGGCACGGCATTCCACGCGCTCCTCAAAGAGATGTCAGCACAATTGGCGGAGTCCGCTAGGTCCGATGCCTACCAGGGTTGCGGGAAAGTCCGTAAGGGATATCGGGACCTTGGCAATAGGCAACTGAAGGAACACAGGTGGGTATTAGTCAGTATAAGTCTGACACGCCCTCCCGCTCCGCCCTGAGCGGGAGAAGTCATTCGAAGATTTACAAAAACCAAAAAATAATAATGGGGTCGTTGCCAGCTGGGCTACCACTGCTAACTCCGACTGACTCCTAAAGTTAGCATGCAGTATAACGCGAGACATTACCAATGAACTTATAACAACTCTATGCGTTGTTTAGATATTATTATTATTATAGGTTAGATATTTGTGTTGTAAAAAATTTATACATGTAAGTAATTAACATGTTTAGATATTTGTATGCCAGTCCATGGCGAAACATGTAAGATCACAACTTTATAAATAAGACATTAAATGTACCATGTTTTAAAGCAAATAAATATATTCTATTCTATTCTATTCTATTGTTAGCTCTATGCTCGTTTGATCTCACTATTATGCTAAGTGATGTGTGGCTAAGTTCTTTGTGAGCGGACATCGGGCGATAGTTCGCATAACTTTAACTTAATTGTGTTAATCACTGCGTATTAGATTCTCTTTTAAATAAAGTATTTTAGATAATTATTAATATCAGTATGTTATTCTCTCTTGCCTAAGTAATAACAGCCGTACGGGTCGATCAGCTTAAGCCACGCTTGGTCAGGGTTGGTCCGTGGATATATGTCCACTATCTTTACAAACCGCGACTCCTCCGTGTCTCGGAAAGCACGTTATGCCGTTGGCCGGCTTTCATTTGTAGATCTTTGACAGTTGTTACGGGTCGTCAGAAGCCCAAAAGTCTAATTACCCGTCTTACTAAGGGGTATCGTGTTACCCAGTAACTGGGTTGTGGAGGTTCTCTCTAGTGCAAGGCAAAGATCTTAGTAATAGAAAAAGGACTAGCTTTAATCACAAAAAGTTCAAATCCCACAGTGTTTTCTTACACCGTTTCTCAAAGGTGTCTTTAAGTAAATTAGAAAATAATTTATTAGTTTAGGGCACAGAAAACCGTTAATATCAACGCCTCTATTTTTCGTACCTAGATTATATAAAATAGAGCACCCATTACATAAACCGTAACCAAAATTAACTAATTTAACCTCTATACTCGAATACCTGGAAGGACGCCTAGAGAATGTAGATCTAAACGCCTGAACGTAGGTCGGATAGCTTTGCCAAAGGGATACTTGACCCACACGTGTGCCTTTTGTCAGTGAAAATCACTGTTAATACATCTATTTTTAGAACAAAGCAATTCACTAGTAAAGTTTTTTGTGGAAGCGACCACAGCTAGCGAAGCGACACAGTCCCCCAAAAACGCCCACCCTTCATCACTTCCTAGTGCTTTAGCTCGGAAGAAGAAGTGGCGCAACAAACTCCCCAGCAGCACAGCTATGTACATAATATAATTTATCTATTTATTTATTTATTTATTTATTTAAGTTTTCTTGCGCAACAGTACATAATGTAATCCTAAGGCGTTGCACAGAACAAAATACAAATTATAAAGTGACACACATAGGTAGGTTGGATATAAATAATGTAAAACGTTGGCCGTTGTGACCAAAATCTGGGTGATCAAAACAACAGCTTTGGTCACAGCGATCAACGTCGCGGTTTTGATCGACCAGTGCGCGGGGTTATTGTAATATCAACTTGAGCTATCATTTATTTCATTTTTGATATAACAGAAAACCAGTCGCTCGGTTTCTGAAAAAGTTGAAGGTTGCCCATCGCAAAGCGTTGTTTCCTATGTAGTTGAATGAACAGGTGTCTTTAATTAATATGTTTTAAATAGTATTGGTTCATGATCAGAAACAGGGGGCTGACTATGAAGTATTAATGCCATCATTGTTCCACTGCGAAAACAGGATGGTGCTAGCAGCCTTGTATAGCTCCGTCTCTCACTAACACTGGAAAATTGGTGGCATTAATACGTCGTAGTATAGGTGCAGTTCCCTTTTCAAAACAAATCTGTATCCCATTCTTTCAATTCCCAGACCCATAAAACAATTTACCCCCCATTCCTGGAGACGTAGAATTTATGGAGCTTCCAGTCGTGGATATTAGAGAGAGTGTCCAGAGCTCCAGAGCCGCATTGCAGCAATGTCAGCACACGAACAATTAGAGCTCTTTGTCCGATATTCAATAGTGAGCGCCGAGTGCCGACCTGTAATAACGCCTCTAGTGTTTTGAATGTTGCGGTGGGAATTGTGTGGATAAGACTTCAGGTACATCTTGGACTTTTATAGTAAACTAGGTGTGGCCCGCGACTTTGTCTGCAATCCAGGATGAAAAGTAGCCTATGTCCTTCTCCAGCTCAAGGTCTACCCCTGTGCGAAATTTCATTCAAATCCGTTCAGCCGTTTTAGCGTGACAAAGAAACAAAAATAACTCACTTTCGCATCCGTTTTAGCGTGAAAGCGTAAAAAAAGAAACTCGCTTTCCCATGTGTGCTAATATGTAGGATACTTGCAGTTTATTCTCAAAGAAATTCAGAAGATTTAAAATAAAAATAGTGATTTTACCAGTCCATTTACAGAAAATCATCACACTTTTAGACTGAAGTCCTGAAATTCTGTGATTTTTTTTTTTTGCCGCAACCTATACACGAACAGAGTGGTTACTATCCTAGTAATCAGTTCAAAATCAAAATCAAATGTCATTTATTCTAGGAAAGGGCTAGCTAGGCTGAGAATCAGCACTTTTTTTCCGGACACAAACTGCAGGTTGAAATTTGAGAAGTTCCTGATATAAAAACCAAATAAACTTTGCCCGACGATCGAATTCAGATTCAGATCAACGAGGTAGCCGTAATAAATAAAGAAAGAAAAAAATAATTAAAAGCAATTTGCAATCAAACATCCTATCCACCTTAATCTATCTCGGGCACCCAGATGGGCAGTGCCCACGGCTACGAATCTAAGCTTTCGCACAATTTCCTATCGCATTGCGGAGCACCTTTCTAGCTCCGGGTGGCTTGTCGAACCACCTAGTACCACCTAGGTACCACGTAGGTACTGTGGTACCTACTGCGCCAGGATGCGGGAGAAAATTGTAGCTACAGCCATTGTTTCGACCGGCAACGTGTCGGGCGGGTGTCATTATGTTACGGCCTGAGGGTGGTTCTGATAGACTAGTGATTGTTAATTGGTTTTAGTTATCTTTCATACAGCTTTAGTGATTTAAACTTAGAACGGTTACCTGACAGTTACATTAGTTAAAAATTGTTAATACCCTTTCTTCTCTAGCCTACGCTGTCCCTCTCCTGGGCCAAGGCCTCCCTCCACTCCTTCCATCTCTCGCGAGCCCGCGTGTCCTCCTTCCAGTTTTGACGGAACCCATCCAGCTCGTCCCGCCATCTCCTGGGTGGTCTGCCTCTACCCCGCCTCACTGTCTCAGGGCACCAGTTCTGTGCTATTTGGGCTCACATTTTGTCTGGCATACGGCAGACATGTCCTGTAAGCTATAATAGTCATAGTCAAATCCTATACAAAAATTCGTCAACAACACTACAGACAGTTTTCATTTCGTACTCAAATCATCTCGAAAATGATCCTCAAATAAACGGCGACATAAAATATACACACATCGTGTGTGGCCATTAAAACCGCGTATCTGAGGCTCCTGGCGCGACGTAGCGATTTATTTTAACACATTTTGTTTATAAATGATATAATGCGATACTCGCGCGTTACGCTACAGAAAACCGTCCTTGTAACGAGACGTTCGGTATTCATATAGAGCTGTTGTTACACATGAATAGACATCTTCCGCAGGAAAAATATCTGGATATTTTATATAACATAACATCTCGCCTGTAATCCCCGAAGGGTTAGGCAGAGGTGTACCTCAGTACATCCACATTTCGCCAATAATAATTATGGTTAAGTCCCATGTAAAAGGGGGCGACCCTATTGCCATCAACCGGGCACAAATACAAACTCCGGGCTACTGAGAAATTCCTGATGGAAAAAAGCCCAATAACAGGTTTTCCGACCTGAGAATCGAACCCAGGACCGTGAAACAAGTCTATTCTAGTTTCTTTCGTGGTTTTCCAGCAGTTAGAGGTAAGATAAACAGGCTATCTTACCTCTAACTGCTGTAAAACCACGAAAGAAACTCTGTGGTTGAGCATTCTGGTGGTTGAAGCTCGATTCCACCTTCAGCATGATCATCCGCGTTGTGGTAAAAAAAAAAACTCCAAGAATTCCATATCCATTATACAGTTACAGTTTACAGCCTCAAAGTTACAGTTTACAGCCCCAAAGTAACAGTTTTCTTAAAAAAAAAAGTCCGATAGTTGGTATTAACAGCTCCATATAAATCCCCGCATATGGTGTGCTAAGAACGCTCACGTACATTTTCTAGCACTCCGGTTTATGTAGGGCATTTATTCTTAGAGCACCCCCTGTCCCCGAGGGGTGGTACCCTGTGTTTCGCGTACTTTATCATCGTGTATTGATGTTTTATTTGCACTGTTTTCGTCTGTAATTGTGGGTTTTTGTGTGGGTAAGTGTAGGTGTGTGTGAAAATTGGGAAATATTGACTGTCATTTGTCATTTTTAGAGGGAGCCTAGCAGTGATCTGAGTTGATTGATTTTTTGACGGTACTGAAAATAGTATTTATTATACATTGTAACAGCGAATCAATTATCTCGCCTCCTTAAGACCTGGTCTAGGTCTTAAGGGGGAGGCGAGATAATTTAAAAATATAGGTCCTAGGCCAAATATTTATTTTTATTTTTGATACCTATTCGAATAGCTCATAATCTAAAGAGGTGCCCTAAAGAGGTGCCGCCCACGGCTTCTCCCGCGTGGGATGTCCATAAAAAGTAGCCTATGTCCTTCCCCGGGATGTCATCTATCTAATTGCCAAATTTTATCGAAATCCGCCCAGTGGTTTAGGCGTGAAAGGGTAACATACAGACAGACAGACAGACCAACAGACAGACAGACTTACTTTACACACTTACTTTCGAATTTATAATATTATTTTGGATAAATCCGTGAAATTTCGCGGATATTCTGTTATATAACTTCTGTGCCAAAGGATATAGTCGAAGCGTGGTAATTTTGCCAGTTATGTTCAAATCCCGTGTTAAAAGAGGCGGCCCTATTGCCATCAACTGGGAACGAATCCACAGTCCAGCCTGTTCAAAAAATCCTAATGGAACAATCAGTAAAGCTTCTGACGCGACTGTAACAAAACAATTTCTAAGAAAACTTCGTGGTATAAAATTACCGGTGTCGCACCTGTCTGCTCGAGGCTTAACACAGTCATAGTCATAGAAAATGACTCTAGTCATAGAATCTGACTGCCTCATTGTCCAGTGATTCCCAGTTCGGTGATAAAAGTGTTATTGAGTTTTCCGATACGATTTTCCCAGTCCAGGGGGCTGCCTATGAAGTGTTAATGCCATCATTATTCCACTGCGAAAAAAGGATGGTGCTGGCGGCCTTGTATAGCTCCGTCTCTCACTAACACTGGAAAAATTATGGCATTAATACATCGTAGTATAGGTGCAGTTGTGTGTACCAAGAAGGTCGGACAGCATGAATTCCCCTCAACCAAGAAGTACATCTACCCCAAAAACAAACAAAAGAAGAAAGCCTGTATATCAACTGATAAGAAATATGAAACACACCAATTTTCTTCAATCATATTTGTCTCTAATACTACGATATATTTCTTATACACATTCGCATTTCTATAGTCAGAGCAATTTTAACCCTTACAATGCGAAGGGGGTACATTTGTACCCCTCGAGAAGGTGGTGATTTATCAAAGTATTTCGCACCTAATAAATAACGCACATATTCGCTTTATATTTGTATGGTACATGTAATATTTTAACTGGAGGCTTAGAGAGTGATCGAGAGTGCTGTGTTTTGTTTTGCATAGGATTTTTGATGATGGCAGTAGATTTGGGTTATTATTTTGATTAGTGTCATTAAATCACACGGAAATGACAAAATGAGCCAAGTTTTTTAATTGTTTTAAGAATGAATTGAATGATGATCCAGATACAGAGGCTGAGTATAAGATTTTTCAAGCCCTAAATGTATTTCCTTCAGCCGTTTTCTGTAAAATTTACAAAACAATTCTCAAAAACGTCTTAGTTTTGGTTTTATTCACTTCTATAGAATATTACTACTGTCATATTATAGTGGTCTAGTCTGGATAAATAGCACATCAACGCATGTTATTTTCATGTTTTTAATATTATATTATTGACATTGTTTTAGGTGTTAGAAATTTTAACAGTAAACAAACTTGCTGCAATTTTTCGTGATGCCAAAAATAATCGTAAAAAAGGTGTCAGCATAATTGTCATTATAATGTTTTCATTACGAAATGCATACAAATAGCCTTCCAAAATACACCATTCTTTTTACAGCTTCATAATAAAAATATGAAACATTTCATTCCCTTTTCCTTTTTACCCTTTTTCACCAAAATCCAATAGCACTCCAGTGTATTAAGTCTATTGAAGATTTATATGAACAAAAACTGCTTCCCGCTATTTTAGTATTATCCCGAACGAGGCATATCTGAGCGACATTTTTGCATACCTTAGGGGAGAAAAAATATTTATCTTAATACAAACCAACGTACTAAAACCCACATTTTACGATATCCATCACAAATGTAGGGGTCCTTTTATATTGGCTGGCGCAAATAGTCACATGCCATTCGGTATTATGTCATAAATCATAATATTGGAATATTTTTTGAGGTATGATATGAAGTTGGTACATTGTACCCTTATTGAAAGTTACTGTGACAAATGATGCGGCATTTTAGGGTTAGTGTTTTGGTATATTGAATTTTGGTATTATTTTTGGATTTAGTATAGTAATAAAATGCACGTTATTTTAAAATAACAAATGTAATATTAAAACTAAGAATTTTCGGGTTTATTACACAATTTTCTCTATGTACGGGAAGGTTCGTGTCTATTGGTTCATTAACTAAAGTCTGCTTTTTTAATCTTATAGAATAATTTGACAGGTGCAAATGTCAAACTCCAAATTGAAAAAACAAACAACAATCACTTGAAATGTCAAATTAGTCTACGAGATATAAAAACAGACTTTAATAGAACCTCGTTTGTTAGCAAAGTTAAGACCGATGATACTGACTGAATGTAGTTATCTTTGCAGTTTGATATTTATCTGACTTCACTTCTGATAGGGTCCTATATGGTCTCATAATCGCCTCTAGCACAAAACGTACAAACCTACATAAAACGTACATAACGTACATAAACGTACATTCATCGAGTCAAGGAAACAATGTTTATGACAGACAAAAACAAAAATAGTTTCAGTTATTTAAATAACCAACCAAATGCGAGTCGGACTCGCGCACAAAGGGTTCCGAACTAATTATCTATAAAAACTGCAAAAAAATCACGTTTGTTGTATGGGAACCCCTTTTCAAAATTTATTTGACTTTGTTCTTTAGTATTTGTTTTTAAAGTGGCAACATAAATACATCATAATATGTGAAAATTTCAACTGTCGAACTATCACGGTTCATAAGATACAGCCTGGTAACAGACGGACGGACAGCGGAGTCTTAGTAATAGGGTCCCGTTTTACCCTTTGGGTACGGAACCCTAAAAAGTGTCCATCATTAGAAGCTCAGTAACTTTGTAGGGATCATTTAAATATTGCCATAATTAAAAGCATCTTCCCAAATAAAAAAAACAAATAATTTTCATGAAAACAGAACCCAATAAAGGCGCTATAAACTTCCCTTCAGCATAACACGGAACAGCCATTGTTAGTAAAGACAAATGCTTGTAAATTGAACGCGAGTGTTAAATCAAGCGTATAATTAGCTCAAATATTTGCCGCGGTTCGAACAAAGAAAACATTGGTAAGACTCACGATTGTCTGAACAAATCGGGCCGGTAAGATGGCGCATGAGTTTGCAGGGAAATGACGAGCTTGCAACGGGATGAGAGCGGGAAAATGTGAATCGGTAAATTTTTTATCAATTTGCAGTTAAATTGAGAGATTTTTATTTATATTAGTTTTAATGAGAATTTCTTTTTAATCTTACACTTAGAAGGCTGACTAAGTCTTTAATCATTAGGATCTTGCAGAAGACCTTGTTGTACCTACTTACGCAGGTCATTGTTAAGTAGGTACCAAACACTACAAAACCTTAACTTTATTTTTTATTGTTGTTTAAATAACCACATTTTGCTTCTCATACTCTAAAACATGCTAACGAACTATAATTATGTACACCATTAAAATTACAGATGTAAATGTAGAAATTTTACATAGGTTGACACAATGAGCGATCTTATCGCTAAACGCGATCTTTCACATTCTACATAATTTCTTAGTAGGTACACGCTACATTTCTTAACATAATTACCTCACAAATACTTTAAAAACACTATTTTAGTTATTACAATAATATTCAAAAAGTTTACTGTTTTAAAAGCGCCATCTTACCGCCCCCAACCTCAAGAGGGGTCCGTAGCCGAAGATACCCCATGTTTGGCGCTCCCCGCCGTTTGATCCCGACGCTAACAAGACGCCGAGATATTTGTCTAATCATTTGAAACTTAATACACGTGTCTACACGACTTTTTATACTAAATTGGGTAATACGATTGACTGTCTATGAGTGAAAGCTGGAGATGGACTCAAACTCAAACTTAAAGCTTTTATTTCAATTAAACCATTTACAGGCACTTTTGAACTGTCAAAGAGTCGGTCAGTTAGTCAGAAAGTTGAAGCTAGTTGCCCATTCGAAAACGTAGATCTCTATGGAGAAGAATGGGCAAGAAACTCCAAGGACACTCTTTTAATAGTTATTTATGCAACTGTTATAATATAATAGTATCACATGAGTGCTTTAATACCTAATTATTTACAGTTGCAGATTTTATCCTACACCCATGATATGAATCTACTATAAAAGTTTCTTTGCAATACCAATATCTAATAAAAATGGCGCGGTACGACGTGAGTTCGAATGTATAATGTAAGTTTGCCTTACCGAATGTTAGAAATCTAGGACCCAACATCGTCTTAGATAAAGAGGTGATTGAAACTGTAAACTCGGCAGTTTTTTTGGGGATAACAGTAGATGCCAAACTTCAGTGGGGCCTACATATATCGAGCCTAGCGGGGAGACTCAGTTCGGCCGCTTACGCCGTCAGGAAAGTAAGACAATACACTGACGTTGATACTGCTCGGTTAGTCTATTTTAGTTATTTTCATAGTGTTATGTCCTACGGTATTCTGCTGTGGGGCAAGGCTGCTGACATTCAAAATATATTTGTCCTTCAAAAACGAGCTGTTCGAGCAATTTACCAGCTAGGTGCCAGAGTTTCTCTGAGAGATTTTTTTAAAGATATTGGTATTCTCACGGTGGCATCACAATTCATCTTCGCCAACATCTTATATATTAGGCAAAATATACACTTATACACTAAAAACAGTGATATCCACAATGTTAACACTAGGAATAAGGACAAACTACGAGTTCCCTTTCACCGGCTTCATAAGGTTCATAACTCATTTGTTGGGCTTGGTATAACATTTTATAACAAGCTACCATCTTCTTTGCTAGATTTGCCTTATAATGCGTTTAAAGCTAAAGTAAAATGCGACCTTTGTTCAAAGGCGTATTACTCTATTAACGACTACTTAAATGATAAGAATAGTTGGTCGCTGTGATTAACTCAAGACAATGTTTATGTTCTTTCTCCAGCATTAGCTTACCCACTGACAGGTTATATGAGTTCATATATGTATTTTTTTTATTTGACTGTATAATCAATTTATTTTTAATGTTTTTCTAATTTAATTTATTATTGACATAATCTACTCATTACAATGTTTACTAAACGAGTTGTATTGCAATATGTGGTTAGCTAGCGAACTCGAAAATTGATAAATATTATTTACGTTACTTCAATGGTCCTAGTCCTAGTTTATCATTTATAACTTCCAGTTACATCTAAAAATAGCTATATGTAGGCGGGCACGCCCTTTGTGCCTGGAGGCTTTTATTTAGTTAATTTATGTTTACATTTACTTTTTATTTCTGCTTGAGTACATATAGTTCTCGTTTTTTTTTTTTTTTTTTTTGATTGGTATATTTGCGTGTGCTAGCTGACATATGGCTAATAATTAGATTTATGTTTTGTGTTGCATAATGTAAATGATTTTGCATACTTTTGTATAGAATCATTTTTTTTTTTTTTTTTTCTAACTGAACAGACAGCTGTGCTGCTGGGGAGTTTGTTGCGCCACTTCTTCTTCCCAGCTAAAGCACTAGGAAGTGGTGAAGGGTGGGCGTTTTTGGGGGACTGTCTTATGTAATTTTGACGTTCGAAAAGTGCTGATTGTCAGCCTAGTTTGAATAAATGACTTTTGATTTTGATTTTGATTTTGATTTTGTATGTTTTGTTTTTAAATTACGGTGCTTTGTTAGTGAAACGCTCGTGAATGACAGTGTTCTTTTTTTAAATGAGTTGCATTATGATATTCAGTACAACAATATAAAACCCGTTTGGATGATATTATGGTTACTATGACACTAGATGTTTTAATGTTGGCAATAAGCTAATTGTTTCAGAAAATTTTAGAGAGAAATGAAATGAAATGAAATGAAATGAAATGAAATGAAATTGTTTATTCTGTAAATAGGATATTGGAATCACTTTTACACGTCATATTAAAAAGTTGTAAAAATAAGCTAGATGAGGTCGGCGTTTCCTATCTGACTACTCTGAGAAGAAAGGCCGAAACAAACTCAGAGGTCACCGTCTCCTTTATAGTCCAGACATAATCTTGGTCAGGCCATATGAGGACCATGTAGATTAGAGTCTGAAATGGTCTTTTGAGGAAAGAACCACACAGATTTGAGTGGACCTGTCCAGTCAGTGCAAGCATTTGTCAGTAATAGTGGAGCTCAACTCAGAACTTAAGGAGCTCAACGACTCGACGAACAATACCAAAGAAAGGACATTTGGGTAGGTCGCATAAAGTTCTCAAATTGCCAGACCTTCGCTAAAACTAACAGAACGAAAAATAAATATCCACATAGTCCTCACATTCACAATAAAACAATACTTTACAAGTAATCATCATGTCATTTTTTATATAATATTCAATAATGTCAATTTGTATATAAAACTGGTAGGTATATTTTTATGGTTTTCCATAATATTCAAAATGTCACAATGCTTAGCAGAGCGAGCAGCTCAATCCCATGCATTTTTGTCTTCTAAATAATCTGAGATTTTATAGTACCCTTTTTTACAAAGTTTGGTTTTAATACAGCTTTTAAATCATTTAATGGGTAAGTTTCGAATGTCAATGGGAAGTTTGTTGTAAAAGCGTATACATTGACCCATGAACGAGTTGCCTACTCTGTGGAGACGAGTGCGATGTACAGCAAGATTGTGTTTATTCCTGGTATTTAAACTATGAATATCGGACATTTTCTTAAACTTTGATATGTTTTTGTGTACGTACAATAGGTTTTCAAATATATATTGTGAGGCTACAGTCAGAATATCTATTTCTCTGAATTTTTCTCGAAGGGAATCTCTTGGACCTAGGTTGTAAATGGCTCGAACAGCCCTTTTCTGTAAAACAAAGATAGCATTAATGTCCGCACAGGCTCCCCAGAGAAGAATCCCATAAGACAGAAGACTATGAAAATAACTAAAATAAACAATTCTGGCTGTATCTACGTCAGTTATCTGTCTAATTTTTTTAACGGCATAGGCGGCCGAACTAAGCCTACCTGACAATTTTTCTATGTGTGGGCCCCATTGTAATTTACCGTCAATGGTTATTCCAAGAAAAACTGTCGATTCAACGGGGTCCAACTCTATTCCATTAACTTTAACATTGTTAGATAGCTGCCTGACATTTGGCGTTGAAAATTTAATGAGTTTAGTCTTTTTTTCATTCAAGAGAAGATTATTTACATTAAACCAATGCACAACTTTAGAGAGTGCATCGTTAACTTGTTCAAAGTTGACTAACTGACGTTTGATTTTAAAAATGAGGGATGTGTCATCTGCAAATAAAACGATCTTATGATTATCCCTTATGTGGTAAGGCAAGTCATTAATATAAATGAGAAATAAGAAAGGACCTAGAATTGAACCCTGCGGAACGCCCATGGTGACCGAAGATCCTGCAGATCTCTTGCCATTAACATCGACCCTCTGAATTCTGTTGTTCAGATAAGAAGTCAGAAGGTCGAGAGCCTTGTCCCTCATACCATAGTGGTACAGTTTCCTGATGAGAGTATCATGATGTACGCAATCGAAAGCCTTGGATAAGTCGCAGAAAATGCCAAGAGCATCCTGCGACTCCTCCCAGGCCTCGAAAATGCTTTTCAGTAATTCCACGCCCGCATCTGTAGTTGAACGACCCTTTGTAAAACCAAACTGTTTTAGATGGAGTAAATTATGTGCATTAAAATGTCCTAACATCTGTTTAAAAATTAATTTTTCAAAGATTTTGCTCAACGTAGGTAAAATCGAAATAGGCCGAAAATTCGAGGGATCAGTTGTGCTGCCAGACTTGAACAGTGGAATCACTTTGCTAAGTTTCATCAGATCAGGAAATACACCAGATGCAATACAAGAGTTAAAAACAATTGCCAAAAAGGGTGAAATAACATCAATTATTGAAGACATGGTATATACTGATAATCCCCAAAGGTCAGCAGTTTTTTTTACATCGAGTTCTTTAAAAGATTCTATAATGTCTTTAGCAGTAGCAATTGTGAATTCAAAAAGTTTGTCACATTCTGGTACACATTCTTTTATTATTGAATAAGCAGAAGTCGAGGATGACGATGACAGAGTTTTGGTTGTTAAAATTGGAATATTAGTGAAGAAATTTTCAAACTCAGTTGCCACCTCCACGTCTGCCTTAATATCTACATCATTGATTTTTAGATGGAAGTCACGATTCCGTACTGTCGTTCTTCCCGTTTCAGAATTAATAATATTCCAGGTTGTTTTAATTTTATTTCCAGAAGATTTTATTTTATTTTTAATGTGTATGGCTTTTGCTGAGGAACAGGCTCTTTTAAAAGTTTTAGAATATGTCTTAACAAATTCTTTAAAAGTTTCATCATGGTTATATGTTTTTTCATGATATAATTCAAATAACCTTTGCCTACTTTTGTAAATTCCTGGTGTTGCCCAATCACTAAATATAAAGCGGTTACAAACAGGCAATGTTTTTGTGGTGAAAACCTTCCCAAACTCACAATTGATGAGGTTAAATAGTGCGGTATAATCTTGATCCGGGTCGTTGTGATAAGGCAAACCGGGTAGTTTTTCCATTAAATTATTTTTAAATTGTTCTAAGCGACTTTTATTTACAGGAACAAAACTCACAAGTTTTCTTTGAGCTCTGACTATTTTCAGAGGGAAAGTGACTAACTGGCCACAGTGATCAGAGTCCAACTCATTTATAATTAAATGGCTAGAAGGTCTTAAGTTTGTAAAAATATTGTCAATACAGGTAGCACTAGTGGCAGTTATTCTAGTCGGCTCAGAGAATGTATTGTACAAGTTATACGACTTTAATAGACTTATAAATTTATTTACTGTGGCTGATTTTTCTAATATATTGATGTTGAAGTCTCCACAGACAACAACTGTTTTATTACTGCTACAGGTCTTTAATAATACTTCTTCCATAGATTTCTCAAAAATATCATATGAAGCACATGGGGGCCTGTACACGCTTATTACAATGAACTGCTCAAGCTCAATGCAAGCTATTTCAATAACTCGCTCAACAGAGAGGCTCACAATATCCTTACGTTCTTTAAATTTCATATTGTTACGAATAATTATTAGAGACCCACCGCGTATCATATTAACTCTGCTGAATGAGCTGGCAACCTGGTGGTTGTTAAAGCTGAACATGAACTGGTGGACTTTTAACCAATGTTCAGTTACACATAAGATATCAATAAAACTACAGTTCATGAACAGCTCCAATTCTAATTCCTTACCTATCACACCCTGTATATTCTGATGGACTATTTTTAGACAATTATTATTTATTAAATTACTACAATTTGATGGGTGAGAGGATATTAAAGAAGAACGTTTTGTAACATTTTGATGATTTAAACCAGTATTTATTAAGCAAGAGGTTTCCTCTATTGTCCTAATTTTTAATTTAAATTATAATCAATGTCATTAATTGTTGCCAAATTATTGGCAGAATTATTTAAAATTACATTGCATTGCTCAAAAGAAGCAAGTTGTTTAGCCAAATTTTTGGCTGAAATAGAAAAAAAATATGATAGCGACACAGCTATCTGTCTTTTAAAGTAGGTAGAAAGATAGTACATAAGAATATTATATCTATCTCTTGTCAAATGTAAATTATTACCAACATAATTGTTAGTATCAACTAGATGAAACAGATTATTATTGAATGTCCAATTATGTAATGTCATATTTAATTCAAATCGTAGGTTATTTTCTTCCTGTGGCAAACTCTCACTGTAAGGGAATGTAAACAAGACAATTTTTCTTAAACTAAGATTACATAATGTTCTATAATATTGGAGCAATTCTCCTTTGTTCACATTTCCCCTATTACCCATAAATATTAATAATGTAGTGTCCTGGTTAAAGTTACATTTAATAATTTCTTTCATAATATCAAACAAAGAACAACCAGGCATGCAGTAATTTATTATGGAGTGTCCCGGATATTCATCTGTCAACAAGTGGCCTAAGTCCTTTCCAATCTCATCACAAAATAATACTATATCATTGTTTACACTTTGTTTACATTGTTTACTTGAACTATTGATAGCAGGAAAAGTCAGATCAACACAGGGTTGCGGTAAGCTGGTATTGCATGATGTCAATGAATGGTCTGGTGTAAGTACTTGGGATGGTGTTCGGCACTGCTCACAGTTGTTTGTTTGTGATTTCACCAGCTCATTCATTGCCAACACATATTCCCTCATTAGATGTTCAGAGGTATTATATTTATTAGTCATTGAACTAAGTTTCTCCTGTAAATGGTCAAGTTCAGATTGCAAGTACCCTGTGTCAATGTTGTGTCTCCTGGTACTTTGTTCCAAGTTAAAAGAATACATATCTAATTGTTTAAGTAAATTTAGCCTTTCTCTATTAAGTTTAACATTTTTAATAAAAAACTTTTGTCTTTTTACCATCTTTTGTGTTTTAACAATGTATTTATTAATTTTAATGTATTTTTTAAGTTTGTTTTTACTAGTGACTACCCTCACTGAATTACATGACTTTGAATCGTCATCACCTGTCAAATCTATAGTGTTAGAGGGGTTTAGTGCAGAAACCATTGACGGGGCAACAGGCATCAACTCATTGAACAGACTTTGATTCAGCGAGGCGGTGATGTTAAGATTTGTAGTCTGAAGTTCTGTTATTTGACTTTGAGCCTCATGTAGCTGCTGTTTTAATAAATGTTTGTGACTAAGAGCTTGTTCATACTCTATGCTACACTGGCTGAACCCGTCCACAACAAGTCGAAGTCTGTCCCGTTCCTCTATGGCCTCAGTGAATTGAGTGTATATCTGAGCCATTTCAATTTTTAACTTCCTAATCTTTTCATGGGCATCAAAGAGCACCTTTTCATTGTCATCTATCTCCCTAGTCAGTTGGTCACAGGACTCCTTTGACGCCTTTAATTCGCTCAAAGCCTGATTGAGTTTGGACTCTTCGAGGCGAGCACGGGCGCTGCGAGTCATAATCATGATTATAACTTTAAAGGGAAGCGACAAGAAAGTGGAAGAGAGAAGGTAGTTGTGGCGGAGGTGGAGAGGATTTATAGCATGGGTGTAGATAAATATAGTTATAGATATTACAAAATCCTGGCTACATTCATGCAGTATTCAGGAACATAATCAATTAGCCTAGAATGTTCCTACTGCAGGGACACAGGCCTCCTCTCTGTGAAAGGGAACTCAGAGCGGGGGCACACGATGCGTTGCGGCGCCGCACCGCAAAGATTTCACCGTATCAGCGGGCACACAGCGGGCTTGTGTGCCCGCGGATACGGTGAAATCTTTGCGGTGCGGCGCCGCAACGCATCGTGTGCCCCCGCTCTCAGCCGCAATCCACAACGCGGTCGCGGTGCGAGTTAGTGGATGTCACATGTCTTTAAATTTTTCGTTTTAGGACTGATTTCTTCACGTTGTTTTCCTTCATCGTTTTAAAATAAAAAAGAGGAGGACAATACTACAAAAAGTAAAATTGATGAACAAAAAGCACCCCAAATATCTAGTTATCATTAAACTTTACAAACAATAATCAAGATCTCCAAACGCTCACACATTATAGTGTTGTAAAGCATACAATCGATAGTTAATGCATAATATATGTGTTGTTGCTTCGTCGCCGAGCAAAGGGTCTCGACTCGAGTAGCTTCGAAAGATTAAACATTTCGCGGGAGCACTATTAATCAGATCGCCGATTGCACTGACTAAACATCAGTTTGGGGATGTGAGTGTGGAGCGTTTTATCGATATCGACTAGTGGTTTATGTAGTAGGTATCTCATCGTCATCATCATTTCAGCCGAAAGACGTCCACTGCTGGACATGCCTGAGCACTGCCATTTCGACCAGTTCTGTGCTGCCCGTATCCAGCGAATTCCTGCGGCTTTCACAAGGTCATCGGCCTTCCAATGCTACGTCTTCCGGTACGCGGTCACCACTTCAAAACCTTTCGGCCATCTATTCTGCGAGCACTGTGCCTTGCCCACTGCTACATAAGTATGGCAATTCTTCGGGCTATGTCGGTTACAATGGTTCTCTTGCGGATCTCTTCATTTCTGAACAGGCATCTAGGATTTAATAATTGTTTAGTCACATGTGGTTTGTGTGTTTCACATGTGGTATTTGGTTTTTCACAGATCCTTATTTCATTAGCTATGGTATATAGTAGGTAGAGGCTCTTCTCCCCAAAATCATTCTTCTGTAAAATAAATCTAAGTATTTTTTGTGAGATGAATTGAAATTTTTCATCTATGAGATGGATTGCATTCATTGTAGCATGTTCGTTATCTGAAGCTACTTATCACGTTTATTTTATCATGAATGTGATTCAACACACATGGTCTAATTTTGAATTAAAACCACATAATGTTCGTCAAAACACAAATTCATCGTACAAACAAACATTACAAACTTACTATCGATACAAACCACAACAACTACCCCATCCCTACTCAAAACCCAAAGGAATCAGCAGAGCCGCCCGGTTAGTGTGAACTAAATGAATCATTAATAATGTAAACCTAACGCGATCCTGACCGCAGACATCGATGCCGAACGCCCCTCACTAGCGTTTAGTGATGTCCATAATTTATTTGTGTATCGGCTTTGATTGGTAGTGTTGAGTGATGTGTTAACGGTAATGCAAAGTTAATGAGTTGATTCATAAATATTGGGGATGTTGTGTCTATTGAAGGACGGTTGGTGGATGGGTGAGCTTGTAATATCGGTTTATTTTCCTACTTCGCAGTTTAGTGCACTGTTTGCATATTATAGAGATTCATCATATTGAGTATAGCGAAATCAGTAGTTAGATTTGCGGAGTACTGAGTTTTTTAGTCCAACTTGGAAGAGGGTTAAGTCAAGCGTACGCTAAGTGAATTCATTGATTGAAATTAGGCTACAAATGTCGACTACATTTCTAAAGATATTTTATTCATCATCTGCCTAGCCTTTTTCCCAACTATGTTGGGGTCGGCTTCCAGTCTAACCGGATGCAGCTGAATACCAGTATTTTACATGGAGCGACTGCCTATCTGACCTCCACAATCCAGTAACTGGGTAATAGGATACCCCTTGGTTAGACTGGTTGTCAGACTTTCGTGCTTCTGACGACTCGTAACGACTGTCAAAGATCCACATATGACAGCCGGGACCAACGGCTTAACGTGCTTTCCGAGGCACGGAGGAGTCTCGATATGTGAAAATGGTCACCCATCCACGGACCAACCCGGGCAAGCGTAGCTTAACCTGATGGATCGACCCGAGCGGCTGTTATTACTTAGCCACGAGCTCCTAAAGATAATTATTGTATTATTTTTCCAAAATCAAAATATTTTATTTTACTTAATGGGGTTCTATGAAACGTCAGAAGCTAGGTGCACGGTTCCAATAGGTCGTTTCCTGGAGAAGAGCCGGCAAGAAACTCCACGGTTACTCTTTTAAAAATGATTGGCTTTTACAATGGTTTCAAATTACAGTGATTAAAAGGTATGAGAGGACATCGTCGGCTTTTCAACAAGTACCTTTCGGTTAGTATCCTCGTGATTGTTACTTTTAAAACATAATATTCAAAGTTATGACGCAATTGTACCCTTAACCCTTGTAACACAAACCTTACTAATAGAATATTTGAAATATTCTATTTGTAAGGTTTTTCACAAAACGTGGGGAAATATTATATTTGCCCACGTTTTCCGACATCACCTCTAAAGTAAACATACAATGTCATATCTACACAAACGAAACTTTAACCACACAGAGGAAGACATCACATCCTCCTGCCAAAATTACTTACAAACACACGCATAAGCATATCAATAAATAATATAATTCTGCCAACAGACACAATCCGGGACACTGACCGCCACCCTACGGAGTTGACAGGCATTTTGAAAAGGGCTCGGACATGACATGCCAGCAATTCCAGGGTTCCCAACAACAAATGTTTATCGGCGAAAATTCTTCGGTTCTTTTTTTGGCGAGGAAAATAAATTGTTTTTTAAACTGAAAGGGTTCGAGTTTGGTTTAGTAAATCGGTTGGAATCGGTTCGTGTGGGTTTCCTTAATGGAGAGGCGTTTAGCTGGTTAGGAAGGATGGTAAGTAATCGATTGGTGGTTGGATTCTTTGGATGGATTGGTCTGTGGGTAGTGTCTATTATTTCTGGGAGCCGTTGACGTCAAATTTGCCGTGTTATGGTTATCTTCTTCACACATTTACAGGGCAGGTAATATTCATGCATCGTTTCTTCAAGGAACAGAAAAAATTTTCAATGTGTCAATAAAACTAGGGATTTTTAACCGCAGTAAAAACATATTTAATATTGAAGACGCCAGCGGCTTCGCCCGCGTTTTATCTTTATAAATTATAGCCTATGTTACTCAGTGATAATATAGCATTCTAGTGGTGAAAGTATTTTTAAAATCAGTCCTTTCGTTTTTGAGTTTATTCATTACAAACAAAAATACAAATCTTTTCTCTTTGTAATAAAACTTATTAGTGTGGAAAACTGCGATTTTCATGTTTCACATAACAATTATTATTTATATTCGAAATATCACTTCAACAGCCATCATTAGGTGTGCCAACCCTAACGGTCATCAACAGATGACAATCGTTCAAAGGCCGGACGCCTCCTCCCGTCCAAGCCTTGACGTTCAATATCCAGCCTGCCATTACTTAAATACACGTCTTATCTGATCAAGAAATAGGACATTGGCAACCCCTACCTTACTGGAGGGAGTTGTTAACAATTTTGTCATCAAGAAGTGGAATAAGTATGAACAATATTGTCAACCTTTTTTATTTTTTGAATATGAGCCTTTTGGCTACTTTTGTTTAAGTGTATTTTTAACCCCCGACGGAAAAAGAGGGGTGTTATAAGTTTAACGTGTGTATCTGTGTATCTGTGTGTCTGTGTATCTGTGTATCTGTGTATCTGTGTGTCTGTCTGCGCCATCGTAGCTGCCAAACGGCTGAACCGATTTTGATTTTTTTGGTTTTGTTTGAAAGGTGACTTAATCGAGAGTGTTCTTAGCTATGATTCAAGAAAATCGGTTCAGCCGTTTGAAAATTATGAGCTCTTTTCTAGTTGATGAATGGGTGTGAGCATCTTCCACAGGTCTAATCGATTGGAAATTTAGAATTCTCTTATTTCAATTATATGAAAAGAATATATGTAGTAACCTTGAGCTGATGCTGCAGCATCACCTGGAATTTGCAGGATACCCAACTCCCTCACGAACTTACAGCAGAGGTATCGCGTTTGGACTCATTGGAAAGGTCTCAACAAATAGGTTACAGATAGATGGTGATCAAAGTCTGATGATGGAGTAGGAAAGATAAATGAGAGTGAATTAGTAGGTAACAAGCTTCACTGTGGCAAAAAACGTACAGCTACGCAGATTTCGGCGAGCTGCGTCTTGATCGTAGCGTTTCTACTAGTAATATAATATATAAAATTAAAAAAGCTGGAAATAAAAATTAAATTAAAAATTTAAAAAACCCCCGACAAAAACAAAGCGTCTAAAAAGCAAAAAAATAATATCATAAAAGTTGTAGGTAATATTTTGATCCAAGCGTCGTCGTGTCGGGGGACGGCTAATGAAAATAGGAAGTTAACAGCAGCTATCCTTTCTACAACAGCATACATTAATTATGCCTAGTGTGTGTTGGCGTTTGCATTAGCCGTCCCCCGACACGACGACGCTTGGATCAAAATATTACCTACAACTTTTATGATATTATTTTTTTGCTTTTTAGACGCTTTGTTTTTGTCGGGGGTTTTTTAAATTTTTAATGTCTTTTTTTTGTGCAGAATAAACATTTTTTCTTTCTTTCTTTCTTTCACTATAGTATACGAAATCTAGGAAGAAATTGGTTTGATTCATGGTAAAGTCAGCTTAGCCTTTTTTAACTATGGCGACTTTCAGCACATCGAGATGCTACTGAATTTTATATGAACAGACTACTATCTGATTTCCACGACATAGGGCTATACTAGGCTTTATCGATACATAAAGGGTAGACTAGTAAGCTTGACTGCACCCTGCGTAACACAGCTTCAATCACAATCCGAGAGTTTTGAAGGATATTTCTGATCCATTTTTTTTTTTTCAAATTGAAAGAAAATGCGATCAATTGTCATTTACTTACGTTTACGTACGTAAAATTATCTGAGCTAAGCCTAGCTACACCTATAGATTCACTCACACAAAACTCTTCATAGAATAACCCTTAAAAAAATACAATATCCGAATACCAAAACATCATGTAACAGCATCCAACTGAACCCCAAGACTCCCAATATCCAAGGGTCGCACATATCCGAAAAGCTTTGTCAATGACAAATAGTTCTCGCTTCATCCCAGTTGGCATTTTGACAATAAATAAGAGATATCAAGGAAGGAGCCTGGAGGATTTGCGAGTAATAAATGACGTACGATGCGATGGGCAGTAAAGGGTTAGCCGTATATGTATGTGGTTAGTGATTGATAGTTGTTTGTATTTTTCGTGTTGTTGATCATTCGAAGGGTTGTGTTTGTCTTTAGTTTTGCGTGGCAAGAGTTATTGTTGCAAATTAGATCATTCTTACTTAGGTGTTTATGGATTTTAACGCGAGTGATTTCTGAGCGTGGCGTCCTGGGATCGTTTCCTATTCTAATTAGGAATTTCCCAGTTACAGCCCGGAGTCTGCATGCAGTATTATCTGGGGCGCTGCGCTGCCTAGATAGTTAGCCCCTCTACCAAAATGTTGTTGACTATTTTCTTTAGCATCAGTAACAGTAATTCTTGTATATTATTAACTAGTTGCGCCCCGCGGTTTCACCCGCGTAAGTCTCGATCCCGTGGGAATATCGGGCTAAAAAGTATCCTATGTGTTTATCCATGAGGATTTCATCACGGAAAAAAAAGGTTATAAACTATCTGTTTGCCAAATTTCATCCAAATCCATTCAGTAGTTTTTACGTGAAAGAGTAACAAACAAACATCCATCCATCCATCCATACTTACAAACTTTCGCGTTTATAATATTAGTAGGATAGTAGGATTAGTAGGATAATTAGGAGGTTCCCCTCTCTGGAGCCCCTGAATGGTAGCTTGGAATCGTTCCCGATACTGGTGGGCTACTATCCTAATACTAACTAATAATTTAAATGCGAAAGTGAGTCTGTTTGTTTGTTGGTTACGCTTTCTCGGTCACATGCTGGCTGAACAGATTTGGATGAAATTTCGCACGTGGGTAGACCATGACCTGGAGAAGGACATAAGATGAAGGAATTTTTTCCCGATAGTATGTTCCCGTGGGATAATTTGTGACCTCCACGCGGGCAGTATACTTTTTATTCTAATAAAATAAAAAATGACATAATTTATTATAAATAGTGAATTAAAGGAAATAATAATAAATAGGTAGCCTTTATTTTCCATAACATAAATTTTTACATTTAGGTACATTTTTATAGGTAGATATTAAATTTTATTTAGTAATTTTTTTTAGCTTTGCATAGGCCTTCTCCAACTTTTTCTCTCTTTTGCTGTATTTGTCCATTCCTTTCCGGCAATTGGTTTTATTTCATCTGTCCAACGTTCTCTGGGTCGTCCCAAAATCTAGTGCCTAAATAAAACACAAGAATACATTAGAATTGTAATCGATTTAATAATCACCACACATACTTTCCCTAATATCAATATTTTGATCACAAGGATGAGATATTTACACAGAATCTATAACGAGACTCTCAAAATACACTACACATGACAACACTCCTTCATGACACTCCCTTCCATTTTCAAAACATCATCGAAATCACGAAATCCTCTCTAATAGACGAAATTTCCTTTGACCATTATTCATATGTGACCCATTAAAGTATAGGGTGTTAATACGCGCTGACTTATTGGCTCCATCGGTCATGCACACCCTTCGGCCTTCCCTAATGTCAGCCTTTAGGAGGCTTCCGAATGTGAGCCTCCGATGTTTTGTATCGGCTGGTTAAAGGATTTTGGGGAATCAATAGATTTTGTAGTGAAAATGAGTTTTATTTGGAAGCTCTTAGGTGAAAATAAGCTTTATTTTGAAGCACTTAGGAGATGTAGAATGATGGACAAAATAAGTATGTTTAAGATTCCTGCTTAGATGTTTTTGATTGGATCTTATCTAAGAAGTTAATCGCAACCCTATACTTAAGTAGAAATGGCAAAAGGACTGTATACACACGACTACACATCAATCTATACATTTCCAGTATAAGCTGACCTCGCATTGTACGGAATTCTTATACAATGATCAGCTAATACTGTAAATGTATCGAACTCATCTAGTTTTACAAAATATTTTTGAAGTGAAAACTTCTTTAGGCGCGTTTTTTGGGTGAACAAAAATTATAGAACTCGCGTCATCGTCACCGAACGCTTGAAGAAATGAATGAATGCTACTTAATTTTCACTTCTATCGGCAGTCCCTAAAGACTGTCCCGCATGTTATGTCGATAAAAAGTAGCCTATGTCCTTTCTCAGGCTCTAGAGTCTAGAGCCTGAGAAAGGACATAGGCTACTTTCTCGGGCACAGTCTACAGTCTAGGCGGTGTACCAAATTTCATTTAAATCGGTTCAGTAATTTTGGCGTGAAAGCGCGACATACAGACAGACAGACAGACCGACAGACAGACAGAGTTACTTCCGCATTTATAATTTATTCATAATAATAAGTAAGGATTTGACATGGAGAGGTGTTTTTTTAACCATTTATAGAAATAAGTAGGTGTCATTTAACAACCAATCTACCAAACAGTGTAACCCCAATTTACCCAATCCACTACGTATTTACCTACCAATTGACATTAATTTTTCTTACGAAACCCTCTACAGTGACGTAGCAAGGGTTGGTAATCGGGTGTGATAAATGAAAGGCGACTGGTGGACTTAAGGATAACCGGGTCAGTTCCGGTAGCGGCTCTAGAGATAGCCCTGAATTGATGGTTCCACGACCCGGTTTTTTAGAAGCGATTTTTTTTTAATTTTCTGCGCTTTACCTGCACGTGGGTTGGTGATTTTATGATATTTTTTTTTTATAGCGAAACAATTTTTTACAAATTAGAATTACGTTATATTCTTACAAAGTTACGGTTGCTCCAAAATACATTTTACTTAAAAGGGAACAATACCTTATTAACGGTAACTTACCTAAGGTAAGATAAAATTGGAGTGTTCTTATTGTATTATGTTGTACGTTTTTGTACCTAACTATTTCTCAAAGTTATATTTTCCGGGAAATTTCATCAAAACATGACATTTCTTTCCCCCTTTTTTGCAGTCGGGTAAAAAGAAACAGCCAGAAGGATCCAATAGAGTCGTAAGTGACAATATCACACCGAGTCATAAATAATATTTTTTTACGAAAGACGTAGGGTCACCCCCTAATTTGCATGATGTCGAGGGTTGCCACATAAATATCCTTATCATTAAAATTTTATTTTAGTTTGATAATCTTTCATATAAATACTACTTTGGTGCTGTGATTGTTTTCGGAATATTCATAACTAGCTGTTGCCCGTGAATTCGTCTGTGACCAAGGATGAAAAGCAGCCTCTGTCCTTCTCCAGGACATGGTGTACCCATGTACCAAATTTTATCCAAATCCGTTCAGCCGTTTTAGCGTGAAAGCGTAACAAATACAAAAACTCACTTTCGCATGTATAAAATTTGTTAGTATCTCAAAAATAGCTTTACCAGTAGTCTTACTGGTAAAGCAAATTTAATATTATATTATATTTTTGTAACATTATATTTAGTAACATTATATCTCAAAATAAATAAATAACCTGCTACAAAAGACGGGTCACCCTCGATTTGCATGTCTCCGAGGGTTGTCACGCTAACTATAATTTATTTGCGTCAAATATATCGGAGAATGGAATTACTGTGTCGTGTCCTCACTCGTATATGTACGTTTTGAGTGATGGACAACCCTATTGTATAATAGGGTCGTATGTTATGTGATTAGAGGACAAGGGTGGAGGTGGAAGTTAAGGTGATGTGGTTGAGGTCAAGTTTTGGATGGGTGGTTGTTTATGATAGATCTTGCATTTGAGGAGTTCTTTGGCTGTAAGTAAACAAGCCCCGGTTTGTAGGTAAAACCTATCAAATCAAATACCGTTGAGACAATCGGCTACCAGCTACCCTGCGAAGATCGTAGCTCCACCTTAGTCTTACCGTTTATACGTTTTCGATCAAGAACATTTTATCTCAACGGCCATTTTTATCCTTTCAGTTAATACAGCCGGCCAACTATTCATTAAACTCATACATTATGTACCATCATTGCCGGCATAACCACCAGTTAATCTGAATACGTATCGATATCGGAATAACAGCGAATACACCACGTGTCCCGGATCATTCCGGATCGCCGCCGGCCGGACATCGAACGGCCGCCGGTCGACCGGACAATTGCGTGGCCGATAAAGTGCATTGTACACTGGTTAATAGTCGATTTTTAGTCGACCATTTGTACCTAATAGGGGTTTTATTTTACTAAGAATAATAAAAAACTGCTGTAGGCGTAGGTCGTAACATCCTGTCGCTGGAGACGCCCTGGGCGTCGGGAATCCCAGGCGGATTCCCGGCCACCGTAGGCGCGGGCTTGCGGACGGCGAGCAATGGGTAGCTCGCCGTCCGATAAGGACCAACCCCGGGTCGATGGCGCGTCGTGTTCGACGCGCGCCTCAAAGAGATGTCAGCACAATTGGCGGAGTCCGCTAGGACCGATGCCTGCCAGGGTTGCGGGAAAGTCCGAAAGGGATACCGGGACCTTGGCAACAGGCAACTGAATGAACACAGTCGGGTTTTAGTCAGTAAAAGTCTGACACGCCCTTCCGCTCCGCCCAGAGCGGGAGAAATCATTTGATGATTTCCAACCCGCAAAAAAAAAAAAACTGAATGTTCAGAATCTGAAGAGTAGATCTGACCATGAATAGAAGCTTAACATTTCGTAAAAGCATTTACTTTTATACAAAACGTAGTCCTCTGAGTGATTAAGTAGCTCTTCTTGCTGACTATGGTTAACAGAGAAGAGTTACAAGCATTATGGTGAGTGAGTTTACAAAAAGAACCACTGAAATGTAAAAAAGCTTTGGAAAATAAATATTAAACATTTTCGTGCCCACGGGCAAGCATCATCAGAATCTAAAATCAAAACCGCAAGTATGCAATACCCTTAACATTATTCGAAATTCGAATTCAAACCAATGAACGAGCAATGCATCTCATTTACAACTTCCATTAGAGACGCAAAACATGAAATTCTACCTTATTCTATTGGCTATAAGTATGATAGTGATAGCAAATGGCATGGTTTTAAATACAGGATTGATATTGTGAGGTATTGGGCCGTGACGTCACACATGTTGTTCGAATTACACTACGATTGAGTGACGTAGGGGTATTTGGCGTATTGAGGGCCATTTTACCTTAGTTAATAAATTGAATTAGGGTTGCCATCGGTAGTTCTAGGAAGGTAATTAGATACAAAACCAGAATACGCCAGAATACGTAGGGAAATTGGTGCTACAGCTAACCATTCTCAGTCCAAGACTCAGAGGCAGCCCCAAAAACAAGATGGCCTACCACCACCTACCTATTGTTTTAATATTACTTCAGTGTAGGAAAGAGATAAAGTTCCACAGGACGTATAGCTCCATCTCTTTCCCCCACGAAGTACTGTAAGCGATGGTGGTAGGCCCCCAGGGCTCCGAAGACGATGTCTAGGATAGAGCGAGGTGGAAGAGAAAGACCGGGAAGGCTGACACCACCACCATGTGGGATACACAGCTAGGAAGAGAGAGAGAGAAAGTTGGATACAAAATAATACGAGTCTATTACTGTCCCACTGCTGGAAAAAGGCCTCTTCTCATACAGAGAAGGCACTCGCTATGCTCGTGATTCAATCATCATGAATCACTCCCTACGGTCGTGATTCAGTCGTTAGAATCCTTCACTTACTGGGATTCATCTATGGCCCTCGCTTTAAATCCGTCCTTTATTCACTAATTGCATAATATACTAATCTTATCTTATCTTATTTTATTTATAAGTCCCGATTCCCTCACGATTTTTCTCCATCACCGATATCAGCTGCATGTTCTAGATAAAGTCAGAGAGTACATAATTGTGAAATGAAAAAGTCACATTGGTATTGCCAGGATTTGAACCCACAACCTCGGACATGAATGGCGAAGCCTTCTAACATCACGACATTACGGTTTTAGCGCTTTCAGAAAATGTCACTATAAAAATGATTGTGACATGACACTCACTGACAAACGATTTGTTATTTACTTCTGTAAATTGATTATAAAAATAAAAAAATTACAAGTCGGATAAATTATATTTTAAAACTAGATAAGGTCGGTTTTCATATCCTACTATCTGAGAAGTAATGGCTCCTACAGACAGGCGCGACGAGAATCTAGCAGAATAATTTCCATGATGTTTTCATTGAAATTGTTCTACTAGCGTCGCGTCGCGCCGGTCTGCGGGAAACAAACTCAGAGTTTGTTTTGCTGTTCTTTATCGTTTGTTTTTTTTCTACACTTTTTAGTTATGATAATAATTAAATTCACTAGATACCTATCTACTAACCACTGAATACTACATAATGCAGCGGAGGACATGCCAGCCAAATTTCAATATGAAAACAAAATTGGCACTCTAATTCAAAAACCCAAAGTTAATTTTGTAACAAGAACAAAGAAACACGAGTGCTGGAAGTGGCTTAACTAGCGAAGTAGTGGCGCGCTTGGCACGCTCGGAGCGCAGTCGATACGAAAGCAATAAATAATAGAAGTAAATACGTACAAAGAATTTGGCAGAGTTGTGTCCGGTGGTCGAGATGTAGTGGTACTGGATGTGATGGCTATTGAGGGTGCGTGTAAATTGGCACTGGCAATGTTAGTTTGTAGTCATTTTTAGGGTTCCGTACCCGAAGGGTAACACGGGACTATTACTAAGACTCTGCTGTCTGTCTGTCTGTCCGTCTGTCACCAGGCTGTATCTCATGAACCGTGATAGTTAGACAGTTGGAAATTTCACAGATGATATATTTCTGTTGCTGCTATAACAACAAATATTAAAAACAGAATAAAACAAATATTTAAGGGGGCTCCCATTTATCAAACGTGATTGTTTTGTCGTTTTTATAGATAATGGTACGGAACCCTTCGTGTGCGGGGCAACTCAAACTTGGCCAGTTTTTTTATTACGAATCTTATTTTTAAAAATATATCAACTATTAAAAAAAATATATAGATGCTTTCGATCCCCAACGTGTTAATCGATTTTCCATCAAGATTTTTTCAGTAGCTGGCTAGAGTTTGAGTCTGTGCTCGCTTAGTGGCAATATTATAGTGGCTCACTCCCTGTCACATGCTACTTTATCATTACAGGCGCAATTTGGGTTTAATTTACATATACACCTTTGCCTAACACTTTGGAGTAGACAGGCTAATAGACCTCCAACTGTCACTAACAAGATACAATATAATTTTAATAAATTGTTATCAGCCTTCTAAAGGAAAATCAACAGCTGAGCAGCTATGGGTTTTACGTTTCTCTCTTTCTTTTACAAACAATATTATTATCAACGACAGCATGCTGTCACTTCTATCAACTCTACATCTACGATCGTCCAGTTTGTTAGCCGAAAACTTGTACAATAATCACTAATGGAGCGATGCAGTGGTCACAACTCACGCGCCGCGTCCACTTCCACATTTATTGCCTCAGCCGGGAACGAACCCCGTACTTTTGTCGATAATATTTGTTTAATAACCGTTGTTATGATAACTGTTACTGTAATGACTTTATTTGTTGACTGATTTGGCGGTAGATACCCTATTGATGGTGAGGGGAAATGTCATTTTTTCTTGTAATAGAGTAGATATATTTGGGGTTATTTTGTGCATCTTATTTTGAGAGATAACATAACATAACAGTCATTACGGATCGTCAGAAGCTCGAAAGTCTGGCAACCAATCTTACCAAGCGGTAACGTATTACCCAGTTATTGGGTTGTGGAGGTCAGATAGGCAGTCGCTCCATGTAAAATACTGGTATTCAGCTGCATCCGGCTAGACTGGAAGCCGACCCCAATATAGTTGGGAAAAGGCTAGGCAGATGATGCAGATGATGAACATTACATAGCATACCATAACGCCTATATTCCCCGAAAGGGTAGTCAGAGGTGTTTAGTATTCGTAAATTTCTGACAGCCCTTACGCTCAGCCCGGAGCGGGAGAAGACACTAGATGATTTCCCAGAATCAAAAAAAAAAAAAAATACCTCACAAAACATTTTGTAAGTGTACATTTTTGTATCATGTGATAGGGGTAACCCTAATGCTATCATCATCATCATCTTAGGCTTTTCAGCCGCGGGTGGGCCTTATTCCGGCAAAGAACCAAAGTTGTTGACATAGCTCACAGAATAAGCAAGCTGAAGTGGCAATGGGTCGGCCATATTAGCCGTAGAACCGATGACCGTTGGGGTAGACGTGTTACAGTTCTTGAGTGGAGACCGCGAATCGGCAAAAGTAAGGTAGGACGCCCTCAGGCTAGGTGACTGGTAGCAAATGGATGAGAGTTGCCGAGAATCGAGCTGAATGACGTGCAATTGGAGAGGTCTATGTCTAGCAGTGGACTGCTATACGCTGATGATGATGTGGTGTGGGGCTTAGTCAAGTATTTCTCCAACGTGACCAACTTCCGGCTTGTTCTCTCCAATTTCTAACTTGAACAGTTCTTAAATCTTAGTTTACGCCATCAAGCTAACTGAGCTTGGGTCGGCCTCTCCTCCTCCTTCTCCGATCGGCTTACTATCAAATTCAGTCTCCGAGCTCACTACTGAAAAATTCCTGGCAGATAAACCTCCTATCAATTTTCCCGACCTGGAAGTTGACTTTACGACCCCAAGCTTTCACTTTCTTAAGTATTTATTCCAATACCTAGGTTAATATAATCAGCCTATATCGATCCCACTGCTGGGACACAGGCCTACTCTCTGTGAGAGGGAGTGGGCCGTAATCCACCACGCGGGCCCAGTGCGGGTTGGTAGATGTCACATCTCTTCGAATTTTTGGTTCTAGGACATGCCGGTTTCCTCACGATGTTTTCCTTCACCGTTTTGAGAGCAGTGGTGATGAAATATGTACACAAAGTAAAGTGCCTCGGGGTTTGGGTTCGAACCCACGACCGGGCCGTTAACACTGGGCCATCACTGGTCTCATAAACCTACGTTTGTTAATGCTTAACCTGCCTTCTGAATCATTGCCTAAGCCTACCTGCGCCTTACAAAACTCCCTACTGCGCAATCTTACCCGCCTAAGACTGCAGTAGCTGAAACTGCACTTACATACGTCTTCCTTAGCTGCATGTTTTTAAGTCACGCCGCTGTAATGTGTTCATACAAGCCATTGATGCTGCCGTGTTCAGAGAGAGCGACTATCTAATTAAAGTATTAATTTTTACGAGTGGGATCATAGAGTTGCAGTGTTAATTTATAAACAAAAAAAAATTTCAATTTTGTAGTGATATTGTAATTAAAACACGATAACACACGCCTAAAAATTTTCTCTGTTTCATCTTTTTTAAGATAAGATATTAAATATATCTTCACTATAGACTGGCTGTTACCCACGATTTCTTTTGCGATTCAGGATGAAAAGTAGCCTATGTCCTTCTTCAGGTCATGGTCTACCCCTGCGTCAAAGTTCATCCAAATCCCTTGAGCCGTTTTAGCGTGAAAGCGTAACAAACAAACATAAAAACACACAAATCAACAAACAAACTCACTTTCACATTTTTAACATTATAGTTAGGATTCCCTAGGCTGGTGATAATAAGCCTGCAGTCAGCCCCACTAGCTATTGTTTGATTGTCTGATCTCCCACACAAAACTATACTTACTATACAATGATCACTAACTATACAAAAAAACTATACAATGCTCAAAGGCCCCAAAGAAATGCCAATCGTATAGTGTCCAGAAAGAGCACAGCATAGAACAAATATATTTTAACCCTTCTTTTTCCTTCTACAAATCTGTCCCCTGCTGAAAATTACATGTAAAATGAGTTTATTTCCAAACTAGTGCCGTAATACGAGCAGCAGACGCATAGGGTAGTTACACACTGCGGTGATGCAATCGCCCCACTAAGGCCATCTTACACACCATACTTTATCCGCACTCACAATTAGTTGCCACGAGATGGCAGGTAAAACTATACGACAGGGGATGGCGTGGAGTCGCAAAAGTAGTTAAAAAATTTTGAACAACAGACACTGGGCTTTGGAGATATCTCTTATGACAGATTTTGGTTACTAGTTGGCATGTCAGTAGATAACGAAGTATTTCCCTGCTAAAACCATCCCCATCGTTTAAATAAATACTTTGTTATGAGAGGAAATTGCTCTGTGTAATTTGGAAATTATGTGAAACAATAAGCTTGATGGATCAAGCAACGAAAATCTACTCAGGTGAAGATAATAAGATGTTTCAAGCCTGCATATGTGTTTTCCCACAAACGATAGAACACCAATATCTTGTCGTATGTGCCATGATACTTGTAACTTTTTTTTTTTTGTGGATTGGAAATCATTTAATGACTTTTCCCGCTCTGGGTGGAGCGGAAGGGTGTGTCAGACTTTTACTGACTAAAACCCACCCATGTTCCTTCACCAAACTCGTAGCTAAGTTAAATTTCTATCGACGCGGTAAGAAGAACAGTAGCTTACTTACCAAAAAAACGTGAACCAACATCGACTCCACTCCTCTGTCCGTCAGCTCGTCGTCTCAGCCCAAGTCGTTAGTAACAAACTCCACACATTTGTGTCACCGGATACACAATCCCATTATAATTTTAAATTTTAAGCTCATTTATTTGCGTTTGCGCCCGATGGTACTCGCGCAATCTTTGATGCGTTTTTGATACTCCACCGCTTTTTAAGTATTCTTCTTTTTTAAGTAAGTTATTTTGAAAGAGTCGTTGAGGTTGTTCTAAGTTGTGTTGTGTAGGTGTTTGTTTATGCCATCATCTGTCCAAAAGCCTGACAACCAGTCTTACCATGGGGTATCGTATGACCCAGTAACTGCGTTGTGGCGGTCACATAGGCAGTCTCTCCATATAAAATACTAGTATTCACCTGCATCTGGTTAGACTGGAAGCCAACCACAACATAATAATATGTGGTTGGGAAAAGGTAGATGATTTCCGCAACCACGGTCGCTACGACCAGTATCTAACACTATGTTGTATTGAACAACGCATACTATTCGACTCGGCGACCATGATTCCGCCGGCCTTACACAAAGTGTCAAACAGGCACAGGTCTTTAGAAAAGTATGTCATCCCAATAGAATTATAAACGTGCATAACAAACAACGTACACATGCAAATAACATTAATTTAATTACACAATTTTTACACCTTTATGCGGAAGCGGGGCGACCTATGCAGGTCCTCAATCACACCGTAATGTAACATAAAATAAAAACATCATTAGCTTCGCGGTCCGCTCTCTAAATTATGAAATAATACGCGCGCAGGTGTGACCTGCGCTCCTATTGTACTTTTGCTTTTTTCTCGTATTTTTAGGGTTCCATAGAGCGAATTTTCTATTTGAAAAAGATCTATTATTATATATCTTAAATTCCTAATTTATTTAAGTTAAGCATTAAGGAAGGATTTTTGAAAATACGTTCTCCTATGTAATAGACTCTATTCTTTAGAGGACGTATTTTTAAAAATCCTTTGTTCAATAGAGTATGAAAGTGATTGGAATGATCATCATCGGGCACACGCCTTGTACATAATAAAATATATTTATAATCTCAAATAGTCATTAATAGTAAACTGATTATGGAATATATATTTTTTTTATTAACCGTCAATAGTCAGTTTCTTAAAAAAAAAATTGCCTTTGTAAAATTAGAAATTACTTGAATATAAATAATCGAGTATGATGAGTATGTGAGGATCGTAGCAGGTGGCGTTCTGTAGTTTCTGCCTACCCACATGGGATGAAGGCGTGATTTTATGTATGTGTGTGTATATGTGGAACAAATTTTACAAAATCACTCGTCTGTTGTCACTGACACAAATTATGTACTTTATTTTTATAGACTCGCTCTCGCCTGTTGGAAAGCGATAGAAAATGGACCGATAGTGCCCAGAGGCCCTAGACAAAGTGACTTTCTATCAGCGATAACATCATCATCTGCCTAGCCTTTTTCCAACTATGTTGGGGTCGGCTTCCAGTCTAACCGGATGCAGCTGAATACCAGTATTTTCTATCAGCGATAACGAATAAGGAAAAGGCAAAAATGTATAGGATAAGCTATCGAAAAGCTTATGTCAATCCAGTTGAAAGTCGTTGTAGAAATACGAAATGCTTTGGAAGCGATTGTCACTTGTCTAGGCCCTCTGATGCCTTGTGGTGTTCTCTTAGGCAAAATATGGCGCATAATTTTTTAGCTGAAAATAATATGTGTACAGTTAAATATTTACCTTACTAAAACAATATACGGAACCAGTTTTGTACTTATTAATGCATATACATGTCCGCAGTGCAGTGTTTATTTGTAAATTTCGACATTATTTTACATTTTTCTAAAGTTACACGTACGATTCCGTTGTTCCGTCGGGAATTTCTGTTGCTTCACAAATAATAACTGGTGACTCGTTGCTTGCATATCTTCATTTAGTTATATTTAATTTATATATGAGAAAAGACGAGTGATGTGATGTATAACAATAATAATATTAAATGTTTTTTTATAAAAATATTTAAAAATGTAAATAGATAAGATATAAAAGAAATAAACGAAATCATATTAATAATTCGTAACACACATAAAATGGCAATCGATCGCAATGCCTTTCATTTTGACAGTTGAACCACGTTCATTGCATTATTTACGTTGTTGAGCAGACGAATTTTTAAAACAATGGATGAAGAAGAAGCAATGGATTAGAAATTTCCTTCAAAACTCTCAGATTATGATTGAAAGTTTGGAACGCAATCAGCGTGAAGTTCATCATCTTGAAAGTAGGTCGTTTGTGATTATTTAAAGAATAAAATAAATCATAAATAGAAGATTATACAATTATGTAACTTATTTAGTCTAGCGGAATAACCACAGACGGCCGCCATGGCGGAAACCAAACCCTATGACACAGAACGTAGAGCATATTATTTGTCTAGCATCAGTATTTAGTCAGTCATAAATGGATTGATGGTTATTTTTTCATTCAAGGCCTTTTTTTTGTAGTGGCATACTTTTGTACAGTTTCTTCAGAAACATTAAAAACAAGAGTTTATCGTCAAAAATAGAAAATAAAATTCCAAAGGAACCCATTATGAAAGTTTATTACCATTCCTAATAAGGTTAAGAAAAAACATACCTAATTACAGAAATTAATTAATTCTAATAAAAAAATGAACAGCCAAAGCCGAATCTGCGATACACCTGAGCTAGAGGAGAAAGGGGACGAATGGCACAGAAACACTAATTAAATATAACTGGAAATATTTTAATAAGTTTACGTGGGCACGCCGGCTCTGTTTAAAACAAATATTATGTCCGTTTGCACTGTACGTTAGGTGTGGCTGTTAAGACAGCGATTTGGAATCGACGGTGAAGAAGATTCATGAAAGTAGTTACTATTTTTATTTGAGCCTCTTAAAACAATTAAATTGTCTTTTTAATTTCATTTCATTTCAATATGATGAGCAATCTTAGGAGATTAACATGAATAATAATAAAAATAAAATAATAAAAGATCAAAATTAGCCAGGTATTCCTCAAAAGGGCAAAGGTATTTTTCAAATCCCACGTAATGAAAGCAAGACTGTTCTTATCAACCGGGCACGCTCGTTACATCGTAGAACTCGTCCATCGCTTTCGATCAGGCGAGATCGAGATCAAGAGCAGGCCCATTTCGCAATAAAACAAAAAATAATAATAAAAAATCTAGGTCTGCTAGGTGCTGGGAAATTCCTGATGGGAAAATACCCAAAAACACTTTTCCCGCTTTAAAAATGGGCCATGCTCTGCAGTTATTAACACTAATAACCAACAATACAAATAAATACTGCTATCTTAATCCTATCCTAATCCTAATCCTAACTAATATAAAAAATGTGAAAATGAGTTTTTTTTTGTTTGTAGTAGTAGTGTTGTAGTAAGTTTGTTTATTTGTTACGCTTTCACGCTAAAACGGCTGAACAGATTTGGATAAAATTTTACACATGACTATGATCTGACTAGACTATGATCATGACTAGACTATGATCTGGGTAAGGACATAATTGTACTTTTTATCCCGATATTCTCACAGGATTTTGACATCTGTGGATGAAACCGCGGGGCGCAGCTAGTTTCTAATAACGCGCGATTATCGCTGCGCTCTCTCTACCGCTAACGTCATGGCCACAACGCAAGCGTTGAATTTTAATATCATTACTTGTGCTGCGTTTTTAATTTTATAAAAGCCGGGCTTTTCTTTTGTTAGAGTTACTTGTGTTTGTGTTGGTGCCCACCTGTTTACGTGGCCTGTGTTACTTTATGTACAATATGAGTTCGATATTTTTAGAAATTATGATTACTAAGAATTTATTGGATAAATGTTTTGAAAAATTGATTAATGTCAGTATTTCATGGCGGATGATGACGATTTTCCCCCTCGCCTGTTCCCGTTTTTAAATTAAATTAAAATGAATTGATTTCGAACAAAAGTGATCCATATCGTGTTAGTATTAGTAGTTTATAGTTTTTAGTGGTTATTAGTATTTTAAGCCTATTTTTTTAACAAGGTTGTCGTTAGCTTCCAATCTACCTGGATGCAGTTTAAATACCAGTATTTTACATGGAGCGACTGCATATCTGACCTCCATAATCCAACCGGGTTATCGTATTACACAGTAATTACTGGGTAATACGATACTAAACCCAGTTGGGTAAAACTGGTTGGTAAAACCCCTTGGTAAAACTGGTTCTGGTGCAATATCCTAAAATAATTTCAAAACAAAATCGAAAGATAATCTTTTGAGATTGCATATTATCGTCAATTTTAAAAACTTCATTTTGGAAATACAATTCCTATTTTTCAATGTCACCGAAATTATATTTCGAACGTAGGTTATTAGGTAAGTAGCCTACATCTGAGGCCCTAGACAAATTAACATTCAATTTTGTCTTTCATTTTTGCTTTTTCCATCAGCGATCACGATGATGGAAAAGGCAAAAATGTATAGGACTGACATAAGCTATCGACAAGCTTATGTCAATCCTGTTGAAAGTCGTTGTAGAAATACGAAACGCTTTTGAAGCGATTGTCAGTTGTCTAGGCCCTCTGCTTTCTTTAGCGCTAAACCAGTCTAACTCATTCTTTTCTACTTTATATTGCTTATTCAGATTTGGAGTATAAACGAATCAATTGACAAATTTATTTTAAAACGAAATTTGGTTTACGTCAATGGCAAAACTTAAAAATATAAAACGTTTTATTTAACATAATTACGCAATATGCCTTCAATCACATTTTAAAGCCCCCCTTTCGATCACTTCCTTAATTTTCTGGCCCCAATGACTAATTAACTCTTTGAAAACTGACAGAACCGTTTACTTCCTCCTATCGGCGACATTAGCAATTTTTCCCAATAACCCTGTAATTGCTCAACCGTTTCTCACTCAATCAACATCTTCGGTGGTTTATGACTTCCGTGCTCCTGTCACTAGCAGCGCTTTCAGCGAATTTATTCTTATATAACGTCTAACTTTATTAAAAAGGGCTCAGATATTGCAGCGCTTGAAAGTCACGAGCATTCCATTGGAGTTGGAATCAAAAATTTAAATTGCGAACATTCTTCACTCGTTCTGTCTTTATTGGTGTTCCGATGCGCTCATTGGAACTGCGGTTCTTAATTTTATACGTGACTGTTCTTAGACTGATTAAAGTCTTCTTGTTTGAGGACGGAGTTTAGACTTAAAATGAAACATGGTTTGAAATATATTATTATTAAAGGAGAAAGAAAAAAAAACATGCGGGGCAGACTTTAGGGACTGCCGATAGAAGTGAAAACTAAGTAACATTCATTAATTTCTTCAATTGTGACGATGACGCGAGTTCCATGGTGTTTGTTGTTGTATATTAACATTTTTTTCGAATAACCAAAAAAAAAGAGCTGTGTGAAGCTAAGTGATAACAGCTGCACGGGTCGAACAGGTTAAGCTACGCTTGCCGAAGTCAGTCCGGCGATGGATGACCATCCGTTACACACCGAGACTCCTCCGTATCTCGGAAAGCACGTTAAGCTGTTGGTCCCGGTTGTTATTCGTGGATCTTTGATAGTCTTCACGAGTAGTAAGGAGCCCAAATCTCTGATTACCAGTCTTACGAATGGGTATCTGTTACCCAATAAATAACTTGGTTGTGGAGGTCAGATAATACAGTCGCTTCATGTAAAATATTGGTATTGAGCTGCATCCGGTTAGATTGGAAACCCACCGCAATTTAGTTGAGAAAATGCTAGGTAGATCTGAGGTGTTTTGAATACTTTCTTTATGTCAACTTTACTGTACTATGTATATTTCGTCTTTTATAGTTCACCAATTACGCACCAATCACCAAAACCACCCAGAGGTGTTCAAGTAAAAGAAATAAGTTAGCGAAATAACAAAAAGAGTTTATTGAAAAACTCTGAACAAAATGCGATCACAATTAAAACCTTACAAAAACACACCATACCTTTACCAAAAGAATATTTAAATTGGCTCAATACTTTAAATTAACCACATTCACAAATCAGGGGAAAAGTTTTAACAAAGTTTTTAATTTAAAGCCACTGTTCTTTTTTCCCGAATATCAGGGGGATAAAAAGATACATTTGTTCGTGAGGGTAGGAGAGGGTTAAATGGCTATTTCCCTTCTTTCTATTGAGACAGATTTACACAATGCCCAGGGCCAATGGGCTTTCTGAGACGATATTTTTATATCTTTATTGGGATCTTGCAATATAATAAAATATGTCTGTGAAAAATAGTGGCAATTTGAATGTCAACTCGAAGGGTCGGCGAAAAAGGAAGTAATGACCACGAAATATGATGGGAAGAGATAGGAATGTCTATTGAAGTATAAGCGTTTTTATTTATCTACTTTATATCTGAATATTACTTTTTTATCATGAATCAAAATGTATGATAGTTTCTGAAGTATGTAAAAAGGTATGCATTTCGATTATGTCGTTTCAACACAAAGCAACAATATTTTCCGGCTATCCAGCATTAATTAAATCTTTATATTCTAACATAGCATTTTAAGTAGTCTCTAACATTCCTATGATGCTTCCATAATATAACATTATTTATTTAAGCATCTTTATTTCCTTAGTACTAAAAAAAAATACTAATAATACAGTGTTTTTTTGAACATAATTTTAACTAATGACCTCTCGACGAGTATAGGCCTCCTCCATCTCACTCCACTTTTTCCTATCTTGGGCTGTTCTCATCCAGTCATTGAATATAACGACTGAATAAAACATAATCAGTCTATAATGTTCCCACTGCTGGGATACAGGCCTCCTCTCTGTGAGATGGGAGAAGGCCGTAATCCACCACGCGGGCCCAGTGCGGGTTGGTAGATGTAACATGTCTTCGAATTTTTGGTTCTAGGACATGCCAGTTTCCTCACGATGTTTCCTTCGCCGTTTTGAGACATGAAATAATTTACACAAAGTAAAACGCCTACCCTCGAACTTACTATGTACATCTCGTAAGTCGGGGACGTTACCACTGGGCCACCACTCATCTTATTGTTTACATAATGTATAATTAATAATTTTATACTTTTTGCGGTGCCCGACAGGGTCCGTAGTCGTACATTAACCCCCCATTCTAAGATCTCTAAAATTTATAAAATGCAAATAAAGATAATGATTAATCTTTAATTTTTCTGTCATAATTCATAACGATGAAATAGTAAGTACGTATGTAATCCAAAATCTTGTTGTGTCTTGTGTTAACTCCAATATAAAATGCCCAAGTACGCACTCATAAACATATCCCCTATTTCTCCTCAAATTCCCGATACTTTCGACACAAATAAATAAGGACACCCCATTGAGTATCCGCAAAATAGAGTGGACGGAGAGAAAAAATATCCGACCGCTAACAGAGCAACTTCCGAACTCGGATATTTATGGACAGAAGGGGTGTTTTATTGCGCTGTGTTCCATTTTAACCCACTTGCCCCCGGCCGTCCACACTTTATAGTGCATTCAGACCGTAGAGTAGCGGATTTGGTTTTTTATAGTAAGTGGCTATGTTTGTGAACTGAAATTGTAGATTTAGAAATTGTATTTCATTCTTTGATGATATTACAAAAAAAAATAAAAGACGAAAGCAACTTAGGCAAACATTTTGGTTAAAAGTTGGAAAATGTTTCTTATTTGGTCTGTTTTCAGACGTCATCTCAGTAGTCACCCCCTTTGACCATTTCATCTTTCACACAGTCCATCCATCGTTTCTTTGGTCTTCGCCTACTCTTATAGCCATCCAGCCATCATACTAAAACCTTTCCTCACGACATTTTCCTCATTCTTCCGCATCAGCTGCCCATTCCATGACAACTGATTTCAACACAACTTTTCAGTCACCGGTGCCACTTTTAGACTTATTTTTGTCAACACATAATTGCCACACATTGCCATCATGGAGGAGCTCGTGGCTAAGTAATAACAGCCGCATCATCAGGTTAAGCTACGCTTGCCAGGGTTGCTCCGTGGATTGGTGACCATCTTTACATACCGAGACTCCTTTGTGTCTCGGAAAGCAATTTAAATCGTTGGTCCTAGCTGTTATTCCTGGATCATTGACTGTCGTTACGGGTCGTCAGAAGCCCAAAAGTTTGACAACCAGTCTTACCAAGGGGTATCGTAGTACCCAGTTACTGCGTTGTGGAGGTCAGATAGGCAGTCGCTCCATGTAAAATACTGGTATTCAGCTGCATCCGGTTAGACTGGAAACCGATCCCAACATAGTTGGGAAAAGGCTAGGCAGATTGATATAACATTGCCATCATAACATTTTCCTAAAAATAGTACGAAAATCTTGAATTACAATTCGGTGTGACACTCGGCCATCTCATTCGATGTTTGGAAAAATAAGTTTATTTTTATCTGTATATTTATTCGTGAGAGCCTTACCCTCAGGCCGATAAGGTGATGTTCATAGATACGACATATTGTTTCGCTACAACACCATCACTTTTGGCAGATCATTCTGTTTTTATGGTTTTTTTGTGATTTGTGTAACGATATTCGGGAAATAATGGGGACGCTGGATTTGAATTTTCTTGCTATCATTGATTGAACTAACCTAGCTTACCTTTACATAGCTAACTTATGGAGCTATCTTGGGCAGTGACTACTTTTGTAGACTAACTAAGTACTTCAAAAATAATATTTTTTCTCATAATTTAACAAAAATCTATCTTAGCCTGTAGGTACCTCTCCCTTTACATCGTCTTTTAAATTCATATTGTAAAGAAAAATAAGTTCATTTTAAATACCTGTATATTTATCTGCCAATGCCTCACCATGAGGCCGATAGCTATTGATGTTCTAGATACACGCATATTGTTTCGCCATCACTTTTAAAAAGTTATAGAAAACCCTTTATGAAATCGACATATGTTTCACTTCTCAATGAGGCAACCTCAGGATGACGATTGACCAGTCGCAAACCCAATCACGAGGTGTTACCTCGCCTAGCGCTATTGGTGTTCGCGACTGGTCAATCTTGAGGAACAGTCAAGCGGAATAGATTACTAGATAAACGTCTATTGAATTTTTTAATAAAATACAATACTACACCTACATAAACATTTAAGTAACAACCAACACAAACAAGCACGGACAACCAATTTATCTCACAAATACATCGACACTAATGCGGAAAAATAAATCCACCCCATTCCCGAAGGGGTTGATAACACTTAGGCCGTCAATAGCCAACGATTTGCCACTACCCCCAAATTGGGCAGAAGACGTGCTCGCCCGCACGCGGACCCGTCCGAGGATAAAAAATATCTTCGAATCAGTCGGAGATTGTTTTTGAGATGACCTTGTACGGGTGGTCATTTTGGAAAAATGTTGGGTAATCAATTATTTGGTTCGGTGGAGATTTTTTTATGGCATTTTGTGCACAAGCTGGCCTTCCAATTTTCGTAAATAATTTCATTTTATTAAAGAAAGAAAGAAAATACATTTATTCTCAGACTAAGAGGCACACAATATACATAATAAACAGCAGATTAAAAAAAACAAAGAAACAAATAAAAAGTGTAAAAGTGTGGGACAGTTATTAATTTATTGTTTCAGTAGTTATTTACTGGTTGCTGTGTCACGAGTCCAGATTTGATTCCCGCATGTTGATTCGGTTAAGGGCCTTTGGTTATGTAAACGCAACCGGTGCTACTCTAGTAGAGTAGTGTTCTTTTGGGCAGTTTTAATTCGACTAAAGTCCTTGCCCCTTATGGCAGCTGTTTGAAGAATCTGACATTTTTAAGCCAAATGTACATTGCAACCGCAACGCATTTTTCCATACAAAAAAGGGCGGTACGGCCCGCCTTAGTGTGCATTGGCGTTGTAAGTACGAAATTGATGAAGTAGGCCTTGTACCATTCATTCCGTTACGTTGCGATGCGACCCGCCCTAGTCTGCCCTAGCCTTTTAAAGTGTCACATTCAACCCACCAAGAACCCAACGAATGGATTTATTTAGCAACATTTTGACGACACCTTTCAAACATTGTCTTTAAAATATTACACTGATTGTTTGATAAATACTACTTCTAACCCTTTTTAAAAATCCCAAACTCCTAAATCCATTTAAATCAATAGAGATCCCTTCTCAGAGAAAAAATGCGCCCCAACCGAGCCGCATCAATTTGCCCCAACCGGGCACATCTCCACCGGCTTATAAGTTTCCACCACGTAATGTTGTTAGTCTGACCACGGCTCTCCCACGGGCAAGATTTAGCTATAAATTGCCTAAGTTAAGTGATTTCCCCTTTTCAATCTTTCAATGCCTCGGCGGATATTTTTTATGTTGGTAGCTTCATAATTTAGTGGGTTGAGATTACCTACTTGAGATCGATTCTTTTTGATGTTGTGTTGTTTATTTTTAACCGACTTCAAAAACGAGGAGGTTCTCAATTCGACTGTATATTTCAGTTGGCTTTGTTATGCGATTACTCCGCCAATTATGAATTGATTTTGATGATTCTTTTTGGATTATATTTAGGTTTTGTTGTAGTTTTCTGTAAATGAATGTGGATTTATGTGGATTCGCTGACGGTCCATCTGATGGTTTTGCGGTTAGTTTTACGCTACCGCAACTGAACTTGTTTTTTTTTTTGACAATTTATGAACGGCTCATGTGCCTATGATTTCATATTATCAACATTGTAACCAAAAGAGACTTCTTGGCGGTGATAACAGGTAATATTACCACAACACGAATGAATTAAACTATACGCAAGTGACACGTTTGTCTCCTAGGTCAAAAATGCATTTACCACCTCACCTTGGTATTGCAAGTGTCCATTTGCAAGGTAACCACGAACCATCAGATTTTCCGTCGCCTACTACTATGTAATAATGTACATTTTTACATGCATTTGAAAGTAAAGGTCATAATGTCATATTTCCAGTTAGCAAATAATGTCATTTCTGATGGTATGCAGACGTGTGACCTTAAGCTCTATGGTAATAGAGGAAGGAAGCCAGCTTTATCAGTGAGGGCTTGACAACCGGATTGCAGAATGATGTTTCCTGTGCTAGTGCGCTATGCACTCTATTTTAATATAGCTTTACAGTTTTTATTTCTTTGGATCTTGCATCTGCACCTAACCTAATGTTAACACACAAAGTATATAATGAGTCCCAAATTGGGATAATTTCGCCATTCGCTGTAGACTATTTTTTAAAGTGAATTTGTATTTTTTTTATATTAATCGTTTAGTAAAGTTTAATTTATATTTATGAGTTGCAATGGCAACATCATCACCTGCTTAGACTTTCATAATTATGTTGGGGTCGGCTTCCAGTCTAACCGGATGCAGCTGAATACTAGTATTTAACATGGAGCGACTACCTATCTTTTGCATGGTTAATAATGCAGGCGAATGTTCATAACAGTGCATTTATTTTATTAACTAGCTGATGCCCGCGGCTTTGCACGCGTGAATGTCGGTTATTACATACTAAAACCTTCCTCGAGAACCACTCTTTCCATTGGTGAAAACAGCATGAAAATCGGTGCAGTAGTTTTTGAGTTTATCGCGAACAGACAGACAGACAGACTCGGCGGAGGACTTTGTTTTATAATTATGTAGTGAAGGATAATGGTTATGTTCGAAAAACAGCCTCTCAATGTCCATCACATAAACAATTCCATATTCAAAAAAAATCAAGTAATAAAAACTAAAACCCAACTACAACTTAAAAGGTATAAACAAGACACCACAGACAGACAAATTAAAAATCCGGAGTCACACGTGTTAGGGCATAAATCGAACAGATTACGTGTGACTCCGGATTTTTAATTTGTCTGTCTGTGGTGTCTTGTTTGTCCATTTTTTTTAAGTTCCTCACTTTATGACCTCTAGAGGGCGCCATTTTTAATTTAATGTGACTTCACATAGCCTATAACCAGCGGACAATCACGACGCTTCTAACGATACCTCATTTGTCAAATTGTGATAAGTGGTTTGGAAGATAGGAGGGAACAGATGAACATACATACATACATACATACATACCGGTCAAAATCATAACCCTCCTTTTTGCTTCGCCGTAGTAGGGTAAAAACACCCGATAACGTTACTTTTGTCTCGTCACCCATTATTCCATTTCCTGGTTACTGACCCAGATAATAGTTGGGTAACCCAATAGCGTCTAGATCTTTTGTCCACTATTTAACTATTCAAATAAGTTGAATACGGGTAGCGATGTATGACCGATGCGGAGTGTGCCTTGTTCTTGTTTTATTGAATGGGCGCTTAGATTGCTGCACCTACCTGTTTCAAGTACAGGGTGATGTTTTTTTAGATATACAAAAAAAACTAATCAAATATTTCTTGCTGAACGCAGTTCAGCTTTACTTAAATAATTCTTCTGTACGTGTGTTTGTCACCTAACTCCTAAAAGGCTGGACCGATTTGGTTGAAATTTAAACATAACTGGTGGAATGTGGATGTATGTACTAAAGGTACCTACATCTGTGCCTAACCCTTCGGGGAATACAGGCGTGATGTTTTGTTGTTGTTGTTTGCCTAATTTCATCCAATCCAAGTTTGAAACAGAAGCACAATAGCTACGCATTTGAATAAAAAGGGTAAAGCGTTATTTTTACGTCAAACCAACTCTAAGGTTGCGGGGTTGGAACCCGCGCCGGGGAGCGGTGGCCGAGCGGGGCGGTGGCGAACTTACAAGACGAATAAACTTTCCATTACGTCCAAAACCAAACATCATCAGCTGTGGGTGTTACACTTGCCACAAGGGGCGTCACTTCAAAAACAAAAAAAAAACATTTTTCTAAAGGAAAGGGGTAGATTTGTTCTTCTACGCAAGTCTATTGTGAACGCCTCGCTAACATTAAGTTGGCTTCTTATTGTCCACGTCTGCGTTATTCTTATGATTGTTTAAAGTTAATTATTGTTTTAGCTCAGCAACGCCTCGCCTTTTCAAAGTTTTGTTTTTTTTAATAAATGGTGGAAATGAAAATAATCACCTGTATGCTTTTTTTATTAATTAAATTTAATTAATCTACGTAAAAAAAATCGTTTATGCTTTCATTTATGTACCATAGTTACATATTGCATTACATATTACATTTTTCATATTACCTGGGATAATGCAATGATTCTAACGATACCACAAACATCAAAATCGGTTCAGGCGTTTAGAAGTTATGGTGGAATAAAGAAACTCACACATACATACATGAAAACATAACACTCCTTTTTTGGCCAGTCGTGTAAAAAAACAAATTACACTACATCTAAACAACCCGCTGTACATAAACGGGTCACGTCTCCGATTGTGTATGTGTCACGCGACACGCGAGCATTGTGCGCGGCCGCCATCGTGACGGCCTGTTGACGGCCTGTCATTGTGACGGCCGCGCTCGGCCGCCCGTGGCCGCATCAGAGATGGTAGGACGTTAGGATGGTAGGCTTCCGTCTAATGTGGTTAGGTGGTTAGGTATTGAGTTCGATTTTAATGCGGTTTTGATTTTATTGTTTATGGCACGCGTATGTAGCTACAGTATATCCCATAACTCTAGGCTATGAATGAGACTATGTTAAAGAATCAACTGGCACGTTTTTATTTCATTTTTCGTACAAAAATAATTCGACATTTATTTAAGTAAAACACTTTACGTGAAGAAAAACAAAAAAAAAACAGACATAATAAAAAAAAATATGTCAACGTCGCATTTGCTTAGCTTTAAAATAAGAATGATTGGCATGAGCAATTTTGCCCAGCACACTCACAACATAGTTTAAATATAGTTAGCTGCCTACATACCAATTAGCTTGTTCGAGTATACCTACCTACCTAATCGATTTTTTTTCAGTAAAACAGGACTCTTAAAAGCTGAATTTCAGCTCCACAGAAGAGTATTTAGGTACGCAAAGGGAAAGGCCACCTTAAAATACACCAATCAAAAATAATCGAAAAACATAATCGAGTTTTTTTTTATTCTGTTAAAATCAAAATCAAAATCAAAATCAAAAGTCATTTATTCAAACTAGGCTGACAATCAGCACTTTTCGAACGTCAAAATTACATAAGACAGTCCCCCAAAAACGCCCACCCTTCACCACTTCCTAGTGCTTTAGCTGGGAAGAAGAAGTGGCGCAACAAACTCCCCAGCAGCACAGCTGTCTGTTCAGTTAGAAAAAAAAAAATGATTCTATACAAAAGTATGCAAAATCATTTACATTATGCAACACAAAACATAAATCTAATTATTAGCCATATGTCAGCTAGCACACGCAAATATACCAATCAAAAAAAAAAAAAAAAAAAAACGAGAACTATATGTACTCAAGCAGAAATAAAAAGTAAATGTAAACATAAATTAACTAAATAAAAGCCTCCAGGCACAAAGGGCGTGCCCGCCTACATATAGCTATTTTTAGATGTAACTGGAAGTTATAAATGATAAACTAGGACCATTGAAGTAACGTAAATAATATTTATCAATTTTCGAGTTCGCTAGCTAACCACATATTGCAATACAACTCATTTAGTAAACATTGTAATGAGTAGATTATGTCAATAATAAATTAAATTAGAAAAACATTAAAAATAAATTGATTATACAGTCAAATAAAAAAAATACATATATGAACTCATATAACCTGTCAGTGGGTAAGCTAATGCTGGAGAAAGAACATAAACATTGTCTTGAGTTAATCACAGCGACCAACTATTCTTATCATTTAAGTAGTCGTTAATAGAGTAATACGCCTTTGAACAAAGGTCGCATTTTACTTTAGCTTTAAACGCATTATAAGGCAAATCTAGCAAAGAAGAGGGTAGCTTGTTATAAAATGTTATACCAAGCCCAACAAATGAGTTATGAACCTTATGAAGCCGGTGAAAGGGAACTCGTAGTTTGTCCTTATTCCTAGTGTTAACATTGTGGATATCACTGTTTTTAGTGTATAAGTGTATATTTTGCATAATATATAAGATGTTGGCGAAGATGAATTGTGATGCCACCGTGAGAATACCAATATGTTTAAAAAAATCTCTCAGAGAAACTCTGGCACCTAGCTGGTAAATTGCTCGAACAGCTCGTTTTTGAAGGACAAATATATTTTGAATGTCAGCAGCCTTGCCCCACAGCAGAATACCGTAGGACATAACACTATGAAAATAACTAAAATAGACTAACCGAGCAGTATCAACGTCAGTGTATTGTCTTACTTTCCTGACGGCGTAAGCGGCCGAACTGAGTCTCCCCGCTAGGCTCGATATATGTAGGCCCCACTGAAGTTTGGCATCTACTGTTATCCCCAAAAAAACTGCCGAGTTTACAGTTTCAATCACCTCTTTATCTAAGACGATGTTGGGTCCTAGATTTCTAACATTCGGTAAGGCAAACTTTACACATTTCGTTTTCTTGGCATTGAGAACTAAGTTATTTGACGTAAACCAATCCGTTACCATTGAGAGTGCACTGTTAACATCGTCAAAATCTTGCCTATTCCTGTCTACTTTAAAAATAAGAGAGGTATCATCTGCAAACAGTACAACTTCACAGAGACCCTTTAAATAGAATGGTAAGTCATTGATATAAACTAAGAACAAGAATGGACCCAATATAGAGCCTTGAGGTACACCTAACTGAACTGGTAGCCCGGAAGATTTAACACCATCAATATCTACACATTGGAACCTATTCTGTAAATAAGAATTTATAACGTTGAGAGCTTCTTTTTGCACACCGTAATGACGTAGTTTACGCAAAAGCGTGTCATGGTGCACGCAATCAAAGGCTTTGGAGAGATCACAGAAAACCCCAATAGCATTTTGCGAGTTCTCCCATGCGTTAAATATGTGTTTCAGCAGAGCAACACCCGCATCTGTAGTCGAACGACCTTTTGTAAAGCCATATTGTTCATTATGAAGGAGGCTATTTAAATTAAAATGTCTTAGCAACTGCTTGAGGATTAATTTTTCAAATATTTTGCTAAATGCAGGTAAGATAGAAATAGGTCTGAAATTACCAACGTCATTTTTATTACCTGATTTAAATAATGGTATGACTTTACTACTCTTCATGAGGTCAGGAAAAGTTCCTAGATCAACACATTTATTAAAAGTAACAGCTAGATAGGGGGCTACGATGTCTATTATATTACTTAAAAGTTTAATGGAGATGCCCCAGTAATCACCAGTGTTTTTAGACTTAAGTGTGTTAAAAACATTAACTACATCACGAGGCGTTACATGTTCGAAGCTAAATAAGCGACTACTTTTAGACACACTACCGTGCAATAGGTTTTCAGCTTTAGACGGGGATGAATTTAAGGAGCGAGTCGTAGTTATAGGTATGTTGGCAAAAAACTCATTAAATGCCTCAGCTACGTCAGCTGCTTTATTAACTAATTTGTGGTCAACCATAATCTCAAGTTGTTTATCTTGTTTAACAGATTTACCCGTTTCATTGTTAATAATTTTCCAAGTGGTTTTTACTTTATTACTGGAATTTTTAATTGTATCGCTTAAAAATTTCGACTTAGCATAAACACTAACCTTTTTGAATAAATTTGAATAGTTTTTGACATACTCTAGGAAAGGAGTATCAAACCTGTATTTTTTCAAACCATATAACTCGTATAGTCTCGCTCTACTTTTATAAATACCTGGAGTGGCCCATTGGTTAAAGCCAACGGAGTTGCCATGAATGTTAATAGTTTTGGTCTTGAAAGTTGATAGGTACTCTTTTTGCACAACATCAAAAAGGGCTCCATATATTACATTGGGATTCTCGTGTTCTACTATGGATGGTGTAATTTTACGAGCTATATTATTTTTAAACTTATTGCAACGACTAGCTGTATAAGGCCTGCATTCTATTTTTTGCGGCTCTTTATTTAATGGCATGGGGAAGCTAGCTAATAAACCACAGTGATCGGACGTTAAGTCACTTAACACTAATTTATTTTTGGCATCACAATCACTAAACATATTATCAAGACAAGTTGACGAAGATGCCGTGATCCTAGTAGGTTCAAAAAACAAGTTAATTAAATTATAAGACCTAAGTTAAGTTAAGTATATCGATCAGTTTATATCGATTCATGATATTTATTAGGCGGAATCGAGTGCAGCACTTTTTAGGAGCGTTAACTAAAAAAGTATTTTTTTTTAGTTAGTTAATGAACCTTGAGTTGCTTTTTTCCTGAACCAGCCATTTCAGATACCTTTTTTTTTAACCAGGATACAGTTCTGATAGAAAAAATGTGTCCAATATTTAACAGAACAATTAAAATTAATTGCCAGTATTGAAAGCACTCCGCCCTCGACTTTTTTAATTAGCATGAATCGGAAAATTTTCTACGACACTCCTAATTAAGATCTGAATAGAAATAAGGTGGAAAACTACATATAACAGATTCTTGAAGGTCTACCAATTTGTTTATTTTCTAAAACAAAACGTAATTTTTTATGTACTTGGGTAGGGTGTTACATCTTTGTTGACACTTTTTCATTTACTTAGTAACTGGTAGATGGCCCGCAAAAGTCACATAGTCTGTTTTTTATTCTCGAAGCCTAATTTGACATTTCAAGTGATTGTTGTTTGTTTTTGCAATAGTGAGTTTGACATTCGCACCTGTCAAATTAGTCTACAAGATTAAAAATACAGTCACAATAACATAATTATATTTACTTTTACTACTACCATACTGTCCCATTCAAAGTGTTGGACAAAGGCTTTAATGTAGGATCTAGGATCTTACCATTTTTTAAATAAAATCAATCCGTCTAGTATCGTATATCTTGCTTTCACAAACTACCACAATCCATAATTTAGTTAAGGATAACATTCTCCAATAACAGCCAAATAGGGCGTTTTATTGTATCAACGGAAAAGGTACTATTAACATTATAATATCTAACTAATTAAATCCTAACTAATATTAATTAAAAATATACATAAACAATTAATAACTAAAACAGCGGTAATAGCGAGAAATCATAGACTCCGCAAAGGTTACAGCTAAAATAGACTTCGAACAATTTATTAAACAAATAAAGATCCATCATAAAAATTCAAAACATTCTCTTTTTAAAAATATCGACGCAAAACAATATCATCTCTTATAAAAAAAACATGGCCGCCGAGGGATTAAAAAGAGAAAAATTAACATTTAAGACAAACAGCAGTTCGACTTGCGATCTCTCAAGCGTCTATCAATAATTAATCAGCCATCTCGTCTCGAAATTAGCCACCATTTGAGGGTTTAACAGAGTCTTGTGCAAAGAGAAAAAAACGTATTTTTTGAGCAAGAGAACCCTGAGGGAAATTTTATATAGGAACTCGGTATCGACTAGGGACACTACGATGTAGGTTGACTAGATGTGCTACGAGCGTTGTAGAAAGAAAAACTGATAATGTCCCGGGTTTCATCTGAATTTGTAAACAGTCTAGTCAATTAAAACGTTTGACGTCCAAATATTCCACTGATGAGTACTAGTGTACTGTACACATAAAATATACAATTCTACGTCTTGTATAACTATAAAATACACGAGGTTCACTGCTGCACCTACAAGGTAAGTAAAAGTGCCGATCCTGTTTACTGATCGACATGCCTCAGCTAAGGCATTATAACGATCCTAACTAATATTATAAATGCCAAAGTGAGTTTGTCTGTTACGCTTTCATGCTAAGACGGTTGATCGGATTAGATGGAATTTGACACATGCGTAGACCATGATCTGGACATAGGATACTTTTTATACCGATATTCCTATGGGATCGAGACTTACGCGGGTGAAACCGCGGGGCGCAGTTATAAATAAAGAAAAGAATCACATCACCACTTTTTTTTGTCGAAGAAGAATACCCAAATCTCTTGCCAAACTATAGGACAGTTTGTCGGCAGAACCTTACTTAGGTAATTGTAATTTAACGCATCTAGTAACTCTATCCCTACAAACGACCCTCCGCGATGAATTAATGAAAAATGAAATCGACTTGGCAAATTTAATTTTTTCCCAGCCCTGGACGTTTGAGGGCAATCTCCTGGTGATCAAACCAGTGCTCCGTAACGATGCGATTTCAATGCTCTTTAATATTGATTGCTTGTTTGATGTCAGATAATTTTATTAGCTATGCTAATCTGACTTGAAAATTATTTGCGATGTTATTTGGTTCGTTGCGATTCGAATTTTTTGGGATTCTAATGTTCTATTTTGAAGGATTTCATTTCATTTCAATTTTAAGTTTAATAGGATAGTTCATACTTATTCCATGTAGAGTAGATTCCATGCAGTTTGAGAACTGATAACTATGGAGCAGAATGGGAATAAAATAATAAGTATTTTTAAATAATAATAATTCCTTGGAGTAACTTGGGAATTAATGTATGAGATTCTTATCTTTTTAGAAAAAAAAGAATTGAGTACGTTGGAATTAACCCGTATAAATATTAATTCCATGCTGCCATGATAGTACATACAAATTCCATGCTGCCATGTCATTAATCTAAGGAAGCCATCTTTAACCATTGTGTGTGTTAAACGCATGGTAGAGAGCGTTTCATCTAATCGTTCCTATGCCGTAATGTTGACTCCACTGTTAAACTTTAAAACGGACCTATTAGGTAGCGCCGTAACGTATTCTTGTTCTATACTTTTTTGTACTATTTGAGGAGCTCGTCGCTAAATAATAACAGCCGCACGGGTCGGTCCATCAGGTTAAGCTACGCTTGCAGGGTTGGTCCGAGGATGGATGACCATCTTTACATACCGAGACTCCTCCGTGCCTCAGAAAGCACGTTAAGCCGTTGGTCCCAGCTGTCGTTTGTGGATCTTTGACGGTCGTTACGGGTCGTCAAAAGCCCGAAAGTCTGACAACCAGTCTTACCAAGGTATCAATTACCCGGTTACTGGGTTGTGGAGGTCAGATAGGCAGTCGCTTCATGTAAAATACTGGTATTCAGCCGCATCCGGTTACACTGGAAACCGACCCCAACATAGTTGGGAAAAGGGTAGGCTAATAGATATATTTATATTTGTACTATTTTATACTATGCCGTTATGTTGGCTCCACTGTTGTAGGACCAAAGATCGACATTTGACATATATTCCTAAAGATACACATTTTTCTGATAGACCTTACAAAACATAAACTTGCAAGGTGTTTCGATTTTTCTGATGAGAAGTGTATTTATATTTGTAGTATTTGAAATAGTTCCTATGCCGTTATGTTGGCTTCACTGTTGTAGGACAAATACGAACACGCTACGCCACAACGGCAATACCAAATAGGTCCGTTTTATTAATTTAACAGTGGAGTCAACATTATGGCAAGAGACCTATAAGATGAAACAAAGTAATCATCAGCTTCATCATTCTCCCGCCCTTATCCCAATGTATTTATTTATGGTCGGCGCAACATGTCTTTTTCTGTACCAACTCACTCACCGCGGGAGGAAGACCTGGAGTCCTGAAATACAGGACTGCCCTAGTTTAGGCTCCAGTCCACTCCATTTTAATAATGACTGTAATGTGTTTTTAATTAGTGTGGAAAATAAATTAATTTTTACTTTTACTTTTTACTTTTCTTCCTTAATTCTCTATTAGTCGTCATCTCGGTAGTCACCCCCTTTCTAGCCATATTACCTTTCAACATATTAAATAGAATCTGCAACATTTGCGTTTTGGCTCAAATCAGCCTGGAACCTTAAAAAAAAAACTGCAAAACATCGTTCACACACCCTCCGGCTAAAATCGTTGCCAATCTGTTGATTAGCTACTTTTTATATTTTTGGGGGCGACATTAAACACAGATTAATCGCCCCCCAATCCCAAGAGGGGGGCAGGGGGTGAATATTATACTCCGAATTAATGACAGCTTAAATTTTTTTAGTTAGCTTCAGGGCAGCGATGTGTAATGCACCAGTGTAGAAAGATCTGCGATTGTTTTGTTGCATCGCAATTATTACATACTAGCTTCGCCCCGCTGTTTCACCCGCGTAAGTCTCGATCTCGAGGGAATATCGGGATAAAAAGTATCCTGTCCTATTCCAGGTCATGGTCTACCCATGTGCCTAATTTTATCTCCGCATTTATAATATCAGTCAAGATTATGATAGTTAGGATTTCTTGGTGTTCGTTTATTTATTTCTGCCTTAATTACTCTTTCGATTACAGTCGAGTTTTATAAAATTTTCAAAAGAATATACAGAGTGCATTTTGTTCACAAGGAATAAACTTGAAACACCCTTTTTGGCAGTGGTTAAATCACTAAATATCAGTTTCTGTCTACTGATGCGGAAAATAGCCTGAAATGTAGAAATTAAATTATTTCGCAAATAAATGATAGAATGTCATCAAATTGCCATTACGAAATGTCATCTTACGTTGGTCGAAATCAAAATCGAATATTAGCCGAAATGAATTCGTATCGAGACAAAAACTTTCGAATTTCGAACCACCCCGGTCCCCAGCGTCTTGCATTTTACGAATTTTTATTTATGCCAGTATTTTTTAAATGTTAATTCGAGAGATGGATTTTAAAGGGTGGGACAAGTATTCAATATTTGAAAGGTTGAATTTCGAATACTTTTAAAAGAGAACGCTGTGATTGCCATTTCGAAATTATGTTTTGAGTGTTGCAGGTTAAAATAAATGTTTTGTGAAGATGAATTTTATGGTAGGTATGTAGGTATTGCGCTTACCAAGACCAATAAATCTAAAATCAATAAACTATTGATTTGGATTATTTAGGGAAAACTAAACAGTTTTTCATGTACTAATTATGTAGGTATTAACTATTGTAAAAATTAAAATGAGGTTACATGTAAAAATCACCAATAATTGAAGGTATTTTCTATGCAAAAACACAAAACATGAAATTAAAAAAAAAAAACTTATCCATTAAATTAATTCCAATTATCAACCATTAATTTTTATCAGCAATTCTTCCAAGACAGCTTTCAATCTCCAAAGAAATTAAGCCGAAGGCTTCCACCCAGAGAAGCATTATCATTAATCCTTAAACGAACGGACGAACGGAATAAATCGAGCATGAAAAAGAACATAAAAATTAACAAAAAAACAATAGAATTAGCATAGAAAACATCTGTGACGAAATTACTACCGAGTGAGATACTATTGGTAACTGTGAGAAAGAAGTGAGAAGAACTCGATAGGAAAAATTATTTTTACTGAATTTCGACGAAGTTTTTTTTTGTTTTTCATGTGGAACTCGATAAATTTAATTGGTATGTTTAACTGTTTCTATTAATCATTCTTCAATAGATAAAATGAAGTAAGCTTATTCAAAAACCGTTAAATGCTTACGTTCTGTATCCTTTTTTTTTTTTTTTTTTGATGGTGGGAAATCATCCAATGACTTCTCCCGCTCTGGGTGGAGCGGAAGGGCGTGTCAGACTTTTACTGACTAAAACCCACCCGTGTTCCTTCAGTTGCCTGTTGCCAAGGTCCCGGTATCCCTTTCGGACTAACCCGCAACCCGGCCAATTGTGCTGACATCTCTTTGAGGCGCGCGTGGAACACGACGCGCCATCGACCCGGGCCTGGTCCTGATCGGACGGCGAGCTACCCATTGTTCGCCGTCCGCAAGCCCGCGCCTATGGTGGCCGGGAATCCGCCTGGGATTCCCGACGCCCACGTTCTGTATCCTAGGATAACAGTCTGAAATAAAAGTAGACGTTATTATTTCATTCATTATTTCTCTTGTTGCAATAAAAATATCACAATTCACTTTTCAAAGTCAAAGTCAAACTCAAAGTATTTATTAGTGTGATTTTTGGTGATACAGTAGGTGTTATAATTAGGTTATGGTAACTCATAAAACTACCCATTAGTGCATACCTACACTATTTAACAATATAAAAATTAAAATCAATATTCAATCATTTTACCTTTACAATGATTTACATTCAAAATAGCCCAACCATGCCTCGCATAAAAAACATACCTACCAACTATTCACATCAAAATACATCGTAAAAACGAAAGCATACTACCATCTTCTGACAATTTCGAGAACAAACAGTACCCCTCTGGTCCTCACCGCATTGATTCCTCAGATCTCACTCCCTCGGGACGAAGTTTATCTCGTGAGCAATGGGCATTAAGCAAAATGGCGTATCCTCCCTTTTGTGTCAGTCTAATGTAACTGAGGTGATATTTTTGCCCAAGGTAATCACCTTGGGCAAAAATATCATCTTGCCCCGTGATTACGGGGCAAGATGATTTGGCCAAGGAACATGTGCAATACTGAATAATAACGTGTTGCTAGAAATCAGAGAGGGTAGGTAACGTGCAAAAAATAAAGTAATTTTGGATCTAGCTATATGATTTTCGATGCGAATTTACGGCGTAGCCACTACCTAAAAGCTATCCTAAAAATATCCAGGTCATTGTCTACCCATGTGCCAAATAAATCTGTTTAGCCGTTTTAGCGTAAAAGCGTAACAAACAAACTTACTTTCGAATTTATAATATTAATTAATATAGTATGGACTAGCTGCGCCCCGCGGTTTCACCCGCGTAACTCTCGATCCCGTAGGAATAAAGTGATAAAAAGTATTCTATGTCCTATTCCAGGTCATGGTCTACCCCTGTGCCAAATGTCATCCAAATCCGTTCAGCCGTTTTAGCGTGAAAGCGTAACAAACAAACTCACTTTCGCATTATAAAGTTAGAATATTGTTTAAGATTTATATATAATTCGTGATATATATAATTAGATATTATATAATTCATGTATACAAAATATTGTAAAACATTTTTAAAAGAGTAACGGTGGAGTTTCTTGCCCATTCTTCTCCATACGAAAACTACCTTTTGGAAGGGGCAACTAGAATCAATTCTATTTCTTTGTTTGACGTTCAAAAGTGCCATATATGTGCCTATTTGAAATAAATTATGTGACTTTGACTTTGACTTTGATAGTTAAGCAATATGAGCTACCGAAATACTCACGTCAATGCTGTTGAAAGTCGATATAGAAACACTTTGAAAGCGATTGTCACTTGTCTAGTGCCTCTGGAAGCAAAATGTTGAAACTGAACTGTCGGATGGTATCGAATCGAACCACGGTCTCCCCAACCGGCAACCGACTTGCCATCACTTTAAGACACTTAAAAGTGATACCTCAGTTTCAGGGGGTGACTTTTAATTAGGGGTGACTGATATAAGATTTAACGACGGAATTAATGGATTTTTCCCGACTTGGCAGAAGCTAATTGTGCGTTTTACTGCTGCTCATTAGATTTCATTCGTTTTGTCATTTATAAAATTGATTATTTTATGGATAACTGCCTCTTACAAGTCGAAATCGTTGTTTTTTTTCCAAAATCTTTTCTAATGTGTCCCTATGTGCGTCACCTACGCTCATTTTATAAGTAACTAGCTACCGCCAGTGGCTTCGCCCGCGTGTAATCTTTATACATTATAGCCTATGTTACTCCAAGGTGAATGTAGCTTTCTAATGGTGAAAGAATTTTTGAAATCGTCGCAGTAGTTTTTGAGTTTATTCATTAGAAACATACACACAAAAATACAAATGTTTCCTCTTTATAATATTAGTGTAGATAGAAACGAGAGCGGCACTACCTGTCTTCTTTTAACAGTAATATCGATAACATTTCCTTCGCCAGGAAACACCGACATATTAACCCAATAGGTACCTACGTGTCTTTTAAACCGACTTCAAAATTTTTTAGAAAGTTCTCGATTCGAACCATAAATATATTTTCATGAAAAAGGCCTTGGTTTAATCTTGAAATCGACAAAATTGAGGTGTCACTTCAACAAAAACCAGAATCAAGAGAGTTGAAATTGGGTTTTTAGATCGCTCAGAATCTCCGCCCACACACATGAACATTTCTTCTCATTACAAACATCGGCAAAGCACAAATAATCGAAGCCGGCCAGCTTCCCTTATTACCACCCTCGGAAGGGAAGGAAGCGTCTATTAATTTATGTCTGCACAGACAGTAATGACACCACAGTCGATTATAGCTGTATATTGGAAAATATTGGCATTACGCCCCGAGGGATATGAACCGATGACGCATAGGATCGGAGGTTCGCTTTGTTTTGAACCTTACGAAAACTTTGATATGTACATTTTTGGACTTCATTTTTTTAATTTATTTATTATTTTCACTTCCGAGTCACAAAATATCCGTGTAGCCCTGGCTCTTGTACTAGGAGTTCCTGTATTACAAGAGCCAGACCTCAGAGACTGGAAGCCGACCCCAACAGAGTTGGGAAAAGGCTATCAGTTGATGATAATGTGATGGAAAGTGATCACTGTTGTATGGGGCATTTGCCTAACCAGAGGCATTGCACAACGACAACGACATCCCAGATACAAAACTGAAATGCCTCATGTGCCTGGTTTTTTTAACCACACCGGGGAAGCTCTTCTTCCATCTCACCTGATGGTAAGTAATGATCAGGCCGAAGGTGAAGCGAGGTTCACCTGGAATCCCCAACCACAGAGGAACTGGCTATCTTGTCGCTATGGCGTTAGACTTAAACAAGATGGTGGTAGCTAGCGACTACTAGCCAGACTTAGAACAGGCCCTACCACCAACCAGCCTGTGTCTAATCTCATTTTCTCTCAAAACTAAAACGAATTTCCTCATACCAAACAGACAGTAGAAGATTATTGTCTAAGATTAATTATTATCAAAATAATAACGCCACATGTCCCATAAAACGAACATCGATGCACGATGGTAAAGAAATACCATTAGCAAGGAGTTTTGTGTGTTGTGCGAGATAGTAAGTAATAACAGACGTACTCACACAATGTACTATGAAGGCTAAGAGACACTGGAAGGTGCATGTTGAGAAGAATATTGTTCTTATCTCGTGACGGCACGAGATCCTAACTAATATTATAAATACGAAAGAGAGTTTGTTTATTTGTTTGTTAAGCTGTCACGCTAATACGGCTGAACGGATTTGGATGAAATTTGGCACAGGGGTAGACCATGACCTGGAATAGCATACTTTTTATTCGCGGTGAAACCGCGGGGCGCAGCTAGTATAGAAACTCAAGCCGTGGTGTATGTAATGGTCAGTTCTATCTGCCTAGCCTTTTCCCAACTATGTTAGGGTCGGTGTCCAGTCTTACCGGATGCAGCTGAATACCAGTATTTCACATGGAACGACTGCCTATCTGACCTCCAGAACCACTGGGTTGTCAGACTTTTTGGACTTCTGACTACCCGTAACAACTGTCAAAGATCTACGAATGACAGTCGGGAACAACGGTTTAACGGGATTTCCGAAGCATGAAGGTAATGGTCAGTTATTGGGTATATTGTCTGTGGTGGGACTAACCAAGAAATAGTATGAATGACTAAAATATTGCCTTTCGTGGAAGCAATAAATTCTAATCAAGGAAAACTATTGTAAGAAGACACAGTAAAATAATTGATTTTGGTATAAGACAAAGTGTTGATGTTTCTGGTCAATATATGCATGATGTTTTAAAAACAAAAGTGCTTTGGAATAATGAGCGAGGAATTACTATATTTTTAATAATAATGATTCTTTATTAAAATACTTTCATAATGATTGATTGTCTGTTCATCGCTAATCACACAACCGAGCAATGCAGAGTTCTTCAGCATGCAATAATAAGTACGTTTACAGCTTCTCATCGAACTGAATGAACTTATAAAGAAAACGACTAATCAACTTTTCTCAAGCCACATCCAGCAAACAGTAGCCCGATACGAGTAATAACAACAGCATGCTACATAAACGACTCTTCCCATCCACCGGAATATCACCCCCATTCCCTTCGCACCCCCATGCAATAAGGTCGATAATAGCCTGTCGTATACGGCAGTAATTTCTAATAAGATAATAGGCCCTCTTTTCGATATGGGTGTAATGATCTGGAATATGAGAATTGATGGGATATTGTACTGAAGGGTATTTTTTGCCACTTCCAGGGAAAATGGGAATGGTGGATGTTGGTCGCGGGTATCGATTCGGAATGTTTGGATGTTTTGCTCTGATTAGAATTCTTACAATCCACGAATGGATGAAGAATTCCACATCACAAAAAAAAAAAAACATTAAAAAATAATTTGGTACACAATATTATGACTGTCTGACTTTTTCTGCGTTTCGAACATGAACTCAAATCATTTATTTCAATTAAACTAATTACAGGCACCCCAGCCAGTTAGGCTGGACTCCTTTAATAAAGATTGGTTCGTGGCAGCTCTCGACAGAGAGAGGTGGAAAGAGAGTAACACGCCAGCAGCTTTGCCCAGCAGTGGGACAGTAATGGCTAATAAAAAATAAAAATAAACCAATAACAGGCATTTTTGTCAAGTTGTCGGTCAGTCAGAAAGATGAAGAGAGTTGGCCATGTTTAGCTAAATTAAGAATTCAAAACTGCTTCCAAAGTGTAGCTTTAAAGGGCCTAGACAAGTGACAATCGCTTCGAAAGCGTTTCGTATTTCTACTACGACTTTCAACGGATTGACATAAGCTTTTTGATAGCTATGCTTTTATGCTATTATGTCAATCCTATACATTTTTACCTTTTCCATCATCGTTATCGCTAATAAAATGTCACTTTGTCTAGGGCCTCGGATACATACAAACACTACTCAACAAATCGTATCATTAAAATAAATAATAATAACTCCAAAAATAATTAAGCGCAGTACACACGTACGGACATATTCAATTAAATGTTGTATTTTCAGAGAGGAATGGCTCGACTCAGTTCGAATAGAGAAAATCCCTGTACGACTGTACGGATTGCGCCTCACAGATCCGTTAATGTGTATATAGAAGGATTAGTGTTTGGTTTTAGATACGGCGGCGTGTACAACGGCGGAAAACTACTAGGGAATTCCTAGAGATGAAATGACAATTAAGTAGCAGTAATACTAGTACCTAGTACGATGTGTCAATACTAGTACCTAGTACAGTATGTCAGTTTATAGGTGTAAGAAGTGATTTGTTCAGTCAATTAATGCCTTACATGCCTTTTTTTAAACTGAAGAAACCATTAACGATCTCAAACTTGAAATTAAGCTGTTTATTTCCGTGAAGTAAAAATGTTCATGTTTTCTTGGATATGATACGACGTTTTGAAGTTACACTATAACTTTATGTGTATACTAATTGCAGTATTTAATTAATACGTTTTCCGTAATGACTAAATTAACGCACATTTTGCAAGGGGTTAATTTGTAAACGTTGCTTTTAAAGTTAAGAAACGTTTATACGTCAAAAATTAACATCGTCATTATTAAATTAATAAACCGGTTAGTTAATTAATAAAGGTTTATAAATAAACCCATAAACGGCAATTGTATATTCAAAACAATAATTGCAACCCTAGGAAAACCTACAACAATTTCCCTCATTAGGCATTCCTCGCGATTGTAGACCAAGGCTTACAACGTTCCGTTCCACGTCCACTCGTGAATACGAGAACATTTTTCGTCGGAAGCTTATGGCTTTTAGATTATTCGCTCGCAATGTTTCCTAAATATAAATCATTTGTGCTACTACGCTATTAAAGCTGTATTTGTAGGAATTATTTTTGTGTGTGTACTCTGCCTAGATTCAATATTCTTTGGAGTTGTTTGATTTGTATTTTGTATGAATGGAAATATTTTTGTGTTTATTTATGGTCAATGAAATTATTTATACCTGTTCATTATAACATCACGCCTGTAAATGCCGAAGGGTTAGGGCAGAGGTGTACTTATAGTAACCAGTTTTTGCCAGTTATGTTTAAGTCCCATGTAATAGGGGGCGAGCCTATTGCCATCAACCAGCCACAAATCCAGACTCGGGCCTGCTAATGAGAAGATTCCTGATCGAGAAACCTAATAACTGCCCGACCTGGGAATCGAATCCAGGTCCTGATGCTCAGCAGTAGCTTGTGACCACTAGACCAACAAGGCATCATTCATCATTCATTTTTGCGGTAATTATTCTGTCTTTTAGTGAATTATTCTGGCAACCAATCGAGACTTTTCTATCTTCAAAAGCTGTCATACCTCTTACCAAATCCATAGAGAATTCAAAGAAGATCAAGTCCCCATAACTTCCATTAGATACCCCATAACCTTCAACCATTAAATAAGTCAAAAACTAAGTAACACCATTACTTGAAAGCTATAAGAAAACCGAGAAACAACGTGTAACCAAACATAATCTTATTTATCGCGAGGGTAGGTCCGGCCTAAATGGGATTCGATGAGCAAAAGAAGCACTTAACGCTTTGATGTCCACCCTGGTCGAGCCTCCCCTTTATTTGGAAGATAGAGCGTATGGTGGAGGCGGTAGCGGGTAAATTAGCGATTTATTCAAGAACTATTTGTAATATCTGAAATAGGATATAGTCTTCAATGAGTAAATAAATTAAGTGCAATTTGAACTCTCGCATTAAATGCTTTCATACCAAGTTTACCTTCTTTTTACCCGACCGCGGCGAAACGACGGTCATGTTTTTATTATTTGCTACTAGTTTATCCCCGGCATGCGTTGTAATGGCTTTTTTTCATACTCCGGCACTTGTGCACACAACAAAATGCCAAAGTTTCACCACATTCGGTCGAGCCATTTTTTAGTTTTTGCGACACTAACGCACGGCTCGGATAAATTTAATGGTAGAGGACATACTGAAACAATCTCGTAGGTATTTTATGAAAAATAATTATCTAGTCCTGTCACAGGCAGACGTATGGAGTGACAGACAGACGGCACGTAGGCTTAGTAAATAGGGTGTCTATTTCACCTCCATTATTATATATTATTAGTTTTATTAAGTCAAGCAGCCATTTTATTTGTAAATCTTTCCGCTACTCTTCTCCACCATAACCGCTCCCTTATTATCACGTGTGGCTAGCCAGAAATTTCTTTCTTTGATTATAAGTCTCGCATTAGTCTCATTTTGCCGCTAATATATGATTTAGGGGTAAGCAGAGCTCTGGCTTAGTGGGGTATAGTTTATTACGGTAGTGTTGTTTTTGTCATAAGACGGTTTACTTGCAAGTGAAGGGAAACAGCTGGAAATAATTCGATGATTAGATAAAATACACGATGTTTATTTGTTTTTAGATATTATTCTTTTGTTTTCTTAAAACTTCTCCTTTCTTCTGGCGGCATCTACATCTACAACCCGTGCGCATTATCATGGCACCTAGCTCAATGACGTTTATACCTCCGCCCGCTTCCCACGACGCACGGCGACGGCGGGGCGCGGCGTGGCTAGGGGGGGGAGTATTGAGTTCCGAGCCAGGTGCCATGTTAATGCGCACGGGTTGAACAACGTCACATGCGAACTTCGCTTCACATCTAGCCTGCATCGCGGAAGCACGCACGCTTAGCAAATATGACATCAACAGTCGTCGGGCCCGAAAGTCTGACAACCAGTCTTACCAAGGGGTATCGTATTACCCAGTAACTGGGTTGTGGAGGTCAGATAGGCAGTCGCTCCATGTAAAATACTAGTATTAAGCTGCATCTGCTTTGATTTGAATACTTGAACCTGAAATTCTAATTTCAATTCACCGTATCGATGCTTTTCGTTTGACTATTGAGGTAAATAGAACCACAATTTTTGTCGATAATTTTTCAATTACAATTTAATAATATTATAATAAACAATAATTTTTGGAAAATATAGTGAGATATAAAGTTTAAACCTTCTAAATAAAGATGAATGTGTTACTAATTCAAATAAGAGAGCGATTGGGGTTTGTTGACTCTTTTATAAAATACTTTTATAACAGACCATAGTCGATCATCCTATTTTCCATAATTATGCTTAAAACCCTCGAAATAAAAATAAATATTTTTGATATAAATGGCTTTTTCGACTGTACCTACAGTAATTTCAAAACGCCAAATCCTGAAATCCATTATAGGAGGCACAAATGCACCCCAATACACAAAATATTCCACAAATTCAATCGACATCTAATTTTAATATTCAATGTAAACAAACAGACAAACTACACGGACCTCCATCAGTCTTAACGAGAATTCCGATAGGGGGTGGGCAGGCTTCGAGGTGCCTCCGTCAACGAATCGATGTCATTGTTTAATTAAATACAAATCAAATTATCTGCCAAGATGCTTGTCTTCGGGCCGTGGATTTATATAGAGGGGATGCATAGCTCTCTGAACCATATTTTTGTTTGTATTTACTTAAATGTCTATCAAATTCTCTACATTATATGCTTGCTATGCTTCGCACGGTTTTTATGACTGACAAAAAATCGAGATTATTTCGTTATAATAATTATGTAACTTTAATATATTATACACATAATCCTTTCGGGAATAAATTCTCTAAACGATGGTGAAAACCAAATCAAAATCTATTGCGTGGTTTAGAAGAACAACGCGGACATAGATACAGATAAACATGAAAAGCGACTTTAAAAATATGTATAGATAAAGATTTAGCAGCTCATTTAGGAGCTCATGGTTAAGTAATAACAGCCGCACGGGTCGATCCATCAGGTTAAGCTACGCTTGCCGGGGTTGGTCCGTGGATGGGGGACCATCTTTACATACCGAGACTCCTCCGTGCCTGGGAAAGCACGTTAAGCCGTTGGTCCCAGCTGTCATTTGTGGATCTTTGACAGTCGTTACGGGTCGTCAGAAGCTCGAAAGTCTGACAACTAGTCTTACCCAGTTACTGGGTTGTGGAGGTCAGATAGGCAGTCGCTCCATGTAAAATACAGGTATTCAACTGCATCCGGTTAGACTGCCGACCCCAACATAGTTGGGAAAAGGCTAGGCAGATGATGATAAACATTTATTTCTATAAATCCATTTATTTTAAGGAGTTTGTCATTCAGTAAGTAGAAAGATGAAGCTATGATAATTGCCAGTTCCCGACCATAGATTCCTCTGGAAACGACCTCGTCCTATGGGCGGTAGGAGTAATCATGACTGTAGTTTCTGCATATGGCATGGAAAAAAGGTAGTTAGGTTTTGTAGGTACTTATATTGATATAAAATAATGTATAGAAAAAAAATGAATGCGGTAGTTTAAACCATAGGTATGGTAACTACCTATAATTATTTCAAAGCAGATGATATCCTAACTCTTATGATCAAAGTACTTTGATCATAAGAGGTAGGATATCATCAGCCCAGTACCTACCTACCTATTACGAGATGGTATCATCCACTCGATACAATTCTTGTAACTATCTTCACTTACGGAAGCAATGGAGCGAGCGAACTTCAATCAACCGCGCTTCGCTTTGACACCTACTGAACCGTCCAGCAACTTCGATTTATACTGCGGAACCCTAAATTAAAATGCCAAGATAGTTTGTCAATACAATTCCAAACATAATTTTGTTATGTATTACGTTTGCCTCGTTAATTTTATACATCTGCATCTTAATTGCGTAATGCACGATCGGTCAGAATTGGAATCGGTTTCATCATCACCAATAAGGTAACTTGCGCCAATATCTTACAGGCATGGACACCCCTGCCTACCCCGCTTAATTTCACAAATTTTCACACACAGCAACCCACAGAAATTGCAACGACAAGTCGACAACTTCGAGTTCCCAAACTTATAATAAACTTGCATGCAGGTCCCACTGTATTGAAAACGTAAAACGCTTGCAAGGAATTAATTGAAGCAGGAATACGTTTTCAAAGAAACCTTGCTTAACACTGAAATTTAAACCTTATTCCTGAAACCTCAAAGTCTTAAATGATCCTGAAAGCACGGATTTTTAAGTTTCGTTCAGCAAAGACCGTTTGGATTCGTTTTTTCGGCTAAAATTGTATGCTTGAATTATGTTTAAGTTTTCGTCTGGTCTTTGCTAAGACTTTGAAAATCGTGTGGTTATTTGTTTTTTTTTTGTATGTCTTTGTGCTTTATGTCTGGGTCATTATTATTATCAGCATTTTCAATATTAGTGTATAATATATATATCCTATGTCCTATTCCAAGTCATGGTCTACCCATGTGCCAAATTTTATCCAAATCAGTTTAGCCGTTTTAGCGTGAAAGTGTAACAAACAAACTCACTTTCGCATTTATAATATTTGTTAGGATTATACTGTAGGTACTAGCTGTTGCACACGACTTCGTCTGCGATCCATGATGAAAATTAGCCTATGTCCTTTTACGGGTCATGGGCAATCCATGTGCCAAGTTTTTTCATCATTTTCTAATTATCCGGGTGTCCGCATTATGCTAGGGTTTTCGCGTAAATATCAATTATCAAATCAACCTGCGACATATTACATACTAGCTTCCGCCCGCGTGGTATGTCGATAAAAAGTACCCTTTGTCCTTCCCCAGGATGCCATCTATCTCCTTGCCAAATTTTATCGAAATCCGTTCAGTGGTTTAGGCGTGAAGTGAAAAGGTAACATACAGACAGACAGACAGAAAACGGGTCTAACGATTTCGATCAAAATTGCAATACACTGGTTTACGGGGGCGAAAAATCGATCTAGCTAGGTTAGGTAGGTTAACTGAGAAAAATAGTTTTCTCTATTTTCACCCGAGCAAAACTCGGTCGCCCAGATACTGCTACTAACGCATGGTAATGTTATCGAACACTAAAATTACACTGCATTTGAAATGCAACTGGCACACTACAATAATAATCTTCTTTCTCTCTCAAACACAGAAATATTAATAATAATCTACTCGCCTCAAATAGGCTATTACACAGACTATGAATAAATAGTATACCTACATAATAAAGCTGGGACTACATCGATGGGTATTAAAGTATATTCTGAAATAGATGTAGAACCGCATTAAGGAGTTAGCCTGGGGCACTGCTTCTTTTTAAATGAAGAGGAACATTTTAATTTCCTATCGCGTACCAACCGTAGGGATGGGGGTAGTGCAATGTCGATACTTTTTAAATTAAAATTCTTTAATGTATTTTGTAAAATATATTTCATTTATCATTTATACATTTCTGTATCAGGTTTTGATGGTGTTCTGGCGAAAACATCGTAAAAAGGAGTCTTCTCACTGAATAGACACTGGCCAAAACACACTAATTACAAAATAATGAGTTTGAAATCAATATTTTTTCCACCAGTCCATCACGTCCAGCATACACTGTTATAAAACAGTTTTCCACCAACTATCACAAAACAATAATATGCCAAACTATCAGTCACTGTAAAATACCAGTTCCATTTAATGAACGGCGAGCTAATTCAAAATTTATCACGACTAGACCGTGTGAGCAATCAATTTGACATAAATATAGAATAATTGAATCACTACAGATATATAACAGTTTGCATAGCCGTGATGATGTCATGCTGAATTGATCCGATAGTATTGTGCACATATCAATTTGTATGCATTCGCTATTGAACACGGAGTGAGAAGAAAATGGAGTGTCAATGTGCTTTTAGCCGATTTTAGTATCGTTATTTACGTTTGAACTGACAGCTGCGATGAGTTCACGATCGATTAATAATAATATTATTATGGAATTGTTAGGTACTAAAATGTGGTGTTTTAGATGTCGAACAACCTTCAATTCATTTGCGCTATGTACAATTTGCATAGGTACAAAGTTTGTAAGGTCTCAAAGCCTATCCATTTTTTATTACATGAGACTTCTCGGTATAAAATCACACTTTTTTTGAATATGGTGAAATAGATAACTATCATAAAATGTACTGGATTTGACATTGACATATTCCTTTTATATCCAGCGCCGCCATGACATGAAAAAAAGAAAGAAAGCTTTATTTGCATAAATTGTAGGTACATGACATAAGATATTAAAATAAGTTGTGATCTTTGTACGATTTACCTTAAAATAGGCATGCAAAAATTGTTGGTTTTATCTCATAATAAATTATAATGATCATGCAAGTAATATTCACTGTTGACATGATTGTGTTAGTTGATGTATAAATAAAAAAAATAGTACAAATACACATTTGAGCACTCTATTTCTGTATCTTATCATCTTTGTGCCATATAGTGTCATCGTTTTATTGGCATTTATTGTTTTTTAATTGAGTGGCGCCGTCCATGTTTTGGTAGGTAATATATAATTGGGTGATACTGAATGAATGGTCGATGCAGTCATCATGTACGTGACTTTCATTTTTATCGATGAGTAAGTTCTCTTGATTAGCAATCAATTGTTTCATTGATACCGATTCACTTTCAATTAGAACGCTTGAAGGAGTCAATGGGTATAGTAGATTCAAATCAGTACTGAACATCATTAATTAAAATAAAATGAAACTAAGTTATGAAACATTACAAAAAAAATAGGTACTACGTAATTTTTAAATAGTTTTCATGATCATTGGGCACACAAGATTTTAGTTTCAATATATTATTTAGAAATATTTCCGTAAGTAATTCCCAAAAAAAGTTGAATGTTGTACCTACAAACAACCTCAAAAAACATCGATAGTTTTTCCAGTTCAGCACATCACTAGACCTAACCTCCGTCGTTAAAAATATTGCTGTTTGAACGCAGAGTTCGCTTAGCGTTTTAATAAATTTGGAAAATTAAAGATTCATATCTGATTCACTTCACTAGTGAGCCACCAGACTCCTCCCGACATGTAAAAATTTTATGCTCTAATTTAGACGACAAAATGTTGCAATAATAACTGGGTTTTGTAGAAGAATTTATGTTTGTTTTACAAAAGGATGGTCTGAAAAGTGTCTTATCGTTGCGCCAAATATTGCATAATTCAGGCAATATATGAAAGTAGGGTATTATACTCTATAGCCGCAGGATACCGATGGATGCAAGATGCACAGAGGCCCTAGACAAAGTGACACTCACATATTTACAAACATTGTAAAAGAATACGATATCACAATATTCCTAACTAACTCTACATTTACCTACTACCCTTTTTGACAGCACCTTTCTAATTTATCCTGTAGGTATACATATTATAACAATGTGGACAATTTTTATTGCGCGACCAAATCTGAAATATCGACATAAACAATTAGCTGTTCCAAACGTAGGTAATATGCCTCAATGCAAGGTCTGGTAAGGTACATGTCTGCGACTGACTGACTGTCTGCCTATTTTGTTATTATTATCCAATAATAATAACAAAATAGGCAGACAGCTGCGTAGGTATACATAAAAGTATCAGATACAGATTGTATGATACATCTTAAAATCTGGTAGGTCATCATCTGCCTAACCTTTTCCCAACTATGTTGGGGTCGGTTTCCAGCCTAACCGGATGTAGCTGAATACCAGTATTTTACATGAAGCGACTGCCTATCTGACCTCTACAACCCAGTTACTGGGTAACACGATATCACTTAGGTATCTGGTTGTCAGATGGCGTCATATTGTATATTTATTAATTCATAACTTATTTATGTTTTTTTTCTTTTTCAATAGGCTGGCTGGCAGGTATTTATTTTAATTAAGTAACGTTTTAAGTAACCATCTTCCCGATATCTTCAGTATTGAGACTGTTTACAGATGAAAATTAAGATAAAAATACAGCATCTCAATCCACCCTAAGTTCGTTAGTATTCTTAATGAAAAATCGATTTCAAAATGGCGACGAGCCTTAGGTGCTATTTTATTTTTAGGGTTCTGTTAAAAAATGGTAGTGCTTTAAAAGGGACGCTTATCTATGCATTCGATTTTTAAATAAAAGCTGGACAAAATCAGAAGAAAGTCTTAGATGGGGCGTAGGCATGTAGGACGAGTTGACGAATTACTCAAACGTTGAAATATAACTCTTGATTTAGATGTAAGTAGGTACCTATATGTATATTTATGTGTCAGTGCGAGATTTAAAAAGTATTAGGGTTTTTAATTATGTGTAGATTCGATATTATGAGATACATTTTGTACAGTGACTGCTCCTTGGAAGTAAGATTTTCGAACTTTCAAGAAATCCCAGAACTTGTTTTCTATGTCAAAGTGGTTATTTTTTTAATTAAATATTTTCAGGCGATATATATACAGAATACCTGCAATCTACATCCTTAAATGAAATAAGTTACATGATTTTTTTTTCGTTTCATGCTCCTCCCAATCGCTATGTACACACGGCTACACATCAAGCTATACATTTCCGGTATAAGCTGACCTTGCATTGTTCGGAAATCCTATACAATGCGAGATCAGCATAAACTGGAAATGTATAGCTTGATGTGTAGCCGTGTGTACATTATTAATAGGTATACTTCTGACAAAGATCGACATATAGGAAAAAATCTGATACCTACGTACTTATTTGATACTACGATACTTTTGGTTTCAATTAAATAATGTACAGAACTCCCTAACACAAAAAAAAGATCGCACCTACCTTTTAATTTCCAAGCGAATCGAACTGCCATCCTCCTGATTATGTCTTCATTTGATATTTATTTTTAATTAAGAAAAAAGGCGGCGTTCGCCATCATACCTAATTATTTTGTTGGTTATCTTAGCAAATGATTTATTCATTCGCGGATTCTGCTGAGAACCTTTTTTTATTTGGCTTGAAGATAGATAGCTAGAGGGTGGTTCATTAATTAAATTACTTATAAATTATTTTTGAGCGATAACGGAAAAATATTGGCTAAGTTTTGGAATGAGGAGTATTTAGATGCTACTAGGTAGCTTGTAGGTAGGTATACCTATAGGTTTAGAGTCAATGGTGGTATTTTTTTTTTTTTTTTGCGTGGTAAATCATCAAATGACTGCTCCCGCTCTGGGCGGAGCGGAAGGGCGTGTCAGACTCTTACTGACTAAAACCCACCCGTGTTCCTTCAGTTGCCTGTTGCCAGGGTTCCGGTATCCTTTTCGGACTATTCCGCAACCCTGGCAGGCATCGGTCCTAACGGACCCCGTCAGGTGTGCTGACGTCTCTTTGAGGCGCGCGTGGAACACGACGCGCCATCGACCCGGGCCTGGTCCTTATCGGACGGCGAGCTACCCATTGCTCATGTGTGAGGGGCTCGTGGTTAAATAATAACAGGCGCACGGGTCGAACCATCAGGTTAGGTTACGCTTGCCGTGGTTGGTCCGTGGATCTTTACATACCGAGACTCCTCCGTGCCTCTCAAAGCACGTTAAGCCGTTGGTCCCGGCTGTCGTTTGTGGATCTTTGACAGACGTTACGGGTCGTCAGAAGCCCGAAAGTCTGACAACCAGTCTTGCCAAGGGGTCGTATTACCCAGTTACTGGGTTGAGGAGGTCAGATAGGTAGTCGCTCCATGTAAAATACTGGTATTCAGCTGAATCCGGTCAGACTGGAAGCCGACCCCAAAATAGTCAGGAAAAAGGCTGGGCAGATGATGATAACAATGAGTGATAAGTATAATCTTACCTATTTCTAAAACATACTATCATATCTACTAAATTAGTTGCTACGCTATAAGCTATTTATAGCTATAGCCCCGATACGCGACTAGGCATTAATTAAAACGACAAAACAAAATAACCGTGGACTTCAGTTGCAGTCAGAATTCACACTATTCCAATGGGAGAATTAATTAAATACTGCCTCTGTTTGTGCTAATAGAGACGCTGGATACGACTTCTGAAATTAAATAAATTCAATAAGGTTTTAATTTTATTTATTATTTAAAAAGATTTTGTAACATCAATTTTATTTAATTTACTATTTCTTTGAATTTTTTAAAATTTTTGGATTACCTTTCATAACTGCCATGCTTTTTTTTTAACGGACTTCCAATTTGGATGATTTTCTATGTTCGTCTGAATGTTTTTTTTTTTTTTTTTTATGTATTTTATCGATATTTTCGCCAATTGTGAACCGATTTTTGTTTGTTGCGTTAACTAACCTAAACTTGTTCTCATCAACAGTAAGCGAATTTATTGTTGTTCCATAAAATGTTTAATATGCAATGAAGTTTTTTGAACAGTTTTTTTAAATAATTTGCTGAATTAGCTGCCTAATCTTTTCACACATATTTATACCCAGTGATAGTGACTTTATTTACGTTTAACTTTTTACAAAAACCGATGTTTTATTTAAAAAAAATCGAAGTATTTTAATTCACATAAACCTACATTGGGACATATTATGAAACGTCAAAAGCTAGATGGTTCTGTTCAGACACCGAGAAAAACTAGAACATTTTTAATATACACGTCCCATTTTCATGCCAGGCCACATCCAGCACGGCCAGTCCATGGCCTAGCACAGTAGACAGTGGGGCCATAAATTGAGGTGTGCTGTCAATTGCACCCGTCCACCAATAGTTGCGGTTCGACGCCAGGCCGTGCTGTGCGGTGGCGTACAAATTTTACATGACATTTTAGCCTTTTTTTGCTCACTTCTGATATTTTAAAACGGTGTTGAATTATTGTTTATGATTTTTTTTTGGGTAATTTGATAATTATAATTATGTAGGTATTCAAGTATTAAAATGGAGGCAATGAGATCATTCTGTTTGGAAAAAAATTACTTAAGATTTTTTTAAATAAAACAATTTATTTCATTTTTCCAGATTTTTTGTATTTTATTATTATTTATTTTAATTCAACTGTTATGTAAACGTTCATCAAATATAATTATTAAAGACCTAGTATTTTTCACGGCAATTTCGGGTAGCCATTTTATAATGGTCATTTCTTACCAGCTACTTTCTTATTTATTATGTTGCCAATGTACTTTACAGAACCGATCTACTATCTAAAAACCACGAAGCAATGAAGTCATGCCAAAAACTCAACTGAATGTGCCATTTTATTTACAAACCACACTTGCTGATAAAAATAGATGACGTCACATACTGATGGCTAATTTCGCGCCCCACTCCTACAGCCTCGGTAGCGCAGTAGGCAGCGCGTAAGTCTCATAATCTTAAGGTCGTGAGTTCGATCCTCACCCGGGGCATATCTTTTTGTGTTTCTTATCTGATTTTTTGTCAATGTGATATTATTGGTACTGACTGGTATTGCTACTATCAATTCAACATGCAGTACCAAGTCGTGTTAGTTTTAAAATCAAATGATATGTTGTTTTATAAAACGGTTACTCACTGAAAATGTTCATATTCTATAGTGGTTATTTCAATGTTGGGTAGTTACATAGTTTCTTAGAATAGAATATATCTTCATTTTGCATAAAATATGCATAAAATTTCTTAAATATGAGAAGTCCCACATATTTTGCTTACACATTTCAGCATGCAAAAAATGATAATCCTAAATATAAAAACACTTTAATTGTTACTATTGAGATAAACTGGACCTCGAAATTGGTTTAGCAACCTAACTTCATTCGATTTCCCATTTTTCCAATAACATTATGGGCACAATTGAATTGAAACAAAATGTTCACCAGTGTCATGCACAAGTGTTTAAAAATGTCCATTATTGACCTTGCAGGCCAAAAATACCGACTAAAATAAAACAATAGAATTTAAACCTATAAAATTTACACCAAAAAGTCCTTGAACCGTCTCCCGGTTCCCATACATCCATAAAGGCACCAATCGAATTATTTAGCTCTAAATCAATTGATATGACTCAGATCCCAAACACGAAATAATTGGTGTGTGAACAAAGAAGCAAACTATGTTTTATTATGACCCAGTTTGAAATTAGTTTGATCATCGGATACTTTTTTGTGCCATCGGAAAATTAAGTTTTGTCGAGAATTGTGGGAAAAAATTTTGATGGTGGAGTAAGAAAGTGGAGACCGCGCCACCACTGAAGTCCGGCGGAAAATTGTGTACTGTAACTATTTTTTTTTATGAAATGAAATTGTTTATTCTGTAAATAGGATATTGGAATATCTTTTACACGTCATATTAAAAGTTGTAAAAATAAGCTAGATGAGGTCGGCGTTTCCTATATGACTACTCTGAGAAGACAGGCCGAAACAAACTCAGAGGTCACAGTCTCTTTTAAAGTCATAATCTTGGTCAGGCCTTATGAGGACCATGTAGATTAGAGTCTGAAATGGTCTTTTGAGGAAGGAACCACACAGATTTGAGTGGAACTGTCCAGTCAGTGCAAGCATTTGTCAGTAATAGTGGAGCTCAACTCAAAATTTAAGGAGCTCAATGACTCAACGAATAATACCAAAGAAAGGACATTTGGGTAGGTCGCATAAAGTTCTCAAATTGCCAGACCTTTGTTAAAACTAACTGAGAACGATCCATACTTCATTTTATAAATTCGAAAGTAACTCTGTCTCTCTGTCACCTTTTCACGCCTAAACCACTGAACGGATTTTGGCAAGGAGATAGATGGCACCCTGGGGAAGACATAGGCTACTTTATATCGACATGAAGCGCGGGCGAAGCCGCGGGCGGAAGCTAGTTTTTAATAAAATGCAATAATTCTTAAGAAGGGCCCTGAGTAATAGATCGGGGCTCTCTTAGATAGCACATGTTAGTTTACAAAACGGTTACAGTCAAGATATGTATTATTATGTCTGGCTCTTATTACTAAGCTATGTAAAAGGTTGTGAAATTTCTAGAAAATCGTTCGAAACCCCGTTTCGCCAAAATCTGGTATAAATTAATGGAATACCAAGTTTGAAACGTAATATCTACCATGAGTGCCTTATGAAGTAACTATATAAATCAGTACGGATTAGTTTATAAACATTAATTAAAGATCAGGCGTTTTATAAAATATCTAAGAAATAAGTGAATGTATATGCTAGGATATTAAAGAAAAAATCGCATTATTGAAAAAGATATTAACTATTACAGATTACATTATAGATCATAATGTCATTTTGGTCGATTATGGAATCTGTATCGATTTGCACACCTATCAATCTTTGCCAATACATATACAAAACTCACACCCACTGGGCTTGAAGGGTTTCCCTAAATGTATAGGCATAAGATGGATTATAAACATTATTGATGAAAAACACTTATTGAAAAAGCTTACATAATCAGCCTATAATGTTCCCACTGCTAGGACACAGGCCTCCTCTCTTCGAGAGGGTGTGGGCCGTTTCCACCACGCGGGCCCACTGCGGGTTGGTAGATGTCACGTCTTCGAATTTTTGAGCTCTATAACATGCCGGTTTCCTCATGATGTTTTCCTTCACCGTTTTGAGAGCAGTGGTGATGAAATTATTTACACCAAGTCAAGCGCCTGCCTGGGTTCGAACCCACGACATACGACTCATAAGTCGAAGCCGTTAACACTGGGCCATCACTGCTGAAAAAGCTTGTTCGCATGTTATGTTAAGGAATGTAAATTCTTAGAAAAGTTTCAACCATCTCATAAGAAAAGTTTTGAGTTCTCATAAGTGGATAGCTATAAGATTAGGGGAAGATCAAAGAAACGATGGATAGTGTGCAATTAAAAGATGGTATGGTTAGAATGGGGAAGACCACTGAGCTGGCGGCTTTGGCAGACGAAGACATGCTGTGCCGACCTTGAATAGATTGAGATCAGGGCAGGAGATTGGTGACGTATTGACAAAGCTGTCGATCATCTGCGCCATTAAAAATCAATTCGAATCCAAGCATAGAAATGTCTCTCCACCTGGGGGCATAAGACGGTCACTTTGCATAACATAGCATAATCAGCCTATAATGTTCCCACTGCTGGGACACAGGCCTCCTCTGTGAGAGGGAGCAGGCCGTAATCTACCACGCGGGCCCAGTGCGGGTTGGTAGATGTCACAAATGTCTTTGAATTTTTTGGTTCTAGGACATGCCGGTTTACTCACGATGTTTTCCTTCACCGTTTTGAGAGCAGTGGCAATGAAATAATTTACACAAAGTAAAGCGCCTGTCAGGGTTCGATCCTACGACCACCACTGCTCTCGTATCGATCAATTTGGCAGAATCATAATAGGAAAATATTATGAATCATCATAAAATGTCATAAAATGACAATTCATAATAATGATAAGTCATAATCTGTTTGAGAGTTTTGTGTCAAATTATATTAATTGCTAATGACAACTAGGAATTTAGGAAATGAATTGCTTCAAGAGGAATTGCTAATGTGGCCGTTTACAAATCTCACCGTGAATGAGAAGTTACCTTGAAGTGAGCTGTCAATGCCTAGCGTCAGGTGGAATTACAGCTCACTTCACCTAAGTTTCCACGTTGAGATTTGTACAGATCTGACCCAGGTTTGTCATATTATGAGACAAGAACACAACAACGTCCTACATTCCATCACTTATTCAAATGACCATTATAAATCGTTCAGGAATCACGACAAGTCACAACCCCATTCAGGAGCAATCGATTCATTGAGTAACGTCCAGGCTGCGATCACCGCTATTTTTAGAGATGGTCAATACCTCGTTGATAGCATATGATCAACTGGATCTAATAATAGAAAATGCATCAGTGAACATGAGAGTGCCGCGTGGCGTTTTATTGATAGTGGGCCTAAGGATCGCTACTAGTTCAGGAGTGGTTCGTTTAGGGACGAGTCTGTTTTAGGAATTTTATTTTGGGAATTGTGGTCAGTAATAGAAGTGAATTTTACCCAGTGTATGTTCTATGTTAGGCGTTTAGTTTACGCACTTGGTCATAAAGTGGACCATTGTGCGTGTGACCCAGTGTATATATCGCAGGATAACCAAATCTCATCTTTGTTGTTCTGCAGAGATTTTTCGACTACAGAGATTGAACATGCCTGCATTTAATAGGTCTTTCTGCCTTTCAGGTGCAGTTGATTTATTTAAGCTTACTTTTTACCAATTTCTCGACAACAGCCGAATAAATGTTTTATGGAATATCGAGAATCACTAACAAATCACATAAGTATTGATTTAAATGTCAAACATTAGTTTTAATTCGCAAACACTCTGATCATCATTTCAGCCGAAAGACGTAAACGACTGGACATAAGCAAGCCTCTTCGACCAGTTTTGTGCTTCTCGCATCCAGCGGATTCCTGCGGCCATCACAAGGTCATCGTTCTACGTTGTAGGAGTCTTGCAACGTTATCTTCTAGTACGCAATCACCACACCAGAATCTTTCGGCCCCATCGGCCATCTGTTCTGCGAGTAATGTGCCTTTTTCCCACTGCCACTTATGTTTGGCAATAGCCTCCTGATACATAACATCAAGCCTTGTTTCCCCGTAGGGTTAGGCAGAGGTGTACTCATAGTAGGTAAACCAACATTTCGCGAGCCGGGCGAGCTTATTGCCATCAACCGGGCACAGATCCAGACTCCGGGCTGCTACTGAGACTAATGAAAAAACCCAATAACGTCTTGCCCGACCTGGGAATCGAACCCAGGACCTCATGCTCAGCAGTAGCGCTTACGACACCAACACTAACGAGGCAGTCTGATACCCAATCAAAAATAGCCGAATCTAGACCAGACCGTTTGAAATCGATAGCGATCAACATTAGACTCGTTACAGCAATGAAGACACGCATCAAATCATAACTAACTTCTGTGCAATTAAGAAACGGCACGTACTTCATGATATATCGGTTCGTCATGTGATTTCTTTCATCAGTTTGTTAATTAAAAGTACTTTATTGACAATTTAGTAAGTGATGACAGAAATTCATTCAGATAAAGAATTGCAGAGGTCGGGGGCCTTACCGTGGAGGTATTCCACTCTTTTTTTTTTTTTTTTTTTGAGCTTGGGAAATCATCAAATGACATCTCCCGCTCTGGGCGGAGTGGAATGGCGGGTCAGACTTTTACTGTCTAAAACCCACCCGTGTTCCTTCAGTTGCCTATTGCCAAGGTCCCGGTATCCCTTTCGGACTTTCCCGCAACCCTGGCAGTTTCCAGTCTTAGCACTGATTTCAACAGCACTTGTCCGAATCGCACTTGAGCACTTCCATTAACAGCACTGAAACAAAATTTTGATAGGTGCGGTTCGGTGGAACAGTTTATTCCCTGGACTCTTATTGCAGGTCAATATTAGACCAAAAGGGAAGTAACCCTGAATGAGGACAGCTGTGCTGCTGGGGAGTTTGTTGCGGCACTTCTTCTTCCCAGCTAAAGGGGGGCTATCTTTTGATGTCCAAAAATCAAAACATAGCCCCTTTAGCGAGCCTCCTTTTATTTAATGAATCATGTGCACATGGCTCAAAATCGCATGTTAAAATCAATGTCATAAGGGATGCACTTTGTTTTGGTTCTAAGAACCGAAAATGATACCAAAAAGTCCCTTCGTCCAATTTACGAGTTTCAAAAAAGGGTCCTACAAACATACCTAATCAAAAAAGAATGCGGCATGCGGGTTGATTCATTGTAAAGTGCATAGGAACATTATGTATTGTAGATGAGAAATAAAAACTGATTTTCTATTTTCAGATATACAATATAATCAATCTGCCTAGCCTTTTCCCAACTATGTTGGGGTCGTCTTCCAGTCTAACCGGATGCAGCTGAATACCAGTATTTTATATGGAGCGACTGCCTATCGGACCACACAACCCAGTTGGGTAATACGATACCCCTTGGTAAGACTGGTTGTCAGACTTTCGGGCTTCCGGCTATCCGTAACGACTGTCAAAGATCAAAAAGTCAGCAACACGGCTGTCTGTTCAGTTAGAAAAAAAATGATTCTATGTTTCTAGAATCATTTGGCATTGAGTGGCAAGGCAGGGTTTCAAGCAAATATGTAATGAATTTAACAAATACAATATTTTGACGACTTTAAAAACAGTAGCATAAATAATTAAAAATGATCATTCTCAAAACATCTCAGAATTTAATTAGCGGTCTTCGCAGAAACATACCAGAAAACGACAAAAACTGCGCTTTTCCATTTCTTAATTTCCGTTGAAATCTAATTAATAAACGGAAAAAGGAATACTTCTCTTTGAAAGATAACCCGGGCATTGAACCGGCGACCCGAGCGGAGCGATATCGCCGCGAGCTATAAATTAGGAAAAATTTTCGTTATCTACGGATTTTTTCCCCATAATATGAAGGACAATGAATGGTTGGCTGGGGTGGTTTTACTAACTTTTAAAATCCATTTGAGTGAGGTGCAGTTTTGAGTTTATGCAATAAAAAAAATTAAGGATTATTGTTTTATTATTTTTAATTGTTGTAGCTAAAAAATAAACGTGTTACGTAAATATACTCTCATTTAACATGTTTTTTTTTCTGTGCGCAAGAAAAAGTTTTTAAAATACCTGCCAAAATTACGTAATAATGACTTATTTGTTAACATCATCATAAGTTGCTAACTTTAATATTATAAATTCTAAAATGAGTTTGTTTGTTTATTACGCTTTCACGCTAAAACGGCTGAACGGATTTGGATGAAATTTGGCAAATGAGAAGACCACAACCTCATCCTGGATCGCAGACGAAGTCGCGGGCAACAGCTAGCTACTATTACATTATGTAAATAACATCTAGTTCCTAAGATTGTATTGCTTATGTAAACTTAAGTAAATAATCGTATACAAGGAATAAAAAGCTGATGCGATGATTTTACTAAGATCAACAATTTATTCATCTACAGTTCTTCTGTTAGAAGGCACAATCGTCACATCTTTAGACACAATAGGAATCAATTCCTTAGCCTCTTCTACAGGTTTCAACCCCTTTATACAATCAGAAATCTCCTGCAAACTCATATCTTTAGTTTCAGGTAGATAAAAATATATCAAAACAAAACATACGGATGAAGATATTGCAAATAATAGGAACATACCATGCATACCTAAAACTTCAAAAACGAAAGGACTTACTTTTAGAAACGTCCCATTCATTAGCTTTAGAGATAGCGCTATAGCGCACATAGATAAACTTCTGCAGTCTGTAGATATTAATTCACCACATATAGATGTACATAGAATCATTGGTCCACAGCTTATGGCTACCGAATAACATATTAACAATGAAATTGATAAATACTTGTTATCTGACACTACTGATGCTTTTACTAAATAAAGATATAGTGATAATAAATACAAAAATGCAATGGAAATAGAAGAAGACGTAAGTAATAAACTACGTCTTTTAAATGCTTTTGATAAAGCACATCCTACATACATTGTCGAAACTGTCACAGTATCCAATATTAGCATACCAGCATAAGCAGTAGACTCATTGTGCGTTATTTTCTTTAGTATATCTATAGCGTACACTGTACATATTAATTTCCCTGAAAATATATATAACGCCATCAATAATATAGAGAATAGCACAGGTTTGTAAAATTCTTTCTTAACCACAAATTTTATAGAATTCAAAACTTGGTTTCTTATAGATATTTTGCGTCTATCATTTTGATGATCACTTATAAGTTTCTCGAGTTCTTTTTCAGAAGACATCGATGAACCTTTCAGCCATCTATGGGCTTTTGCGCACTGATCAAAGCGACCTTTAGTTGCCAACCACAGTGGAGATTCTGGCCAGAAATATAGTGTGCCTAAACTGTATATAGCACACATCAATCCAAGCAGGGCTATCTTTTTCCAATGGAAGAATGTTCCTATAACATTTGCGGCTAGTACACCCCAAAAGAATGTCGCCGATTTGATGGTCAAGAAGAGTCCTCTGTTTTGTGTTGATGTATACTCCGTGATGATGGCAATTGAGATGGTGATGTACGAAGCCATGATGACTCCTTGGAATATTTCGCTGATGAGGATCATGTAGATGTCATTGCTGTTGTAGAAGATGATGAAACCGATGAACGATGAAACGCAGACGACGCTGTACGAGATCTTCCTGCCCACTACCGCAACTAAGATCGGCAGGATTATAACCCAAGGCATCCCGCTGTAGCTGAACACGGCAGCTGGAAACACAATAATAACTCATAAAGTAATTGTACATTAGAGGTGTAATTTCCATCTGGAATTGCTCAGTAGCAGCCCGGAGTCTGGATTTGTGTCCAGTTGATGGCAATAGGCTCGCCCCCTATTACATGGGACTTAAACATAACTGGAGAAATGTGGCCTGTGCCTAAATCTTCGGGGAATGCAGGTGTGAATATGTTATGTTATTTCGAAAAAGTTAGAACTATTTTTCTTAGCGTTGCATTTTATAGCAATTGCTTTGTTAGTATCAGTGATACTAAATAAGAGACACTTAAAAAAAAAATGGTTTATTTAAAGTGGATTATTCATTCACAACTAGAAGTAACAGGTTTTGTTGTTGTTATCTCACAATAATAAAAATAACTGGTATGACTTTTGAGACAAACCTATGTGTTTGTCAGGCATATATTTTAATCAATTAATCTATACTATAATGAATAACATTATAAAAAGGTTAAATTTGTGTGTATGTATGTAGGGTGTAATCTTCGGAAATACTAATCCGATTCCGAAAATCCTTTTACTAATGGAAAGATACAGTATTACCGTGTGTCATAGAAATTTTACGCGAAGTCACGGGTCAGTTTTAAAATGTTTTCGTCGGTTTCCGACAAAATAGAAATTATTGAATGAAATTCAAAAAGTTGCACAACATTATATCTATACATCTTTAAATAAAACTAGGAAGGAAACCATCGTGAGGAAACTGTCATGCCTGAGAATTATTTCTCGACAGCATGTGAAGCAAAGTCAGAGGCGGCATAAAAACTCTAACCATTCGAAAAAAAAGAAAATTATAATAGTACAGTACTTTAGGATGAATCTGAATTGGTTGTTTGTTACTCGAGTAACAAACATCCAATTCAATTCAAATCGCCGTTTTTGTGCGTTTGATCAAACACAAAAACGGCTGGTTTGGATGAAATTTATCACACAGATTAATTAATAACCTGAATTAACAAATAATTATGATACTTTTCATAATTTCCGACATCAACGCGGGCGATGCCGTTAGCAAAAGCTAGTCTTGAATAAGTCCCAAAAATACCTACGTAACCAAGAGGCCATCTCCGGACTGACAGCATCAGTGGAGTTAGCTTCTCGTCGGAGTTGAGGGACCAACACCGTCGGAGACCCAATGCAGAGACCCAGCATAAAGAAACATGACCAGGCGCCAGTGCTGATCAGTAACTGGAATGGAAACATTTGTTTTATATTAAATTATCAAAACAGAAGGTCACGAGGTACTGTTCATTATAGCAGAAACTTATGGACGAATCTTACAAAATTGTCGGATTGTCAGACTCGTTGGGGTCAGACCCGTGCTGGGGTGTCACCTGTCGCCGGTTGGTTTTTATTAAATAGGCTCCAGCGAACACTAGAACTAGCCAGATTTTTCAATGTGTTTCAAAACTAGACTGCTAGGTATTGCCTGCGAATTCACGCGTGTTTTCGGGAATTTTTTCATGAATATTTCAAAATAATAATTAAGATTATTATTTATTCATTATTATTTTTTCGTTATTAAATATTAATTATATTATAACTGGGGTTAATGTTTTTCGAAATCCGTTCAGCCATTTATGTCTATTTTTGAGTAAAAAACAACCTAAATTGCTAATGGCTAATCTCTAGAACTACCAGTCGAATTAGATTTTTTTTTTGCATTTAATAGCCCATTTCTTGAGGAAGGTATTTAACATCATGCCACGACTCTAAGGAGCCGAGTAAAACGTCAGAGTCAAAAAGTCAGAAAGTACAGTAAGTACCTAAGCGAAAACGAAGTAATAGCGCGGTCGGGCGATGCGATGCGAGGCAGGGACGGGGGAAGCTAGTTTATGTTAGTTCATAATACATCATGTAACAAAAACCCGGACAGGGTTTTTGTTACATGATGTCCGAAACCCCGGCCTAGGTACCGCAATAACATTAGGTACTAAAAAGTAATTAAAATTTATTATATTTTTTTTTTTGTGAAAATAAGAACGTTATTACCATTTAAAATCCACATTTTTAGTACCTAAATTGCTCCAATTTCATTATAAATTAGTACATTTTCTGCAGTGGTCATATGTTATGACTGGTAGACACCCGCTAAATGACGGCCGCCCGCGCCCCATTTATAAACCCGGTAAAAAATTCCCCATTGAAAAAAAACGCAGCGAATTTTTGTTTTCTCTTTTCCAAAAAAAAACCACATTAATAGACTCAGTATGATTCTTAACAACAACCTCACGGAACGGACACGCTGTATAATTATGTTTGTGACTATTATTTAAATCAGGTAATAAAAATACTCGTATCAACGCATAAGATTGAATAGTTTACGGTGTAAATATAAATAACACGAACAAAGTACAATTCAAATAAAATGATTATTATACCAGTTTATTTGATATTTGTTTTTTAATTATTGTGTGTTCAATTCCGGCCTCATCTAGTTTTAAAACATATTGTTTTGTGAAAAACCAATGTAGAGAAATAAATACTTAGCATTTAAACGAGAAGTAGATGGAGTTTATACACTCATTTGAGTTGATGATGCTCATGTTGTTGATGCTCATTGAGTTTGAGTTTTGAGTTTGAGTTTGAGTTTTGTGTGCGTGTGTACGCACGACATTTAGAGCTATTCGAACATAAATGTAGGGAACAGCTAAATTTTTTTCGCGAGAGATTAGTTTCGTGTATGCACAGATACACCATGTATAATAAGTATTTATTATTTAAGTCGTATGGTGTTGGTTACGAATAGCACAAACGCCTTCTTCTCGGCGTGTCGTCAATTCGACTAAGAGAGTTAGTTGAGTTACATTCTAACGGCGGCGATAGAGTTCACCACTCACACGATTTCTCGCAGAAAAGCGACGAAAAGTGGTATTTGGTTAGTTGATTCTGACAATAAGCAGTCTCTGCCTATGGGATTATGGGCGTACATTATGTACCTATTTATATTGCCGGGAATACCCAACTCGAAGATATTTTAAAGAACAAAAATCACCCCTGATGAAAAACAATTAGCTATATCACATATGTAGCCATCGAATCATAATTACAATGAAATATTTACAGAATGACATCACTAAATATCACTAAAATTCTGAGCTACATCCTGTATCTGTTCGCTCTGGGTTTTTTTTTTTTGTTTAGTTGGAGCCTTGAACCTGGATGAAATCGCGGGTACCTAGTTTATTTATTTCAAACTAAATAATAATTATGTTTTTGGTACAAAATCATGCGCCACTATTATTATTCGCTTTTGTGTCGACTAAAATAGATGAAAAACTCGTCCGAGAATATTTTTTCTACTAGTTAAAAGGTCACATGATTTTAGAAAAAACTTGTTCTCGAGTTATACACGCACTACTATTACAAATAGAAAAGATTTGTATTTTTTTTGTAATTAATAAACTCAAAAACTACTGGACCAATTTTAAAAATTCCTTCACCAGGAAGCATAATGCTATAATTATTATCACTGAGTAACATCCTAATCCTAACTAATATTATAAATGCAAAAGTGAGTTTGTTTGTAAAACGGCTGAACGGATTTCGATGAAATTTGGCACATGGGTAGACCATGACCTGGAATTCCCTCGGGATCGAGAATTACGCGGGTAAAACCGCGGGGCGCAGCTAGTAGGCTATCCTACCTATCTTACTATAATAAATGCGAAAGTGATTTTGATTGTTACGCTTTCACGCTAAAACGGCTGAACGGATATGGATGAAATTTGGTACAGGGGTAGAGAAAGACATAGGCTACTACATACTGCGCGTGTGAAGCCGCGGGCGGAAGCTAGTAATGCATAAAGACTAAGTAGGTAAACATAGGGCATCAAAAAATTCGACCGCATCGCTGTTAATAGGAAAAGTGCCAAAAAGGACAATGCTGCTACCAGCCTTTGTTTGTTGACGTTGTATGGCATTGATTCCTTGCCCCCCTTGTTTATTAATTGTCATTATTTCAAATTATGTAAATAAAAAATAAAATAAGTAAATTACAATTATAAAATAATAATTTATTATGGAAATTGAAATATACAAACAATTAATTAGGTACTTACCTGTCTCAAAAAATAAATCCATACAAAACCATCCCTTGGCAAGTCCGATTCACTCATTTTAAAACTCACCAAAACTTGGGAACTACAAAACTCACGCGATGTCAACACAAATTAAATTATATGTTAAGCCTATGCTGTATTTATTATACGCCTATGCTGCCAAGTAAGATTTTAGGGTATTGCAAGAAAATTAAATAAACGATCGAATAAAAAAAAAATGTGTTATGCCAAATTGTATTTTTATTATTACAAGCCTTTGTTTTTTTATCACGTTGCCACTTCAGAGCAAGCGTAAATGTACGTCGTTAGTGACATATGTCTTTATAAAAAAGAAAGAAAGAAATAAATCATTTATTTGCTAAAATAATGTAGGTATACATGTAAGTTGGAATATTTGTAAATTGTCCCGATACATTTTGCCTTACGGCATGACTTAGTGATGGATACATCAGACAGAATGCTCTTTACATAACAATAGGGAATATGTATGTATTTTTTAAGATTTTTATTCGATAGTTTACATCGCCAAATAATAGTTTAAAAAAATTCGACGGCAAAAAAGCAATTAAAAGTGCTTAAAAAAATGTTAAAGATATCACACCGATCCGGGCTATTTAAATGCCCTCCATTTGGCGCGCTTGGTGTGATGATGTACATAACAGTCTATGACAAAAAAACAAACAAGTGTCAAGTCAATGTCAAACACTCCTTTTTGTAGGAGTGTTACGTCACATCCGCTCTGACCAATATCATCGCTTTTCAAGTGTTTGAATTCCCACAGTTTTTTGGCACTTTAAAAATAAAAATCTCGCTCATAAATAAATATTTTTCAAAAATATTGATAGAGGCATTATTCTGAAGTAATATAGTTTATAAAAAAAATACTTGACCCTTATTTGAATCAAATGCATAATTTCCTAGGTAAGTAATGTACGGAATCCTTACTAATATTTGATTTCTTTAACTCCAGTTTCATTATGGATGCTCTTCCAGTTTGACAATAAAAACGTGTTAGGCCAGTTATATTGAGAATATTTTGGTTGTACAGTCAACAAATTAATAAAGAGATTATAGTATGCAGGTGAAATTGTAAACATAGTCACATTACAGCACAGGCTGAACATTTAGTATTGTTTTTAAATAACTACGAAAAACAGTTGATTTGTCGGTAATACAGGGTGTAATAAGACCCTTCTCGAAGCCGTCATCTACGCATACTTTAGGTACACTAAACTTACTTTGTACACAAATATTATTGCTGGGAAACGACTATTACTTCTGGTGTGAATATTCGCTGTTTACAGTACTGCGCAGTGTAACGCACGCAGAACATTGTGCTTATGGGTGCATGCAGAGGTACAGGACTTGTATTCAAATTAACATCTAAAACTCGTTTTCCTAAAAATAAAAGTTAGAACATTTACCTCCAATATCTCCGTAATTACAAGGACACCAGGAACCGAATGGTAAATTACAAAAAAAAAAAAAATGGGAAGAATAAGACTCTCGACTTCGATACGGTATTTCAACACCCGTTATAATATGATCTACGGAATGATAAAATTATCATTGAAACTTACTTTTGTTTGTGTAGTGCAAAGATGTTTCTGCGTGTTACCTACGCATTTTTTTTTTGTTAACTGTACTCAAATTGGAATAAAGCATGCTTAGCGGACAGATTTTGTGATATTTTTAGCTATGCTTAAACTACAAAGATATTTTTTTTTATTTATGTCACAAAGAGAAATAATAATTAAATTCAGTGCATATTTTAAAATGACAAATTATCTAAATGGGTACCTTGTATAATAACATAAACTTATTATTATATTATTGTTTTAATTAAAAATCGAAGGTAACTATACAAAGGTAGGAAAGTTAAGAACGTCAATTTTAATTTAGTTAGGCGTACCAAATATATTATATTCTAGACTATAACCACAAACAACAAGGTTTTTTACAACGTCTTAAAGTTATAACTAAAATAAATAGAAATGAAAATTCCTTTACTGTCGCGAGTTAATACATTCATCTGATCTTTGAGTAATCTAACATAAGCATCGTATTGTATTGCACAAACGTACTGCTACTGGTTCTCAAACTAAGCTTGAGCTTGGATTTTGGGAAACAGTGTTCAGCCGCAGGAAGTACCACACATTTTTTATATTTATTGAAAACTTGTGCACTTTTTGGGTGAACAAAAATCATGGAACTCGCGTCATCGTCACGCTTGAAGAAATGAATGAATGTTACTTAGTTTCCACTTCTATCGGCAGTCCCCAAATACGGGCAGTCTTTGGGGACTGGCGATAGAAGTGGAAACTGTTTGCCGCATGTTTTTAACTTAAATATGATGAAAATAATGACTAGCTTCATAAACAATTGTCTCGTGGTTTTCTTCTAACTCTTTTCCGGTGGTAAGAAGTTGGCCTCTTCTGGCACAACAGGACTCTTCTTAGTTCCCTTCATCCATTCGGCAATTTCTTGCAAGGTCATATCCTTGGTTTCAGGCAAGAATGTATAGATCAAGAACAAGAAAAATGAAGTAGACAAACCAAAGAATAAGAAAGCACCATGAGTACCCCATGATTTAAATAATAATGGTGAAAATTTCACTAAAGTACCTAAAAGTATCTTTGAAGATAAATCCATACAGCATGATGAGAGACCTCTGGCTTCGATTGAAACTAACTCTCCAGAAATAGTTTGGGTCAATATAACAGGTCCAAAACATAGACCCATCGAATAACCAATTAACAAAAATATAGCAAAATAGTTATTCTCAACTACAAGTGATAGCTTAATTAAATATGCGTATAAAGAAATTGATAAAAGGAAGCCAATTCCTACTAATGATGAGCCTATTAATAATTTCTTTCTTGGCAATACTTTTGCAACTAAGCATCCTATATACATGCAGAATACTGTGACACCATCTAATACTAACATTGCTGTATATGGTGATATGTGATGTCCAGCAGTTATTTTACTAATTATATCTATCGCATATACACTAAATACTACCTTGCCAGAAAATATATATAAAGAGTGCACTAACAAACATAAAATTAAAGGCTTATAAAACTGCCTTGACGATATCACTCTTAAATACCCTGTAACAAATCCTTTTAATTCGAAATTCTTAGATTTCGCCTCTAAACTGAGATTCTTCTGATAGTTTATCAACTTTTCTAAATCAGCTTCCGCTTGCTTGCCCTGTCCCATCATCCATCTATGTGTGAACGCGCATTTTTCATATCGTTGTTTTGTTGCTAACCAAAATGGTGATTCTGGGAGTACGATTGCTACTAATAATCCGTAGGCACTGCAGATAATACCAGCGATGCCAATGTTTCTCCAATGGAAAAAGGTCCCAATAGCATTTGACATGAATATACCCCAGAAGAGGGTTGCAGATTTGACAGTCAGGAAAAATCCTCTGTGCTTCGGTGAGGTATATTCTGTGATGATCATAACTGACACAGTGAAGTGGGATCCTGTGTTGATGCCATTAATCACCTGACTAATGATGATTTGGTTGACAGTAACGCTCAAGTAGAAAACCGTGAAGCTTATCAAATTACTGATAGTGACAAACATAAACGTGTACTTTCTTCCGATATATTTCATGAAGATTGGTAGAATGAAGGTCCAAGGCAAGCCTGAGTAGACCATGATGGCAGCTGAAAAATAAAGGAAACATAAATGAATGCTTTATGGACCAAAAAGTTGTATAAAATTGTTAACTTTATTGCTAGAGTCAACGCAAATGTTTTATTTTATCCTTGCAAACCAACGCCTGACGTTATTTTATTAGTTTGACAACATGGAATGTTAAATTGCTAAGTAGGTCTTCTACGTCATTACTATAACGTTCGGTTGTCTCTCTTGCAATTACTAATTACTTATGAGATTAGATATCCGTCTAATCTAAAAAATGCTACTTCCTGTCACTTTTTTTTGGAATATTTAACAAATTCAGGAGGCTAGTTCTAGGAGTCCTTTGATTAATGTACCCTTTGGAGCTCACAATAATCTACTTACGTATCCAAGACGCAGTTGATTCACTGACAGCATCAAATGAATTAGCCTCCTTCCTTATCTGCGGAATGAACACTGTGGAGGCGCCGAAAGACATGCCCATGATGAAGTAGCACATCCAACCACCACTGCTGATCATCATCTAGAAGAAGAGGATCAATAAAATACATGTTATTACTATCATCATCAAAGACGTTCACTGCTGGGCATAGGCCTCCCTTAAGTGTCACTATATCGGCCAGTTCAGTGTTTCTCGCATCCATATGCTAATTAGTAAATGACAAGAATAGATGAGGATTAATGCTAAAAACAAAAAAAATATATATATATATAATGCAGTGCCCGGCCAACTCTTTAATAATTAATCTATTTATATTGTAGTGCCATCGTAAATCATTACAGACAGGACTATTGTTGCCGTTAATCCTGATATGGTTGTAAAACACAGATAAAAATGCCGCACAATGATTTTTGATATCACTGTCCCGCATGACCGTCAGCTTAGTGATAAAGAATTCATTAATTGTTTTGACTTGGCATTCGAGGTTGTTAACATGAGAGGTATAGACTCAGCGGTCAATGTGGCCCTAGAGCCTACATCAACACCCGAAGAGGCTCTATGACAGATAGTTCCAGGGTTTCAGGGTTTCATTAAGTTCTGAGTTGAGCTCCACTATTACTGACAAATGCTTGCACTGACTGGGCAGGTCCACTCAAATCTGTGTGGTTCTTTCCTCAAAAGACCATTTCAGACTCTTATCTACATGGTCCTCATATGGCCTGACCAAGATTATGTCTGGACTTTAAAGGAGACGGTGACCTCTGAGTTTGTTTCGGCCTTTCTTCTCAGAGTAGTCACTTAGGAAACGCCGACCTCATCTAGCTTATTTTTACAACTTTTTAATATGACGTGTAAAAGTGATTCCAATATCCTATTTACAGAATAAACAATTTCATTTCATTTCATTTCATGAAGATAACGGTAAAACAGTAACTATGGAGTTTCTTTCTGGTACTTCTTTATAGGAAACGATGAATTGGAACCAACACCTAGCTTTTAACGTTACATAGGTTCCCATGTGGGCACTTATGTGAAATAGAATATTTTGAGTTGAGTTTTGAATAAGAATTTGAATTTGAATCTTGGTCGTGATTTTTAGCTAGGTTTAATATAGTATTTTAAAGATGATGGTCATTGGCAATAGCTTTGCATTATAGTCCAGATTTTCGTTACACATTTGAGTCTATAGCTTTATAAAGGCGACGATGCTTTTGTACACGGTTCAATAATAGTAAGACTGAGGAATTAGGTCTTCAGGATTTATTGTATATCCTTCTAATTTAAATTGTATATCATTCTAATTTAATCTATGGCTTTTACATACAATTTGTAAAAAATCAGCGCCGTGAAGTTTAATTCAATTGATACTGATAAATTATGTAATGGATTTTATAATACTTCCTGTTGTTTATATTAAAGAAATTATCGTAATTTTTCTAACACATCAAGGATTGAGAGTTTAGATAGTGATGCGATGGCAACGTTTTGTGCGTCTCCTTTTAGAAGCGGGACTGTTTTCATTGGAAAAAAATTGGCAGTCGTTTGAATTTAGAATTCCTAATGGATTTTTGGTTAATTTTACTATACGAGTATCTTCAGCAATCAATTTGCCTAGCCTTTTCCCAACTATGTTGGGGTCGGCTTCCAGTCGAACCGGATGCAGCTGAATACCTGTATTTTACATGGAGCGACTGCCTATCGGACCTCCACAACCCAGTAACTGTGTAATATGATACCCCTTGGTAAGACTGGTTGTCAGATTATCGGGCTTCTGACGACCCGTAACGACTGTCAAAGATCCACGAATGACAGCCAAAACCGACGGTTTATCGTGCTGTCCAAGGCACGGAGGAGTCTCGGTGGATGTTAAGTTGGTCATCTCCATGGACCAGCCCCGGCAAGCGTAGCTTAACCTGATACATCGACCCGTGCGGCTGTTAGTACTTAGCCACGAGCTCCTCAATATTTTAGCAATATAAAAGCAAAACGTTTTATTGTTAGCAGCGTTGAAATAGCTCGCTGAATCTTTTCCAATGGCCAAGCATTTTAACGGATTTGTTATAAGATTTAGAAATCAGAAAAAATCATTACAGTGTGGTGATTGTATAATAAATGACTTGAAAGAAAACATAAATAAATAGGAAACTATCGTGAAAACACATTTAGCTTTAAGAAAAAAACCCATTACGTACCTGTCTAAAGAAATATTTCCGCGTCTCCCATTTATTTTTTCGTTCTACACGTTTTTCCAACTCATAATCTTCCATTTTGCACAAAATCACTTCGCAACTGCTCGATTGAAGAATCACTTAAAAGTTAATATATAGGCTTTATCTAATCTTTTTAATTATTGGATAAAATTTGATTTATTTGGCACTATTTGATAAAGATTATTATTTTCTTTGTAAGTAGCCTCTTATCGTGTAAGTCTTCAGTTAAAGTCAAAATGTGAAAATAAGGATTAAATGGACTTTACAAAAGGGTCAAAAACCTGCGGACTTCAGACAAACAAGACCAACCATTTTACGGCCCTACCCTACCTCAAATTGCTTAGCATGATCCTCCGTTATGCCGAAAATAATGCAGCATTAATTTTGAAAGAAACAAGTTAAAGTTGAGGATTGATGCTAGGTCCTGTCCTATGTTTGGCGAAAGCACGATTACATAAAATTTATCTGTAAAAATAAAACCAAAGTTACCTCTGAACCGGATATAAAACCGCTGGTATTAAAAAAATACTTTAAAGTAGATCACGAAATTTTGCATAATAACTGAACTAACTATAAAGCAGGTCTTATGTTTTTTTTTTTTTATTACCATTATTTTCACCATAAAAAGCAATTACTTACCTAAACTATTCGAGGCTTTAGAGCCGCCAGCACCCCACTCCATCTCGCTCTCACTCAGGCCGCGAGTAGTATGGTGCAAGCGAGATAAAATTTGAGAAAGGGTAGGGCCTTAAGAAGTTATGTACAGACGCCAGCACATCAAGCTACTACAATCTGTCAAATTTCTTTAATAGATTTTCAACTTTATCGCTAAAGCATTAAGGTTCAAGGTTGATTGGGAAAATCTGACAGTTTTGGGTAGCTTGACCTGCTGGCGTCTGTACAAACTGAGAACAGTGGTGGCCCAGTATTAACGCCCGCGACTTATGAATTGTAGGTCGTAGGTTCGAACCCAGAGAGGCGCTTTACTTTGAATAAATTATTTCATTAACACTGCTCTCGAAACGGTGAAGGAAAACATCGTGAGGAAACAGGCATGTCCTAGAACCAAAAATTCGACGACATGACGTGACATCTACCAACCCAACTTCCTCCCACCGAGCAGACAGGAGAACAGGAGCCGTGTGTCCCAGCAGTGGAAACGCTGACTAAGTTACTATGAGATGCGCTATAGTCTGCGTCCAGCGCTCGGTGTGGCAACACGTCGTGTTCTGGTTTGCAATTGGTCAATCGTCATCCTGAGGATGCCTCGTTGAGAGGTGAAACACGTATCGATTTCTTACAAGGTTTTTTAATGACTCTTGAAGAATTACTAAATATATTTACGTCAATTGTATTTCAGCTAATACTGGTTATGTTACCACAGACGTGCGGCTTCCTGTACTATCCCACTGTGGTTATACTAGTGAAAGTCTATGGTACAGTTTGCACGGTTGACTATCCTATTTCAAAACAGTTTTCAATCTATTGAGTGATAATTAAAAACAGGTTGAAAAAGGATACATGATGGATTAAGGTATAACTGGATATAATATTGGGACACAGGCAAAAGTAATCATTTTAGAGGGATTCGGTAAATCGACGGCGTTCGGGAATAAAATTCAAATCGCTTTTGTGACGGTAATTCTTTTAAATTACTTATTCTCTAGCAGAAACCCTAGAAATAACAAAAAAATATTTTATTCGATACAGTATATAAAAAAATATTTTTAATTGCTGCATCCTTCTCTCGATCTACTGACTTTTTCTAATGAAAAGAAACAGTGTCCTTTGGCTCCTAGCAGCAAGATATCCTTGATCAGTGATCTTTACAAAATTGTCCTGACACTACTTCATAACAGGTAAAAATTTAACTTCTTCTTGCAAAACAGGACTTTTCTCAGACCCCTTCATCCACTCCGCAATTTCTTGCAAACTCTTATCTTTAGTTTCAGGCAAAAACATATAAATTAAAAACAAAAATATGGAAGTAGAAAGACCATAAAATAAGAACGCACCATGGGTACCCCATGACTTGAAAATGTATGGAGAAACTTTAACTAAAGTACCTAAAAGTATTTTAAGACATAAATCTATACAACAGGATGAAAGGCCTCTAGATTCTATGGACACTAATTCTCCAGAAATAGTTTGAGTCAATATTACAGGTCCAAAACAGACTCCAACTGAATATCCTATTAACAAAAATATGGCTAAGTAATTATTCTCTTCTAAAACAGATAATTTAATCAAAAATGCATACAAAGCAATCGATAAAAGAAATCCAATTCCTATAAGTGAGGAACCTATTAATAAAATTCTTCTAGGCAACAATTTTACAACAATACATCCGATATACATGCAGAATACTGTGACACCATCTAATAGTAACATAGCTGTATATGCTGACAATTTGTGTCCAGCTGTTATTTTACTAATTATATCTATAGCATAAACACTAAATACAACTTTACCAGAAAACACGTATAAAGATTGAATCAACAAACTCAAAAGTAATGGTTTATAGAACTGCTTCGAAGATATAATATTGTAATAATTAGTAATGAATCCTTTTAACTCAAAACTTTTGGGCTTAGAATCTATGTTGAGACTCTTCTGAAAGTTGATCAACTTTTCTAAATCTGATTCTGCTTGTTTTTCGTCTCCCATGAGCCATCTGTGTGATGAAGCACATTTCTCATACCGCTGTTTTGTAGCCAACCAAAATGGTGACTCAGGTAGTATGAATGCTACCAAAAGACTGTAGACACTGAGGATAATTCCAGCAATTCCAATGTTCCTCCAATGGAAGAAGGTCCCAATAGCATTAGACATGAAAATACCCCAGAAGAGGGTAGCAGATTTTACTGTTAAGAAAAAACCTCTGTGCTTAGGTGCGGTATATTCCGTGATGATCATCACTGATACAGTGAAGTGAGATCCTGTGTTGACACCGTTGATTATTTCACTGATGATGATGTGTTCAACTGTTGTGCTTAGGAAGAAGACCACGAAACTGATAAAATTGGTGACGCAGACAAATGTGAAGGTATATTTTCTCCCGATGTATTTCATTGAGGCTGGCAGGATGAACGCCCACGGTAATCCAGCATAGACCATGATCGCAGCTGAAAATTCAAAAAGAGAAATTAATTCATTATGCTGACCAGTGTAATTTAAATGGTGCAAGGGACATAGAAATGAGTTGGAAGGATTATGATTGTGAATCGAACAACATTTTCGAAAACGTACGCCCTATTACCAGATGCTACTATTTTTGCCTTTTCAGACTAAAATCAAAATCTCTTAGAACAAAGAACAATGAAACGCATTCCAATAATACTCGTGGATCAATTTAGCTGCCGTCCAATAACTGCTAATCAAATGCAGATTCAAAACATAAATCATTTTTTGCATTCGATTGTGCAACATCTTTTTTATGACCAAGCTAGTTAAGTTAATTTTAAGTAATAAGTTAAAATACTCAGTTCTGGAAAGTAATTTCCACAGATTTTAATGAATATCTGTGGAAATTACTTTCCAGAACTGAGTATTTTGAGCCCACTTAAAGTATTAGGTTTGTGTTTTTTTTAATTTAACATGAAGCCGTTTAAATCAAATGTGACAAACTAAGAAGAAAGAAGGAAATATTTTTTTAAATACTATTTTAAGTTACCTAAAACAAACTAAGAATATTCATGAATGGTATCATCATCTCCCTAGCCTTTTCCCAACAATGTTGGGGTTAACTCCCGGTCAACCTGGATTCAGCTGAATACCAGTATTTTACATGAAACGAAGCCCAAATCATATCTAATTCTAGAACCATCGCTACTTATTGAAATTCTTATTCTACTTAGAAAAAACTTAAGTTCATTTTGTTGGTAAACGATTGAAAATAAAGGTAAATAATTATCTTGTTGAGTTATTATTAACTTTGAAAACTGTACTTCGGTATTGGCAGTAGGTATGCTGTAGCCCATTTTTAGTCAGGTTTTAACATTTTACCGATCAGAGATTATCAGTCGTGCGTCAAATATGGAGTGACATTTTCCTTCTCCATGACGCAGTGTCTGTTAATTTTGCCGTTAGGCCCGTCTCCCACGACGCAACTTGAAAAGTAACGTATTACAAACTCAAATCAATAATGAGTAGCCAGAATATCAAAGCAATAGCACAGTCCTTGCACAGTTTTAGTTTGATTTTGTATCACTATCAAAATCCAAATGATTCTTATCTTCGTTGTAATTACACTCATTACACGATAATTTAAGAAGTCCGTTTTGGCGTTTCGTTCTCGTACAGGTAATAAAACGTTATGCCTTGAGAATCAGTTTTAAGCAATGGAGATAAGTCGTCGATTACAAACTCTCTAAGTATGTTCAATCAATATGTCTCGAGAATCAGTTTATAAGAAACAATTTTTTTTTTCATCGATACACGTACCGTTTTTATAGCTGTCAAAACGGACTTATCTAGGTTGCTCTTAGGGTGCCACGACACGTCTGTCAATATCACAGTGATCTTTATTATCATTACAATAAGGTTCCTGTTGAGTTGTTGCTGTCAGAGGTAAATAATTGAAAGGTCTGTAGTAGTAGACGCAATATATTGGGTCCCCACCTATGAAATTGGCGTTTTTTTTCTCACAAATAGAGAACCTCGTCACTTCTATGATTTAAAATATTCATCAATTGCTTGGTATTATATCGAATAATGACCATCCTAGACAACTACCAATAGTTAATAAACCATATTACATTATAGTTTTCTAAACATAAAAATTACCTTAAAAATGACTCCTCATTTTGTTAGCAGAAATGACCACTATTTTTTTTTTAACTTAGCCAAAACTTATTTTTGTCACTTAATCTAGGTGGCATACGTTATCTTAGTTTTTAAACATTAGTGCATAAAAGTTGTAAAACATTATTGTTCATGGTTGTTATATAAATTAAGAAAATGTTAGTATAAAATATGCAATTTCTTTAAAATTCCTCATACAAAACGCTGATTTATAGGTGGGGACATAATATTGTGATTAGTTGCATCGTTTATGAATCGCTTTTGAAATACTAGTGCAATGATGATGGGCCTTGGTACTTTAGAATCCAGTTTGTTTTCCAATATATCGATAAACTAGTCTAGTTGAATTTTAATTTAACTAAATACCAAGTTGTACCAGTTAACGAAATCCACGTAGGGGAATATGCTGATAAGTCGACAATTATAGTATTATCTTTAAAATTGTTTTTTGAACACTTGAATGCACGTGACCAGGGTTGACCTCTTCTTCGGACAACAGCCTTTGGACAGGTTTTCCTTACGTGTAAAATCTTTACGATTCATATATTTACTAAAACTTTCTTTGTAACTATAAATACAGCTATGTATTTATAGTTATAAAGAAAGTTTAAATACAACAAATCTGACTCAGATCAGACTTTTACTGACTAAAACCCACCCGTGTTCCTTCAGTTGCCTGTTGCCCAGGTCCCGGTATCCCTTTCGGACTAACCCGCAACCCTGGGTTGATTCTCAGCCTAGTTTGAATAAATGACTTTTGATTTGATTTGCTTTGATAATGTAGGTGACTTAGGTGATGGCTCAAATAAATATATTGAACAAGAAGACATGGCACTGACCACATATACATTGGATAAGGGTTGTAAGAAGACGTAATGATACTGACGATAATTGATGATAATGTTGATACTCACGTATCCAAGACGCAGTTGATTCACTGACAGCATCAAATGAGTTAGCCTCCTTCCTTATCTGCGGGATGAACACTGTAGAGGCACCGAAAGACATGCCCATGATGAAGTAGCACGTCCATCCGCCACTGCTGACCAGCAACTGAATGGAACAGAACAAAAAAATCCATAAAATTACTAGTTGACAAGGCGCATTATAATAGCCTCCACTAGTGGCATACATAGAGGGGCTCGTGGCTAAGTAATGACAGCTGCACGGGTCGATGGAAAGTTAACCTACGCATGCCAAGGTCAGTCCGTGGATGGGTCGCCATCTACTACTTATCGAGATCCTTTCGTGTCTCAGAAAGCACGTCAAAAATCTTCGAATGACAGTCATTACGGGTAGTCAAATGCCTGAAAGTCTAACAACCAGTTTTACGAAAGGGGATCGGGTTACCCAGTAACTGGGTTGTTGAGGAAACAGGTTCCATGTAAATAACCGGAATTCAGCTGCATCCGGTTAGACTGGAAGTTGATCCTTATAAAGTTGCGAAAAGGTTAGGCTGGTAATAATGGCATACATAAGTCCGTCGGAAGATATAAATTATGAGTATTGAGTATTTAAACCACGATTTGATGGACCCGCTACCACCTGCTCACTGGCTAATATTTTTACCACGGCATAAAGGCACAGAACCTGTGTGGCGGTGCTTGGGGGAGGCCTATGTCCAGCAGTTGACGTGTTTCGGCTGAAATGATGATGATGATGAACTATAGGTATTCCCATACGGTTTGTGATGAACTGATGGTCATCATTTTCCTGTCCTTGTCCCATGTTACTTGTGGTCGGCGCAACACGCTTTCTTTTTCACTCTCCCCTGTCAACAGTCCCGCTATCATTCACTCCCTTCTCTTTCATTTCATTCCTCACACAATCCATCCATCAATTTATATTCATCACTCTTTTAGTCATATGCGTTGCTTCCTTGTGATGAACTGATGGTACGAGATAAAAATACTTATGGTAACTTCAATATTTTCCTGACCGCCTAGTTATGCCAATTAGAAGAATTATAAGCCTGCATTTTAATCAAGTAGAAAAAAAGGTTCGTTTAAGTCATCTATTAATCAAATCTTTAATCTTCTAGTTATTTACTGACTCAAATAATTATACCTCCAACTATCATTAACGAGACACAATAGAATTACTAATGCCTGTACTTACAGGTAACAGATACTTAATAGGTTCCAAATTAACCGACAAAACAACAAGTATTAAATATCCAGGTATTTTCATTAAGAGCCTATAACCTCAAATTGCTTAGCATGATCCTGCGTTATGCCGAAAATACTGCTTCATTAATTTTGAAATAAATATATGTTAAAAAAATCATGTAATAAAAACTAAAACCCAACTACGACTTAAAAGGTATAAACAAAACACGTGTTAGGGCATAAATCGAACAGATTACGTGTGACTCCGGATTTTTAATTTGTCTGTCTGTGGTGTCTTGTTTATACCTTTTAAGTCGTAGTTGGGTTTTAGTTTTTATTACTTGATTTTTTTTTTAAATTCTTTTGGGGTTATAATATATATATTTTTGAAATGTGCTCATTAAGCCCTTTCATTTGATACCCAACATGGTACGACTAAACCATATTTTTTAAATTCTTTTGGGGTTATAATATATATATTTTTGAAATGTGCTCATTAAGCCCTTTCATTTGATACCCAACATGGTACGATTAAACCATTTTTTTTTTTAAGTTCCTCACTTTATGTCCTCTAGAGGGCGCCATTTTTAATTTAATGTGACTTCACATAGCCTATAACCAGCGGACAATCACGACGCTTCTAACGATACCTCATTTGTCAAATTGTGATAAGTGGTTTGGAAGATAGGAGGGAACAGATGAACATACATACATACATACATACATACATACATACATACATACCGGTCAAAATCATAACCCTCCTTTTTTCTTCGCCGTAGTCGGGTAAAAATTGAGGATTGATGCTAGGTCCTATGTTTGGCGAAAACACCATTATATAAAATTTTCTCTATAGAAAAAAATCCAAAGTTACCTCTAAACCGAACTATAAAGGTATTCAAAAAATACTTCAAATTAGATAATGAAACTTTGCATAATAACTGAACTAACTGTAAATCAGGTCTTATTTTTTTTTTACCATTATTTTCACCGTAAAAAGCAATTACCTAAACTATTTGAGGCTTGGAGCCGCCAAATTTCTTCTAGGCTTTTCCCTGTTTTCTCCCTCGGGGACCACAAGCGTGATGTTATATTACAGAAACTATGATCTTAGGTAATCCCTTCAAGTATGTCGTGAGAGCTTCTACATTTATTTATATCAAAACAGGTCTGAGCTAGGTACAGGTACTACTTATTAAATGGACGGCTTTAACGTTTTTCCTTTCTCAAATGAGTATTACTTTTGTATTAAGTGGTAAAGCAAATAATAAGTACAGCCTTGATAGCCAGGAAAAAGCACTTTTCATGTAGGAAAGTTCCAAGTTTCCAATGGTTTTACAGCTGGCCAATATTTGACCAAATCTGTCATGTGAAGTGTCAAGCGATTTTGGACCATGTGAGGTGCAACTACAGTCCTTTGACCTTTGCGTTTAAAGTGCCCTGCCAATGTTCAAGGTCAACCAGTCCCAGGTATCCTCACGATGTTTTTTACTTCACCGATGACAGCAATGTCCAAGATTAACTCAAAAAGTACGTAAGAACTGTATGAGAGAATAAAAATACAAAATAGTGTAAAAAAATAAACAAACATCATAAACAATCATATTACAAACATACCTGTCTAAAGAAATATTTCCTTTTTTGCCACATATTTTTATATTCCACACTTTTTTGTGAGTCAGAATTATCTTCCATTTTGCACTAACTATTTATTAACACTTTGTAGCTGCAGTTTTATTCGTTCACTTTTTCTTGTTATTAAAAATAGGTTTCCATGAACAGGATAAATTATTTATATTTATTAATAGAAAAAAAATGCACTATGTAGTTTATTATAATTATAATAAAAATAATGTTCTTTATTTTTATTATAATTTTCCTTAACAGTTTTATCTTGCAGTTTGTAAGAGGCTACTGAGATAAATAAGTCGATGTGGACCTTACGCAGGCTTTAAATATAGGTTCACCATTTTGTTTTGTAACTCTTTTGAGACTCTTGTCGATTTTTTTATGTTCAAAATGTATAGTAGAATAAACACCACTTTTTCGAAATGTATAATTACTAATCTAACACCTTTCTCGTGCTATCATTCGAAGGAGAATAACTACTTAGTCTGTTAAAAATCATAGCTTGCTAGTAAAACTGATAGAAAAAATAAGTTTACAATTTACGAAGCACTTTGCAATATACAAAAAAAAAAAAACAGAAATTGGAATTAAAACAGAGTTGAAAAAAAAACAATAAGACAGTATTTTTTCAGATGTTAGTACAAAGTTATTCCAACGTGAAGTAAATGCGAAAATTAATTCAGTGACAAAACCCGAAATAAAGAAATAATAAATAAAAAAATTATAAAAGTTGACCCGAGTCTTACTGCTGCAAAACAAGAATAAATTCGATTCGTTCCTAAAGGTAATACCGATAGTAGCTACCGATTACTAGAAACCAGGTTATATAATGAATATTAATTTTATAGTAAAACATTGAGTAAAAAAATATAATGATTTCTGATAAACCGATTTCGAATTAATATAGCTCGACACTCCGTGTTGACATGCAAGTCGGTAAACAGTAGAAAATTGCACAAAAACTATAATTTACTTAGACAGCTTAGTTTTAAGTTACTGCTATACTTTTTAGGGTTCCGTACGATTTTGTATGGAGATGCGTACGCATCCGTTCAGCTTTCGGATGTCGTCTCCATACAAAATCGTTGTTTTCTATTATAGGCATAAGCTGAATAGAGCTGAATAAGTGTTAGTAGTCCCTATCGGACTCAGCGCCACCGACACGAGCATGACGGTTTCAGACTATAAGATATATAATGTATTATATCCCGAGATAACAAAAGAGAGATGTAATATTATATTGCATCTCAGCGTAAACCGTATCGCGTAAAAACCGTATCGCGTAAGCGTATCTCAAGATGTTATAATTACCTATATTATCTCATAGTGTGAAATCAGGTTTAGTTTCGTTCATTGTTCAGAAAGACCGTAAAGTGCGCCTAAAGAAGTTTTCACTTATAAAACATGAGGTTCCGCAGGTATTAGAAAAGATGATGATAGACATGTACCCCACCGTTATTTTTCAGGTTTCAGGCGTTTTTCACCTTGCCCCCTGGATGTAGGTATGTATTGTGGGAAAGATGATAATACTAAGTACCTACAGTTCGCTCGGAACATGAGGCGAGTCGCTGCGCAGTAACAATTTCATGTATCAGCCGGGGTGAGGGGTGGGATACTGCGCAGCGAGTAGCTAACTTCCGAGCCGCCATTATGTTTGAATCGAACTGTTGTACTTGTACTTATGGCCATGAAGGATTACCTCCTTCATGGCCATACGTACAGTTCGATTGACTACTGATATATCGGCTAAAAGAAAGGAATGGAAGATGACATACCTACTACGCCGACACCAAATAAATTTGTATAATTAAATGATGGATCATACATCACTTTTGTTATGGTTTAGGTAGAAGTTACTATGTATGAATAAGTTAGGTACCTGTTTTTTATAATTAATGACAGGGAAATATCTTAAGGAAAATGTAGCCTATTTAATAATAATCTTATTATGGAGGCTCTCGTTGGGCAGCTGGGTTAAGGGCTTGATTCAGAAAGCGGTACTCCTGGACACGGCCAGTATTGTTAGAAGGTTCCTCTCTCTGGAGCCCTAACCGCCGGTAGTTTGGAGGGTTCCCGTTACCGGTGGGCTACTATTTTTTATATTTTTAAATGTTTTTATATTTAAAAATGTAATTTATAAGTGTCTATATGAAATATAGGAGATAATAATCTTACTATCTTTTATATAAACAGTCTTTTATCAGGCGGAAACAAGGTGCGTTCCTTCAACGGCTAGGTATGCCGGTTTTGATATAATCTTTTGGCATACTCAAAGGGACTTGGAACTTGACGCTCTGGATAGGAAGGTCACTAAATTGCTGACGGCAAATCGGATGCATCACCCAGGATCATCAGTGATGAGACTGTACATCTCGCGGAAGTGTGGGGGTCGAGGTTTCTTAAATGCTAAAACCCTCCACAACCGCGAGATTTGCAGTCTCAGGGAATATTTCCTTCAAACTGACGTGGGGATGCACCGAGATGTGGTTGCAGTGGACAAGGGCCTTACCCCGCTCTCCTTGGCGAAAGAGAACTGGCGCAACCCTGCAGTACTTGATAATAACGATCGTAAGGAAGTATGGCAAGGCAAAAAGCTACATGGACGCTTTTTCCGGGCCCTCCATGGGCCTGAAGTAGACTTTCTGGCTGTATCCTGGCTACGTTTCGGCGACCTCTTCGGGGTAACCGAAGGTTTTGTCCATGCGTTTATGGATGAAGTCATCATGACGAATAATTACCGGAAATACATTGTCAAGGACGGTACGGTTGACATCTGTCGGGCATGCCACCGTCCCGGTGAATCAATCCGACATATTGTTTCCAGTTGTTCTCGTATTGCTACCGTCGAATACTTACTCAGACACAATCTAGTGATTAGGATTATCCACCAGCAAGTTTCCTTGAAGAAAAACCTTGTGGAGTCCTGCCCAACCCAGATCTCCAAAATGATGCCACGCCACATTGTACTGGGGTCGATCTATCATCACTGACAGGACTATTTTAAGTAGTGTATCACCATATTATTATTTTATGTCTGTATATTTTGGAACAAATAAAATTATTCTTATTCTTATTCTTATTCTTATTGTAGCCAATAAGCCTGATATTGTGGTGATAGATAGACGAGAACGCTGTGCAATGATTGTTGATATCGCTGTCCCTAATGACGAGATTCTGCTGAAAGCTGAGAAAGAAAAAAAATCAAGTAGGTAGGTAGGTATCTTGACATCAGCTGATTTTTTTCGCGATTTCTGGCTTGGTCCCATAGTAAAAGCTGTTCATAATGATGAGTAAAGTCACTTGTTTACATAAGTATCGGTCAGTAATTACCAGTCACCCTACAAATTAAATAGGTTATTTTATAATTAATAGTTAATTAAGTACTTAGAAGCAAATAAAAGATTTCATTAATAATTGTCAGCCGCAGTTTACCTGTATCTTTTAATCAGTAGGACAGACGTATTATACATATATAAATATTTTAATACTACCATGTAAATTGTTAATAAATGATAACATGTTATCATTGGCGTCAGTTAAAACTCGTGTATTTAAAGAACAAATGAATAGGTGCGGCATTGTTGTTTTTTTGGTTATGTAGAAAAACAAGTAAACAAAATCGTCGTTTGTTCCAGGTTCCGGTAATTTCGCAGTGTTTTTCAATCTTATTTATTTATTTATTTATTTATTTGCTAACATGTAAAACACACTTTTTGAATACACGACCCCTTTAGAAGTTAATAAATTCTAGCGACCCCCTAGGCCCTAGGGTCATCCTTCTGACTGAAATTGTATTTTTAGTGTGAAGTGTAGGACCTAGAAACGCATGCCTTTTTATTTTGTCCACGACCCCCTGAGTAAGGCTTCGCGACCCACCAAGGGGTCGCGACCCACAGGTTGAAAAACACTGCTCCAATGAATAAAACCTCGAATTAGGTATTAACCCTAATGAAGTAGTTTTTAGATTATTTTATGTTTATATTGGTGCATGGGAGTTGTTGTGTTCCAGCAAACAATCTCACAGGCTACAGCCCACCAGATATTAACGCTGAGTCGCTGACCTGCAATACCTACCAGAGGCAACGCAGACTTACGTCACCATTGCAAAGACTAAGTGATTCTCCCGATAACCAGGGTTTTCAAATGTCGAGAGAAAAGGTTACTTCTAGGTAAGCTAGCACTAGCACCATCGTCGACTGCGCATCATTTACTTATACCATCTGCTGCAAGTGTTATTGTGATTGAGCGTAGCGACATCTATGAATTTATGATAGCACTTATACAACTTCGTATTGATTGTGTTACAGATGGTCACCACATGGACACACAGCTAGAGCTGTAAAAAAAATTGTTGGAATGGATGCATAAAATTAAGTAGGTTTATTTGAAAATGTGTGTAGGTCTATTATTATTATTCACTGTTCAGAATAACTTTAAATTAAAAACTGTCTTCCAAATGTCAGAAGGTCCACTGAGTTTTCAATAAGAACGCCATCTGTTGTGCAGTTTGCAAACCATATTGATTTTAATGATTGACAGATAGATTGGAGAGATGGCGTTGCATGTTCAAATAATTTATCAGATGTATTTTTTTTTAATCTTACTGGATAAACTACTTTATCGGGTTGTTGAACTAAAGGGGTTGGCGGGCGAGTCGTTTAATATAATATAGTAAATAAATAAATAAAGGTGACGAAAAAATGGGAAGTTAGTGATGATATTACTTATAGTAAAGTATTACTAGCACCACCCTTTGCGTGGTAGCGTAGTTTCCAAATCATAATAGTACCGGAAGACGTAGCGTTGGAAGGCCCCCCCAAGGTGGACCGATGACCTGTTGAAGGCCGCGGAAATCCGCTGGATGCGAGAAGCACAGAACCGGTCGAACTGGCGGTGCTTGGCCTATGTCCAGCAGTGGACGTCTTTCGGCTGAAATGATGATGATAAATAGTACAATCTGTGTTTTCCCACAGCATTCCTGAAGGAAAAAAAAATTAAATTAAAAATTTAAAAAACCCCCGACAAAAACAAAGCGTCTAAAAAGGTTGGCGTTTGCATTAGCCGTCCCCCGACACGACGACGGTTGGATCAAAATATTACCTACAACTTTTATGATATTATTTTTTTACTTTTTAGACGCTTTGTTTTTGTCGGGGGTTTTTTAAATTTTTAATTTAATTTTTATTTCCAGCTTTTTAAATTTTATATTATATTACTAGTACAAACGCTACGATCAACACGCAGCTCGCCGAAATCTGCGTAGCTGTACGTTTTTTGCCACAGTGAAGCTTGTTACCTACTAATTTACTCTCATTTATCTTTCCTACTCCATCATCAGACTTTGATCACCATCTATCTGTAACCTATTTGTTTAGACCTTTCCAATGAGTCCAAACACGATACCTGTGCTGTTCCTGAGGGAGTTGGGTATCCTGCAAATTCTAGGTGATGCTGCAGCATCAGCTCAAGGTTACTACATATATTCTTTTCATATCATTGAAATAAGAGAATTCCAAATTTCCAATCGATTAGACCTGTGGAAGATGCTCACATCCATTCATCAACTAGAAAAGAGCTGATAATTTTCAAACGGCTGAACCGATTTTCTTGAATCATAGCTAAGAACACTCTCGATTAAGTCACCTTTCAAACAAAACCAAAAAAATCAAAATCGGTTCAGCCGTTTGGCAGCTACGATGGCGCAGACAGACACACAGATACACAGACACACAGATACACAGATACACACGTTAAACTTATAACACCCCTCTTTTTCCGTCGGGGGTTAAAGAAGAGGTCCTATCCACTTGACTCGATTTTATTCTCTTATTGACCAATTTTGTACGAGTAGACAGGCGCCATCAAGCAACAATCCCATACAGTCGGGCAATAAGTAGAGTTTTTGTTGTTTTTAAAAAGATGCTTCCGACTGCATGATATTGTTTTATAGTAGGAGCTCGTGGCTAAGTAATAACAGCCGCTCGGGCCGATCCATCAGGTTAAGCTACGCTTGCCGGGGTTGGTCCGTGGATGGGTGACCATTTTCACATATCGAGACTCCTCCGTGCCTCGGAAAGCACGTTAAGCCGTTGGTCCCGGCTGTCATTTGTGGATCTTTGACAGTCGTTACGAGTAGTCAGAAGCACGAAAGTCTGACAACTAGTCTAACCAAGGGGTATCGTATTACCCAGTTACTGGGTTGTGGAGGTCAGATAGGCAGTCGCTCCATGTAAAATACTGGTATTCAGCTGCATCCGGTTAGACTGGAAGCCGACCCCAACATAGTTGGGAAAAGGCTAGGCAGACGATGAGTACCTACTTAATAGGTGAAATTGGAGACACAAATAGATCATCTTGTTTCTATCTTTTTTAGTTCACTTTTTACGCAGTCCGGTTTTGAATTCTTTTAATATACATTTAGGTGCAGAATAAAGAAAATAATCTCTTTAATTCTTCATACTATGCATCCAATGCGTGTTGTGTAAGAAATTAATTGTAACTAGTGAAGTTGCCTACTTCCAGTTTATTTCTTACAACCAGCGATATGGTGTAGTTATGTCTTTATGTTATCAGGGACGTCCCCCCGTTCACGTCACGCGGCATCACGATAACATGGAATTTTGCACATTTTCTTTGTTTTCTGACAATGTGGCGTCCATAACACCACTTCTATATTGGCGTGTGCTAGCTGACATAATATGTCATACATACATACATACATACATAGTGTGTTTTATGTTGCGTTTTTTTTAATTATTTTGCATACTTTTGTATAGAATCATTTTTTCCTAACTGAACAGACAGCTGTGCTGCTGGGTAGCTGGTTGCGCCAATTCTTCTTCTCAGCTAAAGCACTAGGAAGTGGTGAAGGGTGGGCGTTTTGAGAGACTGTCTAATGTAATTTTTGACGTTCGAAAAGTGCTGATTCTCAGCCTAGTTTGAATAAATGACTTTTGATTTTGATATAGCTTCAGGCCAGCACATTTTTCATTGAAAAACCACGGGTTAGACCACATTTATAAAGGTTATTACAACTAACGAGCAATATAATATACCTAAAGCCCCTAACTTATCGTGAAATATTTGCGAATCCACGCAATAAAGCTATACGTATTGAAGTAAAAAGCAACATTCAAGTGTATTTAATAGCGAATAAATTTAAAATCACCTCTATAGTTACTAACTATCTGTTTTCAAGATTTTTTTTATTAATGTAGCTAACTGGTGATATTAATTTTTTTTTTTTGGCACTTTATAAATGGCTTTTTTATAATGCCCGTCAGTATACCTACTACTTTCGTCAGTTTGAGGATATCTGTTAAACCAAAGACAATAAGGAAAATACAAATGCACAAATACAATGTAAAGGAGTATTTATTATTCCTTATAAATAGGTAAGTACCTAATTACGTCACATATTTTGCAATATTTACAATAAGTTACAAACAATATTACTACTTACGAGTAACAGTTACATTACTTATAATGCATAAATACCTTTTTTCTTGTTTTTTTTAAATAATTCGACATTATTTTTTTGTCCCTGCCTAAGGTCTTGTTCAGACATAGCAATTGAATATAAAAGCAACAGATTACGAGATGATGCGAGAAAAATATTTTTGTCATAGGTATTTTCTATAGGTATATTACATAGGCGTACAGACAATTTATATCACATATAAATAATTATAAACAGACTAACTATATGCAATTTAATTTGGTAATAACAAAAAATATGTTGGTAACCTACCGAATTTATACAGCGTCAATACGTTAAATTCAGCAATACTCATGGAAATTTTGATAACTATAATAGCTACGGACTTTTATGTTAGCCATTTCTATACATACAGGGTGTTAGGGTAAACACCGTTATCCTTGATACCAGTGGTTTGGTGTCATTTATAGAACGTAAAAACAATGGAAAATTAAGACTTTTTTATTTTTTTTAGTTAGATTTTACAACTAGCGTATTTCACCCTTTCTCCTATACGCTAGGGTAACGAACTTGCGTCTCAATACGGGTGGGGGTGCGAGACGTGACCTGACCGGCTGCTAGCGCGCCCCTCCTTCAGTCAGTCAGCAATTTCACTAGCGAGCATGGTGTCGTATAGAAACTTTTTAAAATCTTTGAATGAAAAAAACGTTTTTTTTGTTGTTACTTGGTCATTTATTTTTATATTTAAGTCAACTACCCATGGTTTGAGTGACAACGGTGTTTACCCTAACACCCTTTATATTATAATACCAGCCTAATATTGTCCCATTGCTGGGCAAAGTACTCTTATTCTACAAAGAAGGTACGAGGATTACTTACCACGCTTTCTTAAGACGGGTTGGCGATTTCAGACATATATTTACTATAAGTTCAGATTTCCTCATGATGTTTATCCTTCACCAATGTCATTGACGTCCAATAAAAACTTAGATAGTTTCTATCACATAAATAAATATTTTCTACAAATAAGTACCTTACAATATGCGATCACAATAAAGTTGCTTTCAACAAAAAGTTGCCTTGTCTGAACAAACTTTTCTTCCCTTTTACAAAACCTAATCGAGATATCGATAAAAACGGGTCTGATTGTGAGATCTTCCGAGTTTTCCGAGCTCGGAAGTGTCAAACCCCCACTGTCGTAGTCCGGGCTAAGTCGAGCGCGGCATCACGAGTACTTTCCGTTGCTGTTCTGCCTACCCCACGAGGAGTGGTTGAATTTTCCGGTTGGTGACTGGGGAGGTGTCAACGGCATGAGATTTGTTGCTTGGTGGTACACCTTCGCTGACATCGTCGTACCACCTGAAATTAGAAAAAATATGGAGTTAATGACATTGCCTGAAAAGGTAGGCAATGGTGTGTGTGTAGTGTGAGTGTGTTTTACACTCTCATTAATTTCGTGAGTTATTTTTTAACTAAGTCCTATGGTAAAGGGGCATAAATCGAGACTGGTGAGCATCTATCAGTGAGTTTGTTTGTTGGTTTGTTACGCTTTCACGCTAAAATGGCTGAATTACAACAGTTGCATAAATCGCAAGAAGCTGGCAGTATCATCACAACTGTAATGTTTTCCCATTGTTTGTCTTATTTGTTTTAGTATGTTCGTGTAGTTATGTGTATTTATTTGTTCTTATATTTATATATATTTAGGTTTATTATATATATATATATATATATATATATCGTTTTAATAGGTTTACGTATTTAAATAATATTTATTCCACAATTTTCGCTATTGCACCTACCACTGTTTGTCTCTGCATCACCCAAAGGTTGACTGGTAGAAAATGCCTATGGCATTAAGTCCGCCTCTGTACATTTGTGTGCTTAAAGTATTAAATAAATAACTATTAGTAGGGGATAAAATTTTGCACGTCATTTTTGACAGCTTATAGGTAGGTTACCTACATTTTTTTTGCCCTTGACTACCTATATCTAAATACAAAGTGGTCTTCCCTAAACATATACGTCATGCAAGGTTATAAGAACAAAGACCTACCTACTTGGCACAAGGCCACCGATTGTCAACTGTTTCTGGCCACTGAGTCGTATTACCTGGTTTTTCCAATCTTATCTACCTAGATTATATTTTTAGTTACATAAATAAGTACGTTGTGTTGGAAAACAGTAGATTGTAGTCGTCATAATAATTAACATAATCTATGGAGGCTCTCGTTGGGCAGCTGGGTTAAGGGCCTGATTCAGAAAGCGGTACTCCTGGACACGGCCAGTATTGTTAGGAGGTTCCTGTCACTGGAGCCCTGACCGCCGGTAGCTTGGACCCGTTCCCGATACCAGTGGGCTACTATTTTTTATATTTTTTAATATTTTTATACTCTAATCTAATATTAAAAAATGAAGTATTTAGATGTATAAATGAAATAAAGGAACATAATATACTCAATCCAATTTCTGGTAATTTTATGAAATTAAAATAAATTATATTTATTTGTGTAAATTGGTTACAAAAACACTTTTACATGTCAAAAATAACGTATGTTTTAGAACTAGACTGCTCTGAGAATAAAGTTAAATTCCAGACATAATCTTGGTCACGCTATTTACGAGAACCATGCAGATTAATGTCTGAGTCCGTCTTTTTAGGAAAGAACCACACAGATTTAAGTGGACCTGTTCAGACAGTGCACGCATTATCAATAATCCCTCATCTCACCTGGTATGTTTAAGTCCCATGTCCCAAACCTGGCACACATACATACCACGGGTTGCAACTGAGAAATTACTTAATGGAAAAACCCAGTAGGTAACACTTTGTCTGACCTGGGAATCGAACCCAAGATCTCATGCACATGAGGACAAAATATGAAGATAATAATGATACTTACTATTAGTAGTAGAGTTAGACCTGGCGTAGGTTTGTTTGGTGTTGTAGTCTTTGGTGGGAGGCATTTTGAAGTCTGTAACAAAAGAAACGAATATCAAATGTCAAAAGCATCTTTTTTTTATTTTTATGGACTAGACTTTGCAAGGAACGTCAACAAGAAACAGATGACGACGCCGAAGCGAAGTAGCGACAGTACATTTACTATAGCGTGCGGTGGACATCAGTCATCATCATTATTATCATTATCATTTCAGCCGAAAGACGTCCACTGCTGGACATAGGCCTCCCCCAAGCACCGCCATTTCGACCGGTTCTGTGCTTCTCGCATCCAACGGATTCCTACGGCCTTCACCTGGTCATCGGTCCACCTTGTTGTGGGCCTTCCAACGCTACGTCTAACGGTACGCGGTCGCCACTCCAGAACCTTTTGGCCCCATCGGCCATCTGTTCTACGAGCAATGTGCCCTGCCCACTGCCACTTAAGTTTGGCAATACTTCGGGCTATGTCGGTTACCTTGGTTCTCCTACGGATCTCTTCATTTATGATTCGATCACATAAGAAAACTCCAAGCATAGCCCTCTCCTGCCCCTTTGGGTGGAGAATAAGGATATTTCCAATATAAATATTCGTAGAAGCCGACGTTTCACGATGCCCAAAATACTAAGATCAACCTTAAAAACATTAAATCTTATAAGTATTTTTAAGCAAACGTAGGCTAGGATACGGTTTTATAAGCCCATGTCGCGTCGTCATCTCCATCAGTGATCAGGGGGTATAAAACGGTATCTTTAGCAGAACAATAATATTATGAAAATATTATGAATCATCGTAAAATGTCACAAACTGACAATTCATAATAATGATCTGCGTGTAATTCATAATACGAAATAATTCATCTGTTTGACGACAGTTTTCTATGGAGATTCGTAAAATGGTCCACAAATTATGAATTGCTTTTATGTCAAATTAGAGGAATTGCTAATGACAGTTGGGATTCAGGAAGTTAACTGCTTTTAGAGGAATTGCTAATGTGGCCGGTTTAGACCCCCAGATGGTCATTTATACCCTTAAAATTGCAGAAATTGTAAATGAGCTTTATGTATTACAATGGTGGTGCACAATAACGCATTTATTCTATCCATCTAATAGTCTCTCAAAGTAAACTTCGCCCGCAGAAGCAAAGATAAAGAACCGATAGAGCTACGTAAATAAATCTAAGTAGTAACGAGCATCGAATCGGCGGCCATTAATAATAAATGATCGTATTTATCTCTTGCAGTCGAAGGGTGTTCTGTAGTAAGTCATAATATGATCACTTGTTAGGGTCCTTATTCATCTGGTGAGGGAATAAAAATACTCCTCTTTATTCCCTCACTGATTATGGAAAGTCATTTCCAGACTTTGATAGGCCTTAAGCATAATTTGAAGAAATGATTTTATCTGAAATTATAAAATATTTAGCATTCTCGAAGACTATTAAAACGAAACTTATGATAAAAACTTTGAAAAATTTCACGGCCCCTTTTCATCTTGGATTTACATTTTAACGTCATTATTGGCTTTAATACTTTCGAAAACCATGAAAACGACACCCGTGACGAAAAACTGTGAAATTTCAGCAGCCGCCATCTTAGATTTTCATTTTAACCAAATTCACACGTTCTCTGTCTCTCTGTCTCTCTCTCTGACGGTCGCAAGTGTGAACGTTTTTTCGCGTAACGGTTTTTGCCAGAGTAGGTACTTCCACCACAAACCGCGACAAAGAACTTTGTTTCACAGATTTTTTTAAATGATATTTCAAGTAGGTAAATACAATAACTGCGGTCGACGACCCCACAAAAAAAACATCTGTTTTTTTTGTGTTATCAGTTTAGATATCGATATCCATCGCATCTGTGGAGCCAATTTAAAATAACCCTGTAGAGTTGAGCTCCTTAATATATGCCACCACCCCCTAAACGCTGCTACCTTAATTTAAAATTATACTGGTTAGCCTGTCTAATCATGCGCTTTTGACCTTGCATTATTTTTGTAATTTAATTTTTTTTGTCCGACAAGGCTTTAGCAGATAAGTGAATTCTAATCCACGAGGTCGCTGACACGGTTATGTAGTTACTAGCTGTGCCCCGCGGTTTCACCCGCGTAGGTCTCTATCCCGTGGGAATATAGGGATAAAAAGTATCCTATGTCCTATTCCAGGTCATGGTCTACCCGTGTGCCCATCCTCTCCTTTCGCAACGTAGGGGAACGTCGTCGCGGCGCAGCGGCGCGGCGCCCGGTGTCGAACGGTTCGCATACTTATAGTATTTTTAAACTCGTGATAACTTCGAAATTAAATGTCCGATTCGAATGAATTAAAGTATTTTACTGCTACATAAATACCCGTGTTGTTAAAACTATTTATTTGAATAAGAATTAAAATAATGTTGATAAAACTCCTTCGCAAATAATGCATTAATTTCTATCAAATTTGATTACCATAAAAGAGGTTATAGTGAGTCAATCTTAAAAGATAGATTTTTTTTTAGAACTTTTATAGAGGAACATCTCTATTATACATGATATTTGCGTAATTTAAACCGTTTACGCAGCTCACGCAACGGAAGCTCTCAAAAAGGAATATTTTTTCCCGTTTTTGCAACATCTTTCATTTATGCTCCCCTGCTATTGGTCGTAGCGTGATGTTATATAGCCTACAAAAATAATTTTTCAATTCCAACCAGTAGTTCCTGAGATAAGCGCGTTCAAACAAACAAACAAACTCTTCAGCTTTATAATATTAGTATAGATAAATAATATAGATGATCACTGCCAAACGCGGGATTCCCCGAAACATAAAACAGTATCAAGAATGATTTCAGAGGACTTCCCATTTAAATGTATTGATCGATGATTGCAATAATAAAGTGTTACCTATAGATAAGCCTGCCCTGTTGTTGATAAAATTATAGACAGACTTTAGATATTATAATGTACGGATGTAATCATTATTAACAAAACTGATAAAAGAAACCAATGTACACACGGCTACACATCAAGCTATACATTTCCAGAGTAAGCTGACCTCGCATTGTACGGAAATCTTATACAATACGAGATCAGCATAAACTGGAAATGTATAGCTTAATTTGTAGCCGTGTGTACTTGGAATAGCCTATTTACGTAATGAAGTGCCAATTTCAAATTCAAGACCTTTCGTTGTCGTCACTGTTTTGGAATACCTATTGATACTGACAGCTCTTGAACGTAGTTTAAATGTGCTGATCGCGTTCAGTTTCATTGGTGTAATCAGCTCTTAGTCTTGACCCTAAGCTTAGTTACTTTTTACTAAAAATAACATCAAAACATCCTAACTTCCTAACTAATTTTAAAAATGCGAAAGTGAGTTTGTTTGTTACGCTTTCACGCTAAAACGGCTGAACGAATTTGGATGAAATTTGGCACAGGGGTAGAATTTGATCTGGAATAGGACATAGGATACTTTTTATCCCGATATTCCCACGGGATCGAGACTTCGCGGGTGAAACCGCGGGGCGCAGCTCGTTTTCATCTTACCCCCAGCCTTTTTTTCTCTCATCTTTGTTGGGACTCGTAATCAAACAATGTGCTGCTACATATTTAAAAAAAGCCTCACACGTGAAGAGTTCCGTACCACCGTACACTATTACGCCAGTAGCACACCTCCGCCGCGAAATCATAGCAGCGAAATCTCAGTAGTTCAATTGTACTGACTACCACCAAGTTCCGGATAGCAGATTGTATTTGTTGTTATAGCGGCTATAATAGTACATACTCTGTGACATTTTTTACGTGTCTACCTATTACGGTTTAAAAGATACAGCCCTGTGACAGACGGACGAACAGTGGAGCCTTAACGTATTAAAATAAATAAATGAATCTAAATCTTAGCAATAGGGTCTTGTTGGCATCTTTTGGGTATGGAAACGTCAAAACACATCCAAACGATCTTCACTTGATGAGCAAAATGTTCACTAGTCTAAAAAACTCAAATGACAATTGATCTAAGTGCACATAGCACTTTTATGCTCAACAAAATTTAATAACGAGAAATCCTCAACAGAGAATGATGTGTAAGCGCCTTAATAGAACATTTATTAACCAATTTTTCCCTTGAACGGTTCAGTCTTAATGCTACGATATAACGATAATGCAGACGATACGGTATTGATGACAACTACCCGATTTGAAAAGGTCGTATCTGTACATACGACATTCAAAAATGAAGCTTAGTGATACTACAGAAGGTGGATAATGCTCTGCGTTCAGTATTAATAAAGTTGAGTTCGATACTTTCACACAGTGTTATCATATTTTCGTTAATCGGAACATTTTGTACACAACTGGAGATAAACTCAATCGAATTTTAACTTTACTTGGAAAGAAATTAAGTTCAATTTTGTGTATCGGTAATGTAGAGTTACAACGTTTATGGTGTTACCACATCTATCTTCAAGCGTTGTCTGAAAAGATTTATTTCATACGAAAAGAAAAAGACGTACATTGGGGGTAGGGGGGGGAGGGATATTTGTAAAATTGATTATCTTTGACGTTCTTTTGATGGCATCCCTTTGAATATGAAACAGCCGATTGGTTTTAATTTAATTCTTCAGGAGGCTTTGATTTTTGAAGCCTTTTGACGATTATCTGTTTCGGTACACAAAGGTATTATACAGGGTGGATTTTTGGTTAGGTAGCTCGCTCGAGTGCAGAGAAAAAAACTATGTATAAAACGCTGTTAAAGAAGCTATCGATAGCTTCTTATTGGTGACAATAATAGGTATAAGTACTCAATTATCAATTTCAACAGCATGGTTCTCCAGCATCGCCATTTTAAAGTTTTCCTTAAATCCCTAATCGTTTTGCTTTATATAACTGTCGCCCGCGTCTTCATCGGCGATCCAGGATGGAATGTAGCCTATGTCCTTCTCCAGGTCATGCTCTACCCATGTGCCAAACTTCATCCAAATCCGTTCAGCCGTTTTAGTGTGAAAGCGTAACAAACAAACAAACTCATTTTTGCATAACCATGTGTTTTATCGAAATCAGTTTAGCCGTTTTAGCGTGAGCGTAACAAACAAGCTCATTTTCGCATTAAAAATATTAGTTAGGATATTAGTATGGTTGCAGAAAATCTTCTTTGTTCGTTTTCTTATTAAGGAAATGAACATATTTTAATTTCATGCTCTTGAATAAAAACTAGATCATTGATTTGTTTGGCATGAATAATCTTATAATCCATTTTTTTATTCATCACTACCATTATTCTTGGCTTTGTTTGGAATATTATAATCGGATAAATTGATATTTCATTTTTATGTTATTGGTTGGCAAATAATCGATCGAAGGCTAAGCTACGCCTGCCGCGGTCGATTCGTAGATGGATGACCATCTATTACCTACATATCGAGACCCTTCCGTGCCTCGGAAAGGGTCCCGGCTGTCATCCGTAGATCTTTGACAGTCGTAACGAGTAGTCAGGAGCTCAAAAGTCTGACAACCAGTCTTACCAAGGGGTATCGTGTTACCCAGTAACTACCCTGTGGAGGTCAGATATGCAGTCGCTCCATGCAAAATACTGGTACTCAATGCATCTGGTTAGACTGGAAACCGACCCCAACATAGTTAGGAAAGGGCTAAACAGATTGATTGGATGGTAAACAAACCGACGACATAGTGGTCAGCGTTACCTATGAACTTCTGTAATACCGAGGCATCGCACATGCATTGCCCCATATAATTCCATAGGGGACACATGGTATGGGCCTATGGGGCCCATAAAAGGGCCATAATACCTTTCAAACTGAAATACAGCAACGATGCTTGGCAGTAGTTTAGAGGTATGAGGAACAAGGTGTATCGTTCACTCATCTTCGATAAAAAAGGGAGGATCCTCCGACCAGACGGATCTTGTGTCTGGTGGGCAACTGCCCAACTATTGATGTTGGAATCTTGTATAAATGTTGATCGCGCGGTAAACTCTCATTGCGCGATTCAGGATTTTGTGTGATGTCATGATTTTATGTGACGTCTTTGATGCGTAGTTCACATCTAGATGCCGCCACAGTAGAGATTGTTCACAAAGACCTCTCATCATTTCATCCGAAAGACTGAAATGCTGACTGCTGGACTCAGGCCTCTCCCAAGCATCGCCACTACGACCGGTTCTGTGCATCTCGCATAACACATTCATGCGGCCTTCACAAGGTCACTTTGTGGGGCCTTCCAACACTACGTCTTCCGATACGCGGTAAGAGAACGTTACTACTACTAACTTGCTAATCTTATCACAACAATTATGAGCTTTATCTACTCGTCATAATAAGAAGAATTGGTTTTTATTCAAAACTTTTTTAATACATCTCTTCTCTGAAATACGCGCTCAACATACAAACGATATAGGTACAGCGACACACGAGGGTAGTTCTATATTTGTGTAAGATAGCAACTGTATCGGAACGGCGCTTTCACACCGAGCACAGTGTGTGGAAAGTTCGCCATAGTTTGAGCAACGCGCGGCTGTGGGCGTAGTGTGGACATGCCTTTAGGATTAGAAATATTTTTTAGGTCGGACTAAAAAAAATACAACAAAAAAAATAGGGTTTATTTTTTACGAGACCCCTCCTGGCCCTGGAAAGCACGTTAAGCCGTTAATCCCGGCTGTCATTCGTGGATATTTGACAATAATTAATTACGGTTAGTCAGAAGTCCGGAAGTCTGACCATCAAACCAGTCTTTCCCAGGGGTTTTGTATTACCCAGTACCTAACTGGGTTGTGGAAGTCAGATAGGCAGTCGCTCCATATAAAAATCTAGTATTCAGCTGCATCCGGTTTGACTGGAAGTCCCACCAATCAATCTGACCATCGCACTACTAAAATAAAAACTGTCCACTGTTGATTTCCAGTGAATAACGCTCAGAATATACAGTTATAAAATTTTTCATCATGTTGGAATGTCAGATAAAATTCCCATCAACGCATCCGCCTTTTAAGTAGCTACATTTAGCTAAATAATCTGATTTGAGTCACTAGAATGTAATCCCTAAAAACTTCCTTGAGAACACGTCACAAAGTTTAAGTATTTTTGGTAAATCACAAAGACATGTTTGTCAAAATAAGTATTTATTATATGATCGAGCGGAAACCAGAAGCTAGTAAAGTCCCTGATAAGAGGCGAATATCGATAATAATTGATAACGTTTATCAAATTATACAATGGCGAACTTAAGAGTTTATCGGAAACTATTGTGACACTTCTTTTTTTAGTGCTAGGTATTATCAATGATTGCATGCTTCACGTTCATTCTGAGACACGGTACAGGGTACCTGTTCCGTGTCTCCGTTGCCGTTGGTCCTTCCTGATTGTCATTCGTGAATCTTTGACAGTCGTTACGGGTCGTCAGAAGCCCGAAAGTCTGACAACCAGTCTTTCCAAGGGGTATCGTTACCCAGTAACTACCCTGTGGAGGTCAGATAGGCAGTCGCTCCATGTAAAATACTGGTACTCAATGCATTTGGTTAGACTGGAAACCGACCCCAACATAGTTAGGAAAGGGCTAGACAGATTGATTGGATGGCAAACAAACCGACGACAAAGGGTGAGCTCTGCCTATGAACTTCTGTAATCGTATTACCTAGTAACTGGGTTGTGTAGGTCAGAGAGGCAGTCGTACCATGTAAAATATAAAAAGGTTATTCATACAACGCTTCGGACATTAAAATCTTTGGCCTTTTATTTTTTTTGGCGTCACATTTTGCCCCAGTTATACCTATGTCCAGCACTATGGACGCAGCTATGGACTATGATAGGCTGAGTTGATTGATTGATAAATGACAGAAAGATAGCATCTGTAAAGAGTTTATTACATTACAACTAAATGCTTTGACATTAAATGTGTGTGTGTAACCGTGATACAATGAAAAGTTTATTAGAGGTCACGAACATAATAAAATTAAATTAAATAGTTATAATCATTTGCTACTAGTAGATTGCGTATATTTTTAGGGTTCCGTACCCAAAGGGTAAAACGGGACCCTATTACTAAGGCTTCGCTGTTTGTCTATCTGTCTGTCTGTCCGTCTGTCACCAGACTGTATCTCAAGAACCGTGATAGCTAGACAGTTGAAATTCACAGATGATGTCAGTTGCCGCTATAACAACAAATACTAAAAATAAAAATAAAATAAATATTTAAGGGGCTCCCATACAACAAACGTGATTTTTTTGCCGTTTTTATAGATAATGGTACGGAACCCTTCGTGCGCGAGTCCGACTCGCAATTGGGCGGTTTTTTTATCTAGTCAATGACTTCAATTTTATCCTGTTGGCATTGTGACAACTTTACTTTTTACGTCGGCCGCGCCAACGTCACACGTATTAAAACGTTTTAAAATAAATGTGCCTATTATGATGACGACAGACCTTAGGGGTATTAATTATCAAGAGGCTACCTTACCAACGTGTAATTAACCTTAAGGTTACGCTAGTCGATCATTCTTCCATACAAACGTAGTATGGTGATTACTCGTCTGTATGACGGTGTACGTTCAAAACTAGAAATTATATAAATTTTAAAATAAATGGAAGCAGAATTGGAAAAAATATTGGTTTGAAAGTAATGAGTTTCGAAACTGCCATATTTTAACACAAAAATGACTCATCTTTGGGCGTAAATAAATAACATAATATGTAAAAGGCAAAACAGAAACCGTACAGCTCCGAAACCGTAGATATATCTAGCAGTTTTTCCTTATCTATACGCCCAAAGGTCTGTTCATGAAATTTTACGCGCTCGCGTTTTCGTTATAAATGATCGTCTATGTCACTAAGTAAATAAATAAATAAAAATTAGATAAATAAATACTTCATAAATAAATAACTAACTATTCTAAATAACATGCATTTTGCATTGTATTGCTTTCCGAGGCAAGGAGAGGTCTCGATGTGTAATGGTTGGCCACCCATCCACGAACCGGTCGGCTGTTATCAGTTACCCACGAGCCCCACACCAATGCTCTTGACATAAAACATTGTATTAAATCCAGTCTTATCCCCTTATTGCCAACGTACACCACATTGTTCGTCCTAGATGCAGTAGTGTATGTATTTATTTATTCATCCACCTACCATCGGTGACAGCCATTTTGTTTATCAACTGACGTTCTGCATGTTTGTGTGTTTGTGCAACGCTACTGAGATGTTTGATTGTTCCAATGTATGATATAGTTTGTAATGGAAATGTTTCTCGAGGTAGGAAATTGCAGGTGAATTTAATTTTGATAACAGTCTTTTTTGTCACATTAATTACTAGGTGAGTTTTCACGCTATAGATTGTATACATACATACTTTTGCGTTATTGTTCATATCAGTAATGTAGACATTGTAATTTTCAATGTTATTATTGATATCGAAAATCGATGAAAATGAGTTAATCCATTTAGCTGTTAATGTATTTTATTAATAAAACTTTGCAAAAAAGGTTATGTTATTCTAAAACGATCGGCTGGCCTGACAGGTACTCGGGGGCCTGAATACGCGCGACGCGATAGCGCGACGCGACTTTAACAAAATAATTTATCAGTCTCCACGAGGCTTTTTTATTATAATTTAACCGCGAACAAATCATATTATGTTGGCTTGTCCGAGATCTATAAACACACTTAGCACGTACTTTGTTCGGCATTGTTCCTGTCACTGTCTCACAACTGTCAAACTAGAAGTGGAAGATAGAGACGAGAACATGTCCAGCACTTTTTATGTAACGTTTATAGATAACATAACATTTCGCGTATATTCCCGCAAGGATTAGGCAGAGGTCTTCTTGGTTTCGTGTGTTTAGTGACTAACCTGGTGTCAGAGTTTTAAAGCCGCCCAAAGGCCTCTGACTTGGCTTCACATGTCGTCCAGAAATATTTCTCGGGCATGCAGGCAGAGGTGTATATAAATAGTACACCCACATTCCACCAGTTATGTTTAATGCCGTGATCCGACGGTGCGCCATATTGCGGACGGACACAGACGAGCCCGCACGACGCACCGTGGGAAGGTGTACGTGCGGGGTATCGCAGACATCGGAAGTTCCTCGGTGCGCGGTGCGTGGCGGTCTGTGGTCGTCTGCCGTGCGTGTCCGCCCGCAAAATCGCGGATCGTCGGATCTCGGCATTTAGTCATATGCAATAGAGGGCGATCCTATTGCCATCAACCGGGACAAATCCAGACTCCAAGCTGATACTGAGAAATGCCAGATGGAAATACCCAATAACACTTTGCCGGCCCGGGAATCGAACCCAGGACCTCATGCTTAGCAGTAGCACTTGTGACCACTTAACCAACGACGCATCTCATCGATCTAGACATACCTTTGAGTTCATAGGCTAGCAGCGAAAACATGCGCCGAATAACCTCCTCCATTTTAAAAGTCGGTTCAAAAAGCCGTGCATCACCACCAGTTTACCACGTCATCATTTAGGATGTAACTTTCTCGTAATAATATTAGCTTCATGTTACGTTCTTATAATTAGTATAAAATTACAAATCATGGTGTAACTAACACGTATTTATAAACTTTTTCCTCATTTAAGAATGTCAATGACCACACAATTGTATTTAATCCGTTGATGATGATGTGGTCTGTGAAACCCGAGCTGATTTTGAATGATTCATCTCAAATTGTCAAAAAAGGGGTCCGTGGCAAAATATTAGTCCTTACCTATGAAATTGTCGATTTTTGGTATCGGCTAGCGTGAAGATAAGCTACGTAACGATATCTTTCGTTCTATTTAGAAATTCAAATTAATTTTATGATACAACATGACATTTTTTTCAAAATCGGTGCTCATTTGTTTTCTCGCCTTTCGAATTTTCCTCGTTAACTCTGTTTCTTGTATGATATATATTATTCGCGCTATTTTCGAATACGAGTTCCGTCGTAGCACAGACAGCACGCAATAATAACGACGTTTATGGACATCTTTTTTTTGTGGACAAGGAACCGCAACTGAACCCACGGTGCGTTTTTGGTGTGATTGCTTCCGTTCGGGAAATTTTGATCTGAAACCATGAGCCCCGTGGCCGACCGGAGACGAAAGTTAATAACGATGAATTGGTAGCCATAGTGGAAGCAGATTCATCTAAAACTACGTCGGAACTTGCAGTAGCCTTCAATGTAAGTGATAAATCGATACTGATTCATTTACGTCAAATTGGAAAGATAAAAATTGTCGGAAAAATGCTCGGAAATTGAAAAAATATTTTGACCTAATAGAAACAGGCGCACGGGTCTACACTTGCTGAGGTCGGTCCGCGGATGGGTGACCAATCCATGATCCATTTCATATCCGAGTCCCCTACGTGTCTCGGAAAGCACGTTAACAGACGTTACGGGTAGTAGAAGCCCAAAAGTCTGATAACCCAGTAAGTGGGTTGTGGAGGTCGGATAGGCAGTCGCTCTATGTAAAATACTGGTAAACTGGAAGCCGGCCCCAACAGAACTGTGATAAGGCTTTGGCAGATGATGATTTCAAAATGTCAATAGGTATGATATAAGTAATATAAATTTTGAGGAGGACCTGTATTCACAATTTTATTATTGCTTTCATCATCTTATACCTACCTAGAAGAACGTATAGATTAGAATGCTTTCTTATTATGTGTTAGCGATGTTAGACCCGTTATAAATATTTTCCTACGATTTAAAGCAGGTACCTACATAATTTTTCCATTAATTTCAACTGTACTTAAGTAATATTAATGAAAACAATGCCGGAGAATAGCTATCCTACCAAATAAGTCCCATAAACGACACATGCGCCAAATTATAAAATATCAAATATAATATTTAAACACCACCCCGTTGTTAATCTTGATTAAAAAAATACGAACATCAAACAGAACAAAAAGGGTTGGAGTCACCACCCACCTTACAAATATTAAATTACTCAATATTTCATACCGATACTAATTTCGCTATCTTAACCCTCGCCGGCCGCGGAACGACAGAAAATATTACGAAAAAAAAAATTATACTCGCCAAAAGAAAAAAAACGTCGCAGGCTTAATTGACATTCTTTATGAGCGTCAGTCCTTAGACGCGGATATTTTTTAATTAGATATATTTTATGGGCTTTTTTTTCAAAAGGGGTAAGCGCGAATAAAGGGTTAACATTTGTTTGAGCCAATGGGGAAGGGGGTTCAATATTAGCCTTTCGTAATCAGGCGGGAAAAAAATGGTCGATTAGGCCCCTTCCGACGTTAATTTAGGATCATTGGGCCTACGTGGAAGGTGGACTAACCCCTTTCTTGGCTGTCTTTTTAATGTTTTGTTCTCGATGCTGGAGTTAAAAATGTCTTAGATTTGTTTTGTTTAGTTTTCTGTTTTGGTGTTTTTGTAATTCAATTTAAAAAACCTGAAATTAGTAATTACTGATGGATTGAGAAATGAGAAAAACCTATCTTGTATTTATGTTTCAAGAACGAATAAATCAATCCTGCAATAATGATTATTTAGATTATAATTTTAGACATAATTTTGAAGTAGTCACATAATGTATTGTATGCCTATTAGGCAGGACATATGGAACTGTAATTTACCTAACATCTGTCTGTATAACCTATGCCCACAATAAAAAGAGTTGATTTGATTAGATTTGTAATTACTTCACATAATTCTTCTTCCGCCATCTTGTTTTTGATTCAAATATCTGTGGCTCAATTTATAACCTTTAAAAAATTAAAAATCTGTTTTTCATAGCAATTGGCCAATAGTCCTGTGAGCAAACTGTGAAATAGTAGTACACAATAAATTCAGAAATACACCATGTTCGTCTTCCTCAAATCAGTATAAACGAATTTTCATTTATTTCAACAGCCAAACAGGAGGGTAAATAAATAATTTTAACGTATTTTTTCATCGAAATGAGGTGCGTTTGTCGTGCACTAATTCAATCTGCGACACGAGAAATATCGTTGAGATTAGTTGCTGGTGAAAAAAGTCGCCGGAAGAAAAGTTGGTAGAGTCGCTGATTGGACGAGGGTTCCGTACTGATTTACTTATTTTATTTGACTCAGATTCTCACGTTGTGATTGTGCTGCAGTATACGACGCGAAAGTTTACCCGTCATAAACGCACACTATATTTAGAGTCAGGAAATAATATTTAAATGAATGTTTAATGTTGAGCATTAAACATTCATTTCAATATTATTTGCTGGCCGAAATTTGGCCGGGATGCACAGAACCGGTCGAAGTGGCGGTGCTTGAGGGAGGCCTATGTCCAGCAGTGTACGTATTTCGGCTGAAATGATGATGATGTCATAATTGTTTCAATTCCTTCGTGCAGGCTAAGTGTAAGGCTTCATGTACAGATGCTGGAGTCGCACCGGAGCCGCACTGGCTTCGACACTGAACCGCGAGATGAAATAATTCACAATATCTCAGAATCTACACAGCGCGGCTTCCGTGCGGCGCCCGCCGTTGCGACGCATGGGCGACATTCATTCGTATACACAAACATACAGTCCAGCGTGGGTGCTGCTCTGGTGTCATGTACAGGAAGTCTAAAGAAAATTTACGTTTTGACAGCTTTACCTTAAAAGCACTGGTTTTTCTGATTTATTTCTCCTTTTAGACAAGGAAACGAGTCCCTATGATATCTTACGTATCCTATTCTTGAAAGTCTCTCCAAGCGTCCCAACTCACACCCAACGGAACCCCAAAAACTTCGTCGAAGCCGAGAGAACCCGTGAAAAATCTTTATTAAATCCCTCTTGAGCTAAATAAGTTCATTTGCAGAGTGAAAAAAAAAAAATTTTTTTCGCCTTTTTTATAAATTAGTAAACATTTTCGGCGATTTGTATGGCTTACTCGGAGGGTAATTAGTGATTGTCTGTCTGTGTGTGGGGGAGGGCCTATTGGCGAATTAAATTATTTTTTCCGCCTAACTAATGAGGGGAGAGAAATAAATGTGGATTTAGACAAATTCGTGTTAGTTAAAGTTAAGACACAGATATAAATCCGTATTTTTTTTTTCGTACTTTTCTTTAGTCGCGCTGTCTTTTTAATTGGGCTCGGAGATTGGCACTGTCAGGCCTTGAATTTTTTTTGGAATAAAATTTATTTTATTTGCTGGGAATTCATGGATTGTCTTATTATTTTATAGCATGATGCTGATAATAGTAAGTCTGTCTGTTATTTACATAGGTACATACATACTCACGCCTTCTCCACATGGGGGTAGGCAGAAACTACAGAAGGCCACCTGTTACGATCCTTACATACTCCTTTTGCTTCGTTTACGTTCAAAGTGACCTATTCTGTAAATCTCACCGTGATAACTTAGGTGAAGTCAGCTGTCAATAGTGTCAATACTTAGCATATTTCACTTCAAACTCATTTCACCTAAGTTTTTAACGGTGAGGCTTTTACAAAATAGATCGACTGGTCGTTCATACACGCACGTCAGTTGCGAGTACTATGCATCTGACTTACTAAATAATTTTAACTAAATAATTTGTTATTTTTATGCCACTCATTCTTCAGTCTGTGAGAACCTTAACTCACACACAGTTTTTTTTAATGTTAGGAAAAATTATCTACGGCTGCAATATTTGTGTAAATATTTGAGCATCATGTAAGATGCAAATAAATAAAATGAATTCTAGGCGCCCCTTCAAAACGTAGTTTCGTATGAAGAAGAAGGTTGTTTTACAATATTTAAATAATCATTATTATAATTCGATGGAGGACCATCGAATTGTAATAATGATTATTTATGCTCGGGTCGATCCATCAGGTTAAGCTACGCTTGCCGGGGTTGGTCCGTGGATGAGTGACCATCTTTATATACCGAGACTTCTCCGTACCTCGGAAAGCACGTTAAGCCGTTGGTCACGGCTGTCATTCGTGGATCCTTTACAGTCGTTACGGGTCGTCAGAAGCCCGAAAGTCTAACAACCAGTCTTACCAAGGGGTATCGTATTGCTCAGTTACGGGTTGTGGAGGTCAGATAGGCAGTCTTTCATGTAAAAAACTGGTATTCAGCTGCATCCAGTTAGACTTTAAGCCGACCCCATTATAGTTGGGAAAAGGCTAGGCTGATTGATTTTGATATTATTTATAACTTTTTATGTGAACATGATGTATACCTAGAATTAAATTGCTATAAATTATTTAGCACAATAGGCTATTTCTTAGTACCGAAAAGGAGGTGCCGAATACCACGAATAGTCGTTGAGCAACTTAAGTTTTGAGTTGAGCTCCACTATTACTGACAAATGCTTGCACTGACTGGACAGGTCCACTCAAATCGTTGTGGTTCTTTCCTAAAAGACCATTTCAGAAGCTAATCTACATGGTCCTCATATGGCCTGACCAAGATTATGTCTGGACATTAAAAGAGACTGACCTCTGAGTTTGTTTTGGCCTTTCTTTTCAGAGTAGTCAGATATGAAACGCCGACCTCACCTAGCTTATTTTTAATATTTTTATTATGACGTGATATATAAAAGTGATTCCAATATCCTATTTACAGAATAAACAATACAATTTCATTTCATTTCAACTTTACAAACATTCTTGACACCAGTAGCTACATACCTACATACCTAAAGTCATCAACCCCATGACCTCGATGATTCATACAAATAACTCAGGAAACACGACAGATTCTTATAAATACAGCCATCACATTCTTAGAATACAGCTAGCTCGGTCGTTTATTTTTACTTTTATTTATTACTAGTTGTTGCCCGCGACTTCGTCTACGGTCCAGGATGAAAAGTAGCCTATGATGTCCTTCTCCAGGTCATGGTCTACACATGTGCCAAATTTCATTAAAATCCACTCAGCCGTTTTAGCGCGCAAACGTAACAAAGAAATAAATAAACTAACTCATTTGTAATATATGTACATTATGTTATATTAGTTTAGTTCATTTTACTGTATTTTAATGGAATAGAATGGACTTTTTTGTAGTGAATTGTATGTACATTTCAACGACAAAATAAAAAAAAATACAGGTAATCTACCTATTTGGAATCATGATGGTTTTTATTTTTCAAAGTTCTGGTCTGCTACAGTTCATAATCGAGATTATTTTAATAGTTAGATATTTTATTTAATTATTTGTTAAAAGTACCCGCACTTTGCCGCGGTCGGTTCGTGGATGGGTGGCCACAAATCTATTACGTATCGGACCCGTCCGTGCCTCGGAAAGTGGTCGTGGCTGTCATTTGTAGACCGTTGTTCGTTACTGGTAGTCCAAACATCAAAAAGTCTGACAACCAGTCTTACCAAGGGGTATCGTGTTACCCTGTAACTGGGTTGTGGAGGTCAGATAGGTAGTCGCTCCATGTTAAATACTGGTGTTCTGCTGCATCCGGTTAGACTGGAAGCCAACCCCAGCAGATTGCATTAGCAGAAGGAAGAAGTTTAGGTACCTAATTAGTGATGAGGTGATAAACTTAGTGTAGGTACTTGTTGCCAGATTGTCAAACCAGTTATAAACTAATTAGCAGTTAGAAACGATAGACAATTAGCATAACATATTTTAAAACAAATCCATTCAAAACTAATTAAAAATAAAAACACCGATAGTGAACAATTAACGTGAGAAAACAAAGGTTAAATCATTATTAAACAATTAACAATAATTACTTTAGACTTTATTGGTTCAAGGTTATAACCTAGACATTATTTTTGAACGATAACATATCGATCATTTTGGTCGATTCTTGATTATTGAGCGGAAGTGGCATTTGAGGGTTTATGATGACGTCAGATTCGTCTTTTGTTATTTATTATTCATTACCCGACTACGGCGAAGAAAAAAGGAGGGTTATGATTTTGACCGGTATGTATGTATGTATGTATGTATGTATGTATGTATGTATGTATGTATGTATGTATGTATGTATGTATGTATGTATGTATGTATGTATGTATGTATGTTCATCTGTTCCCTCCTATCTTCCAAACCACTTATCACAATTTGACAAATGAGGTATCGTTAGAAGCGTCGTGATTGTCCGCTGGTTATAGGCGGTGAAGTCATATTAAATTAAAAATGGCGCCCTCTAGAGGACATAAAGTGAGGAACTTAAAAAAAAAAATTGTTTAATCGTACCATGTTGGATATCAAATGAAAGGGCTTAATAAGCACATTTCAAAAATATATATATTATAACCCCAAAAGAATTTAAAAAAAAATCAAGTAGTAAAAACTAAAACCCAACTACGACTTAAAAGGTATAAACAAGACACCACAAACAGACAAATTAAAAATCCAGAGTCACACGTAATCTGTTCGATTTATGCCCTAACACGTGTGACTCTGGATTTTTAATTTGTCTGTCTGTGGTGTGGTTTGGAAGGCGTACGAGGGGCCGAAGCCAACTCGCAGAGGCCCCTTAGACAATTTTAAATGGAATTAGGCACCAACCGACGATTATCCCTGTACGCACTATGCTAGTGCACCCAAGGACAATCCCCGGTTGGTGTAGGACTATTGCAGTACATGGAAACAAAACATTGGACTATGGGTTTGGCTGGCTATAGTGGAATGGTTACCAGGAACTATGGAAGGACTATGACCCCTGCCTGACCAATGATATATAATATATACCTATAATGGATAAGATGGCAGAGGGTGACTTGCACACTAAATAATGGGCCCCCAGAAACTGTCGCTAGCACATAGTGACGTAGCGACAAGGGGGCAACAAGTCCTGAGGTGCTTGAGGAGTGGAGAGGTATTCCACGGCTTTCAGAACAATCCCAGAGCCCGGAAGATGGTCAAGATCCCTACGAGCACTTACTGGAATACTTCCTTCCTCCGAGCACGTTTGCTCTTGCGAATCTCCACTCAAGCCGGCCAATCAAGACAAGAATGAGGTGGGAGCTCTGTTCCTCGTCAGTGTTCACTCCAGCCGGCCAATAAAGGCAAGCCAGAGATGAGGAACAAGACTTCTCCCAGGAGGTAGGGTCCGTGGGGTCGCTACTGCCCAACAGCTCGCCACATGCTGCCCTGCGGGTTTTTGTATCTCTCTTGGCCTGACCAAGAGAGATACAAAAACCTCCTCATCCTAGACCCGTTCCGGCAAAGTAAACTCTGCCGGTACAGACCTAGAGTTCGGAGCGCGCAAGCCCCACCACGACGTCAACGTAGAGATACGGCGGTGGGGTTATATTATTTATTATTAATTAATTTTGCAAAACATAGACTTAAAAATATACCGTTTACAATTACCGTTAAGTTCCTTTTAGTACAAATCTAGTACCGTTATTGAAGTGTAGGTGTCTTGTGTTATCGTATTGTATTTGTGACGTTGATAAGTAGGTACCTATTCGTTGACGGTACCTACGTGGGTGGACAGTGACCTTAAACTCTGCTGACCCAGTTTTTATTTGCGGTTTGAAGTTTTACGTAGCAATAAATTCAAATATTTTTTCTAAATGATTTGAATTTGATGGACAAAGTATAGATACCTATCTTGGTATATGGTATTGGGTAAATAAAAATAATAAATTAATAAGGTAGGTAATTCGTTGGGTATTTGTATGTTATTTAATGGTAAACAAGCAGCCGTAACCTGTTCCACTAATAATTTATTTAGGTACAAAGCAATGTAGGTACCTACATAATTAGAATTACCTTTCAAAAGTAATACAAAATAGAATCATTTTTATAATTATAACAAGCTCTGGGTTTCGTCATAGGTTTTAATTAATGACATTTTGATTAATGACATTAAAGTCACGAAAAATCCAGAAGCTCATGAAATAAACATTGCAACTTTGAGAAAATATCTATTTCTTAATAATATAGTTTCGATAACACATGTATTGATACCTAAACATTTTATGATTTTTCAAGAAATAAAGTCAATACAGACATATTTTAGGAGAATATTGCTTTTGAATCTTGCGTAGGAAATACTCGTGACTATTGTAAAACATTTTATAAGAGTAGCTATGGAGTTTCTTGCCCATACTTCCCCATACGAAACTACATTGGAAGACACCTAGTATCAATCTATTTTCTTGTAAATTGTAACTTCCAAAAGTCCTGCTTGAAATCCAAAAGTACTAAAACCTATGGAACAGACCAACATGTTATTTCTTTAGGAAAGTATCTAACCTCTATCGAAACCAAATAACTACCTATTCATGACTCATGTTAAAATAACACTTACATAGACAATATAACCATAACAACTGTTTACATTATAAATGACTGATTAAAACTAACAAGTATACAAATAAACAATATGTCGTCGAAAAATTCCTCCGCATTGCTGTCGGATGGTGATGTATCCAAGAGACTGGCGGTGAGGGAGAGTGCTTAGACTCTGACCAACCTAAAAGCCAGCCAGCCAAGGGAAGTGTCAAACAGCCTATTCATACGTTATACCAAACTGCCACGTAATCTTTTAAAAGCCACAGTAACTGACTCAACTAATTAACTGAAACACTTTCTACCTGCGTATGATTCACTATTCAGGGTACAAAACAAAGGATGCACTTTGTTTTGGTTCTAAGAATCGAAAATGATACCAAAAAGTCCCTTCGTCCAATTTACGAGTTTCAAAAAAGGGTCCTACAAACATACCTAATCAAAAAAGAATGCGGCATGCGGGTTGATTCATTGTAAAGTGCAAAGGAACGTTATGTATTGTAGATGAGAAATAAAAACTGATTTTCTATTTTCAAATATACAATAATCAATCTGCCCAGCCTTTTCCCAACTATGTTGGAGTCGGCTTCCAGTTTAACCGGATGCGGCTGAATACCAGTATTTTACATGAAGCGACTGCCTATCTGACCTCATCAACCCAGTTACTGTGTAATATGATACCTCTTGGTAAGACTGGTTGTCAGACTTTCGGGCTTCTGCTGAAACGTAACGATTGCCAAAGATCCAAGAATGACGGCCGGAATGTAACGTGTTTTCCAAGGCACGGATATAGATCTAAATAAACCGTTTTAAACCAAAATCCGTGGTTTAAAAATCGTGTTAAACTTTAAAACCTTTTTATACCACGGATTTTCGGCTTTAAACTAAAATCCGTGGTTTAAAGACCGTTTTTTTGTTTAACATGGTTTTCAAACCACGGATTTTGGTTTAAAACGGTTTATTTGCAACTATAGGCACGGAGGGGTCTCGGTATGTTATGTTAAGAAGGTCAGCAATCCACGGGCCAACCGCAGCAAGTGTAGCTTAACTTGATCGGTTTACCCGGACGGGTATACGGATGCTAAAGATTTGGCACCCATTACCCTATCAAAATCAAAATATGTTATTTCACATAAGCCTACATGGGCACTTATGAAACGTCAGAAGCTACGAGTAGGTGCACGGTTCCAATTGGTCGTTTCCTATGGAGAAGAGCCGGCAAGAAACTCCACGGTTACTCTTTTAAAAATAATTGGCTTTTACAATACTTTCAAATTACAGTGTTGGCAGGGGGATATCTTGAACGCAATCTGTGATCAGTGATCACAATCAATGATCGCAATCAAAAATTACTGTGTAATGGGTGCCTTTGAACTACACAACATTGTGCAAAACCACATTGCTTTACACAAAGTATTTTTATCGTTTCGTCACATCTTTAAGAGGATAATTATAGGGTCGGTCATTTCTCTATACAAAAAGTCATAATTCGAGGTTCGGCTCTCATCTATTTCCTCCTCCAATATTGGGCCAATTTGAAAGATCTTTTATAAATTGAATATGAAGGATATTTACTGTGCCCCTATGTTTTTTTTTTTCATTAAAAGTTTTCAAATTTGTACAATAGGCCTCTGATAACAGCGGTCTAAACCGGCAATTATGAGCATTCTAGTGCTTCTACAGTTAATGTATCATCAAAACGGAAAACTATATGGGCATAGAACTAGTTGATATTTATTTTACTGTAAAATATCATTGCTCTATGGTTATAAACGAGAGAGAAAACAGGCCAGAGCGTTTGTATGGACCCTCTTTCCTCTTAACTAGATAAAAATCTCTACGGTCTTTTTCACCGAATCAAAAATACCACTTTATATACTTTATGAACTATACCACTTTATATATATATAATACTAATATCTTCCTTAAACCAGAATGTTGTCTGGTTAGTCATACTCAGACAGCTCCTTGATTCTTTGTTTCAGTTCTAAGAATAACTTAGAGATTCGGTGAGATATCAAATAAGGGGTACTGGGAATATTTAGGTACTTTGTGATGAGTCTGTGTTATAATTTACTCCTCATGTTTAGGAAGGTACTAAATTGAATATATAATTTAGAGCCGATACCTAATACAAAAAACATAATGCATAGGAGTATTTTGAAAGGAAAATCAAAAATCACCACTCAGCTTTCTCACTATAAATGTCGGTGATTATAGTCAAACCTAAACAATATATGACTTAACCGTATCTTAACGGTGATTTAAATAACCTCTTCATGATTTCAATCACGTTTAACATATCTAAATACTTCCTTATTATTATTCTAGTTAACTTAAACTCCATCAGAAACTTAGACAACATGGCTAGCCTACGAACGTTTTGTCCATATCCAAGACATCATATCAATCGCCGAGACAGCATTTTTCCGTATTCCCCATAACTACGTGCCTAAGTTATGCAGCCGTCCAAGAATGCGCTATTCTAAGTAGTATTACAATTGGTAATAAAACGAACGTGTTCAGACTAAATTTGTTGAATACGCAAATATTTCTAGTACGCGCGACCACATGTCCAGTATAAGCTGGCTTAGCATTTAAAATCAAAATCAAAATATTTTATTTCACATAAACCTAGACGGGCACTTATGAAACGTCAGAAGCTAAGTGCACGGTTCCAATTGGTCGTTTCCTATGGAGAAGAGCCGGCAAGAAACTCCACGGGTACTCTTTTAAAAATAATTGGCTTTTACAATATTTTCCAATAACAGTGTTAGTAGGCATGGGAGGACAATGTAGACCTTTCAACAAGTACCGGGTACTTAACAAAATAGAAGATGTTCAACAAATCTACAGTCCACTAAGCCTATAACGTACTCACATTCATAAAATAGAAAAGAATCTATATAAACGACAAATAATAATAAATAAAAAAAACCTACTTAAACCAAATGACGTGATTGCTATTGCATTATACAGCCTGTGTCAGAAAGGTGTGTTACAATCTACAGAACATAAAAAAAAAAAATTGTCCACACCTTCCTGATTCAACATGTATGGATTTCCGTACAATGAAAGGTCAGCTAATACTGGAACGATGTTACTTGATATGTTGTAGTGCATACCTACGCCAGACTGCATTGTATTTTAATTGTAAGCAGTGTCCTTTGAAACAATAATATTAGAATTTCAAAGTAAGTTTATGACTTGACAGTCGATAAGTATGTTTATCAAACTCGAGGGTTTGTTTATCGTTCTTCGTATGAGGTATTGTTGGTATTTTCTTGGGTTAGTGCCAGGAATTGCTTCGTTCAAGAATTGTATGTTTAGTTGCAAGGTGCAGGAAAGAAACTTCTGAGCTGCTTAAGCTGTATTTTTAAGTACAGTCAGGCTAAACGAATCATGACCCACTTTGACGATAAATCGTTTGAAACCGTCAATATAACAAAGATAGCAGATGACAAGTTCGTTACCAAGGAAATGTATGTTTACGCGAATGTCGACCTAATTGTATTTGAATGTCGGTAAGAAAATAAGCTTATGGTGGGTCAGAATTCAATTTTTTCGACTGTACATAATTAAGCGGAAAACAGTTTTTTTTTTGTACTTTAGCGCGACCTACGCGTACATGTAGGTATTCTGAGTTAAGGAGGATAATCTAAGGTTTGTAACGGCCTGACCAAGATGGGTGAAAACATTTGAGGAAAAATAACTCGAGGTCAAATCTAACACCGTAAAATTTAAAAATGATTTTGGTTATAAAACACAGTAAAAAAAATTAGTATGTACTAAATAAGAAAACAAAGCAATTTCGATTCTAAAATTAATGGACCCCATCTCAGTTCCTACAAGAGGATGCAACAGTAAAAATTGTAGAGCTCATATTTTGTTTAAATATTATGAAAAAAATGTGACCGTCATACTGAATTTTGACAGATCATTATTTCGACAGCATCTCAATTTCGAAACACAATAGTTCGACGACTCATTGCTTCAACAGAACACATCTTCGAAGAACACTACTTCGACAATACACACCTTCGAAGAACACTACTTCGACAATACACACCTTCGAAGAACACTACTTCAACAGAACAGTAGGTACTCCGACAGAACACTACTCCGACAGACCATACTTGGACAACACACACCTTCGAGGAATACTACTTCGACAACACACACCTTCGAAGAACACTACTTCGACAGAACAGTAGGTACTCCGACAGAACACTACTCTGACAGACCATACTTGGACAACACACACCTTCGAGGAATACTACTTCGACAACACACACCTTCGAGGAACACTACTTCAACAGAACAGTAGGTACTCCGACAGAACACTACTCCGACAGACCATACTTGGACAACACACACCTTCGAGGAATACTACTTCGACAACACACACCTTCGAAGAACACTACTTCAACAGAACAGTAGGTACTCCGACAGAACACTACTCCGACAGACCATACTTGGACAACACACACCTTCGAGGAATACTACTTCGACAACACACACCTTCGAAGAACACTACTTCAACAGAACAGTAGGTACTCCGACAGAACACTACTCCGACAGACCATACTTGGACAACACACACCTTCGAGGAATACTACTTCGACAACACACACCTTCGAAGAACACTACTTCAACAGAACAGTAGGTACTCCGACAGAACACTACTCCGACAGACCATACTTGGACAACACACACCTTCGAGGAATACTACTTCGACAACACACACCTTCGAAGAACACTACTTCGACAGAACACTACTCCGACAGACCATACTTCGACAATACACACCTTCGAAGAACACTACTTCAACAGAACAGTAGGTACTCCGACAGAACACTACTCCGACAGACCATACTTGGACAACACACACCTTCGAGGAACACTACTTCGACAACACACACCTTCGAAGAACACTACTTCGACAGAACACTACTCCGACAGACCATACTTCGACAACACACACCTTCGAAGAACAGTACTTCGACAGAACAGTACTTCGACAGAACACTACTCCGACAGACCATACTTCGACAACACACACCTTCGAGGAATACTACTTCGACAACACACACCTTCGAAGAACACTACTTCAACAGAACAGTAGGTACTCCGACAGAACACTACTCCGACAGACCATACTTGGACAACACACACCTTCGAGGAATACTACTTCGACAACACACACCTTCGAAGAACACTACTTCAACAGAACAGTAGGTACTCCGACAGAACACTACTCCGACAGACCATACTTGGACAACACACACCTTCGAGGAATACTACTTCGACAACACACACCTTCGAAGAACACTACTTCAACAGAACAGTAGGTACTCCGACAGAACACTACTCCGACAGACCATACTTGGACAACACACACCTTCGAGGAATACTACTTCGACAACACACACCTTCGAAGAACACTACTTCAACAGAACAGTAGGTACTCCGACAGAACACTACTCCGACAGACCATACTTGGACAACACACACCTTCGAGGAATACTACTTCGACAACACACACCTTCGAAGAACACTACTTCAACAGAACAGTAGGTACTCCGACAGAACACTACTCCGACAGACCATACTTGGACAACACACACCTTCGAGGAATACTACTTCGACAACACACACCTTCGAAGAACACTACTTCAACAGAACAGTAGGTACTCCGACAGAACACTACTCCGACAGACCATACTTGGACAACACACACCTTCGAGGAATACTACTTCGACAACACACACCTTCGAAGAACACTACTTCAACAGAACAGTAGGTACTCCGACAGAACACTACTCCGACAGACCATACTTGGACAACACACACCTTCGAGGAACACTACTTCGACAACACACACCTTCGAAGAACACTACTTCGACAGAACACTACTCCGACAGACCATACTTCGACAACACACACCTTCGAAGAACACTACTTCGACAGAACAGTACTTCGACAGAACACTACTCCGACAGACCATACTTCGACAACACACACCTTCGAAGAACACTACTTCGACAGAACAGTACTTCGACAGAACACTACTCCGACAGGCCATACTTCGACAACACACACCTTCGAAGAACACTACTTCGACAGAACAGTACTTCGACAGAACACTACTCCGACAGACCATACTTCGACAACACACACCTTCGAAGAACACTACTTCTACAACACACACCTTTGAAGAACACTACTTCGACAGAACACTACTTCGACAGAACAGTACTTCGACAACACACACCTTCGAAGAACACTACTTCAACAGAACAGTAGGTACTCCGACAGAACACTACTCCGACAGACCATACTTGGACAACACACACCTTCGAGGAACACTACTTCAACAGAACAGTAGGTACTCCGACAGAACACTACTCCGACAGACCATACTTGGACAACACACACCTTCGAGGAATACTACTTCGACAACACACACCTTCGAAGAACACTACTTCGACAGAACACTACTCCGACAGACCATACTTCGACAACACACACCTTCGAAGAACACTTCTTCTACAACACACACCTTTGAAGAACACTACTTCGACAGAACACTACTTCGACAGAACAGTACTTCGACAACACACACCTTCGAAGAACACTACTTCGACAACACACACCTTCGAAGAACACTATTTCGACAGAACACTACTTCGACAGAACAGTACTTCGACAACACACACCTTCGAAGAACACTACTTCGACAACACACACCTTCGAAGAACACTATTTCGACAGAACACTACTTCGACAGAACAGTACTTCGACAACACACACCTTCGAAGAACACTACTTCGACAACACACACCTTCGAAGAACACTATTTCGACAGAACACTACTTCGACAGAACAGTACTTCGACAACACACACCTTCGAAGAACACTACTTCGACAACACACACCTTCGAAGAACACTATTTCGACAGAACACTACTTCGACAGAACAGTACTTCGACAACACACACCTTCGAAGAACACTACTTCGACAACACACACCTTCGAAGAACACTATTTCGACAGAACACTACTTCGACAGAATACTACTTCGACAGAAAACTACTTCAGCGGATCTCTATTTCGATGGAACGTACCTTCGACATAATAGTAAAACAATTGCTTACGAGAAAAAAAACCATTTAATTCTGACTACTAGTCCACAAAAAAAAAATGACAACTTCGCATTTTTGATAGGAGTCAAAATTGACTCGCTGACAATCAAGAGGTGCCTTATCAAATCGCATTTAGCATTTTCAAAGACAGCTCATACGGTCATTGTTTTTCCAAATGCCTACCTATTGAAACTAATGTCAATTTTATCTTTTAGATAAAATGCTATCTGAAAGACTAATCGAACCTCTGGCCTATCAGTGATTGGTTGACTTTTAACACAAAAACAACATAATATTATTATCATTTATAATGTATAATTATTGTGACCAACATTGATTGGAGATTAAAGTTCAAGAAACCTGTGCAACAAGACACGTGCCCGAGGGGATTTCCCATCGGCAAAAATGATGAACTTCCAATTATCATTTCTGGCAGTCCTCTTTTTCCTCCTTTTCCTCGCTCCTTTTCCTGGCTGTGCTCACTTTCTCGCTTTAACTTCACTGAAGCTACGAGGTAAATATATAGTTTTAAATAAAAAATGCGCGAAATGTATTCCGCCTTCGCCAGATCGAAAAGCCCTACCTGGTAATCGAACCCAAGTCCTCATGCTCAGCAGTAGCGCTGCGGCCACTGGACCAACAAAGCAGTCTTAATCTAGGTTAGCCATAAAACGAGGTTTTCCTACTTCAACATACCAAAACAAAACCGGTTTTCTATCTCAAGTTGATGCCTTTAATATTTCGACACCAGGATACGAGTTGCAATCGTCATCGGTCACAGCAATGGAGCCTAAAAGCTATGTCAAAGAGAAAGTGCCAACTTTGTGATGACGTAGAGAACGGAATTCGAACAACTCAGTATTTGCACGCGGTTGGCTCATGAATCATGGTCGGAATGTTAATAATTAGATAACCTATCGGTCCATCACTATTGTGATAGTAGATCCTTATAGATCCGCTTATTAAGTCTATAGGTACTAATAATCCTACTAATAATATTATACAATATTATACATACATCCATCCATCCTCACAAACTGATGGATATTTTTTACTCTTTCACGCAGAAACTACTGACCGGATTTGGATGTTTGGCTCACAATAGCTTATAAACCTTGAAGGAGCTCGTGGCTAAGTAATAACAGCCAAAAGCGTCGATCCATTAGGTTAAGCTACGCTTGCCGTTGTTGGTCAATGGATGGGTGACCATCTTTACATGACCGAGACTCCTCTGTGCTTCGGAAAACACGTTAAGCCGTTGGTCTCGGCTGTCATTCGTGGATTTTTGACAGTCGTTACGGGTCGTCAGAAGCCCGAAAGTCTGACAACCAGTCTTACCCAGGAGTATCATATTACCCATTTACTGAGTTGTGGAGGTCAGATAGACAGTCGCTCCACGTAAAATACTGGTATTCAGCTGTATCCGGTTAGACTGGAAGCCGACCCCCTAACATAGTTGGGAAAAGGCTAGGTTAGGTTAGGAATTTGATGATTAGGATTAGATGATGATGATGTGATTGAATGACTTTCAATTATTACATATTTCCAAAACAGCGCAACGTGAAATCTAAAGGAATGTATGGCAAGGCATGTATTTATTCAGCTTTTGTTTGCAAATAATATTGTACTATTCGCGTAACATTGTGACTAGATAACATATCTTTAACCTAAATAACACAAGTAGGTATCTATACACCCTTAGACTGAATCTAAACATGAAGTGTCATAGATAACAATGATCCATATTATGTCTTAGCGGATTTACTATACACTATCACGATACACGTGATAATGTCATGATAATTCAAAAACCGTGTCTCTGGAAGCACGCTAAGCCCAGGCTGTCATACGTAGATCTTTGACAGACGTTACAGGTGTTCAAAAGCCAGAAAGCTGACAACCAGTCTTACCAAATGGGTATCGTGTTATCCAGTCACTGGGTCGTGGAGGTTAGATACACAGTCGCTTCGTGTAAAATACTGATATTCAGCTGCATCCGGTTAGACTGGAAGCCGACCCCAACATAGCCGGGAAAAGGCAGATGAAGACTGCCTGTCTTCTACAACCCAGTTATTGGCCCACAGGGTAACACGTACCATAACCCTTGCTAAGACTGGTTGCCTTCTCAATCTGGAACTATTTTACTGATTTATGCAATATCGTTATCGCATGAACAGTGACCAGTCCCAGGGCTATCAGCTGTATGTAACCGTTTTATCAGTTTTCTACTGGAAGACTTGCAATTATAGATAACTGATTGATACACTCGATTTGAACGAGTTAAGTTAGCATGTCTAACTTAATGTACTCAGCATCATTTTTCTGTCTGATGATGCAGCCTGCATGATGTAAGTTTCCCTTTTGCAGTCCATTAGAGTACCTTATACTGGTTTTGTTACCACTGAAGTGCGGCTTACCGCACCACAGTATAATAAAGTAACAGTATTAAATCTCGGCAGTGACCTTGAAATAATTACCTACGGCCGCTCGGTAGATAAACCTTCCACGTCCGTGCGTAACTGCCGCGCACTTGTTACTGTTGCGTATACACTGAGATTTCAAAGACGTTTCGGCCGTTTTATATATAATACTGTTACTTATTTATACTGTGCTATTACCTTATCAGTTCCATTTACTCATTAACTCTCAAACTAACTTAAATTGTTCAACCGGAATGCCCTATTTACAAAAATTAAATATTATTGTATTTCAAATTATTGAAATCGGGACTAATAAGTATGCCGTCTTGTAATTTACGTAAGGTCAAAATAATTAAGTATAGAATTATTAATGTAATTAATTATAACAGTAAGTATAGAATTAAGCACGCCAGGCCACGAGTCGCGCGCAGACTTGTCTTGCGCGCATTCGAGTTGCCCATTCTAAAGTGTAGTATGTTCCTATGGAGAGGAATTGGCAAGAAACTCCATTTTCACTCTTTTTAATAATCCTACAAATGTATAAGGATGTGAAAGTTTGTATGTTTGTTACTCTATCACGCAAAAACTGTAGCACACGGGTAAACCATGACCTGGGACCGTATTATGACGTAAAAGCCACCATTTTTCCAGTGTGATAGAGAGACGGAGCTATACAAGGCCGATAGCACCATCCTGTTTTCGCAGTGGAATAATAATGGCATTAATATTTCATAATACGGCCCCTGGTTAAGGACATAGGAGACTTTTTTACGTTCTCGTGAGATAATCTGACCCGTTCACGCGGGCGGAGTCGCTGGCAAAAGCTAATATTGTTATATACTTATCTTTAGGACACCGTGGCATGAACGGTTTCGGTCTATTAATAAGTTTTTTGTGCGATAAAGCCTTATCCAATCAAGGCTATGCAGTTACATTAAAGGATCAATTATAATCAATAATGTCACTTTCAATATTGCACTTTTCAATATTACCTACTATTATTATTTATTATTAATATTATAATACACTGTGTGACTCCATTTGTATTTCAGCTTCAGTACTTAGTGTAAACTTAAACACTGACTCATTTTTCAGCCAACTTTTACAGCTTTTACACAATGGCCGATCTTGGACACGCATTGTCCATTGTCTAAATCGAAATTGTAATGTTAATAACCTAATAATCAATTAAACATAATTATGTTGGCTTGTTATGGCTTCTGATATCGAAAACAGCTGGTCAACACTGACTGCTGTTTAATAACTTGGTAACAAGGTATGTAGGTATAACAACAGGTACTTATGCATTATGCATGTACCTAATTGTATTAAGTGTAAGTACATAACTGAATGTTATTTTCCTTCATAGATATCTATTTTCCTTAAAGTAACTAATTGAGACTTGTTGAAAGAGCACTTGAAATCAATGTAAAAGGTATTATAAGCCCTTGCATAAGCCCTTTTGTCGACGTATTTTATGAAAAGACATTAAAATAATATATGAACAATCGAGAAAACAAAATATATAAACAATCGAATTGATAAAAGAAAAAACACGCAAAAACAGAACAGATGTAACTACGAAAAAGACTCCCGCGCAGACTTAAAATAAAAATAATGTATAAATAAAACTTACAAAAGAGGTAGGTAACGGCAAAAAATCCAAACTCAAAAAGAGAACCACACAGCTCGACAACACCAATTTGAAAAATAATAAAACATGCGATATTTAAAAAATAAAACAATGAACTGTATTCAAAACAGCGTTCGATGGCCAACTGACAGAGCAACTGAACATTTTGCGACTGATAGCTATATTCACTTCGAAAGAAGAGCCATACGTTCGACAATTGAAAACCGACCATATAGCGAGTCGATAAAGTGTATAATTCAATACAGCACTATGCTCTAGTACTACGTGAAACTGTCCAAGCGAGTATTGAGGTCAGTGACGTCTTTTTTCTGTAAGATAAATTCGCGGAAGCGAGAGGACCAATTCAAATTAAAGAAAGAATGAAAGAGACAGGCACATTTATCGTGTGTGTCACAGAGAAATTGGTTGGATGTGGTCAGTCATTAATTGCTGTCAATTAAACTTATGCTGAAGAGATTTCTATGGGGCATGACCGATTTCTTTGACTATCTAGATAAAGAGAGAACTTTACATTAATATAAGAAAGTAAAAGGTGTGTGGTGTAATTCAGAGAAATAATTAAGATTAAATCATGGTTTTTCTGAGTGGAGACCACGTATCGGTAAGCACAGCGTGGAATGCCCCCCAGCTAGATGAATCGAAGACCGCTGCCAGGTATAAGAATATATTCTGTCGAAGCAATGAATAGTCGAACTATTGTGTTTCGAAAATGGGACTGTGTCGAAATAATTATCTGTTCAAATTCAGTATGACACTCGCGGAAGGCGTAAACCCTGGCGTTGTGGCGCAACTTAGCAGACGCCTTTGTCCAGCAATGGTCTGCGAAGCTAAAAATTTAGTTAAAAAGTCAGAAAAGTAAACGAAACGCAATCGTCTGCTGTTTTTTTTTTGTTGTCTATCTCTTTCGCTGTCAACTGTTCGGGTAATATGTGTGTTCTTCTGAGATCCAATAAATCCATTTTAATTAAATACATCTTGCATTTTTTCATCAAATCTATCATCCCGCTACCGATGTCTATTTTTGGTCTCCACATTATAACCTCATTGTCTCCACTGAACACTGAGCTCCGTATAAAAGGGGGGGAAACAAAAAGTTATCTGATACCCAGACTTCGAATGGCTACTGAGAATTTTCTAACATCAAAATCTTATAGAACACTTTTCTTGACCCAGTGGTCGAACCCAAGAAGTTGCGCTTGCGACCACATAGTACACCGCCAACATAGTAAGAAGAATCCATGGATGGGTGACCATCTTTACATACCGAAACTCCTCTGTGCGTCGGAAAGCAAGTTAAGCCTTTGGTTCCGGCTTTTAAGCCGTTGGTCCCGGCTTTTAAGCCGTTGGTCCCGGCTTTCATTAGTGGATCTTTGACAGTCGTCACAAGTCGTCAGAAGCCTGAAAGCCTGATAACCCGGGTATCGTAGTAGCCAGTAACTGAGCTGACTCGGTCAGATAGGCAGTCGCTCCATGTAAAATAATGGTATTCAGCTGCATCCGGTTACACTGGAAGCTGACCCCAACGTAGTTGGGAAAAGGCTAGGCAGATTGTAATAGGGGGCGAGCCTGTTGTCATCAACCGGGCGCAAATCCAGACTCCAGGCTGTACCTACCTACTTGTAAGTTATTTGTAGGAATGTGGGTAAAGCTAGTGAAACTCCACAGTATTGGTATTCAAAACAATTACTCTACTAGAAATATTAACAATAAAAAGAGTCAATAATAAGCAAGTACCTTGGCTCGCGAGGTTGTCGACATGTGGGATGTGGAGTCAGCGATCATTGTGCGTATAGTCGTATAAGTCAAAGGCTTAATTGCCAAGAGCCTCGACCAACACCTATGGAGGCTCTCGTTGGGCGGCTGGATAAAGGGCTTGATTCAGAAAGCGGTACTCCTGGACACGGCTCCAATTGGGTTCCTATCCCTTGAGCTCTGACCGCCGGTAGCTTGTACCCTGTTCCCGATACCGGTGGGCTAAATTTTTTTATATTTATTAATTATATTATTATACTTTTTTTTTAATTCTATTTTTTTTTTTATATAATCTATATTTGAATAATGAAATAAAGGAAAGAATACTAAGAAATGATGACAAGAGGTTGTTTTGTTATTTAGGCATCTAAGTAGAATTTTATCGAACCTTGAATGACTGGACTGATGTCCTTACCAAAGTACAATCATTTACGTCAAGGAACCTATAGTAAAATACAAACGTAAAATAGTAAAACCTTGTAAGGTTGAGTAATTAGTAATTAATATACATGAACAATCTTCACCTTGTACGAAAAGTAGGGCATGCCCTATGATGGTACAACAAGTGTCCATTATTACCTGAGCCCTCTTGCAAAAAAGAAGACGGGTAGAGGGGGGTCAGGTAATACAGATGCACTGATGGCTACGGAAAAAATAGGTACCTTTAGGTCATCACCGGTGACTATATCAATATACCGTTGTATGCGGAACTGTCAGATGACCTAGATTTAGCAGTAACCTCGAAGAATACGTAAGTTAGTAGATAACACGTACAGTCACCCACGCCCATCAGTAGTATAAAATTGACGGTAACAGTCAGTGCCTTTATGTCGTTGCTGTGAGGGTGATTTTTGTAGAGCCAGGTAGCCTGCGAAATTAAAATTTTCTTACGCTTTTTCTTACCTGTTAAGCTGTTAAGATCCTTACATACTCCTTTTACCTCGTTTACGTTCAAATATACATACTTAGATGTAAAAAAATATTAAAAAAAAAAAAATACACCATTAGAAGCGGACACAGTCCCATTCAAAGCTATTTGTCTATACATAATCATATATTATTATGATCAGACAACAAAAATAACAGGAATTTTATAACTAACTAACATATCGGTATGGTAGTTGGTTAATATTTTTTCCTGTAACAAGCTATTTTGAGAAACTAAATCAACCATGTTGTACATAACTTTTGCGGTTTTTTACCCAACTGCCCCAGAAGGAGGGTAATGTTTTTCGAAAGTATGTATGTCTATTTATTCAGGTACGCTCTGTAGCCTAAACAGCTTGATGGATTTTAACATACGAGGTGTCGTTAGATTTGACTTAATTGTGTGAGTGACATAGGCTATATAATTTTTATATATTTTCATCTGCAAGTACAAAAAAAGGGAGGGGAAGTATTTTTTTTTAATAAACTACTTTTAACAATATTAAAATTCAAATAATAGCTAGTAATGAGTTAATTCCAAATATGATTAATAAAATTAAAAAGCATGAACAAAAAAATAAAATAAAAAATAAAAAACTCGACTGCAAAAACATATTATAACTGAAAAGAGAAAAACAAGCATTGAACTTTCTTTTTGTAAGGTATTGCAGGCCGACAAACTACCTGCCAGGGTTGCGGGTTAGTCCGAAAGGGATACCGGGACCTTGGCAACAGGCAACTGAAGTAACACGGGTGGGTTTTAGTCAGTAAAAGTCTGACACGCCCTTCCGCTCCACCCAGAGCGGGAGAAGTCATTGGATGATTTCCCACCCTCAAAAAAAAAAAAAAGGCCGGCAAACTAATCCCATCAAAAACATAAAATGTAAACAAAAAACAAGTCTCGTCGCAACCAGTTCTTCTACCGCAAAATGATGTAACATTTAATGTAAAACCAAGTCTGTTCATCTAGGCAGTACCTGTATATTTGTCATCGTTATTTCTTTGACAAATAGAATTACTTGGCAATCGCACATGGCAATAGAATCTACATACAACAAAATCTACTTATTATTAGCGCTGTGCGCGCTTTATTTATTTAGGACTATTTAAAATAGTATATAAATTTAAAATCATTTTATTTTTAAATAATTAAATATAAAAGCAGAATAGCAAATTCGGATATAAAAAAATAATATAACTACCTCAAATTAATTATTTTTTAATATCCTTTCAATGTAAATGAAATACTTTAAACTCAAGCTCTAATTTGTTCTTTCTAGAAACACTTTCCAGTAGATCCAGTGAACCTGAAATATGGTGTAACTTTTGTTTGATCCCGCCTGCATTACCTTACAAAAAAAAAAGTTCAATGCTTGTTTTTCTGTTTTTAGTAATAATATATGTTTTCGTTAACGTAATAATTATCATCCATGCCCCGCGGTTTCACCTGCCGTGGAATTTGGAAGAAATCCGATTATTTATAAAATACTTATTCCCTAAGATTTGGAAGAAAAAAGGTGAGGGCTTTGCCCAGCAATGGGACACAATACTGGCTAAAAATTAAAATAAAAAAATTATTGCAGGATTGGGCTCAATTACATCAAACTCATGCTCTTTTTCACTTACACAAGGCAAATGTTTTTCATTTACGTTTTGCTTAAAGATAAGAGACGTTAAATTGTCAAAGAATGTATGGGTAGGTAAACGGAAGTTTTTTTTTTTTTTTTGAGGGTGGGAAATCATCCAATGACTTCTCCCGCTCTGGGTGGAGCGGAAGGGCGTGTCAGACTTTTACTGACTAAAACTCACCCGTGTTCCTTCAGTTGCCTGTTGCCAAGGTCCCGGTATCCCTTTCGGACTAACCCGCAAAAAAAAAAGGTAAACGGAAGTTAGAAGTATCTTAACTTTAAGCAGTAAATGTATTTGACGGACTGTCCTGCATAGCGAATAAAGTGAGACAGAAGATGAAATGAATGCTCAACGGGTCATTTACTACTAATTTATTTAGTTGAAATTGTCTTAGTAGGTAAATTATTAAGGGCTGATTATATCAAAGTCAGATATCTTTTATCCCTGGAATAAAATTGTCGTCTGACAGTTTTTGTATGGAAAAACTGTCAAAAATTCAAAATTTATTCGCAGGATAAGATTTATACTCGGTATAAAAGTTTGGTGAAATTCGCCCTAAATAAAATAATTTAAAAAAAATATATATATTTTCAAATTATATTTAATAAAAGCATATCAATCACCAACCTTACAGAACGAAACGTAATAAAATTAGTACTCATTAAAAAAACACAAACAAACAAACTTTCACATTTATAATATTAGTAGGATTAGTTCTTCATTTCGCTATTTAGATCATCTTTTTTATGAAACATGCGCATCAGATTTTTTTTTGTTTTTTTTTTTTTTCTTGATTTCTGGTCGTTCTTTGGGCGCGACAGGGCCGGAAGTGCGTTTTTGGACTCGAACCGCGCGTATGCTGGTTGTTTTTGGAGCACTATAAGCTCTACAATAAGCATAAATCGTCCGACCACTACCGGTAGAAGGCTGAGGTAACCCAGGCTCCGTCGGTATAGGCGGGGGCTGAGGAGGGTCGAGAGGAGGCTGCAAGTTCGTTGCCTGTTCGTACACCTTCGCTTCCATCTTCAAAACTGAAAAGGAAACCATTTATTTTACACTAGCTGCGCTCCGCGGTTTCACTCGCGTAAGTCTCGATTCCGTGGGAATATCGGGATAAAAAGTATACTATGTGTTAATCCAGGTTATAAACTATCTGTTTGCCAAATTTCATCCAAATCCATTCAGCCGTTTTTGCGTGATTGAGTAACAAACTTTCACATTTACAATTTTATTTTAAGTAGGATTGGTTGGGAAAACAATTTATTAGTAACATTTCAAAACCGGTCAAGTGCGAGTTACGAAGGGTTCCGTACCATTATCTATAAAAACGGCAAAAAATCACATTTGCTGTATGGGAGCCCATACAACAAATGTGATTTTTTTGCCGTACACACGGCTACACATCAAGCTATACGTTTCCAGTATAAGCTGATCTCGCATTATAAACTATTTCCATACAATGCGAGATCAGCTTATACTGGAAATGTATAGCTTGATGTGTAGCCGTGTGTACATATTTATTTTATTCTGTTTTTAAGTATTTGTTTTTATAGCGGTAACAGTAATACATCATCTGTGAAAATTTCAACTGTCTAACTATCACGGTTCATGAGATACAGCCTGGTGACAGACGGACGGACGGATGGACGGAGAGCGGTGCCTTAGTAATAGGGTCCCGTTTTGCCCTTTGGGTACGGAACTCTAATAATTGATAGATAAATGACAGCCCCGAACGGGCTCGATCAAAAAGATCAACTTTCAAAGCTTTTTACAAAGATGTATCTTATAATACACCAAATCTACTGCGAACATTTAACACGTTTTTTTTAAATAAATGCAAAACTGTACCTACGATAAATCTCTAATAGTACGGGTTAGTTTATAGACATTCAAATTAAAATGTAATATAAATACAAACAAATCACTGCATAAGTATTATAAAACAGTCCCCCCACCGTGTCTGTCTGTCTGAACGCGATAAAAGCTAGTATCTAATAAAATCATTAATTACTTAGGTCACAAAATATATTTTTTAAACTTACTTTTAAATCTTTTGCGGGTTAACATTCCGTCACCTGAATTCATTCTTAGGACTTCATCTTCTTCAGTCATCGTCTCAGTAAATAAGTTTCGCAGTCAAAAACAACTGTCTTCCTTTGATTTATGATGTCCTCTTGGTTTTTTGAATTATTGTACGAATATCAATTTAAAATAGAGGTTTCAGTAATCTAATTCCTATGTGCACGTATGTCCTCTTCCTCGTATAAAAAATACTGGTTGAAAATTGTGGATAATCGCGACTGATAGATAAGTATTTTTTATTTATTTATCAGCCGCGGCCATTTTGGCCCACTGGCCTTATCTGTCACGTGACTTCCGGAGTGTTCTCGCGCGAAAACGGTGCGTGTGTTTAAAAAGATATCTATAAAATACAGTATTTCTATAAGTTTTAAGGCACAACATGAAAGATCATTTCAATCATGAACTAATGTTTAATTAATAAATTATACATTAGAATATAAAATATAAATTACGAATTACTTTTTTTTTATTATGTAATTTTGATTAATAGATCTCAAACGCCGATTTTTTTGTGAATTTTGCTGTAATAGGTTTAAAAATCACATATTTATGAATCATTTTGATCAATCATCATTTTGTATAAGCGATACTTATCGAAAATGGTATGCAATTACCTTTTTTTATAGAGCCCAATTTTTTTAAATTTTAAGATATAAAACTAACCATCTCTATGGTGATTTAAAATTAGAATTTCGGCCTTCATCAAATCAGAGCCTTCATTTTGTATGTGGCACTGTTATAAATTAGCATCCACTAGGTTTTCTGATCCATTTGTTTACATTTTCATCAGAAACTTTTTGAATAGACTATAGGTGATTATGATTACATTATTAATATCAGGATTGGGCTAAATTTCATCAAACTCATGCCTTTTTTCAGTTACACTAGGCGACACTTAATGAATGTCTAGAGTGGTTTATTTATGACCGTTGCTTAAAGTTAAGAGATGTTTAAATGGCAAAAATGTATGGTAAGAGTCTGACCAACGAAAGTTGTCTACGAATTATTATCTGTTGAATATTTTATGTATCCCATAATATGTCTTGAATAATAAATAGTATCGACTCCGTTTAAACAGTGGGTTGACAGCCCTTGATTTTTTTCTAATTGCCGCTTTTTTCTTGGACAGCTTTCGTTGGTCAGAAGTTAGAAATTAATCTTAACTTAAGCAGTAAATGTAGAGAAGAAGGTCAAAAATAATGCTTAGGTAACGGGGCATTTACTACTACTTAATCTGGGAGAAACTAGCTTAGTAAATTACAAAATAAAATGTTTTTTATATATTTTAATATTATATTTATAAAAGCATAACAATCACCATCGTTACAGAACGAAATATTATATTGCTTAAACTCATAAGTAAAATGTATAACGAAATAAAAACGTATAATCCAATAACGCAGCAAAAAATCTAAGTGTTATTGGTAAAACACGAACAACCTCTCAGGGCGGATTTTACCAATGAAACTAGAATAGGATCAGTTTCAATATTCCACAGAAAATAATGACATTGACAGCTGTTAACGTAGTTTATGTGTTGATTGCGTTCAGTTTCATTGGTGAAATCCACCCTTAAGGGGTCAATAATCTCATCATTATAACAACTTTTACAATGGGACAAAACCTGAAATCGTGAAAAAAAGGTATCAGGTGTTCCATACATTTTGACGAGTATGAAGTAACATATTCGTGATGTAAATTCTGTGATCTTTGTCTTGCAGTTATTTTAAAACGCTTTACACTCTTGCAAAAAAAAAACATACTCTAAACTTAATAAAAAAATGTTACCATCCCTATTAAATCAAACAGTGTACATTTTGACTGGTAGGTAACGCGTTATGAATCTTTCAATGATCGACGCTGACGTACCTATATTTTTGATCGCATTTTCTTTCCTTTTGACAGTTCAGCCACGTTCATTGAAATTACGTTGAGGAGCAGACGAATGATTAAACATTATGAAGCTATGGATTAGAAATATCCTTCAAAACTATCGGTTTGTGATTGAATGTATGTTATGCAATGAGTTTAATAGTTTGAGATTTAATCTTAAAATATTAAACTCATTGCATAACATTTAATCTTATTCTCATTATCATTAAATCTTTAAGATTTAATCTTAAAATATTATTATATATTAATTATTTTTATTAATTATTCGTTTCTCTGTTTAGACCATATAGGTTTTTTCTACGAAACGTACGTCTCACTCGACTTCTTTTTTGTATTCGTTTCTTTTTTGTTTTTTCTTGTTTCTGTGGAGTTATTGGGCGCGACCAGGATCACTTCCGTTCTCTCTTCGAATGTATACGTATTAAAACCAAATCTGTTGTCTAATCTAATATCAGTAAGAGGCTGAGGTAGCCCAGACTCCGTAGGCAGAGGCTGAGGCGGTTCGAGAGGAGGCTGCAAGTTCGTTGCCTCTTGGAACACGTTCGCTTCCATCTTCAAGCCTGAAATGAAAATAATTGATTTTACATTGGTTGGAAAAACAATTTGACTGATAACATGTTGAAAATTGATATGACAGTCCGTCGAACGGGCTCCATCAAAAAGAGATACTTTTAAAACATTGGTGCAGTATGTACAGTCACGGACTTTAATTGATGAGCTACCTTCAAACTTTTCAATTTTGCAGTTTCATACATTCACGAGATTACACGATTAAACACGAGCTCAAAACGCATGCTCGTAAACAAGATGACAATTAAATTACTTTAAATCGGAAATAGTCTTATCCATAGAGGTTGACTAATAAGTTCTCAATGATAAAAATAAATACAATCTATTTGATACCAACCTCTTTTGAATCATAGTTCATTAACTCGATAATTCTGAAAACTTAACTGAAGACAGTGACAGTTGAAATATCGATGTTAGAGACGTTACTTTCGAACTTGTCGAAATGACTATTATTATTTCTCCGTACGCTAACGTTACTATCGCAACAGTAACCTAGCAACGATGAACAATCGTTGCTGGGTTACTGTTGCTAGACCTGCAATTGGTTGACTTTGGGTAGTCACTCTGCTGTCAAGTTTGTAGTTCTGGCTCTCAGGTTAGCCAACCGGTAAAGATAAGAAATATAATATTTTTCTTCTAATATGAAGACATATAACTTTGCATGTCGGGAACCGAATAAACCCGATTTGCATTACACGGCTAAAATACGAACAGTGCCAGGTGGCTCATCAATTAAAGTCCGTGACTATACGTAATTATTATGTATATTTAGCGGTTGATATTGAGACCAAAAAACCTGCAAATCGCTAAAAAACGTAAGAAAGTTTGAATATCGCGGGCTATCTTTACGCGGGAGCTTTACTGGCGTGTGGCTCGTAAACCAATAGGGTTATATGAAAACAATGTAGGTATTGGATCCCCACCTATGAAATTGGCGGTTTTTTCTCACTAATAGAGAACCTCGTCATTTCTATGATTTAAAATATTCATCAATTGCGAGGTATTCGAATAATGACCATTATAGACAACTAACAATAGTAAAAAAAAATTATTACTAAATTTTTTTTTAACATAAAAAATATCTTAAAAATGACTCCTCATTTTGTTAGCAGAAATGACCACTATTTTTTTTTTAACTCAGCCAAACTTTATTTTTGGCGCTTAATCTAAGTGGCATACGGTATTTTAGTTTTTAAACAATATTGCATAAAAGTTTTAAAACAGTAGTGTTCATGGTTGTTATATAAATTAAGAAAACGTTAGTATGAAAAATGCAACTTCTTTAAAATTCCCCATACAAAACACCAATTTCATAGGTGGGGACCTAATATTACGGAACTAATACATTGTTTACCTGGATTAACACATAAGGTACCTACTTTTAATTCCGGTAGTAAGTACGTTCCAGTGGGACTTTTTCCGACAAACACGCAGGTGAAGCCGCGGGCAAAAACTAGTATTTAATAAAATAATTAAGTAGGTATTTACCTAACTTACTTTTAAATGTTTTGCGTGCTAACATTCCGTCGCCCGTTTCCAGTCTTGAGACGTCATCTTCTTCGGTCATCGTCTTGCTAATTTTAACAATGTACGTATGCAAAAAATGTTTTTCGCTGACAAAAACAACTCTCTTCCTCTGATTTATAATGTCCTCCTAGTTTTTTGGATTATTTAACGAATTTATATTAGCGGTTTTCGTAATTCCTATGTGCACGTATGTTCTCATCATTGTTTAAATAAATACTGGCTGAAAATCGCGCAGGGAGGTATTTATAGATAATATCTACTATAGCAGATTATGTATAGTCCGACGCAGTAGTTGACTTTTGTGAATTTTTAAATTGATTGAGGAAAATCGAGCTTTTTGTAAAGGTCATTCGAGTAGGTATGTTTCATTATTCTGCGGCTTGTTCTGCAGAGATTAAAAATAACATACTGTATATTCTAATAACTGTTAAAATATTTTAACTAACAAAGGGCGTTACCGTTAACCTGAAATATTAAAGCATCAAAAATACCATAAAAAAAATAAACATAATGTTTACCTTATTGTTAATTTTTTACCAAAAATATTAAATTGATACGGAAAAAAACACTGTATCCGCACACTAGTCACACTTGTTTTTTGACGTTCAAATACACTTATTTGAACGTCAAAAAACAAGTGTGATAAATTGACTTATCAATTTATTACTTTATTGAATATTTCACTAAGTACCTTATTTATTATTTAACCTGTTAAATTCAGCGAGCGAATGCGCGCGAAACCATTTACACACACACATATAAATACAGACAAGAAGAATGGAACAGAAAAATTCGTACAAAGGCAATGCTTATTTCTAAAGAAATCTCTTCCAGCATACCTGCGATAGGACAGTAGATAAAAGAGATGTAAACAACGTGTGTAAGAGTAGAAGAGAAACAGAATACATAAATCAAAACAATTCACAAATTTAAATATAAACATACATTATGAGAATACACTTACATACATACTTCTAAAATAAATATCAGTAAAAAATATCTATTTACATTGTAATTTAAAATAACCTAATACCTTTATTTAAAAACTTTTTTTTTTACCTTTTTTTTATTACTATTGCAGGTTTACGCCTTTTGTTAGTTAACATACTGTATTTTAAATGTAAATGATCGAAAATTGTATGCAATGACTTTCTTTAAAGATTACTAGCGGGGTGTAGTATAAGACACTTTGCCCTGCCTGGGAATTGAACCCAAGACCTAATGCTCAGCAGTAGCGCTTGCTACTACTAGACCAACGAGGTAGTCAATAATAGAGTTAGGTACTTTTTAAACATAACAATAGATTTTATTACAATACAGTATACTTATATGAGGACGCACGTTATCTGCACACACACAAACACGGCGCATATTGCTGTCGTCGACGAACGATCGAGTGTTGCGCCTGCGCCGGGGTGGCGCCACCGACCGACCGTGCTGTTTACCGATCGATCGGCGAGTTGCGCGTCGTTCAGTCAGATGGCGTTAGCAGACCAATAAAATAGTATTGTCCAGCACCATTATTATGTCTTGTCATTATAGCAGGCACATTACGGCTTTCACACTGCGCTGCGGCGCCGCATCGCTTCGCTAATGTTGCGTACGCGTGGAAACCCCAACAGCATCATGAGCGTGTGACTCGCCACAAGGTGGTCAGGCACTGGGTTCAATTAACACAAGTGCGTGATACTTAAATTAATTTTTTAATTTTTTAAATATACTAACATAGTTTTTAAGTCGTTCTACTAACAATATTATGGGCCAAGTATGTCTGAAATAAAAGATTTTTATTTTATTTATTACTAGCATTTTCCATTGTCCTTACTTTTAGGGCGTGACCGACTTTGAATCCCGGGTCTGACATATATAATATAATGCGAGATTTATCTGTAAATACATTCTCAGTAGTACCCCGGAGTTAGGAAATGTGGCGGTGTTACACCCCCGTGACTCGGAAAACACATCGGTCTTATGCGCCTGACCTCTCCCCGATTGTGTCAGATTGCCGTCCCATTGGACTCCCTCCAACCTTCCCATGGCCCTACCAACGCAAAGGATATACGGGCCGAATCGTGGGGCGGCTGCGGACATAGCGCCCTTGGCAATCTTAGCAGTCCGCAGGCGCTTCTTGAACCTTACAAGAACCCGTCCCATTGGACTATGAGAGTCAGGGAGACGGAATGTCCCTGTCTGCACACACACTTTATCAGCATTCTTGCCCTCATCCCAATTTATTTGCGGTCGGCGCAACATGTCTTTTTCTTCCTTACTTCTCTATTAGTCGTGCCGCCGCACGGGTCGATCTATCAGGTTAAGCTACGCTTGCCGGGGTGGGTCCGTGGATGGGTGACCATCTTTACATACCGAGACTCCTCTGTGCCTAAGAAAGATCGTCAAGCCACTGGTCCCGGCTGACATTTGTGGATCTTTGACAGTCTTTACGGGTCGTCAGAAGCTCGAAAGTCTGACAACCAGTCTTGCCATGGAGTATCGTATTACCCAGTTACTGGTTTGTGGAGGTCAGAGAGCCAGTCGCTCCATGTAAAACACTGGTATTCAGCTACATCCGGTTAAACTGGAAGCTGACCCCAACATAGTTGGGAAAAGGCTAGGCAGATGATGACTTCTCTATTAGTCGTAATTTCCTCATAGTCCATCCATCGTTTCTTTGGTCTCCTCCTACTCATATATTCCTCATTCCTCCGTATCTCATTCCCGTACTATGACAACCGATTTCCACAAAACTTTTCAGTCACCGGTCCCACTTTCAAGCTTCCTCTTATATACTTATATTTCATATTCTATCCAATCACGTACACACGGCTACTCATCAAGCTATACATTTCCAGTTTACGCTGATCTCTTATGGTATAGGATTTTGGTACAATGTGAGGTCAGCTTATACTGGAAATGAATAGCTTGATGTGTAGCCTTGTGTACCATCTATCTCTTTCTGCACATACACTTTATAATAAAATTTTACTCGAGATACATGAGTACGATAAGAATAATTTGAGCAGAAATACATAGGTGGTGTTATAAGTTCCCCGAACAACCTAGTTTACAAAAAGTTGTACTATCACTGCAGCAGATGACTCCAGGATTCAGTATAGCACTATACAGGGTGTCCCTGGAAGTATGGATAAAATCGAATAGGGGCGTGGGCTCAGTTCCAAACTCTGTAACCCTGAGAATATTTTTTTGCAGCTTTTGCAGTAAGTAAATGTTTTTTTTTTATTGAACACATGTTTTCTAGCTACGTAAGTTAGTACTACCGCAAGAAAGGACGATTCTTCTAAAATGTGCTGAAAAAAGAATTGATAACCCTGATAGAACACCACCGACCTTCTCAGGGTTAAATAGTTTGGAATTGACGTTGCCTACGCGCCTATTCGATTTGATCCATACTTCCAGGGATACCCTGTATAATGCTTAAAACATACCGAATCCCGGAGTCATCTGCTGCAACAACAACAACAACATATGACAACTTTTACTACACAACTTTATATACAACAACAACAACAACTACAATTTTTTTGTAAAGTAGGTCGTCTTTTTGTTGTTTTATATTACAACTTTTTTAACCTGGTCTAACCTGGAAAGTATTGCACCTATTTCAGCTGTCAATAGGTAAGTACAAAAGAATAAAATATAAGTAAAAACCTTTTTTTAAAACAAGCTTTTAATGAACTAAAAAGGGTTTTCCCAGGGCCACCTTCCGGCTCCATCATCAGACCTTGAACGCCACCTAGTGTCAAAGCACTTGAATACATAACCAATGAGTTCAAACACGATGGTACTATCTTGTTTGATTGAGGAGTTCCTATGCCTAACTTCCGGCTCCATCATCAGACCAACTCCATGGTATCATTTTTTCAAAATGTCTCGGTAGTTGTATGAGTGTGCCAAGTTTCAACTCAATCGGATGCCAGGAAGTGCTTGAAAAATTGATGACAAAAGGAGTAACCGGAAACACATACGAACAGAGCAAGCTAATATAAAGCTTGTAAAAATAGGTGTGTTTGTGTATTTGTGATATTTTTGTAGGCACTTTACACACGTGCATACAAAAATATCTTTAACTCAAATAATAAAGAGAGAAAAAAAAAATCGCGAGCACTGCAGAACAGAGGGCCTAGACAAGTGACAATCGCTTCGAAAGCGTTTCGTATTTCTACAACGACTTTTAACAGGTTTGACATAAGCTTTTCGATAGCTTATGTCAGTCCTATACATTTTTCCTTGTCCAACATCGTTATCGCTGATAGAATTTCACTTTGTCTAGGGCCTCAGAAATATTCGGCAACTGCATGTCGTGACTGTGACAAAAAGACTCAGCATGATGCTGTGCTATGCTGTACCAGCACTATGCTGAGTGCAAGCTTTTTCTACCGCCGTTCATGATACAGTTTTATAAAATAAAACAAGTTTAAAATACTGAATAATTATTTATTGAAGCGTTAATCAAAAAGTTACTAAAGTAAGCACGTTAGAATGCTTCAAATATTCACAAAATGCATAGTTACAAACCTACACTTAACAAATAACTATTTTTTTTATGTTTACAATAAAACACTATAAAACAAAATCCTTAGTTGTATGCAAAAGTGAGTACTATGTTTGTTTGTTACACTTTCACGCTAAAGGCTCTTACATACTGGAGCGATTCGTCGCGCAACGCGAATTTTAACTAAACAATTTCTGAGAAAACTACACGGACGAATCGCCCCAGTATGTAAGAGCCTTTAAAAGGCTTGACGGATTTGGATGAAATTTGGCACATGGGTAGACCATGACCTGGGTTAGGACATTGTAAGTACGTTCCCGGAATTTTTTCCGACCTCGATGCGTGTGAAGTCGTAGGCAATAGCTAGTAAAAACAATAAAGAAATATATTTAAAAAGCACAGGAACAGTCGAACAAGCTATTTGGTATACAGGCAGATAACTTGCAATCAATTTATTAGGTTTTTTTAATAATAATTTTGTTGACTAGCTTTTAATACCAAATAAATAATGTTATTTTATCTCACTTTACAACTTTGAATATTTAATTTTTTGCTTTGGTATCTAAATACTGATATGCAATAAGTAATCTTATTAACATTAAATAAATTAAGAACAAAATAATGACACAGAGTAGCTAACAAATGAAGAGCGCAGCGCGTGACCAGAACTGACTCCTGACTGTTTGTATACTTTTTCTCTCCTTACAGATCTAATCTCAGCTTGTGATCGATGTATTTATTAATTTCTCTGTTCATAATTGTGTTTCCGGCTTGGATTCTTTGGGCGCGTTAGTGCGTGGAGTGAGGCCCTTATCCGACTTGTCGGGCAAATAACCACCAACAATCTTGACCCTGTCGCTTGTCCATATTATCTCCGTGGGAGGCTGGGCAGGGTCGAGAGGAGGCTGGGGCGGGTCAAGAGGAGGCAGCAGGTTCTTTGCCTTATCGTACACAGTCGCTTCATTCTGCAATTCTGCAAGGAAAATGTTAATTTGATTTTATTTTTGGGTGGCAAAGGAGCATGAAGCTCACCTGCAGACCGGACGGTGCTTTGCCAATGATAGAGAAATCAGTAACATGGCGGCAGTCAGTAGACATTATTGCCAAGCTCAAAATAACTTTAGTTGAACTTCTTGTTTGTGTCAAATCCAGCCGTATACACTTTTCGTTGTCAAGAATTAGTGTTGTATTACTAAATTCTGAAGGTTCCTTCTTTTTGTTGGAATATTGGCGTGTCATAAGTGACAAATTATTAATGTTTTGTTTTTATCTTTGTTTTTTATTTACTCTGCATACTATTGTTATTAAGTTCTTCTAATTTAACCGACAGATGTGTTGCTTTTGTTAGTGTTTTGCGCCCGTTCTTCGCAGCTAAACACTAGAAAGTGGTGATGAGCGGGCGTTCTGGGGGACTTTCAGTTATTTTGAGGTTCAAAAATTCTCAATTTCTTCAGTAATAGCGATGCACCCCTAATACGCACGGCTTTTCATCAAAATCCGTTGCGTCGTTTAGAAGAACAACACAGGCAGGCACGAAAAACGACTTTAATTTGTAATGCATAGAATAGATCATTCAATGAATTATCATTCAAATATAATTTTATTTATTTTAAACAATTTTAATAATATTTGAATGTAAACTACATGACAATTTTGCAATTGCAGACATATTTTAGAACGTAACTTATGAATAATTATATGTTTTAGTGTCTTTTTAATGGCAGAATAAAGTCTTATAAATAACCACTTAAATAAGCAAGTTTTGGTGCTTAAAATATAAATTCGTAAGATATAACTATCAATCTTATATCTTACTTAACTTAAGTTTTTTAACCTATAATCTACACAGAACAAATCTCATTAAAATAACTGGTTTTATTTTCCTTGACGTTACAATGAATGCAAACTTATCCACTTATATCCAATTACAAAAAAAAAGATAATTCTAAAATAATAAGAGATTTTTTTAAATTAAAATCGCCGTTTGTAGATAGATCGTTTATTTGGTGCACACAATAGACATAGCACAACAAACGAATGAATAGTAACTAATTACATGAATATTAATAAATATCTAAAAGGTGCCAGTATCCAAAAAAAAGGGGATTCTTGTCTGTTTGTGTGTGCGTTCATAAATGTTTAAAAATTAATGATATAGTACATAATAAGAAAACTGAGATAAAGTCTAGTCAGCAACAAAAAACTATGAGAAAGTATTTTAAAATTATTGTAATCATATATGTATTAAATATTGACTAACTTTTATTACAAAATAATATTATTTAATGATGCATAGCTCTTTAAAATAATAATTATCATTTTTATTGCTGTAGCTAGTAACAAAACAATTACAATAAAAAAATATGTCCAGAAAGCGGCGGTACAATTAGCATCAAACAAAATAGTATGAGATTTTTGGAATTTAGAAATCAATTTGTGACTGATTGGTTATAATTTAAATATAAACATTATTTTGTAACATTGACTTCAAAATAAATAAATAGCACTTTACACTAATGACTTAGTAATTTTTGGCTTTTGTACCAAAATACTGATTAGCGATTCGTAAAATAATTGGCACAGAGTAGCTAACAAATGAAGTGCGCGGCGCGCGATCAGAACTGACTGAGAACTTTCTGCTAGCCCAAGTTTAACATGCAATCTTAGCTTGATGGTCATGAAGGTACTTATGATTACTCCATTCAATATGTAACTTCTCTGTTCAGTTTTCTCGTTTCTGTGCCTTAGGCACTCAAACGTCCGAGTTTAGCGGTTGGGGCAACCACCGTTGCCCACGGTTGCCCAACCATACAATTTTGGGGCTACCATGGTTGCCAGGCACAAACGTACGCTTTATTCAGAAGGCATGACTCGGAAATTCATGCGTTTATTTTGTTTGTTGTTCGTTTCAAAATGATGGTTAGCATAAACGAGTTTCTGGTTCTGGGTCTTTGGGCGCGTTGTTACGCGGTGGGGAGGTCGAGAGATTATTTTTTGGCATTTTTTTCAATACATATTGAAATAAAGGCCATTTAGCTATCACAATGTCTGCTGGAGGCTGGGCAGGCTCAGGAGGAGGCTGGGGTGGGTCGAGAGGAGGCAGCAGGTTCGTTGCTTGTTGGTACACATATGCCTCCATTTGCAAATCTGCGAGAAAAATATTTGTTTAAAATTTTTGGATGGCAAAAGAACAACTGTCTCACGATGGGAAGAAGTCACCGCCACCCATAGACATCTGTAATACATCTGAAATCGTACGCTGTCATAATCTGTGCTGGCAATAAAGATAAACTTTTGGACACTGCTTGGCAGCAGAAATGGGTATGGTACTTTGGACGACTTTGGCAATACTTTACTATATTTTACACCTCACCACACGATCATTTGTTTTTCTCTTTTTTGTTTTTTTTTTTAAATAAATTAATCAAATAAAATTAAATTAAATCCTGTTTTCTTTTACACCATTTGCTTATTGTTGAAACGTCCTATTTTAGTACCTATAATAAGTATTGTTACTGTGTAGTGTACTCGCAAAAATAAGTTGCCTATCATAAAATAATAATAATAGTATTAGTGTAGTAGTAGTATAATAATAGTTTTTGTTGCCTCTTAAATAAATAAAGATTTTAAAAAAGGAAGGAAAATAAATCATTATGGCCGTAATCATTATGGCCGTTTTCACTGTATGAATTAGCCACGTTACCATCGCTACTGAAATAACAAGAATCTTAATGTTATCTTAATTTTATTCCCATAATTTAACTGTTTTCAGAATTGTGACTGTTGAATTGTGTTGTGGCACCTTGGCACCCTTTTTTTTTTTGTGGGTGGGAAATCGTCCAATGACTTCTCCCGCTCTGGGCGGAGCGGAAGGGCGTGTCAGACTTTTACTGACTAAAACCCACCCGTGTTCCTTCAGTTGCCTGTTGCCAAGGTCCCGGTATCCCTTTCGGACTAACCCGCAACCCTGGCAGGCATCGGTCCTAGCGGACCCCGCCAATGTGCTGACATCTCTTTGAGGCGCGCGTGGAACACCTGGCACCCTGGCACCTTTTTGGCGCAGCAGTGAGGCACACACTATTGTTGTAAAAGCATTGTTTTTTTATTCTTTATTTTGTTATTTGTATTTTGTGTTTCATGAACTGTGTCCAAATGAACGTTATTCTTTCTTTCTTTCTTTGTGTGGCTTGTCGCATGTAGACCAAATCTCCAAAATTTTCTATCACAAACTTATGGACTCTGAAGGAAATTCAAAATCAATTGCTTCATATTATCTTATAATTTCGTAATTAAATTATGTAAAATATTTAAAAATTGTTAATTGATTCCTAAGTTTATTTTTATTTAAAAAATAATTTTATAATTTTTTGTGTATCTTATGGGGCCGTAATTATATCTTTGCATTAATTATACTATTCAGAAAAAGAAATATCAAATAATAAAAATACATGAAATACTACATAATCTTGATTCCAAAATTATGCATTCCATTTACAGGCACTTTTGAATTGTCGAAGGAGTCGGTCAGTCAGCAAGATGAAGCTACAGATGAAGTTTACCTTTCTAAAGCATGCTTAGTAGGTTGGACACTGCATTGACACTCTTTTAAATTATATTGTTACAAAAATATATTAGTTACTTACATTATTATAATCAATAGCCAAATTGCCAAGTTTAACTCAAAATAACTTTAGTTCAGATTTTTTTTCGGACTTGTTCATGGTTAGCGCAAGTATGATTTTTTGTTACAAACAAAAACAAAATAAAAAGCTAAGTTTTTTTTTTTTGTTTTGATCCTTTTGTTGTTCATAAGTACACAAAAACTTGATGCGATCAATTTCGGAAATCATTTGTATAGATAAGATTTCGCTGACCTGGATTACGATTTAACTCAAAAAATGACAATGTGCTTTATTTATATTAATAATATTATGTTTCTATGTCTTTACATATTCTCCGGGCCATGGTCCTGGTCTTTTGGAAGGCGTACGAGGGGCCGAAGCCAACTCGCAGAGGCCCCTTAGACAATTTCAAAAGGAATGAGGCACCAACCGACGATTATCCCCGTATGCACTATGCAAGTGCACCCAAGGACAACCCCCGGTTGGTGTAGGACTATTGCAGAACATGGAAACAAAACATATTGGGATATGGGTTTGGGTGGCTATATTGGACTGGTTATCTAGAACTATGGAAAAGCTATGTCCCCTGCCTGATCAATGTTATGGTATATATGGATAAAATGGCAGGGCGTGACTTGCACAGTTATTAGGTATTATTATCTTTATTTCAATTTGTGTACATATAAATTATATTTTTAAATATCAGAATAAAGCAATATATAAAACATTTAAAAATATAAAAAATAGTAGCCCACCGGTATCAGGAACAGGGTCCAAGCTATAGGGTTAGGTATTATTATTATTAGGTATATTTTAAATTGTTGAGAGTGTCTGTAAAATGATGGCTACTCTACCGGGGAATTCCCCTACCATAAGTATGTAGTCCTTCTAATAACATTTATCCTTATTTGGAAGTACAAATAATAAATTAATTTGGTACTATATTTAGAAAAATCATACATTCAAATTATAAAGGCATTAGTTTGACATTTAATTGTCTGATGTTTTTATTCACTTTTGCGAAACAATTACATCTATTTTTAAGCGAAACTACGTTTTCCTCTAACACGGCACTTCTATTATACGTCGTTTAAATTATTAATAGTTTTTATCAAAGAATTAATTATATACGCTACCAGTTTTGTAAAGCCCCTTTCAGAATAATGGTTCCGGTATCACGTAATCGTCCACAAAAACATGAAATCTAAATAAATAAATCAGTACTGGTTCAAAAACTTACTCTGAAATCTTTTCCGAGGTAACGCTGATTCGCCTGGATCCCACCTTGGTAATTCATCTGGTTTTCTACTCATCGCCGCTGTCCCCCTTGGGTGTGGCCAAAATATCTTGCTAACTCGACCAATGCAAATGCGACAAATGAGGTTTTCGCAATCGTGAACAACTCTCTTCCATTAATTATACTTTGTTGCTAGTTTATAATTCGATTTTCGAACGAATTACAATGACAACATGTGAACTAGTGATTCCGTGTGTTAATGTATGTACTCTTCCCTCTATCTACACAGACTGGCTGAAAATGGCAAGCGGGAAGTATATAAACCAAACAGATAATGTACAGTCATCAGCGGAAAATTACAAACATTTCGGAATTTTGAAAATTGATCAAGGAAAAATGTAAGTGATCAGTGATCTAATTTTAGTTTTATAATTAAAATAGTTATAGGTGTATTATTAACATAAAACTTTTATTTCAGACCACAGCGAATCCGTACCGTAGTGTTTAGTAAAGAAAACTTAAAACTGGTGTTGGTTACAAGTTACAATGTAATGTACCTAATGTGATTTTATTAAATAATGTATAAAAATATGAATATTTTAATTGTTTTTATTACTAATTAATTAATTAGAAGATAAGACCTAGCTTTCATTTAATTTATATAAATATTACCATCTGAAGTTTTGTTTACATAAGTTCTAGAAATATATTTAAAAAAAATGATACTTATTTTTGCGGAAGGAGTTAAGTTTAATTCACACAATAATCCAATGAGGTATAAAAACCTAAGATTTTTAACTTTTTAACGGCTGATCCATTCCTGCTTTTTAAACTTTACAGAAAAAAAACATAAAACACTCGAAAAATCCAAAATTGTACATACTTACTTTTGTTACTGACTGTATTCGAAGTACCATTTGCGCATTACCTATTAAGGATATGCAAGATAAGTACTTATCGTGTATTGAATATTGATAACTATCAGGACACTTCAATATTATACGTTGTTATGGTGATTCAAGCAATGAAATCATCAAAAGTATTGATATCGGTACCAAGAGACTGGAGGACGCTTCAGACGTTTCTGTTCGTCATCACCATTTCAGACGTCCACTCCTGGACAATACGCCTTCAGAGCGATTACCAAGTCATTCTATTTATAATTAAAACATTATAAATGAGAAATAGGTACTGAATAAAATAACAAACTTGGTTTTACATTAAATCTCACATCTTTTGGTTTTTCATTTTTAGTTTTTAATTTGTGGAAGCTTGTAAATGGATATTATACAGATATTAGACTGTAAGCTTTCTGTAGAATAAATAAATATATTTTTCGGTAGAAGAACTGCTTTGAGAAGCTGCCTGCCGGTAGAAGAACTGCCTTGAGAACACCGAGACTTGATTTACATGTTATGTTTTTGGAATCATTTTTTGCTCGTGCATAAAGTTTTCATGAATAAAATGCTCATTCAAAATTAAATGAAGCTTAGGAGCCCTTTATTATTTAAAAATGTTATGAAATGTGTATATATCTTAATAGTTAAGTATGTCAAAATTATTTAGTTTGCATATTAGATAAACATTGAATTATTTGGGGTGTCCACGTCACACTCTCCGATAACAGGTACCTAAAATTTACCTGCAAATATAATTATTACAAAACCATTTCGCAATTTTCATATTGAAACACAAAGCGGTTTTATCATTTTTTTCACGTCAATGTCTTTTGATATAATTTCATCATCTTCAAAATTCCACGATAAAAATCATGAAATTTTCATTGCAAATGAAAGTGTAAAATCCAGTATCTGTATCATCATAATGTGTAACTCCAGTCATTACAGTAATATCATTTTTAATTTTGTGTTTGTCATGCAGCTTCCAGTCATTTTTTCATTTAATTTTATTTATGCTTTTGCCCGTGACTTCGTCTGCGATTCTGCAGGCGTAGCATGGCGCTTTCTATCTCTACGAAGAATAGACATAGCTTTTTCTATACAAAGTGACAGTTCGTTTCTTCATTTTTGACATCCACCGTAGAAATCTTTCTACAATCTGTCATTTTTTCTTTCATTTCTAATCATCTTTGTCTAGATCTTTTTGTAGGTAGACTATTTCGGAAGAAAGTTTTCTATCCTTACTGTCAAAATCACACTGACAACCGGTAAATCCTGTGACAAAACAAAGAATTCTGAGTCGAATTATGTAAAATAGTGAATTTCGTAAAAAGTGCAGTTGACTCTTTCTACTTTGTTGCCGTCTCGTACTGTATACTGTCTACAGGAAACGTCATTTTTGTCTACTCTTCCGTCGACAAAACGGTGCTCATGCTACGCCCGCAGGACGATAAGTAGCCTATGTCTTTCTCCAGGTCAAAGTCTACCAATGTGCCAATTTCATGTAAATCCGTTCAGCCGCTTTAGCGTCAAAACGTAACAAACAAACAAACTCACATTCGCATTTATTATAATATTAAAGTTAGGATGAACATTATGTTGAACATTACATCACTAGTATTATAAATGCGAAAGTGAGTTTATTTTTTATTTGTTTGTTTGTGACGCTGTCACACTAAAACGGCTGAACGGATTTTGATGAAATGAATTAGCTTTGTCTAGTGATGGTAGAGCTCCAGGTAGCCCTGGTACGCTGTGGTCACCACTTACTGAGTCCTGCCTGAGCTCCATCGCCAGTTTGGAGAAGTCTGGATTTGTGGCTGATGACATACTTTGTAGAAAGTGTAAATTCAGAATGTCCAAGACAATTTTAACTCTATGCCTGAGTAAACATTACATGGAAAAGTCAGTCGGTCAAGCGTTACGTGTCATCAAGCACGGCGACGTGCCAACGTTTTTAGGGAAAAACACACACAAAAAACACCTTTATTTTCTCGGCGAAAGTGACAGGCACTACGTTTTTTATGGTGATTCAAGCAATGAAATCAAAAATATTGATATCGGTACCTAATAAGGTCGTCAACATCAAATGTTGCGCGAGTCTAAACAAAACTCTCGCAACATTGTTGAGCAATAGTTGCCCAACTTAGTTTCCAGCAACAACAAATGTTGCGTGGGTCTAAATGAAACTCGCGCAACATTGTTGATCAATAGTTGCCCAACTTAGTTTCCAGCAACAACAAATGTTGCGCGGGTCTAAATGAAACTCGCGCAACATTATTGAGAAATAGTTGCCCAACTTAGTTTCCAGCAACATCAACTATAGCGCGACGTGACGCCGCTGCATTGTTCTGCCGTGAAGTTTCTCAGATTTAGACTCGCGCAACATTTGATGTTGACGACCTATCTAGGTACCGATATCAATATTTTTGATGATATCATTGCTTGAATCACCATAAAAACGTGGTGCCTGACACTTTCGCCGATAAAATAAAGGTGTTTTCCCTAAAAACGTTGGCACATCGGACGCCGTACTTGATGACACGTAACGCTTGACCGACTGACTTTTCCATGTGATGTTTACCCAGTCATAGAGTTAAGATGAACTTGGACATTCTGAATTTACACTTTCTACAAAACATGTCATCAGCCACAAATCCAGACTTCTCCAATCTGACGATGGCGCTCAGGCAGGACTCAGTAAGTAGTGACCACAGCGTACTAGAGCTACCCGGAGCTCTACTATCACTAGACAAAGCTAATTCATTTCATCCAAATCTGTTCAGCCGTTTTAGTGTGAAAGCGTAACAAATAAACAAATAAAACAAAACTCACTTTCGCATTTATAATACTAGTGATGTAATGTTCAACATCATGTTAATCCTAGCTTTAATATTATAAATGCGAAAGTGAGTTTGTTTTGTTTTTGTAAGAGCCTTTATTTACGTCTATAAATGTTGAGCAATAGTTGCGAACTTAGTGTCCGGCAACATCAAATGTTGCGCGAGTTTTGTTTACCATGAATCTCAGACCAAATAAAAAAACAAGACAGCGCTGCTAGCAATACAGTGGAGCATGCCAAAACTACACCTCTGCTCTGTGTATACACGCTCATACGCACGTATGTTGATCTAAATATTATTAGCGCTCGTAACAAATATGGATTTACAGAATTATAAACATTAGAATCAGCAATACAACTCTCTAAGCTCATGAAAGTGTATTGAATGAATATTTCATGAAATCATGACATTTGGCACTTTCATGAACTTAGAGAGTTATATTGCTGATTCTAATGTTTGACAAAAGTCGTGTTAGTAGGAAAGGTTTCCCCTTGAAAAGCTCTTTCCATTGGTATATATCTTATTTTTATTGGGCTTCAGGGCAGACCCCATAGGCAAAAACCCATTCTCCTCAGGATTATCTATAGAACTTGGCACCCATTTAGATCTCAATTCTTTTGTCGGCCAAGTCGATAACCACACTTTGAATTTGGCTCCCATTTCACATTTATGTTTTTGATTGGATTTATTATTATTTAATTATTTTCGGAAGGCTTTCAGACAAATAACATTATAATAACAATATTATTATGTAACTACGTTGCTAATTACCAGCCCTCACAGATGAATACAAAGTGATTACTCCCCCATAGTCTAGACTCGCGACAATCTAAGAAGTCCGTCTTGACAGGTATACAAATCCTTTGTAAAGCGATGAAAAAGAAAATATTTCGATTAAACATACATAGAGAGTTTGTAATCGACGACTTATCTACATTGCTTAAAACTGATTCTCAAGGCATAACGTTATAATACAAGTACGAGAACGAAACGTCAAAACGGACTTCTTAGATTGTCGCGAGTGTAAGTTACATCCTTATCTATAAACTACTTTATAAGCAAATAAATTATTTCCATTTTATTCCACTAAGTTGTTCCCTCATTATAATAATGATACCCTCGAATGAAAATTATCAGAAGTATATTAAGATAACGCTGATAGTGTAGAAGTATTATTTCCGGTCGAACACTTTAAAAATACCCATTAGTAATAATAGTTGTACCGTAGGCTTGTGGCTTGTAGCTAACTAATAACAGCTGTAGGTACTGGTTGATCGATCAGGGTCCGTGGATGGCCATATGTACATTCCAAGACCCGTCCGTGGCTCGGAAAGCACGTTAAATCGTTGGTCCCGGCTGTCATTTGTAGATCTTTGCAAGCTGTTATGGGTGGTCAGAAGCCCGAAAGTCTGACAAACACCAGTCTTACCAAGGGTTATCGTATTACCCAGTAATTGTGTTGTGGAGGTCTGATAGGCAGTCGCTCCATGTAAAATACTAGTATTCAGCTGCACCCTGTTAGACTGGAAGCCATGCCCAACATAGATGGAAAAGTCTAGCCAGATGATGAATAGTTGTACAGAAGGCCGCAAGTCCTTGGTAACACTTTGACCTTGAGCTACGAGTAGTCTTGTGTAGTTTCGATAGGATAAGAGACCAGCAGAGCCTCAGACCAACAAAAAAAGGAAGACGGAGCACGCCGTACATCAAAAGTGAAGCCACAAAACCAAGCTCCTGCAAGTAAACACACACGCTCACGCACACACCTACACGAAAACCATGCTCATCGCTCCTAGTACGTCACGAGCCGTCGTCTAGTTAATAACGAATTAACGAAGGCTAAATCAATAAAAAAATAGAATTATGCCGAATTTATTATATTTATTATATTTATTATATAAATTAGAATTATTATGAATTGTGTAGTAAAAACTTTTAAAAACAATAGCAAATCACATAAAAAGTCTCACGGAATCACTTTTCACTTGTACGTACTTGAAATAACATCGTTTTATAATTTAGTTAACTATGAATTTTAGGTTACTTGGAACAAAAAACCTCAACGAATGAATGAATGAAAGCAGTGACATAACGCGGGAGAGTTGCCAGAATGTGATTTCCAATTTTCCCATCCGATTTAAATTATGATTTCTTATTTCGAGTAATTATATTCCTGTTTTCTTTTTTATGTATTTATATTTTAGATTTCCAAGTAATACTGAATCTAAAAGTAAATGGATAGTAGCTATACGAAATAGCGATGTAATTATTTTTTCTTTTGTTTCGGGATAGAAGTGCTTCTTAACAATCGAGTTATAGTACCAAACTCAACAATATCTTACTCGTACAATATTATCCTACCCATACAATGTTATTCCCCAAATTATAGGGAAAACTTTAACAAATGACAACCCTTTTAACTTTAACAAATGATCCCCTGTGTAACACATAGATAAAAAGGTGGCTTCACTTTTGATGTTTGCAGTGCTCCGTCTTAATTTTTTTGTTGGTCTGAGAGCAGAGCTAACATGACACACGTGACAATTACTCACGCGAGAGTGAGTAATTTTTGTCTATTTCGTCACTTTTCTCGTTTTCTGACAGTGCTGCCATACAAAATACTCGACTTGTTCTGTCAAACTTGATGTTTTTTCTACAAACCCTAACATGGCACCCGTTAGTTATCTCGACTTTTGACAATTCAATACGAGATAATCTCCGATGTTTCTGTCATTTACTCGTCGTCGATTTTGACATGGCAGTTTCTTAAATTGTACTTATTTTAGTGATAATTTTATTTTGCAATAAATATATTTATAATGAAAAAACTTAGTTATAAACTTTTAATTATATTGGAACGAAAGTTCCTTTCGGCAGCCGCGAGAGAAACTGTGGCGGAGTAGATGAGTATCACTTTCAGTAATAACCAGTCACTTTGCCAAATACGGTGATTAATGAAATCTAGGGATTATGGCTGTATAGCAGTATTGGCGATTGGCGCTGGACGCAGAGTCTACGTCCAGCGCCAATCGTCATCCTGAGGATGCCTCGTTGAGAGGTGAAACACGTGTCGATATCTTACAGGGTTTTTATATATTTATTTATTTTCTTCTTCTTACTAGTCTTTTACAATGTGCACTATTTGTCTGTTTTATTTTAACATTTTTTTTGGGAATTTGTGGACAATGTTGTGGCTTACATCAATATGGAATTGATCGTGGATAAATGTATTTTTAAGTATTGTGCTAATTTAAGACACTCTAGTTATGCTTACCATGTAACGGTTTTATGTCACTAACAAATAAAAGAAAATAAATAGCACAACATACAAAAGCATGATTAAATAATAACTAATTTCAATACATTCATATTAGGAAATATCTTAAATTAAAACCAAAATCATCAAAATCAAATATTTTATTTCACATAAACTTACATGGGCACTTGTGGAACATCAGAAGCTAGGTGCACGGTTCCAATTGGTCGTTTCCTATGGAGAAGAGCCGGCAAGAAACTCCACGGTTACTCTTTTAAAAATAATTGGCTTTACAATATTTTCGAATTACAGTGTTATTAGATATGGGAGGACAGTGTAGGCCTTTCAACAAATACCAGGTAAGTACTCAACAAAATAGAAAATGTTCAACAGATTTACAGTCCACTAAGCCTACATCGTTCTCACATTCACAAAATGGAAAAGAATCTACACAAGATAAATAAAATGATAAAAATAAAAACCTATTCAAACCAAATGACATAATCGCCATTACAACTGTAACAAATCTAAACAATAATCATGTCCACAAAAGCCATTGTCCATAAAGAGTTAAAACCTAATTGTAGGTATACAATGTCAAATAATAGGATGATTATGTCAAGGTGATCGTAAAAAATAAAAAAAGTAAGATATAAATGGTAATTGGGATTAGTTAATAGACTCTTAAATAATTATGCCGTAAATGAGGTACCAGGGAAGCCACATGTGCAGAAGGAATTATTGCCAAAGTTCCTTCTCTTCAACGTAGTCTTTAATCTTATAATATGCTTTTTTGATAAGGACACGTTTGATGTGGGTTTTGAACTTTCCATCGCTAAGTTCTGTAACCGACTGGCCACTTGTTATAAAAGTGGATACTGTTTATAAGAAATTACTTACGTACTAGTTTTAGTTAATCTAAATTTGGGTATTACAATTTCATGTTTAGTACGTGTATTTATTTATGGAAATCGCTTCTTATTTTGAAAAGTCTCTCTAAAGTTTTTGCGAACAAACAAAATACTTTCTAAGATATAAAGAGAAGGCAGAGTTAGTATATCAATTTCTTTGAATTTATATCTAAGGGACTCACTAGGAATCATTTTATAGATCCCGCGAATTGCCCTCTTTTGCAAAATGATAATTGAATCTACGTCAGCTGCTTAATCCCACAACAAAACGCCATGACATAATACTGTGGAAAAAAGCAAAGTATACTAACCTAGCTGTGGCTATATCAACTGCTTTATTTTTCTTAGGTATTGCATATGCAGCTGAAGTTAATCTGCCTGAAAGAACTCTAATGTGGGCGCCCCATTGCAATTTAGAATCTATCGTAATTCCTAGAAATACAGTTTCCGTAATAGCATCTAGTTTCTTGCCATCAAGTTTTAAATTTACTCCTACTTGAGATACATTAGGTTACGAGAACTTAAGAAATTTAGTATTTTTCGCATTAAGTAAAAGATTATTAGCTGCAAACCATTTCGAAAGAACTGCCAGACTAGCGTTGACATGTAAGACATCCATATCTTTCCTAGCTATTTTATATAAAAATTATCCAAAAAAAAAGACATTCTTGTCTGTTTATGTGTGCGTACATAAATTTTTAATTATATGAACGTAATAAGATAAACCTAATAAGAAAACTGAGATACAGTTAGCATCAAAAAACTGTGAGAAAGTATATCGAAATTATGAAATCAAACTCAAACTCAAAGCATTTATTTCAAATAAACCAATTACAGGCACTTCTGAATTGTCAAAGGGTCGGTCAGTCAGAAAATATGAAGCTAGTTGCCCATTCCAAAGCAAGCAAGCAAGCAACTCCACGGACACTCTTTTAAATCAGAATATTGTTACAATATATTGTTTACATCATTCATGTTGGAATCATACATGTGGGTATTGTGGGTACAATGTAGAAAAACGTGCAGGTTAAAAGCGTCCGTAAATAAAAGATAAAAGATAAAAAGAAACAAAACAATTAAAAAAATTAAAATAAGCCGTGGCAGCTAAGAGATGACCAGTCCCTACTGATGGTAACCGTTCACGAACATGACGCATGGATCAGCACCATTCAGCTCAACCATTTTGAAGGGAACTTAATGATCCAACACACACGCCACCACCAGCGAGACATTAAAGTGAGCATGACATACTCTCAGCCGCCAGGGCACATTCAAGTCAATGAAAGACGTACCTAGTAAATGGTGGCTTTAAAGTACTTAGGTAAGTACATAGTGCTCACACACAATGTGCTATGCAGTTATACAATACTAGGAGATTGACTTTATACAATGTAAAGATAGTTTTAAAATGAATCATCTCCCCAGCCTTTTCCCAACCAAGTTGGGGTCCGCTTCCAGTCTAACGGGATACAGCTGAATACCAGTATTTTACATGGAGCGACTGCTTATCTGACCTCCACAACCCAGTAACTGGGTAAGACAATACCCCTTGGCAAGACTGGATGTCAGACTTTCGGGCTTCTGACGACCCGTAACGACTGTCAAAGATCCACAAATGACAGCCGGGACCAACGGCTTAACGTGCTTTCCGAGGCACGGAGGAGTCTCGATATGTAAAGATGGTCACCAATCCACGGACCAGCCCCGGCAAGCGTAGCTTAACCTGATGGATCGACCCGTGCGGCTGTTATTACGTAGCCACGAGCTCCTTAAAAATATGAAATGAATATGTTGGTTAATTGTAATCATACATGATTTTAAGATTTTTTTTTAAGTTGATATTTTTTGTTAATAGTTTTTTTGTTTTTTTTTTTTTACTTCGTCGGTCTTTAAAACTAAAGTTATCATTTTTATTGGTGTGGATTAGCCACCAGCTCCTTAAATTATGAAATGAATATGTTGGTTATTAATTGTAATCACACATTTTAAGATTTTTTTTTTTTTTTTTGTTTTCATTAAATAATATTATTTTGGCATAAAAAATACACTATACTACTATACTTCGGTCTTTAAAATAAAAGTTATCATTTTTATTGCTGTGGATAGTAACAAAACAATTACAATAAAGAAAAGCGGCGCGGGCGGCGGGCGGTACAATTAGCATCAAACAAAATAGTATGAGATTTTTCGAATTTAGAAATTAATTTGTGACTGATTGGTTATAATTTAAATATAAACATTAATATGTAACATTGACTAAATTTTCATACAAAATAAATACACTTTACACTAATGTCTTAGTGATTTTTTGCTTTGGTACCAAAATATTGATCAACGATTTGTAAATTTATTAATATAAAAAAATAAGAACAATATAATTGGCACAGAGTAGCTAACAAATGAAGTGAAGACAGAACTTTCGATGAAGACAGGACTCGGAAATTCATGTTTATTTTCTTTGTTGTTCGTTGCAAAATGATGGTTAGCATAAATGAGTTTCTGGTTCTGGGTCTTTGGGCGCGTTGTTACGCGGCAGGGCAGGTCGACAAATAATGTTTTGGCCTTTTCTTCACTGCATAATTAAATGCAGGCCATTTGGCTATCCCAATATCTGATGGAGGCTGGGCAGGCTCAGAAGGATGCTGGGGTGGGTCGTGAGGAGGCAGCAGGTTAGTTGCTTGTTGGTACACATATGCCTCCATTTGCAAATCTGCGAGAAAGATATTTGTTTAAAATCTCTGACGATGGGAAGAAGTCACCGCCAACCATTATACATATTGTGTGGCTTGTCACATGTAGACCAAATCTCCCAAATTTTCTATCACAAACTAAAGGACTCTGAAGGAAATTCAAAATCAATTGCTTCGTATTATCGTAAATTAATATTAATAATTATGTAACATAATAATATTTAAAATTGTTAATTGATTCCTAATTTTATATTTATAAAAAAAAAACTTTTTAGTGTGCCCTATGGGGCTGTAATTATAGCTTTGCATTAATTATACCATTCTCATCTTTAAACATTATGGAATGCTATAATTATGAATTTGAAGAATTATTTTTCTAGACAACGTGAATATTATTATTATAAATATTGTTAAATCGTCAAAATTATTGTCATCGTGATTATTACAATTATGTATATGAGAGTGTTACATAATTATCCCGCAGATGGCGTTACCACCGAAAGATTAAATCAAACTTAAACTCAAAGCATTTAGGTACCTATTTCAATTAAACCGTTTACAGGCACTTTTGAATTGTCGAAGGAGTCGGTCAGTCAGCAAGATGAAGCTACAGATGAAGTTGCCCTTTCTAAAACATGCTTAGTAGGTTGGACACTGCATTGGAACTCTTTTAAATTATATTGTTACTAAATATTAGTTACTTACATCATTAAAATCAGTAGCCAAATTGCCAAGTTTAAACTCAAAATAGCTTTAGTTTTTTTTCATTTTCAGTGTCTGTAACATGATGGCTACTCTACCGGGGAATTCCCTTACGTAAGTATGTAGTCCTTCTAATCACATTTATCCTTATTTGGAAGTACAAATCATAAATTAATTTGGTACTATATTTAGAAAAACCATATATTTAAATTAGAAGGGCATTGGTTTGACATTTAATTGTCTAATGCAGTTTTTATTCATTTTTGCGAAACAATTACATCTATTTTTATAAGAAATGCGAAACTACGTTTTCCTCTAACACTGCACTTCTATTATACGTCGTTTAAATTATTAATAGTTTTTATCAAAGAATTAATTATATACGGTAGCGTATATAATTAATTCTTTGATAAAAACTATAACTATAGTTTTGTAAAGCCCCTTTCAGAATAATGGTTCCGGTATCACGTAATCGTCCACAAAAACATGAAATCTAAATAAATAAATCAGTACTGGTTCAAAAACTTACTTTGAAATCTTTTCCGAGGTAACGCTGATTCACCTGGATCCCACCTTGGTAATTCATCTTGTTTTCTACTCATCGCCGCTGTCCCCCTTGGGTGTGGCCAAAATATCTTGCTAACTCGACCAATGCAAATGCGACAAATGAGGTTTTCGCAATCGTGAACAACTCTTTTCCATTGATTATACTTTGTTGCTAGTTTATTTTAGAATTCGATTTTCGATCGAATTACATGTGAACTAGTGCTTCCGTATGGTAATGTGTGTGGTCTTCCTTCTATTTATACAGACTGGCTGGAAATGGCGAGCGGGAAGTATATAAACCAAATAGATAATGTACAGTCATCAGCGGAAAATTACAAACATTTCGGAATTTTGAAAATAGATCAAGGAAAAATGTAAGTGATCAGTGATCTAATTTTAGTTTTATAATTAAAATAGTTGTAGGTGTATTATTAACATAAAACTTTTATTTTAGACCACAGCGAATCCGTACCGTAGTGTTTAGTAAAGATTACTTAAAACTGGTGTTGGTTACAAGTTACAATGTAATTAATGTACCTAATGTGATTTTATTAAATAATGTATAAAAATATGAATATTTTAATTGTTTTTATTACTAATTAATTAATTAGAAGATAAGACCTAGCTGAAAAAATGATGAACATGTCGGAATTTAAAAAATAGATTAGGGAAAGTTGTAGGTAAGTGATCAGTGATGTAATTTTAGTGTTATACAGAAATAGTTGTAGGTGTTATTATCAATATTAAACTTTTATTTCAGACCACAGCGAATCCGTACCGTAGTGTTTAGTAAAGAAAACTAACTGGTGTTGTTACAAGTTACAATGTAATTTAACGTGATTTTTTTAAATTATATATATTATAATAATGAATTTTTATTGCTTTTATTATTAATTAATTAGAAGACTTTCACTTTATTTATACATATTACCATCTGTAATTTTATGTAGGTACCTACATAAGTTCTAAAAATTATAAGTGTAAGCTCCGCAAAATTTCCAGTGTAAGCTTACCGGCGTTCCTGTCCTCGGTCCACAGCACCGAAAAGTTAACCACAACAATCTTAACTGCTTCTCAGGTTGACTTTGAAGTGCCGTGTTTGACTGATGCAATGAACGCCTGGAAAGTAGCCTGTCCGGATACGGAGCAGCCCGAGAACCCGTTCTCCCAGAGACAGTGGGATGAGCCGCTCTGCAGGTTGGTACGGAATAACCTCATTAATACGTCCACCAATACTGCTGAGCGTGCCCGCCTACTGGCTGTGGGGGAATGGGAGTCGGGCCTCTGGCTTCAGGCGCTACCGTCACCCAACATAGGCACTATGCTGGGTGATACCACTTTCCGGCTCGCTATAAGTCTGCGTTTGGGCGCTCCTTGTGGGGCCCCACATCGCTGTCAGTGCGGTGAAGCAGTCGACCGCCTCGGACACCATGGCCTTTCCTGCAGCAAGAGCGCTGGTCGGTTGGCACGGCACGCAAGCATTAATGACATCATCCGTCGGGCTCTTGTCACCGCCGGGGTGCCAGCTGTTTTAGAACCCAATGGCTTGGTACGCGACGATGGGAAGAGACCAGACGGAATGACCATAATGCCTTGGAAATTGGGTAGGCCTTTGGTGTGGGATGCAACCTGTGTCGACACCCTCGCGCCGTCCCATCTTCCTAGCACGGCGGGCTGTGCTGGGGCGGCTGCTGCAGGTGCAGAAAACCTCAAACGGCGCAAATATAACAACCTTATTGGTAGCTATATTTTTGAGCCGTTTGGGGTTGAAACACTAGGGCCGTGGGGTCCGAGTGCTCATCGCCAAGCGGTTGGTCGACTCTTCACGTGACCAGAGGGCTGGTCAATTTCTAGATCAAAGAATCAGCATTGCCATCCAACGTGGCAATGCTGCCAGCCTTTTGGGCACTTTTTCCACTGACAGCGATGCGGAAGAATTTTTTGACGCCCTATGAGCCCTTCTTTCTATAATAATTTTTATTTCGCTTTGTATATAATTTTAGTGTTAGATTGTACGTATATACTTACCTAAAAACAGTTCTAAAAATATATCAGAATAAAATGATTCTTATTTTTGCGGTAGGAGTTAAGTTTAATTCACACAATACTCCAATGAGGTTTGAAACCCAAGATTTTTAACGTTTTAGCGGCTGAACCATTCCTGCTTTTTAAAAATTATTGAAAAAAACACGAAACACAAAAAAATCCAAAATCGTACATACTTATACTTTTGTTACTGACTGTATTCGAAGTACAATTTGCGCATTACCTATTATGGATATGCAAGATAAGTACTTATCGTGTAGACTCAAGTGCACGACTGACGACGAGTGACGTGACGAGCGAGTGTGTCGACGAGTGTGCGACTTCAATATTATACGTATTTTATGGTGATTCAAGCAATGAAATCATCAAAGGTATTGATAATGCACCGGTACCTGGAGACTGGTGGACGCTGCAAACGTTTCTTTTCGTCATCACCATTTCAGACGTCCACTCCTGGACATGGGCGTTCCGTGCGATTGCCAAGTCATTATATTTATTAAAGCAATCAATATGACTAGCCTTTTCCCAACAGGTTCCCTTCCAGTCTAACCGGATCAGGGTTGGCATAAAACAAACAAGTTAATTTAAAACACGTATTTTAAACAATGTTTATAACATTTTTAAATAAAACAATGTTTTTTATTAAACAAGTTTTAAACAATGTTTTAAACACAAAAACTTGGTTTTAAATAGAATTTGAATAGCGAATATTGGAAATAAATGTAAAGTTATAAATGTTTAGGACTTGAAATAGCTCGAAAAGAAATTAAAAAGGTTAGATAGTAGATTAGATTATTAGATTTGGCATATTTTTAATTATTTTGTGGGTTCCCCTTATTTGAACACAGTCCGTTTTACATATTAAGTAGGTATATCTATATTTCGTCGCCGGTAAAGTCCCGTTCTGTCGCTTGTCGAAAGGAGTTAATACCCCGTCATTATTTTGGGGAGTTTTTCTTTCTTATTTAAATATACCTACTTTTAGATAAGGTAATTCCCCGTATAAGATCGAACATTATCGGTATTCGCAATTCGCAACGTATGTAATTGGTTCAGTATCTGTAGTACTTAGATTGATTAGAAAAAAAGTAAGTACCTATGTTCACAGATCAGATAAATAGTAAATATGTATAATAGTCACTAATAACTATAACTAGTATGTTATTCTGATCTTTTTTTTTTAATAAACCAGAAATTAATTATAATAGGTGTGATCGATTTGTGTTGATAATAAATTTGATAAATCGCTCAAAGTAAAAAAAACAAAAACAAACTCTTGTTTAAAACATTTTGAACTGTTTGTTTTATAAAATTTGAAAAAAACTGTTTTTTTTTCCAACCCTGAACCGGATGCAGCTGAGTACCAGTATTTTACATGGAGCGACTGCCTATCTGACCTCCACAACCCAGTAACTGGGGTAATACGATACCCCTTGGTAAGACTGGTTGTCAGACTTTCGGGCTTCTGACGACCCGTAACGACCGTCAAAAACCGTCAAAGTACTTTCCGAGGCACGGAGAAGTCTAGTTATGTAAACATGGTCACGCATTCACGCACCAAGACCGGCAAGCGTAGCTTAACCTCATGGATCGACCCGTGCGGCTCTTATAACGAGCTCCTATTTATTAAAGCAATATAAATGACAAACAGATGGTTTACAGACTTGGGTCTCACATCTCTTTTCGGCCTTGAGAACACCGAGACTTACATTTTTTTACATGTTATGTTATTGGTGGAATCATTTTTTGCTCGTGCATAAAGTTTTCATGAAAAAAAGGCTCATTCAAAATTTAATGAAGCTTAGCTTTTTTATTTTAAAACGTTACGAAATGTGTATAATTCTTAAAAATTAAGTATAATATCAAAATTACTCGGTTTGCATAATAAATAAACATGGAATTATTTGGGGTATCCACGTCACACTCTCCGATAACAGGCAAAATTTACCTGCAAACATAATTATTACAAAACGATTTCGGAATTTTCATGTTGATACAATCATGAAGTAGTTTTAACAATTTTTTCACGACAATGTTTTTTGTTGTAATTACATCATCTTCAAAATTTCACGATAAATATCATGAAATTTTGCAATGAAAGTGTAAAATCCAGTAATCTGTTTCATCATCATGTGTAACTCCAGCCAATATAGTCATTTCATTTTTCATTTTGTGTGGGTCATGCAACTTTTAGTCATTTCATTTATTTATTATAACAAATAGTTTTTGCCCGCGACTTCGTCTGCGATCCAGGACGATAAGTAGCCTATGTCCTTCTCCAGGTCAAGATCTACCCATGTGCCAAATTTCATGTAAATCCGGTCAGCCGTTTTAGCGTGAAAACGTAACAAACAAACAAACTCACTTTCGCATTTATAATTATAATATTATTAAAGTTAGGATTAACATTATGTTGAACATTACCTCACTAGTATTATAAATGCGAAAGTGAGAGGATCTGGATGAAATGAATTAGCTTTGTCTAGTGATGGTAGAGCTCCGGGTAGCTCTGGTACGCTGTGGTCACTACTTACTGAGTCCTGAGCTCCATCGCCAGGTTGGAGAAGGCTGATGACATGTTTTGTAGAAATTGTAAATTCAGAATGTCCAAGTCAATTTTAACTCTATGACTGGGTAAACATTACATGGAAAAGTCAGTCGGTCAAGCGTTACGTGTCATCTTGCACGGCGACGTGCCAACGTTTTTAGGGAAGACACTCGGCGAAAGTGTCACCAAAAATCCTAAACAATGTTGAGCAATAGTTGCGCAACTTAGTTTCCGGCAACATCGAATGTTGCGCGAGTTTTGTTTACCATGAATCATCATCATATTATTCATACTCATATTCATATTTTATTTGCATTCCATAATGTAGAAAAGGTATTACAATGGCTTAAAGCTAAAAGTACAATTACGGACCCTGTAGGGCACAGCAAAAAGTATAAAATTACAAACTCTTTATATAAAAAATAAAATTAAGAATTCAACGATTTTTTAATTCAAGTGCTTAACAATAATTGAGATCATATTATTGTACCTAATATTTTTCTATGTACTTATGTATGAAATGTACGTCGTGTGTTCAACTGCCCAGCCTTTTCCCAACTATGTTCGGTTTGGCTTCCAGTCTAACCGGATGCAGCTGAATACCAGTACTTTACATGGAGCGACTGCCTATCTGACTTCCACAACCCAGTAACTGGGTAATACGATACAAGACTGGTTGTCAGACTTTCGGGCTTCTGACGACCCGTAACGACTGTCAAAGATCCACAAATGTCAGCCGGGACCGACGGCTTAACGTGCTTTCCGAGGCACGGAGGAGTCTCGGTATGTAAAGATGGTCGCCCATCCACGGACCAAACCCGGCAAGCGTAGCTTAACCTGATTAATCGACCCGTGTGACTGCTATTACTTAGCCATGAGCTCCTCCCTTTTGTTTACCATGAATCTCAGACCAAATAAAAAACCAAAACATAGCGATGCGAATAATAGGTACATTAAAGCATGCCAAAATTACACTCCCGCTCTGTGCATACACGCTCACACGCACGCATTTACATCCATTTACAACAAACTACACCTAACTGAGTGCACACAATGTTTACGAAACCGGCCTCACGTCACTGTCTTGGTTTTTATTTGGTCAGAGCCATGGATACGAACCAAAGGAATTTCTAAAGCTCCCTAACCGAAGCAGTCGTCTTTAATAAAAAATATAGTAACAATCCAAAATTAGATTTTGAGCATTACGTTACAATTCTACCTCACTGACCGTCTGACTGACGGGCATTCACCTGTAATGTGTAATGTAATGTAACTATTCAAGATTCGTTATGATTCGCATTCATGTTACTAACAAAGATATAAATATGTTGTTACAAATTGTGTCACGGGTGGTACTCACTACTGTTACAGGCGAATAGTTCCGGTAAAATGTAATGTTAAAAATTGTATAATTACAGGTTGCACACTAAAATGCTCAATTCTCCTCATTCATTGATGTCATGCTCGCATCTAAACTGTGACATTACAGGCGAATGGTCCCAACCGGTTTCGTGTTACGCAAACAATGCTGTAATAACTTTTAAGAATTGAACCATGAGTAAAACGTTAGTGACAGACGGTCAGGAGAGGCATTAATTCCTTCAATAGGTACCTACGGAACCTTGAAATGACTATGAGCATGTTTTAATAGGTGTAATTGTTTAATACAGCTACTATGCTAGACATACCCAAATGGCCGGTAGATGGCAATAGGCTCGCCCCTATTACATGGGACTTTAACGTAACTGGGGTACACCCAGTTACTAGTACAGTATCTGCCTAAGCCTTCGGGGAATACAGGCGTGATATTATGTTTTATTATGTTATTACGGAGAAAACGAATCTCCAATGAAATCTCGAGTGTATCATTATAATAATGCATCTAATTGAATTTATCATGAGTGTATTAACATAACTCATAGACGCTGATAGTGTAGAAGTATTATTTCCGGTCGAACACTTTAAACATCCCCATTAAGTGATTAGTATTGTGTTTATACAAAATTACATTATTACTTTGTAAAGTATTATTTTATTTCAATTATTGTGAATGTGAGGACTATGTGGATCATTTTGATTTTTTGCTCCTCTTTCTCAGTTTTAATGATGGTCTGGCAGTTTGAATACTTTATGCGGCCTACCCAAATGTGCTTTCTTTGGTATTGTTCGTCGAGTCGTTGAGCTCCTTAAACTCCGAGTTGAGCTCCTCGGTTACTGACAAATGCTTGCACTGACTGGACAGGTCCACTCAAATCTGTGTGGTTCTTTCCTCAAAAGACCATTTCAGACATTAATCAACATGGTCCTCATATGGCCTGACCAAGATTATGTGTGGACCTTAAAAGAGACTGCGACCTCTGAGTTTGTTTCGGCCTTTCTTCTCAGAGTAGTCAGATAGGAAACGCCGACCTCATCTAGACTATTTTTTTTTTTTTTAAATATGATTTGTAAAAGTGATTCCGATATCCTATTTACAGAATAAACAATTTCATTTCATTTCAGTAATATTAGTTATGCAGTAGGCGTGTGGCTTGTGGCTAACTAATAACAGCCATACGGGTCGATTGATCAGTTTAAGCTACGCTTGCCGGGTTTAGTACGTGGACAGGTGACCATCTTTACATACCAAGACCCCTCCGTGCCTCGGAAAGCACGTCTGTTGGTCCCGGCTGTCATTTGTAAATATTTGACAGTTGTTACGGGTCGCGCCACAAGCCCGAAAGTCTGACAACCAGTCTTACCAAGGGGTATCGTATGACCCAGTAATTGGGTTGTCAGATAGGTGGTCGCTCCATGTGCTGCATCCTGTTAGACTGGAAGCCGAGCCCAATATAGTTGGTAATGGGCTAGGCAGATGATGAATAGTTGTACAGTAGGCCGCACGTCCTTGGTGACACTTTGACTTTGACCTGGCCTAGTGTAGTGGCCAGTTTCGATAGAATAAGAGACCTGGAAACTGGTTTTGCCGTTTTGTTACCACTGCTGCGTGTCCTACTGTACCTGGTAGATTTTTTCTGTGAAGAACCTCGTCCTGCAGGCATAGCATGACGCTTTCGATTTCTATGAAGAATAGACATAGCTTTTTCTATACGAAGTGACATTTCGTTTCTTCATTTTTGACATCGCACCGTAGAAATCCTTCTACAATCTGTAATTTTGTCTTTCGTTTCTAATGATCTTTGTCTAGGTTTATAAAAGTGTAGACAATTTCGGAAGAAAGTTTTCTATCCCAACTGTCAAAATCATCATCAAAAAATATCCTATGACAAAACAAAGAATTCTGAGTCGAATTATGTAGAGAGTGAATTTCGTAAAAAGTGCAGTTGGCTCTTTCTACTTTGCTGCTGTCGTACTGTCTACACGGAACGTCATTTTTGTCTGCTCTTCTGTCGACAAATCGGTGCTCATGCTACGCCTGCAGGAAAGTACTATAAGAAAGAAGAAATAAATAAATAAAGATTTACTTAGCACGGAAGAAAAGGCACACACTAGAATAAACAACAGGTAACAAAATAAAATAAAATAAAAAGTGCGATGTAGGAAAATTATCAGGGGAGTGTGCCTCATGGCTGCGCCAAAAAGGCACAGTTCAGCAAAAATGCTAGAAACTATAAGTGCCTGACGCTGGTTTCAACCGGACCTGAAATTGTGAGGTGACGGGATGTAAATAAGTTTTATAATGTAGAATGTATTTGCACCTACTTAAATAAAATTTTGTGTCAGATAATAATAATAACGAACTATAACCTACATAGATAAATAAATAGTGTAATTGTGTATAAGATTGCAAAACAAGGGGTAAGGTGTAATCCTGCCAGGGTTGCGGGAAAGTCCGATAGGGATACCGGGACCTTGGCAACAGGCAACTGTAGGAACACGGGTAGGTTTTAGTCAGTAAAAGTCTGACACGCCCTTCCGCTCCGCCCAGAGCGGGAGAAGTCATTTGATGACCCACCCACAAAAAAAAAAAGAGGTAAGATGTAATGTGACAAATATTAGGCACCCAGTCAACACAATTTAGTTTTGTGTGCGAACCTTGTTATTCATGGTTATTTCACGAGAGAAATATTGTTTGTGAGGGGAACCTGTATTTACCTATTTACAGTGTTTTCATGACGAAATACTATGTCATATTACTTCATTTGTCTGACGAAACATACACTACCTACCTAATTCGCAGTGATGGGATTCGCATGAGGAAACTGAGACTTATTCACTACAATTTCATAAGGAAAACATTGCTTCTATTTTCAGGATATTACGAACGGTTTTTTCATGACGACAATTCAAAATTCAAAATATCTTTATTGTTTGTTATAGGTCTTAACAAAAAATTAAAGTTCCAATATGTCCTGCCTAATAGGCATACAATAATTATGTATCGGAATTAAAATTAAAATTATTTTACGTGGCAAAGTTAGTTATTATAAATGTCAAAATATCAAAATACAGTTAAATTAATACATGGTCACCAAATGAATCAATAATTCAAGAAATCTTGGATCGTATGCTTTATCAATCAGAAAGTTTCGTAATTTATTTTTAAATACTGGAAGTTCCTTAGTGCTCAAAATGTCAATAGGTGTAAATGTAGAGGCAATCCCGGTTATTTCGCGGGACGTTCGATTTCGAGAGAAAAACTAGTGCTACTTATTGGGAAAAAACAACTAGTTACATACTTATAATAAATAATAAACTTGCGGTCAGCAAGCATGATGACTTACATTTTCCCTTTTCTGTATAATAGGTATTAGCGGAAGAATAATTATTACGAGCCAAAGAAGTCCCTTGTACCTACTTAAGTACAAAAAAAAATGCATATTCATTGTACGCACTTTAGCATTAAAGGGATTAAAACAATTTTCTTCTTACCAATTGACTACATTACCTACATTCCGAGTACCACCCACATTTTGCCCTTGGGCAAAGTACTCGTATAATGAAAAACCCTTTATTAGTTAGCATTATAATTAATGAATCACGTTTTAAATAAAGTTCGAGGCATGTTTATACATCATTAAGGACTAATTATTATTATAAACATTATCTATCTGCACTTGGCGCTGATATCGCATTGCCCTTGGCATGATCTGACCAAGTGCAAGGGTAAGCTAAGTAGGTGTCTACCGTTTCAATAAGTCAAATTATTCTGCGGCCTGCTTTCTCACATGCCAGATCGCACCAGGCCAGGGTCGGTCAGACCAGGGCCAACAGGATATGGGAACCGTCGCATCCGAGGAGGTCCGGGGCCTAATCGGGCGCGTTTCTTCTGTTTTGGTTATCAAATATTGACTACTGAATAAAACAACAACGGCTGCACACTTAGCCCTAGCCTACAGAGCTTGCAGAGTAAGCAAACTGAAGTGGCAGTGGGCTGGCCATGTTTGTCCAAAGACCGATGGTAGGTGGAGCAGACGAGTCCTAGAGTGGAGACCGCGTATTGGCAAGCGTAGTGTGGGACGCCCCCAGCTAGATGGACCGACGACCTTAGGAAAGTTGTTGGAACAGACAGGGTCAGTTTGGGAGAGGCCTATGTCCAGCAGTGGACTGGGATAGGCTGAGTTGACTGATTGATTGGCTGCACACGCAGCCATGCGCTCCGTATCACTTGAAATGTTGGAATAGCCGCCAATCAGCCGCACCAGCCGACCCACGCCGTGGGAATGCTGGGCATGGGCCGCGACAGGCGTTACAATGCCTGGCCATGGGGTCTCAACTCGAACAAATCATAATTAGTCTTGAAAAAAAATCATAGATGGCAGCATAAGTAACAATTTATGAAATTAACAATCAATAAAAAGCGTTATACGGCAAATTTTGGCTGAGGTAATATTAGTAAAAATCAAAACATCTTTGTTTAACGCTGATTTATGTATTTACACTCATTAATCTCGTATTTTCAACAAAAAGCCGTTTACTTCAATTCGAACCCTTAGAATGATAAAGTAGCCATCTGCAAACCATTTTGTCGAGAGCTCTTTGCGATAGATGGCGTTTTACTCAAGTGAAGACAGGGTAAACTTAACACTTTAAACTTGCGTTTAAGTCGTTTCATTAATAAGGAAAATCAAACAACTTTTTTTTTTATCTAGTACTTTACGTAGAAATATAAAAATTGAACACCTAGGAAGAAAAAACGTACAAAAGGAAGAAAAACATCTAGGAGTCTTGCGTAGTATCTAGGCAAGACTCCTAGATGGCGTTGTAAAACTACAGTCTCTGGCAATTAGTGAGTCGCTGATGCTGCCATCTGTTAAAAAAATGGAGTATGAAAAATAGCCAGCTCAATTGCCAGACTTAGGGTGGTGTCATTTCTTTGTATGGGATTGGGTATCTGTACGTAGTATTATAATTATAATATCTGTGGCCTGGCGTAGCCTGTCAGGTAACTGGCCGTGGGATCGCTACTTCCGATTGCTGAAGTCTGCTGTTTTAAATTATTGGTCACTATAAAGGCTCTTACATACAGGGGCGATTAGTCGCGCAACGCGACGCCGCCGCATTGTTCGCCGTGAAGTTTTCTCAGAAATTGTTTTGTTAAAATTAGCGTCGCGCGGCGAATCGCGATATGTAAGAGCCTTAACAACCATACTATGACAACGTCATTACCATTATGCCAAAGATTGTAATCTCGTATAATGGCTCGTCAGTGGTCAAAAAATTGTCTAAATAATGGGAGATTACGACTTATCAAAATGTACCAAAGAGTTTACCAAAATAAATATAACTGTACAATTACATATAGGATCTTTTGGCGGCTGGCTAAAATCGGCACACAACCCCTGAACCCGGAGCTCTGAACTAGACAGTTGAAGCTTTCCGCATAAATGCTTAAGGGAGATGCGCTGGTTACCCTGTAGATTTCACCTTAACTATAACGAAGTGCCAAACACATAGAAGTATTATTTTACGATTACTTGAACGAATCCAGTAAATTGTCCTCGTTGATTTCAAGGTGTTCGCCCTTGTAGATTTTTGTTTCGAGGGAATAGTCTGATGGGCTTGTTGCAGAAAAAACGTACTTTATTGCCTGAAATCATCGTCTTTCTACCCTTGTCCCATGTTAATTGGAATCAGCGCAACACGTTTTCTTCACTTTATCATCTGAAATATTGCCGGTAAATTCAAAGTAGTAGGACGTAGGAGTAGATAGGTAGATACAACAGGGACCTTATACTCCCTTGCGTCGTAATTCTCAATAAATCACCACAATGCATTGTTCATAACGTCTATTATCTAAAACTTGGCGTGTATGACAAACTTCAGCAAAGTCCGGCCAACTTAAGGGAGAGTTCTCAAGTAGCCGGACCGCGGTTCCGTTCACAAGATTATGACGCGTGGACGCGCTAGAAACTTCTCCTTAACGCTTTGTCTTACTAAACATGGTCAGTTTGGACTCATGCTGTGGCTATTTTGAAACTATGTTGTAATAGAAGATAGTCGCTACAGCATTTATGTGAGAAGAACTGTCCAGTTTGTGAACTCTGAAACGATCAATATTTTTACTCACCCATCATAATAATTTTAGATGAAATACATACTAAACTTAACGATTTTCCAAATCAATCAATCTGCCTAGCCTTTTCCCAACTATGTTGGGGTCGGCTTCCAGTCGAACTGGATGCAGCTGAATACCAGTATTTTACATGGAGCGACTGCCTATCTGACCTCCACAACCCAGTAACTGGGTAATACGATACCCCTTGGTTAGACTGGTTGTCAGACTTCGTGCTTCTGACGACTCGTAACGACTGTCAAAGATCCACAAATGACAGCCGGGACCAACGGCTTAACGTGCTTTCCGAGGCACGGAGGAGTCTCGATATGTGAAAATGGTCACCCATCCACGGACCAACGTAGCTTAACCTGATGGATCGACACGAGCGGCTGTTATTACTTAGCCACGAGCTCCTCCGCGATTTTCCAAATCGAATATGTAATATATTATTCCGCAGAGCCTAGACTAAATTTTCCAATCAGTACGTCCTGCCTGTCATGATTTACGGAGCCGAAACCTGGACACTCGAAACGTCCATAAATTCAAGGTCGCTCAGCGAGCTATGGAACGAGCTATGCTTGGAGTATCTCTGAGAGATAGAATCCGGAATGAGGTAATGCGGCAGAGAACCAAAGTTGTTGACATAGCTCAAAGAATAAGCAAACTGAAGTGACATGGGCCGGCCATATTAGACGTAGAACCGATGACCGTTGGGGTAGACGTGTAAATCGCGAATCGGCAAACGTAACGAGGCTGGGTGGAGCGACGATCTTCGCAGGGTGGCTGGTAGCAGCTGGACGAGAGTTGCCGAGAATCGAGCTAAATGGCCTGCAATTGGAGAAACCTATGTCCAGCAGTGGACTGCTATATGCTGATGATGTATATATTATTCCAGTTTTGGACTAAAGTCCTATTACACGATTTTAAAGGAGAGTTTTCCTTGTGAAAATTAATCTACTGAGTCTTGTGTTCCATCCCCAGGCCGGACAAATCTGCATTTGTGCTCGATTGATGACAATAAACCTACAACAGGCGAGGTGTAGCACACACGGCTACATATCAAGCTAAACATTTCCAGTATAAACTGATCTCGCATTGTATTGGATTTCCGTACAATGCTAGGTCAGCTTATACTGGAAAGCTGGATGTGTAGCCGTGTGTAGGTACCTCCATCAAGAATTGAATTCCACAGCCTACCCTTTCGAGAAATATAGGTGTGATGTTTTTGTAAAGCTACAGGTTCCTAGAAGAGCGGTGGCCGCCACATAACGGCCGCTGTGACGGCTGTCAAGAGAATGATGGCAGCGCGGTTTGACGTTACGGGGTCAAAAAATGATCATATCAAGGATCATAAATCTCTTTTGCCTTATATTGGCTGTAAACTGTACATGTGCTTAAGGCTTACAATAATTAACATTTTAGTTAATGTGGTATTTAACTTTAAGTAATTAATTAAAATATTTTTTTCAATTTGTTAGTGTAAACAATTGTTGGTGAACCAAATAAAAAAATAAAATATCTATGATCATAAATAATATGATAGTGTAAATACCCCCTATAAAAACACACCAACTTACTACTCATAAACAACGTTTCAGTGACGTCATTCGCCGGTAAATTGCGGACACAATGTGGCGGCCACCGCATTCTTACAAACCCTAGCTTAAACTACAATATTGGTACTGATACTTTACGATTTTACGCACTTGACCAAAACGGTTATTTCCTTACCTATCTGGCCTAGTCATCAGGAATTGTAACCAGGGAAGTACCTACTACCATTTAAAGAAATAATTCGTACTTTGAAAACAATCCAAATATACCGCTACAAGAATCTTTTGGTACTCGAATGACGGTAACAGGGAGCGCTGATGGTATTGTCAAATTGTTTTGTGAAAAGTATCCAACTCGTCACGAAATCTCTTTCTACCGCGTCGCCAGTATACAGTCCGGCACGTAACTTGGCAAGACTCGAAGATGCGCAGACTTCGTTTTCACTTGTTTTTCTTAACAGACATGATCAAAAATAAATTATGGCAATAACCATAGAATAATGACATGCAATAAAAGTATCAATTTGTTTGTAGCACTAAGTGTACGTGCGCAAACTTACTCGCAATACGCCAAAACCTTGCCAAGTTATTTGCCGGCGACTATACCACATCACTCAAGTGGCCGCGATTGCATTTATGTAGATTACAAACATTAACACTCAAACATTAAGTTTATTATCGTTTTCAATATAATTATTTACTACTTCGATTGAAAATTAAACGTATTTTTTAGTTAACAACAAAAATATTTATTGAAAAGTAAACCATCAATTCCAAGCTTTATGGTTGTAAATTAAAACCACAAATTTTTTGGTACCTATGTCTGTGGTCTTATTTTTCCGGCTGTTTTTGATGAAATCATCGGAAATCTAATAGGTACTGTTGGTGGAAGTAAAATACCTTTTCTCAAATGCCTCATCATTAGCCACTTGTCTCCAAAGGGTCCTATTTTTTAACCCTTTCCTCTTCAGAGTGGTTCCAACACAAATTGGGTGTTAAATTAGACGAAGACGTGACTCTTTAGCATCGGGGGGTTGAATAAATAACCCTTCTTCGTTTACCAATTACTTTAAAAAAAAGTTAGATTAAAGTGAGCGTGTAAAATGGATTCTAGTTAGTAATAGGTAGATATTTTTTTTGGGTTCCGTAACCAAAAGGTAAGAGATAGCTCTATTATTAAGGGCTAATTCACCGATTTAATTGAACGCGATCTGAACCGAGTTCAAGAGCTACGAGTTTCAACATTTTTGTGGAATATTGACATTGACAGTTCTTGAACGCGGTTTAGATGTGTTGGGGGCCTACCACCACCGCTTACAGCAGTAATATTTTAATATTACTACAGTGTAGAAAAGAGATGAAGCTCTACAGGACGCATAGACTCCATCTCTTTCCCCCATGAAGTAAGAGAGAAATAATACTGCTGTAAGCGGTGGCGGTAGGCCCCCAGGAGGCATACTACCACCGCACATCTAAACCGCGTTCAGTTTCTTTGGAGAAATTCGCCCTAAGTCTACGCCCTTTTTCCCAGAAGTCAAACAACGAATGTATGTATGTAATGTGTGTATGTTATTATGTACACCTCTAATTTGTGTATACATTAGCAGCAATACCTTTCCTAATTATTAGTATTTTGCTTTAAGCAATGTTGAATGTATATGCTGTTAGTGTTATTTAATAAATAAATAAACGAAGATAGAATGAAACAGCAGTCTCATTGCATGTGTTATGCCGCGATCCGACGGTGCGCCATATTGCGGACAAACACAGACGAGCCCGCACGACGTACCGTGGGAAGGTGTACGTGCGGGGTATCGCAGATATCGGAAGTTCCTCGGTGCGCGGTGCGTGGCGGTCTGTGGTCGTCTGCCGTGCGTGTCCGTCCACAAAATTGCGGATCGTCGGATCTAGGCATCACATCTGAAGGCCAATTCTGCTATTTTACGTGCAAATTGAAAATCATGCGACCGGAATGCGATGACATTGTAAAAAGATCAAAAAATGGTATTCTGCTAACCTTAATATTCGGTTTATTCACATTCCGATCGCAATATCTTCGCAATCGAGTCTCACGGCGGTCGAGTATGTGTTCGTTTACGAAAATAAATATATTTTCATGTTGGTTCAATGCACGCAGACGATATTGTGATAATTAGTGATACTTCAATTTTTAGCAACCTTATTTTATGATTTTTTAAATGTATTAATTAGTTTGCTTGGTTAAGTACATAGTTTTAGTATTTTCATTTCCCGTTTGTTATTATATATCTTTGAGAATACAAAATCCTTAAAATAAATATTCAGATAGAAAGATAATTTGGAACGTATTGAAATCGCGACGCGCAAGCGCGATGGTTTAAGATGTCAAGAAGAGACGTCATTGAATGTCAAACTATAGTATTATATCTTTTTTATTTATTAAATTCTTGGTTTATGAGTGAAATAACTGTAACTATATAGCACTATCCCAGGAAGAAAGAGATTTTTCGAATATGGTGCCGAAATAGCCATCAGAAAATTGTTTAGTTCCTACATAACTATATTATCCATGAGGAAGGTTTTTTATTTGGTCTGAGTGAGGAATATCATCGTATTTCGGAACAGAACCCGAGCATAGCATCCAGGATAGATATACCTATGTTGTAGTCGTTCTAGTGCGTTGAGTGAAGAGTTGCAGGGAAAATCATACAGATATAGAAGTGCCGTTATGATAAAAAACTTCCGTACCCTCTACAACAAACACAAGGGTTTGTTGTTAGCATCAATAGCAGATTTTTCGATATCCTGAAGGAAGATGAAGTTTTGCAGCGGATTTAATAATCCTTTACAGATGAAAGTGCCAAGCTACCTATATGCTATATTGTAAAAAATAATTTATACAAGGTACTAGTTACTGCATACAAATGTAGCAAAATAAATCAAAGTATAGTTTTCATTTGCCTTTTTCATTTCTTTATTATGAACTTTTGCTCGTTTTCGCAAGATCAAACGATCGGTCTGTTCCTTTGGTAAATAATTAACAAATAATTTACACCCTTTCGGTACGGAACCCTAAAAAGCATGCAGTTATTTTATTATTATTAATATGGAAATCTTGATGTATCAAAATACAAAAATGAATTACAAAAAAACAAAAAAAAAAATAACAATAGTTGAGGATCGAACTCACAACCTAGGTCATGCAAGGCAGACGTCGAATCGCTTCGACTGTACGACTCTTTGACATGTAGTGAAAATAGCCTTTCTTATATCTATATGTCATAATTGACTGTGTCACTTGCGCAGTGGAAGCGGGCTGGGCCTATGGGCCCAGCCCGCTTCCACTGCGCAACCGAACCGAAGAAATGATGGACTTTCAGCAGTTTGAATACTATTTATGAACAATCAAATATAGGGTATCAAGTACTTAATATACAAAAGCTAACTTTGAAAAGACACACATGACACATGACACTTTCTTATAGTATGAGAGCCCATGAACAACATTGTTGCCTTGTCGTTTTTCGACCAAAACCCTATAAAATTGATAGATCTGAATCCAAAATCCTGAGGACCATTCACGTCTCATTCAAAGTTGAGCCAAAAACACAAAGTGCCGAGTGTGAAAAAAAAATGAGGTACCTTCGTCGGAGAAGTCCTCAAAGACTATTCCTTCAGCTGTTTTCTTCAAGTCTATTCTACGTACTTACCTTCATTTTTTTTTAATATAAAACTAAAACTTTGGGTATTAGGCCCAAAATAAATGATCTCCTTTCAGAATTTTTCACAATCAGAATTTCTCAATCACGCCTGAGCTGACCCAATTTACAAATATTATGCCAAAAAAAAGTGCGGATCTATTTCTTAACAATCTGTCTGATTTTCAGAATGTAGTTGAACGATAGATTTTAGATTTACAAATAAAATTAAATAGAAAGAATACGAACGACGGATTTTGAACGTGTTGAAAAAATTTTCAGGTCACATGTGCCTCGCAAAATTTGTATGTAACGTAACAACAACTTCAACGAACTAATGATTTTATACGGTTTTGGTCGTAAAGCGATGCGACATGGTTTTGGTCGTGGGCTCTCTTACTAATATCTCAAACGCCAATTACCTTATGAGGCAAACACTTGCTAAGAAGATTCCACAAGGCTGTTTGCGTTCTTACTATTTTCCAACATAGCTCCTTGTAGAGCTTGTCTAATCCTGTCTTGTACAATCCCGCAGTAAACTATCGAAGAACAGGAACAAAATAGAATATTCATCTTCGCTCCATAGGAAATAGCGTATTAATGTGTAGCATAAACTTACTCAGCAGTGGGCGGGACAAGGCTGCCAGAAATGATGATGATGATCTAACCTATGTGTTGGTCCGACCTTCATCATCTGCCTAGCCCTTTCTCAACCAAGTTGGGGTCGGCTTCCAGTCTAACCGGATGCAGCATATGGTTTTGGTCCGACCTTAAAGATTATTTTTGCAAGAATCGTACATACCTAATCTATCAAGTAGTATTTATTCAGAAGCTTGGGCATACATTCAGACAAAGAGGCTGGAGGAAATGAATGTAATACATATATACAAATCTATATAAATATGTATTATGTTTGGAACTGTGACCATCTCTCACGAGCATAGTGAAAGAGCAAACGTGCCGTGATGCAGTTGCAGGCGAAGTGCTTACCGAATATAAAGTCAGCCCTATAAAAGTAAAGTCATCGTCATCATTTCAGCCGAAAGCCGTCCACTGTTAAACATAGGCCTCTCTCAAGCGTCGCCATATCGACGGACCCTGTGCTTCACAGAAGTGGAGTGACTGTAGAAAAATAAAATGACTACCTACTGAAGTGAATATTTATTATTAAATAGGCAGGTAACTATTTATACAAACAAAAAATATTACGCAAAACAACATAAGTAACACTGTGTATTAGGGCGCTTTTAAACGGTTTTTTTTATCAGACGTGGACCGTCCTTTTCGCTCTTATCTAGGTCGAACAATGGCAATCAGAACGACCGTCCTGCTCATTTTGCCCGCCATGTGTCGTCCGCGTGATTCCTCCAAATAGTAATGTAATAGTGTGACAACCCCGTGCCTAGGAAAGCACGTACAGCCGTTGGTACTAATCTCTTCCCGGTTACGTCGTATTGCCGACCCATCGGACTATGAGAGTGAGGGAAGAGGTTGTGTACATGTTGTGTGTGCGCACAGCCTCGTTTTCTATAGTATCTCCTGTATACTTGGCTATCTCCGTTTAAATTGGCCGCCATGACAGCAAATAGGTCGGGACTTCGTATCTCATCTAAACGTATAGAATCTAAAAAGGAGACATAAAAGGTTTAATAAATAGTGAATAGACAAACAAATTCTATTACTTATTCATTTCGCATAGATTTTAAAATAACGGTTACGCTTCCAGCCTTTCTACACAGCTGTGAACCTGAAGGAATAGAGTTTCGACCCACAATGAAAGTGTGGAAATAGTAGATGCGGTGATGAAGATGCTTAGAATATAGCTGCCTTGTTGCATATCAATCGATAATATCCCTTTAATATATCCATACTAATATTATAAATTCGAAAGTAACTCTGTCCATCTGTCCGTATGTTACTTTTTCACGCCTAAACCATGGAACGGATTTCGACAAATTTGGCAAGGAGATAGATGGCATCCTGGGGAAGAACATAGGCTACTTTTTATCGACATACCACGCAGGCGGAAGCTAGTTTTGATATAAGTATTATAATTTGTACTTGTAGACCAACCTTGGCTGCAACACCCAGTCCATTTCTTCGCTTATCCTGTAGGAAAAGCGGCTTCAGTTCGTAAGACTGTAAGTTTTATAAACGCACGGTCGCTTTTGGAAAATGCGCCTGATGTGTGACCCCGCGGCTGGCGATGCTGAGAACAGCTACTGCTGTGCTCTCTACGTTGTTCCGCCGACGATTCGGCGTCTGCACGTTGTGCGAGGAATGAAAATAACTCCCACTGGCGAACCCACTCGTTTTGCATTATTTTGACCACACAAACACAAAAGTATTTACAACACTGTTCCTGTATAAGTTTTTATTTCATGAATATTGGATTTCAAGATGATTTCAAGGACAAAATGAAAATAAAATGAGAAATTGAAACTGCAGAAGCTAAAATTTTTCGTGACAGTTCAGTCAACAAATAATCTCATGCTTACGTCAGTTTTGACGGTTGCTTAGGTACGGGAATACCCACGGATATCGATTTTATTTTCATTCGCTACTCGACAATTTAGCAGAATACCGTTTCAGTACATTTCTTATTTTCATTCAATTCGCAATATCATCGCACCAAACGCCACCTTTGACTTAGTTTTTTGGTTTAGCAGAATACCTTTTTTGACGTTTTGGAACTTTTGCGGCACTGCGACTTGAATTTGAACGTTTTTTAAGCACGAGAATTGGCCTTCTGACATCTCACATTGGTAATAAGCAACATTATACAACATTCTTTTTTGTCTATGTTAAACCCGAAAAGGGTTTTTATACTCATCATTTTGAACAACTTTTTCTATAGGAACAACCTTGAAATTGCGAAAAAAAATCAGCTATGTCATACATTTGCATTTTCATACAGCTGATTTTTTTGCAGCGCTCGGTGTGGTAACACGTCGCACTCTGGTTTGCAATTGGTCAATCGTCATCCTGAAGATGCCTCGTTGAGATGTGAATCTCATTATGTGCTGCACCGATTGACGTCATGACGTCAACGCCGGCTGTCACTGAAAACCAGCGCTGGGGCTCTGTCTCGCATAGGGTCGCAGCATTATGCTGAGTGATGGCCGTTTTGCGTGAATGTGACGCATATTATCCCGCAACTTGTTATTTTTGTATATTTGTCCTTTCTTGGCGTCATGTTTGCCGCAAATAAACGTATTTTCTTTCTTCTTTCTTTCTTTGAAACACGTGTCGATTTCTTACAGGGTTTTTATGACTCTTGAAGAATAGTCAAGCGGAATAGGTTACTAAATATATCTGCGTCTATTGTATTTTATAATGGATTTCCGCAAAGTCGCGCCTGAATCAATTAACTATCTTAAATTGGCTGGGAAGTGTTTATCATTTTTTTGATTATCATCCTTACCTACTTGCAGTTGCAAATACATAGAATCACCTACTAACATATAGTTATATGTTAGTAGGTGATTCTATGTATTTGCCAGAGTTCTTAATTCACGACTTATAGTAAACTTATATATTGAAAACTATATCCAAATATCCCCTGAATTAACTACATAAGAACTATCCCCATTCCACACACAGATCCAGCCACAATGTACCAGGTTCACAGCTCCCGCAAGAGATAAAACGTCACCTCAAACATTCTGACTCAGCTTTATGCGGCTGTCAATCCGTAGCTTCCCGCCTTTTGTGGCACTTTTATAGTCCACACCTCGCGCTTATGGGCTGAAGCACTACCTTCAATTATATCATTGTTTACCTTCAGAAGAACATTATAGTATTATTTGATAAGGGATTCGGTGGAATGAAATGTATTTGTGGAATAATAATTAAGATTTTCCATTATATTTGAATTCAGTAGTTCAGTACGTACCGTTACCCGTGGTTGTAAGCAGTAATAGCCTAGTGGTGTGACCGTCGGACTGCCAAGTCATAGGTCTCAAGTTCGAACCCAAGACACGCACCTTTGAGTTGTCGGCTCCATGTGCGTATTGTATTTAACACTAGTTTTAAAAACGGGAAGGAAAACATCGTGAGGAAACCGGCATGCCAGAAAAATATTTCTCAACGGCATGTTAAGCCAAGTCAGAGGCCTTTAGGCGGCTTTAAAACTCTGACACTAAGTTAGTCACTAAAATGAAAAGAAGAAGAAGTAAGTACCGAGTAAAGAGCGCAACTTTGTGTTTGAGAGGCGGCTCCTTTTTAACCTGGATCTCCATAACTCAATCTTCTTCCTGACATCATCATCTGCATAGCCTTTTCCCAACAATGTTGGTGTCGGCTTCCAGTCTAACCGGATGCAGCTGAATACCAGTATTATACATGGAGCGACTGCCTATCTGACCTCCACAACCCAGTTCATGGGTAACACGATACCCCTTGGTAAGACTGGTTGTCAGACTTTCGGGCTTCTGACGACCCGTAACGACTGAGTCTTCTTCCTGACATGTCGATAGGAATTCAAATAGAGCGCTAAGACTACTCATGGTGTGTTTTTCGTAACAAAATAGACCAATCATTACCTTCAAAGCATTACCGCCTCTATAGCCAGCCGGCTACGCGCCACCTCCAACCGTCTCCTGACCGAGTTCTTGGATCGGTGGAACTTCTCTCTGCTGCGCCACTGGGTAAGAATTCATACCATTTCATATATTATCTCCTTATTACTAACACTAGATTAAGTTATTTTGTCGATACTAGCACTGTGGACTCATGTCTGAAATAAAGAATTTGATTTGATTTGATTAAAACTGGTTTCTAGTAATTTCAATTACTACATTTATTGATAAGAAAACCAGTTATCTTTTTGTGGTTAGGAACGAAATATAATCGACAGTAAAATAAAAATAAATCAATCACAATATTTTGTAGATTTTTTTAAACATTACGAAACAAACGCCTGTCAAAATTATGACAGCAACAAAACCAGTGAACAAAACAAAAAGCAGCATTAAACAAAAAAGCATTCATTTTTATTTCCTCCACAAAAACTACTATGAATAAAAATCTAACAACACTTAAGTACTTATATCCGCCATTTTGAATAATTCATAAAAAAAAAATTTTACCAATCATTTAACGTTCTGTCAAATTCTCCGTAAGTAAAGGAAGGTATAAAAATTTTACTATCCCTATTTTGCGGCCGTAAAGTGTGGTCAATCCAGTTCGCATATAGGGGTGTCCCGTTTTTATGTCGCCCATAACTTGGGCACCCTACTTCCTTAAAGGTAGGGTATTGCTCACAAATTGTCCATCGTATGTTTTATTGGGTATTCTGTCGAAGCCAAATAAAGTTATTAAGGTTTGCCACAATGATTTTTCTGTGGGGTAAAGTAAAATAAAATCATAGCGCCCATGGTTTTAAATTCGGAAAAAAAAATCAATAGACTGTCTGTTTTATTGCGTACATACTTTTTTTGAGTAATAAAAATATCGTGTGACATATTACTATGGAAGTGAAATAGTTTTTTTTGTTTTACTGCACCTTTTTTTTTATGTCTAATCACCTAGTTAGCGGGTCGAAAACGCAACATTCTTTACAGCTCACACTTAATTATTATGTCTTAGGACTTATTTATTTTCATCATATATTTTTCTGCACAGAAATCTGCTTTATCAACGTTGTCCGGTAATTTACGGGTAAACACAGGCGACAAAACCGCGTGAAGTCGTAAAAAAAATCTTTCATTAGGCATCAGTGTCCAGGGCGCGCGATGTCGCGACTTCTCGTAAAAATCCCTCACGATTTGCCACAATAAGGCACACAGGCCGCGCCCGCGCTGCGAATGACGAATACGTGATACTGTGAATGTTATTGTGAAAGGACTTACTAAGGTATAGAGCAGGCATTTTTGGAAGTTCGAAAAAACAACAACCTGTAGATATTTTCCTGTTGTTTTTTGCGGAGATATTTCTTACTAACTTACATTTCACCAGTTGCATGTTCTTCTTAGAGGGCGCCTAACCGATCACAAATCCAGACTCCGGGCTATCGCTGCCCGCCAGGGTTGCGGGAAAGTCCGAAAAGGATACCGGGACCTTGGCAATAGGTAACTGAACACGGGTGGGTTTTAGTCAGTAAAAGTCTGACACGCCCTTCCGCTCCGCCCAGAGCGGGAGAAGTTATTGGATGAATTCCCAACATCAAAAAAAAAAAATGACACCGGACTGCAACTGAGGATGGATATTCGTGTTAGATACGCCCAGTTACACTTTATCAGACCTAAGAATCTAACTCAGGACTGCTCAGCAGTCGCGCTTCAGCTACTTTGACCATTAATCAAGACAGTCGAAAAAAACGAAAAAAATATTTTTTTTTTCTAACCAACCGCTGTCTTTCCGGTAGTCTGTCTGTCTGTCAGGGGACAGTTGAAAATTTCACAGATTGTGTACTATTGCAATTATAACAAAATAAAAATATATAAATTAAAGCCCCATACAAGAAATCTGTTTTTATTCGACGCCTCTACCCCTTCCGCGCTCTACGTATCGGCTTTTACGCGTGCCTAGGTAAATATAAAGGTATAAAAGTGACGAATACGACCCACTGTTTGAAGGATAGAGACGTCCGTATAGAGATATTTGTAGAGATGTAGAGACATGACGAATCACAGTCAGACGTGCGCGGAATAAGAGCCTTCGGTCATTTTGTGGAGATGAAATGTAGAATTGTAGCAGATTTCGGCAGCTGTGCGTAGAGGTGCATGTTGATTTTTGTAGATAAATGTAAAAGGAATAGCTCGTGGCTAAGTAATAACAGCCGCACGGGTCGATCTATCAGGTTAAGCTACGCTTGGCGGGGTTGGTCTGTGGATGGGTGACCATCATTACATACCGAGACTCCTCCGTGCCTCGGAAAGCACGTTAAGCCGTTGGTCCCGGCTATCATTCGTGGATCTTTGACAGTCGTTACGGGTCGTCAGAAGCCCGAAAATCTGACAACCAGTCTTATTATTCGTAATTGCCCAGTTACTGGGTTGTGGAGGTCAGATAGGCAGTCGCTCCATGTAAAATAATGGTATTCAGCTGCATCCAGTTAGACTGGAAGCCGACCCCAACATAGTTGGGAAAAGGCTAGGTAGATTGATTGAAGTGTAAAAGGAATATTTAGTGAGTGGTGGTCATTTCCATTTACAATAATGCATAAATACCTTAACCTAAACAAACATCCATACTAATATTATAAATTCGATAGTAACTCTGTGTGTCTGTCTGTCTGCGTTACCTTTTCACGCTTAAATCGCTGAACGGACTTCGGTAAAATTTGGTAAGGAGATGGCATCCCGGGGAAGGCAACTTTTTACCGACATACCACGCGGGCGAAGCCGCGGGCGAAAGGAAATTACCTGGCCCACGCCCCTATTCGATTCGATCCATACTTCCTACCTGTATACACCATACGAATTACAGATATAAATGAAGTTGTTTTACATAGAGTGACACAATGGGCGGTCTTATCGCTCACTTTTTACCCGACTACGGCGAAGAAAAAAGGAGGGTTATGATTTTGACCAGTATGTATGTATGTATGTATGTTCATCTGTTCCCTCTTGATTGACTTGATTTTTTTTAAAGACATCGTTTGGAGGAATTTAAAAGTTAGAAGCAGAGACATTACAACAAATTTTTATTTCGCTTTGTATATAATTTTAGTGTTCGATTATATATAAAAACATATGATGAATAAAATTACAACGAAAATAATATCAAAAAAAATCAAGTAAAACTAAAACCCAACTACGACTTAAAAGGTATAAACAAGACACCACAGACAGACAAATTAAAAATCCAGAGTCACACGTGTTGGGCATAAATCGAACAGATTACGTGTGACTCCGGATTTTTAATTTGTCTGTCTGTGGTGTCTTGTTTATACCTTTTAAGTCGTAGTTGGGTTTTAGTTTTACTTGTTTTTTTTTTAAATTCTTTTGGGGTTATAATATATATATTTTTGAAATGTGCTCATTAAGCCCTTTCATTTGATACCCAACATGGTACGATTAAACCATTTTTTTTTTTAAGTTCCTCACTTTTTGTCCTCTAGAGGGCGCCATTTTTAATTTAATATGACTTCACATAGCCTATAACCAGCGGACAATCACGACGCTTCTAACGATAGCTCATTTGTCAAATTGTGATAAGTGGTTTGGAAGATAGGAGGGAACAGATGAACATACATACATACATACATACATATACATACATACATACATACATACATACATACCGGTCAAAATCACAACCCTCCTTTTTTCTTCGCCGTAGTCGGGTAAAAAAATAACATAATATTAATTCTTATTCAAATAAATAGTTTTAACAACAAGTTAAAATCTGAAAATCACTAATTACCCGACTACGGCGAAGAAAAAAGGAGGGTTATGATTTTGACCGGTATGTATGTATGTATGTATGTATGTATGTATGTATGTATGTATGTATGTTTATCTGTTCCCTCCTATCTTCCAAACCACTTATCACAATTTGACAAATGAGCTATCGTTAGAAGCGTCGTGATTGTCCGCTGGTTATAGGCTATGTGAAGTCACATTAAATTAAAACTGGTGCCCTCTAGAGGACATAAAGAGAGGAACTTAAAAAAAAATATGGTTTAATCGTACCATGTTGGGTATCAAATGAAAGGGTTTAATGAGCACATTTCAAAAATATATATATTATAACCCCAAAAGAATTTTAAAAAAAATCAAGTAACAAAAACTAAAACCCAACTACGACTTAAAAGGTATAAACAAGACACCACAGACAGACATCGAAAAGGAGGGTTATGATTTTGACCGGTATGTATGTATGTATGTATGTATGTATGTATGTATGTATGTATGTATGTTCATCTGTTCCCTCCTATCTTCCAAACCACTTATCACAATTTGACAAATGAGGTATCGTTAGAAGCGTCGTGATTGTCCGCTGGTTATAGGCTATGTGAAGTCACATTAAATTAAAACTGGTGCCCTCTAGAGGACATAAAGAGAGGAACTTAAAAAAAAAAATGGTTTAATCGTACCATGTTGGGTATCAAATGAAAGGGCTTAATGAGCACATTTCAAAAATATATATATTATAACCCCAAAAGAATTTAAAAAAAAATCAAGTAACAAAAACTAAAACCCAACTACGACTTAAAAGGTATAAACAAGACACCACAGACAGACAAATTAAAAATCCGGAGTCACACGTAATCTGTTCGATTTATGCCCTAACACGTGTGACTCCGGATTTTTAATTTGTCTGTCTGTGGTGTCTTGTTTATACCTTTTAAGTCGTAGTTGGGTTTTAGTTTTTGTTACTTGATTTTTTTTTAAGTGTGTGACACACAGACACAGCACAGACACAGCCCAGAGTCGAAGATAAAATAATCTCGAATGCGTAAAATCTTCCAATATTTTTCTTCCATTAATCCTCACATTCTTTGTAAACATACCGCGAATCACTTAGAAACCCCTGCCATCTGCATATATAAAGGGTGTTGCTAAATCAGAGCGGTTACCGAGATCAGACATGCTGATCTGAGAGAGACATCAATAACGAACACCCCTGTTGTCAGGAGATCACATTTGTTGTACATCAAGTATTGAACATTAGGCTCGAGTGTATATACGGGACTAAGTTTTGATAATCCTTACTTTAATAATATTATAAATGCGAAAGTAACTATGTCTGTCCGTCTGTCTGTCTGTCTGTCTGTCGCGCTTACACGCCAAAAATAGTGAACTGATTTGGGTAATTCGTCAACTCGTTCTACATGCCTACGGCTCATTAAGGATGACTTGCAGAAAATCAAAATAAATGTGCAGCCGTCCTAAATGGGCCGGTAGGCATGTAGGACGAGTTGACGAATTAGGTACTCACTGATTTAAATTAAATTTGATACACAGATAGTCTAGAGCCTGAGAAAGGACAAAGGGTAATTTTTATCGACATACCACGCGGGCGAAGCCGCGGTTGGAAGCTAGCGGTTTAGGGTAGTGGTGCATAGTAGATACATCCACATTTATGCCAGTAATGTTTGTGTCTGATGTAAAGAAAGCAAGCCTATTGCCATCAACAAGGTACAATGCAAACTCCGGGTTTCTATTGAGAAATTCCTATTGAAAAAACCCGACAACACTTTGCCCAAACTGGGGATCAAACCCAGGATCTCACGCCCAACAGTCGCGCTTACAACCTCTATACCAACGAGCCAGTCAAGTTTTAAGCCATTGGGTGGCAACAAGCCGGGGAGCCATCTCAACTAAAAATCATTTTCTGAACACTGCATTTACAACTAAAATTAAATCCCCTATGTTTTCACCACACATGAAAGATCACGATCTTTAGTGCACACTCAAATTTGAACCTTAAAACTTTAACAAAAAAGTCCGAATTGGGACCAAACGTTACATAAGTCATTGTTAAGGCGAAGCTATCGAAAAGAAATTGTAAAATAAAATCAAATGTAATTTGTTCTTTCCCAATTTGGTGTCGTTTGCTCGAGGCGAAGTAAGGTACACGTATGGGGTTTCCTTTTACAATACTTCGCCTTAAGTGAGATTGAATTGGTCGTGTTTTCGTTGTCTTGTTATCAAATATTGTGGGAATTGAGCCGTGTAGATATTGCGTTACAGGTTCTGAAAGGATTTGCTTATATTTGCATGGTTTTCCTTATGTGAGCAATTGTTAAAAGAGCAAGATATTTTAGGCTACCAACTTTTGAAATGGTTGTTTTAAAGTGCCCATTTCAACGACATATCATTGTTTTTGTAAATATATATTTTTTTTTTAATACAATGCACGTCGTTATATTTAACGACCTATTCCGCCTGAACTATTCTCCAAGAGTCTTAAAAAACCCTGTAAGAAATCGTCTCTGAGTTCAGCGTTCGGTATACGTCGTGTTCTGGTTTGCGACTAGTCAATCGTCATCCTTAGGATGCATCGTTGAGAGGTGAAACACGTGTCGATTTCTTACAGGGTTTTTTATGACTCTTGGAGAATGGTTAAGCGGAATAGGTTACTAAATATATATACGTGTATTGTATTTTTTATTGGATTTCTGAAAAGCCACGCCTGAATTAATTGACTATTATTTTTTTATTATTTGTTCTAAATTAAAAATATTTTTTTCAAATATTTACATCATAAAATATCCATTTGTTCTAAACCTCATTCTTTTTGTTGTAGGTATAAATTAAAAACCTTTCTTCTACATCACTACCATACAATATTACTAAATTTACTTCACTAGTAACGGTATTATAAACTCTGTAGTCTGTGGTAATCTCTCAAATATAGAACGTTGCAAATTATTTTCACTTGCTTTATTTATTAAATATAAAAATTTTAATGCACCGGATCCTTAAAAAAAAAAGGTAACAACATTACAGAGTCAGACCCAATCCAACATCGATCCTACCTTTTCAAATAGGTCTCCCAAAACAAACGACAAAAGAAACAGTGACGTATGCAGGAAATCGTTTGGCAAACGCGAAATAATAAATTGTTTAACATAACAAATTCAATATAAATAGTTGCGTCCCTCGCAGTCGGAGCGCTATCAAAAATCCCTCTTCTACACTACATCTATCTGCATTAGGGGTGGTAAGAGTTATGCTGTATGTAAGGAAGACTGTTTTAGGAATAATTTTTTGTTCAAAATCAAATCATCATCATCATCTGCCTAGCCTTTTCCCAACTATGTTTGGGTTGGCTACCAGTCTAACCGGATGCAGCTGAATACCAGTATTTTACATGGAGCGACTGCCTATCTGACCTCCAGAATCCAGTAACTGGATAATACGATACCCCTTGGTAAGACTGGTTGTCAGACTTTCGAGCTTCTGACGACCCGTAACGACTGTCAAAGAATCCACAAACGACAGCCGGGACCAACAGCGTAACGTGCTTTCCGAGGCACGGAGTTTGTTCAAAATCAAATAATTTGCTCAAATTAGCGGCCCCTTAAAGATGACTCTGTCGAGCCTGCAGAAGAGTTCCCAGCTAGCCATCAACTGCCATGGCCCACCTGGAAATCTCGTAACCGACTAAGAAGCAAGATGGGCCAGTGCAGGTACAACTTCAGATGGGGGGTGTCCGATGAGTCACAGTGCGATTGTGGAGCCACATCACAGGCGATGCCTTGCCTCTTGTCGTGCTCTCTTACAATAACCCCTGCACTAAGGAAGACCTTGTAATGTTAACGCTAACGCTGTCGAAGTGTACGAATTCTGGTCGAAACTTGTAAATGGTCAATTATCAGACACTTCTAAAAGTTAAAAAACCGGCCAAGTGTGAGTCGGACTCGCGCACGAAGTTTTCCGTACCATTATTTAAAAAAACGGCAAAAAAATCACGTTTGTTGTATGGGAAAATAAATATTTTAAATATTACATTTAAATATTTCTTTTATTTTAATTTTATCATTTATTTTTAAAGTGAATATGTAACTAAATATTCTGTGAATATTTCAAGCGTCTACCTGTTGCCGTTTTCAATATCGAGCAAAAACGAGGAAATAAATCACGCTTGTTGTATGGGAGCCCCCATAGATATTTATTTTATTCTGATTTTTAGTATTTGTCGTTATAGCGGCAACAGATATACATCATCTGTGATGTATGAACAAGTCAACTGAAAAATGAAATGTCAACTGTCTAGCTATCATGGTTCATGAGATACAGCCTGGTGACAGACGGACAGACAGACAGACAGCAGAGCCTTAGTAATAGGGTCCCGTTTTACCCTTTGGGTACGGAACCCTAAAAATTATAATCAACCTTTCATTCATCCTCTGAATATGACCAAACCATTTAAGCATACTCTTTTCATGTTTTGTCACTACATATAACAGACACACGAAAATACACCGTTATTAAAAAAGCTTCTTGACTTCCTCTAGCAAATACCATCCACAATTTAAAAGAACCAAATCAATGTCACGTATGACGGCGGTGGAGACATTACGTCATATTATTCTGAATACCATAATATATCTGACAAAATAGTGTAAGTATTCTGCTCAGAAAACCGATGGTAGTTTGATGTATGAAGAGCTTAGAGACATTTATATTTATCTAAGGCATGGGGTCTCAACTCGAACAAATTATAATTAGTCTTTAAAAAACCATACATGGCAGCATAATGTAACAATTATGAAATTAACTATCACTAAAAAGCGATAAACGGCAAATTTTGGCTGAAGTAATATTAGTAAAAATCAAAACATCTTTATTTAATGCTGATTTATGTATTTACACTCATAAATCTCGTATTTTCAATAAAAAACTTAAATTAAGCCGCTTACTTCAATTCGAATCCTTAGAATGATAAAGTAGCCATCTGTTAATCATTTTGTTGAGAGCTCTTTGCAATAGATGGCGTTTTACTCAAGTGATGACAGGTCACTTTAAACTTAACGTTTAGTCGTTTCATTAAGGAAAATCAAACAATTTTTTTTAAAATCTATTACTTTACGTAGAAATATAAGAATTGAACACCTAGAAAGAAAAAACGTAAAAAAAGGAAGGAAAAAATCTAGGATTCTTGCCTAGTACCTAGGCCAGACTCCTAGATGAAGTTTTAAAACTACAGTCTCTGGCAATTAGTGAGTCGCTGATGCTGCCATCTATTAAAAAAATGGAGGAAGAAAAATAGCCAGCTCAATAGCCAGATTTAGGGTGGTGTCATTTCTTTGTATGGGATTGGGTATCTGTACGTAGTATTATAATATCTGTGTCTAAGGGGAATATTTAATTGATCCCCTCAAAACTTTCTTCGGTCTTCTAATGACGATCGCCTTTTTTTTTCAAAAATCTTCTTTTCACTTTTTGACCTCTTTTAAGACTAGCCCAGTGACTGTGACCAACTTAAAGACTACCCTTTAAGTTGGTCACAGTTACTAGACTAGGTTACATTACAAAAAGACGATCAGTGAGTATAAAAAGATGATTGATTTGTGTTTTTAGGAAGTGGAAATTATTTGAGGATCGATTGAATAAAAATGCCTTTATAGAAGTAATTATGGTTTGTACCGTGGTACCTAAAGACTGAACTGTATGATGTTACAAACATACTGCAACATTTTCTGCAACACTAAAACATGTTGCTAAAACTTGTAACTTTTGCTTCCAATGAATAATAATTCATTGGAAGACTATTACTTATTACATTACTTCATTCATTTAATCAAACCAGTAAATAATTTCATTTTGCGCTTTATTAATAAAATTACTATTTTAGGGACCAAAAAATGCTAAATAGCCAGCGGTAACTGCGACCAACCGGAATGCTCGCTGGCCGGACGGATAAAAAAGGCTCAATCATTCAAAAAAGTTTGCTTCAATAAAATAGAAGCGCATAAATTTTTTTGAGTTACATAATATTTTTAAATAATTGTCCATCATTGGAAGTGCAATACGTTTTAACGGCTCAGTTAAATATTTTACAATAATTTTTTTTTTTTTTGTTGCGACTGTTGCCTATGTATCCAAACGAATACAATTAATACGGATTAAGAAGGCATCTAAATAAACAGGGAGTCAATATTCCTGTAATGGCTGTCCCATCAACACCACACTCCTGCCACTCCCCAACAGTCCAAAGTGTCAACATATTACAACATTATTGTTTCCAACATAGACTTATGTGCGATATAATTTTCCAATTTTCCGAACAAATGTCTCGTTGTGAAAGGCGTATGCAAAGCTGTTCGTGTATTGTTGTGTTCGCGTTGAGGTATTGATGTTCGACCTTGATGCTAGGATTCGCTTATTTATAATTTCTAACGTGCTGTTATTATCTTGGCCGTCGACGTCCACATCACTGCATTGGCAACACGATAACGAGTTGAAGTAAAATATATGAAAATTTAAAAACGCCTTTATATTATAAAATACATTATATGGACGTGATTCACGATAATATCGCCACATTTGAAATTATAAAAGCGCACATTATAGGTAAAAAATGATAATCACACTGAGCATGTTTTTCTTACACGCTAGTTTACACTAAAATAAGCGTTGAGTTCAAAATATTTTAGACTTGATCCCCCATAGTTAGAGTTGCGTTGAGTTGTTGTTGAGTTGTTGAGTTGTAGTTCGCTGCTTGTTGGTTGTTTGAGTTGAGTTGTTTTTGTTGTTGATTCATAAGTTTCACCCCTTGAAAAATTGTCAATGATAATTAACCTACTTATTTATAATATTAATATTTGTCAACTTTGTACACACGGCTACATATCAAGCTACAAATTTCTAGTACAATCTGGCCTCTCAATGTACGGAAATCCTATACAATGCGAGATCAGCATCTGGAAATGTATAGCTTGATTTGTAGCCGTGTGTACTAAGTACTTACTCCAAATAATTATAAAAAAATGTGTTAGATAACAGATTTTCTTTTGCAACTGTTCAGATTAACATAACTATTGAAGTGCCGTTGGATTTGATTAAAAAAATGCGGTGTAGTTTTTTTTTCCTATATAATTTTAAAATATTTTTCCTAGTATCTAATACAGTAACATAAACACGAACACCACGGCACGGAGGAAACATCGTATCACTGAAGGAATCAAACGCCGGAAGCGGAAAGGAACGTATTTTTCGAATTTGAATTCCGAACTCCGACTACTTCCGGAGCGGAAACTTGAAGATTTTACGAGATGGAAGTTTTAAACGGAATGGCGGATTTATGTTCTTTCATTTTTATGATGAGGAGATATTAATAATATTCCATTCAAACTTAACCTGCGAATGGTATTTAAGAAGTTTTAAGGGTTCCGTACCTACTTGTTGACAATGTTGAAATGTCTTGGTTTTATAAAGAGCTAGAGTGGCTCCGTTTATACTGCCCTTAGCGACGGTAAACTAAACAGTAAAATATTCCAATAATTACTACTGAAAACTGTCACTAGTAGTCGACTTTGCACATTAAACCCTCTGTACACTGGTCGTCATGATTGCCCCATCGTGCATTCGCACACGCACAATTTCCGTGCCCCAATCCTCCCCTTACTTCCATCGAACCTTATAGATATGTATCGAATAAAAAACGACCCATACATACATTTGTTCACGTAATTGGTTCAATCTTCACATTGACAATCGTTTTGCACGATAAGGCGCCATAAAAAACGTGCTAACGTCCTTTATTCCTCTCAAATTGGGTATAGATTTTATTTGATCATGGATAAGGAAGCAGTTTGTATGGAAATGCCTTGTTTATTTTTTGTATGCATTGTTAGCTGTTTTGTTGATTCATTTCAGCAATGAAATATTAGGAGGTGCGAGATCCTGCCAGGGTTGCGGGTTAGTCCGAAAGGGATACCGGGACCTTGGCAACAGGCAACTGAAGGAACACGGGTGGGTTTTAGTCAGTAAAAGCCTGACACGCCCTTCCGCTCCGCCCAGAGCGGGAGAAGTCATTGGGTGATTTCTCACAAGGAGGTGCGAGATTTTCGACGTTTTATATTATTTTGGCAGTGGTCTACCTACAAGTACACTCACATTTCGCCAGTTATGTTAAGTCCCATGTAATAGGGGGCGAGCCTATCAAACTCATAGCATTTATTTCAATTAAACCAGAGACAAAACATGGCAGGATTGGCACGTGCAACATACGGGATAGATAGGTAACTCGAAAAAGAATAAACTAATAGGTACATAATAACTAATAAGTACATAGATATAGCTAGGCGAGGAGCTCGTGGCTAAGTAATAACAGCCGCTCGGGTCGATCCATCAGGTTAAGCTACGCTTGCCGGGGTTGGTCCGTGGATGGGTGACCATTTTCGCATATCGAGACTCCTCCGTGCCTCGGAAAGCACGTTAAGCCGTTGGTCCCGGCTGTCATTTGTGGATCTTTGACTGTCGTTACGAGTCGTCAGAAGCACGAAAGTCTGAAAACCAGTCTAACCAAGGGGTATCGTACTACCCAGTTACTGGGTTGTGGAGGTCAGATAGGCAGTCGCTCCATGTAAAATACTGGTATTCAGCTGCATCCGGTTAGACTGGAAGCCGACCCCAACATAGTTGGGTAAAGGCTAGGCAGATTGATTGATTGTAAGTACATAGATACATACATTTATAAACAGAATAAACTTTGTCAGGAGCAATAACGATAGTTCCATTGTTTATATTAATGTGTCACCATTTTATTGATATAACAATATAAGGCTGTACCTACCCTACCTCAGAGAACGAGACGGAGTGGGGCGCTAGCGGCTCTCAAGCATCGAAAAGTTTGGTAATTGCTTTTTACGGTAAAAATAACGGTAATTAAAAATAAATAAAAAACATAACACCTGCTTTATAGATAGTTCAGTTATTACGCAAAGTTTCATGATCTAATTTGAAGTATTTTTTTTAATACCAGTGGTTTATAGTTCCGTTTAGAGGTAACTTTGGGTTTTTTTCCATCCTAAGACCTAGCATCAATCCTCAACTTTAACATATATTTATTTCAAAATGAATGCTGCAGTATTTTCGGCATAACGAAGGATCATGCTAAGCAATTTGAGGTAGGGTGCGCCCTTAAACTACAGTTTTCCCTAAGTACTCGGTGCAAAACAAAACGGTGCAGACAAACTGCGGGCGAAATAAGCTTGCGTGGCTGAAATCGGAACTAATCGTATGCCGCCGCCCGTCTTGTCGTTTATGTAGGGTCAAATTAAGTAGATATCGAATTATTTAATTAATTAATATTAGTACTTACACGATTAGTAATATTAAGATTAAAATATTAATACAGATTTAATATTTTAAAATAATACAGTATAGTATTAGGCCAGCGCCACCAGTAATCACGCGCAGATTTACATAATATAATATATATAAGAGATACTTGCTATATTATTAGCTACTTCCTGCGCCATTATCAGCCAGTATTTACATACGCAAAGAGGAGATCATACGTTCACATACGAAACAAAATACGGCTGTTACTCTATTCTGCTTTTGAAATTCGTCTAGTCTGCAATAAACCCATAATAACGGTAAAAGCAAGAAATATTTTCAACATGGAGCGCATTAAAATGGAAATGAAAAATAAGGTTACATCAAAAAATTTGAAGCTGATGAAGTATTCACAAGTAAGTTTAAAAAAATATATTCTAGTCTAGATCGTGTAATCTCTTGTTAGCCGGTACAGATATTTGTGCCGAATCTGAACAGTTTCGCATTATCTATACAAATAATATAATATAATAAACCATTTATTGCAGGCGTCACGGGCCCATAGAAAAATACCTTAGCCTAAAAATACATATTCTATATACAAAACTTGTGTTAATAAATAAGTCTTGGACTTATTTATTAACACAAATTAACAGGGGGCATTCTGCTCTTTATTTTGTATCATATTCCACCGGAAATTTTCTCAGAAAAGGTTCATTTTTTTTTATCGTTTTTTCAGTTACCTTTATTTCAATGTAAAATTACATTCTCTGTACGCAGCACTCCATGTATATAAAGGTGTGGTCATATTTAAGGGACCATCAAAATGAACAACTTTCTCCCTCGGACCAATATCTTAATCGCGTAAAAACAATCAACTGTCCCTACTAACCTTCAATACAACTCGGCCCAAATGTCCATACATTTTACAGCTGTTTATTTTTCCGCGATTACGATGGTGATCCATAAAGTTGTTCAGTTGGTCGTAGTTCCGTTTGGTAGTCCATTTGTGACTACCAAACGGAACTTCGACCAACGGTACTACGACATGATTTTACTTCGACATTACGGAATTCCGACACGTTTTTACTTCGACAATACTTTACTCGTAATACAAATATTTTAATTCATATTATCTGTTGCACTCACCGGATACATGCATATTTCATGTACCAAATGCTTAATGGTGCAACAGGGCTTATCACTAATGACCTTCAGAATACCGTTGACGCTCCCACGCACTCTGCGCATCATGGAGCTTTATTCTGTAAATAGAATACTGGAATCACTTTTACGCGTCATATTAAAAAATATTAAAAATAAGCTAGATGAGGTCGGCGTTTCCTATCTGACTACTCTGAGAAGAAAGACCGGAACAAACTCAGTCGCAGTCGCAGTCTCTTTTAATGTCCAGACATAATCTTGGTCAAGCCATATGAGGACCATGTAGATTAGCGTCTGAAATGGTCTTTTGAGAAAAGAACCACAACGATTTGAGTGGGCCTGTCCAGTCAGTGAAAGCATTTGTCAGTTATAGTGGAGCTCAACTCAGAACTTAAGGAGCTCAACAACTCGATGAACAATACCAAAGAAAGGACATTTGGGTAGGTCGCATAAAATACTCAAATTGCCAGACCATCGTTAAAAATAACTGTAAAAAAAAAAAAAACAAAACAAATAAAAATCCACATAGTCACACATAATCGTACATTCACAATAATTAAAATAATACAATACTTTAAAAAGTCATCATGTCATTATGTAATATTTAATAATGTCAAGGGCTGGCTTTTACCTTGGTCAGAGGCTAAGCATTGCCATTCAACGTGGGAATGCCGCCAGTCTCTTGGTACACTACCAGCCGACAGCGATGCGGAGGAATTTTTCTTGGTTACACTACCAGCCGACAGCGATGCGGAGGAATTTTTCTTGGGTACACTACCAGCCGACAGCGATGCGGAGGAATTTTTCTTGGGTACACTACCAGCCGACAGCGATGCGGAGGAATTTTTCTTGGGTACACTACCAGCCGACAGCGATGCGGAGGAATTTTTCTTGGGTACACTACCAGCCGACGGCGATGCGGAGGAATTTTTCTTGGATACACTACCAGCCGACAGCGATGCGGAGGAATTTTTCGACGCCATATTTTAGATATTAGTTGTTTATTTGTACAGTTAGTTTTATTTTATTGAATGTTAGATTGTATATTTTATTTATATTTGTAAATTAAATAGACTTGTGACTTCTATTAAATATAAACTCACAACCTAAAAGGTTCATAATGTCAATTTGTATATAAAATTGGTGATGATTTTACATAATATTCAAAATGTCACAATGCTTAGCAGAGCGAGCAGCTCAATCCCATACTTTTTTGTCTTCTAAATAATCAGAAATTTTAAAGTAGCTTTTTTTACAAAGTTTGGTTTTAATACAGCTTTTCAATCGTTTAATGGGTAAGTTTCGAATGTCAATGGGAAGTTTGTTATAAAAGCGTATACATTGACCCATGAACGAGTTGCCTACTCTGTGGAGACGAGTGCGATGTCAAGGATGTGTTTATTCCTGGTATTTAAACTATGAATATCGGACATTTTCTTAAAATTTGATATATTTTTGTGTACATACAATAAGTTTTCAAATATATATTGTGAGGTTACAGTCAGAATATCTATCTCTTTGAATTTTTCTCGAAGGGAATCTCTTGGACCTAGGTTGTAAATGGCTCGAATAGCCCTTTTCTGTAAAACAAAGATAGCATTAATGTCCGCACAGGTTCCCTAGAGAAGAATCCCATATGACAGAAGACTATGAAAATAACTAAAATAAACAATGGTATTAAAACTATCAGTATGTGCTTAGGCAAACATTCTGAAGGCATTATTATCCTGATACTTAGTGGATATCGAACCCATACACAAGACAATAGATTATCATAAAGGTTTTCCTGTAATCTATAAATAAGGAACTATTTTCTAATAAGTTAAGATTAAATAAGAAATAAAAAGTTTTTCTATCATCCATTAATTACTATTCAGTCCAGAGGCCCTAGACAAAGTGACATTCTATCAGCGATAACGATGATGGAAAAGGCAAAAATGTATAGGACTGACATAAGCTATCGAAAAGCTTATGTCAATCCTGTTAAAAGTCGTTGTACAAATACGAAACGCTTTCGAAGCGATTGTCACTTGTCTAGGCCCTCTCAGGCACCCTGTTTATTAATACTTTAAAACGAAAGTTTTGGTTACTGTAATAAAAAAAAACACTTGACTAATTAGAACTAAAACCCAACTACGACTAAAAGGGTATAAACAAGACACCACAGACAGAAAAAATAATAATCCGGAGTCACACGTGTTATAAACACGCGGGCATAAATCGAAAAGATTACGTGTGACTCCGGATTTTTAATTTGTTGTTGTTTTTTTAGTTCCTGACTTTATGTGCTCTAGAGGGCGCCACTTTTAATACAATGTGACGTCACATAGCCTATAACCAGCAGACGATCAAGACGCTTCCAACGATATCTCATTTGTCAAATTGTGATGAGTGGTTTAGAAAATAGGAGGGAACAGATAAACATACATACATACATGTCCACGCACAATGGTCCACCTTAGGGACTAAGTGCGGAAATCAAACCCGTAATATAGAACATACATACATAAACACATACATACCGTCAAAATCATAATCCTCCTTTTTTCTTCGCCGTAGTCGGGTAAAAAGAAAAACATTTCCTTTTCAGATGTAGTGATGCCGGAATCGAGAGTGTACCATGAGGCAACGAACCTGCAGGATCCTCTCGAACAGACCACGCCTCTGCCTACGCTGACGGAGACTAAGGCAGCTGACTGTACGACGAGTGATCGTAGAGAATTTTACAATAGAAGGACAGAATGGTGTTCTTGTCGTATACTGTGACAGGCAGATGCTTCTACCAAAAGTATGTGTGGTAAAGTATGACGCACGTACACTTGATACTTTTGCGCCATCCCATCTTCCTGGTCGGCGTGCTGCGCGGCGCAAATGTTTTTACTGAGACAAAAATTTTGGAGATAATAAAAGGATTTTCATTTGGAATAAAAGAAAAGCAAAAAATAGTAGTTTTTCTAAAATACTTATTGATAATAATAACATGGACTTACCACAAATAAACCTATTTAAAATGTGACGTGACGGTTTTAAATAATATGGCACACACCGTTGCCATACCTAATTAAAACCGTCACGAAAGGCGAAAGCAGGTTATCCCGCGAAATTTGAATTTTCTTACGTTTTTTGCTATTTACAGCTCAGTATTAGGTTGTATGTTGATCTAAATATGATTTGCGGCCATATCAAATATCTATTTAACAAATTATAATCATAAAAATCAGCAATACTACTCTCTAAGTTCATAGTTCATATAATCCTATTTAATTACTATTTCATGAGATCATAACATTTGAGGATTATTCTAACGTACGGAAATGTATTGCTGAATAAAATGATTATAATTCTGTAAAGCCATATTTGCTACGGTCGCAAATCATACAATGTGGAGACAACAATACAAAAATAAATGAAAACACTGGCAATGCTAATGCATAAGAGTATTTTGGAACTATCAAATAAATCCTAACATCGAAATTAAAAAAGTCATTTTTTCAAACAAACTAAATAGTAGTGATGGGCTGACTATGGGTTTGCCGATATTTGACTTGCTATCGTAACTAAACTATTGGATATATTTGATTTATTTTTTGTATGTAGACAAAGAACGTCAATATATATACGTAGTTTCATTTTTTGTCGTATTGTCTTCTCCACCTTGTATATTTTAAACAACATACGAAGACATGACATCTACCGACCCGCACGGGCCAGCAGTGGGAACATTATAGGCTAATTATTATTATTTACTGCTTTAAAGAAAATAAATAAAAATATCAGACATAAAAACTTACAATACATGAGCTATACAGTATTAGGTACATTGTGCTCCTCAATAAAAATGCGATTCCAATAAGTTTGGGGTTGCTAGCGATATAAATTTTAATACATGCAACATTTAATAATAACTTATGGCGCGTAAGAGGGTGGATATTGGTGGTTTTATATCGAAAATTGATATTTTTAGAACTCAATATGGAAATGAGGATTGCTGTTTGTGAATTTTGAACATGACCCCATGGCCCAAATTTGACACATAACATGTGCCGAATTTGGGCCTGCTACCGACGAGGCCGTAAATATGTCACATCCAGTCAAAGACATTTAAATGTACTTACGATAGACGGGATGAAGCGAACAACATCTTAATCTATTTGCAATTAACAAACAAGTGACAATCGCTTCGAAAGCGTTTCGTATTTCTACAACGACTTTCAACAGGATTGACATAAGCTTTTATGTCAGTCCAGTATACTTTTTTACCTTTTCCATCATCATTATCGCTGATAGAATGTCACTTTGTATAGAGCCTCTGGTAAATCTTCGCTCAGTTAGGTTGTATTTATAGTACAAGTTCCCGCTTAATATTGAATTCTATGTTAGATTATATTTTTCCATAACAAACGGACCATATGTTCTAAACACGGTTCTGTCCGAGTGACAGTGCCATGTTGCGTTGACAACCTCACGCCACAAACTTCATTACGTGTCCGAAACGTCAAAGGGGGAGGTGGTCACACTATCAGCGGAGAGCGGGAGACCAGAGAGGAAAACAAGAAGGTACAGTACTAACCTAACATAAAATTCATTGATGGGCCACCATCGGCCCAGTTATGATCCAGCCTGCTCCATCTTGTAGTCCTCCTCCCAGCGACGCCCTAAGCCGAGGTCCGTAGACCGTACACCACAGGGGGTGCCTTTAGCGTGCAGTCGCTTAGTTTCTAAGTTTTATGCCCTAGCTGGAGGCTTTGAGTTAGCATAAGGCAGCCAAAGGATAGACCGGTTAAATAGTTACGACCTCTCAAGGTCAACTACGAGATGCCATTCATATAAAACTTGATGCAAATAAATGATTAAATTAAATTATTAAATATAAAAAACAGGGCATCGGCCTTTTACGCCAGTAGCAAACCTCCGCCGCGAAACCATAGTAGCAAAACCGCAATAGTTCAATTGTACTGACTCGCGTCATATTCCGCTACTCGTATCGGTTGCGACACATACTGTAACAAATATTCAAAAAAGCCCATTACCCGCTAACACTACAACCTCTCCTCCTGACCCGTCAAGCCGCGCGTGTCGCGGACGCGATGACTCGTCGACGCGCGTCCACCTAATTGTTAATTAATGTGCTAATGCTAATGCCGCGATCGGTGATGGATGCGAATCGGATTTGTGCGTTTAAATTGACATATCGCGCGTCTAACAATCGCGTAATGTGTTATTAATCAGGCTTATTATTGTTGATTGTGATATGTAATTCAGTGGTACTGAATGCTATTTTGTGGTTGTATCAAAGGCTTCGATTGTTTGAGTGATTAGTGGTTTAATTAATTAATTGACTAACCGGAGTAATTAATGAGTTGGTTATTTGTATTTCAATTGAATAACACAAGGATAGAGTCCGCAAGTTAAAATATTAAAAATATGTTTCCTATATGACCATAATTTTAATTTACGTATAAGGAAATGTAAACAATTCTTTAAGTATTTGGTGAATAAACGTTTTTTTTTTTTTTGTTATTTTAATTATAATCTGGCAGGCATGCCTGCCAGATGCCTGCCAGTGTTGCTGGAAAGTCCGAAAAGGATACCGGGACCTTGGCAACAGGCAACTGAAGGACCACGGGTGGGTTTTAGTCAGTAAAAGTCTGACACTCCGCCCTTCCGCTCCGCCCAGAGCGGGAGAAGTCATTTGATGATTTCCCACACTCAAAAAAAAAAATGCAGTAGAGGATTAACGGGACAAACCTTTTTTTACAAGCGCAGTAGCGTTTTACTAACCAATAGTCGAACATTCCTCCATCTCTCCAATACATGAAACAGGTCGAGATTCTACAATTACTTGGTGACCAACAAACGAGTGAGCACATTAGGTAGAAAGTTTCTACCTAATGTGCTCACTCGATTTTGTTTCTACTAGAAACAAAATTTAATAAAAAGAACTCACACTCACTTAACCCTTAAATGCTGACGTCATTTTATATCCACTCAAGTCTCTAAATGTTTGGGATAATTTTAAAAAGTTTCCTAACTTCTTTAAAAAAAATTCGACATAATAGTAATCGCGATCATTTCTCCAAAAAGCCGCGTACGACAGTTCGGACTCATCGATAGGCTCGGCTCAAATTGATCGTGACAAATTTAACACTCGCATGCTTGACGTTGTTTTATTGCTGTCTTAATTCTGGATGGGGTGCAAGTTAAGCGAGTTGAGGTGTTGATCATTTGGTAGAAATTAATTAATTTAGTTTTTGCAATAGTCTAAATAATTTACAGTCAAATCTTACGAGTTCATGCGCAAAATAACCAGCCTGGATTCCAGAATACATGTTTTTTTTATAATAAAAATGAATAGCATTATGAAGAAAGCAGTATCTAGGTGTTTCTTCCGTCATCTCAATATGGATAAATGCAGCCATTATCATCTTTCACATCTTTCAGTCATCCCCCACTCCTGCAGTCACACACATACATTCAAAAATTCTCTCACATCACGTCCCTGATTCCTCTATACCATGAAAACCGATTTCTACACATCTTACCGATCACCAGCGACACTTTTAGACTTCTCCCTATGCCTAGACCTGAATTACGAAAATTACCAAAATTTTCTATGAACGACGCAATACGCGTAAGTCGCTTCAGCGTTTCATTCACACCAACTCCTTTATTCTCTTCCTACTGTCGAAGTTTAAAGTCCTTTTTAAAAATGTATTCCGATTCTGAAGGGGAGTTGAAACTGTTTTATTTTTATTGGATGCGGTAACTTTTATTGTTACCTACTTGTTACGTTAAATGCATGAAAATAAAAACAAAAAGATTAAAGTAAACTGCGCGCAAGATAAGTCTGCGCGCGGCTGAAATCGGAACTAATCGCATGCCGCCGCCGTCGTGTTGTTTATGTAATGTCAAATTAATTATAGAATTAATTAATATTAATATAAGATTAATAATAATAAGCTACCCAATTTAAATAATAATTATTATTTAGATTTATTAATAAAATAAATTTAATATTTTATATAATAATAATATATATAGAATTAAGCACGCCCCAGCGCCAGACTAGCGCGCACTCTAGTGTACGTTCTTTGATCTTTGCATAGTCAACCTCGCAATGTCACTTGCATGTGACATAAAACGTCAAGGTCTATTTTTGTTTTACGAACAATGTGACAGCTGGATAGTTCAAACCTTAGTGAAGTTTTAAAGCAATAATGAAGTCCACTTTATCATCATTGCTTTAAAATAACTTTTTCTTGTAGGTTCTATTTTTGTGTTTATGGTCTTTCTTTGCGTCATGTAAACCGCAACTAAACGTATTTTCTTTCAAATGGCAGTATTCAGCACACCCTGGGCAGTCAGTCCCGCTACTACCGTTCTTACAGAACTGCTGCCTATTAGCAAACAAAGTACTTCCAATGCCAAAACCAACAAAATTCACCCACATAAACCTACAAATAAAACTACCACATTCTTCTCATATTCCTCCTGAACCCACACTCTATGATTTACAGCCCTGCTTCGCTTATTGAGACGCGACCGAATGAAATATTGGTCGCGAGCATTACCCAGATCCGACTTAGATCCAGTGATAAATATGGTGCGAATGTGACGGTCTCAAGTACCCGATGTGGCACGTATTGGGAATTTTAAATGTACTCGCGTTTTAGGGTTAGATGTTGAGTTCGTAATTTTTATTTTAGAATATTCTTGCGGTTGACTGTTGTGTCGGATATCGGAAAGCTGGGTATAGTTTTTAACTTAAAATACAAAATAATAATTGTAATATTTAAATAATGTAAAATTGAACGATTACCTATTCTTTTAGGTTGCTTTGGATCAGATTTAAAAATAGAGCCTTAGTTAAGATTATAAAATTAATAGGATAATAAAAAATATATTGTAGCTGTCATTTAAAATTGTGGATTTTAGTCACGAAAAGTGTACAGTGTTTTTATTATAATTTCTTAAAACAATTCGTACCTACTTACATCGTCCTCCAATCTTATATCTTCTATATCTCCAATATTATGTCAAAATAAGTGCTAAAGTGTACCGTTCAAATTTTAATAAAAGCCCACTTTTAACCCCCCATTAAGATCGCCAAACAATCCGTGACACGTCCATAATGACATAAAGACGACTTCGAACACTTAGATGAGTACCTACACTAGGAAAATACCCTGAATTTTCCTGTTAAAAATATACCAATATTTTTAAAAGTGGAAGTCTCGTATGGCCTTTCGGAAAAATACACCAAAGAAATATTGCTTTTATTATAATAATATATCAGGTATTATTATTTAAAGGAAAAGAATATTCTTTATTATGGACACCATACAAATTACAGAGGGCCTAGACAAGTGACAATCGCTTCGAAAGCGTTTCGTATTTCTACAACGACTTTCAACAGAATTGACATAAGCTTTTCGATAGCTTATGTCAGTTCTATAAATACCATTTCCATCATCGTTATCACTGATAGAATGTCACTTTGTTTAGGTCCTCTTACACCTAATACACAGATTTTGATACGCCTTGGCCTGAGTAAAGGGAGAAGTAATGTTTTCAAAACTAAAGTGGTTTCAACTGTTGCGGACGTATGTGGGCCACCCATACATTTTTGCCCACGATCCTTTGACGTAGTGTGACACAATTGGCGGTCTTACCGATAAAAGCGATCTTTAATAACCCCATTTTTAATCACCAACCAAAGAGAAAAACTGTAAAATCCAAAAAAATTGACAAAGCATGACTTTCTAGCAACAATTAACATCGCCCATCAAATAAAGCGCATCCCTTTTCAAGATGGGAGCACACAAACATGCGGACATACATTCTTAATCTTGTAATGCTGTGACAACACTGAGCCCCTCGTTTTTAATATCAGTTGTATAATAAATAGGTTAACATTCCCTTTATGAAGGAAAAACCTATTAACGAACGGCAAATGTATCAGGGGGTGGATTGTGAAAGTGCTCGATATTAATAGCGATCATGATTTGGAGTACGATATTTTAATCGATTATACTAAAAAGTACGTTGGGTTTATTTTTTTTTCATGGTAAGTATTGTTCAATCAATCAATCAATCATATTCTTTACTGTGTATCATTACAGGTACAGAAATACAGGTGTTTTTATGACAGAGCTATCAGCATTGTCTCGCCTGAAATAAAAACGATAATAATTAAATGAAGTAGCTAGGTATTAAAATTTTAATAAAATTGGTAGTTGTCATCGTGTGTCGTATCGTTTGTTGCATCGTCTTTTTATATTAAAACTCCAGAAACAAACTAAATGACCTGTTTTTGTGGCACTAGGTGTGCAAATAAAAATTGAATAAGTAGTGACGCCATTTTATCCTTTTTAAAATGTATTTGTAATATTTTAAAAATACCTACGTCCCCATAAAATCGACTATTTATCGAGTACTTCTCAGCATAGCACCCCAAGAATATTGTGTAAACACCCCAAAGCGAAACGCGACAAAATAAAATATCTATTACTATTAAGGATAATGACGAACCTTCTTAAACATGACTTAATATCAGTTGGGAAAAATATTACGCTCATCAGTGGCGTTCAGCATTTCTTTTTTAAAAGAGGATTTATTTTGCATGCGATTTTTTCGCCGATGTCATTAATCGGTAATGGGGATAGCGAATGGTGTTGATGATAATATTACCTATTTTGTTTTTTTTTTGCATATTTTTTTTTCTTTGCCTTAAATTCGTCCCATTGGCTTTGTGGACCGACAACCTTAAAAAGGTGGCTGGGACAGACTGGATGCGGTAGGCGGAGAACAGGGTATTGTGGAGCAGCCTGGGAGAGGCCTATGTCCAGCAGTGGACTGCGATAGGCTGAATTGATTGATTGGCTTTGTGGGGTAAATTAGAACATTATAATACGATAATAACCTAATTGGATTTTCAACTGGAATCTATTTATTGGCTACTATCCGTGTGTCCGATGGGATTTTCCATCGGCAAAAATGTCGAACTTCCGACCCTTACTTCCATTCTTTTAATTCTCTATTCACTCCTTTAACGCGCCTGTTACCACCGCCCCGGTGATTAACGAGAAGTTAGTAGATCCAGCAACTAAAAACGAGTTGGCGAGCAATGAGCAGCAAGTACGGGACGGCGATGAGCGATTACTCGCTGGATTACTGGCCCATGAAGAATTTATGCTTTGTCTCTGAGATAGCAACGCATCTTCGATGTCTCTAGTGTTCCAGAATAACGCTTTTCTCTTGGCCAAGAGAAAAGCGTTATTCTGGAACACGTGGCCACGTACGTGGCCACGTACACGCTCAAGCGATACGCGTCTTGCGACAGCAACGGCGGGAAAAACAAATGAAAGAAAATTGTTTCTTCTTCTTCTTTGTCGATGCACTCTTGACAGAGTGGTCGTGGTCATCAAGTTGCAGTGAGATTTTGGACAGCCCTGATTTGTCTCTCCGTTGAGTTTTACATATGTGCATTTGTGTAATGGGCCCCCACTGCGGATTTAATCTGGTCGGTCCATCGCATGGGCGACCTGCCGCGTGGTCTTGTTCCTTCGACCTTAACCTGCACTACAAGACGTTCTATGGAAATGGAAAGTTGTTTAGAGTTATGCCAAATCGTGTACGAGTCGTGAACGAAGCCTACGAATCACCCCGACGCAACTTGCGGAGCGGCTGATGGAGAAATGCGCGTGTCGCTTGACGCAAGTCGCGCCGTGGGGCTCAGGCGCGGTCGCAGCCCAAGATTATGGGGGGGGTCACCATTGGTGCCGAGGAATATTTTTAGGGAAATGGTTGATATTGATATATTGATAAGTATGTAAATCATTCAGTCTCTCGGCAGCTTGAATGTTTTTGGAGGGACCCCCTCCCCTCAGACCCCCTCCCCTCAGACCGCGCCTGGCGAGGCTGTGAACAGGGCCTTAACCTATGGTTTCCTAGAAGAGCCGTGGACGCCACATAGCGTCAGCAATTTACCAGCGAATGAAGTCACTGAAACCTTATAAGTTGGTGTGTTTTCCTAGAGAGCGTTTTTTGACAGCGTAAAGTCAATCCCCGCTGCCATCATTTTCTTGACAGCTGTCACTGCGACCGTTATGTGGCGGCCACCGCTCCTAAAGGAAACCGTAGGTTTAGGTACCATTAGTAAAACCACCTACTTATTTACCACTCAATAACTTGAAATAAACACTGCGAAGTTGTCGCTGTACGGTCCCAACTAGAGTAAGAAAAGATAAAAGTATCCACTAACGACAATAGTTTGAAACAATCGTTTATCATCTGCGGTATATGCTGACTGTACCTACACGCTTCAATAGTATTTGTACAGTTAGCAGATGAAATTGCAAAAAAAAAACTTTACCAGTGTTGTTTTTCTTTCATTTTTTTGAAAACTATTGGGTATTCGGAGATACTAATTTTATATTGATAATATTTATTATGAATCGTTTTTATATAACTGAACCAGTAATTGAGTCAAGTATTGTATCTAGAGCAGCTAAATATTTCGTCTTCATAAACAATTTATATCTCCGAGAATATCGTAATGGTCTCGCCTCTTATGTATGAAGGTTGCGGGTTGCACATCCGGGCAAGTACCAATGTGACTTTTTCAATTCATTTGTACTTTCTGAGTAGATCTTGGATATTACTGACGTGAAGGAAAAAATCGTGAGGAAACCTGAACTCATCTGATCTAACTTAATATTATAAACGTGAAGTACTCGTAGTAAGGAAGTTTGTAAGTATGGATGGATGGATTGATGGATGTTTGTTACTCTTTCAAGTAAAAACGGCTGAATGGATTTCTATGAAATATGGCAAACCTGGATTAACACATAGGATACTTTTTATCCCGATATTTCTATGGGATCGAGACTTACGCGGGTGAAACCGCGGGGCGCAGCTAAGTCTGAAATCAGCAACCCATCTTGAGCAAGTGTGGCGATCAACGCTCGTGCATTCTCTGCATGAGATACTCTGCCCTGTAGTGGGACAGTAAAAATCTGTTATTATTATATCTCAGAAAAAAAACATAAACACAAAAACAAAACAACAAAAAATTGCGATGTTTTTTTTTACTTAGTCTTTTTTTTCTAACCGTACAGCAGATCCACGATATAGTACGTAAACTTACATCATTATCGAGTGGTAAACGTATCTTAATCGACGGGGAAAACGTTGAAACTACAGTTAACTATACGACCGTTACTACGGTTACAAACTTGAAAGTAAATTATCAAAAACTTAGTTTTTTCTATAAAAAAGATTTAACACAGCTCATATTTTTAAACAGACTTAAAAGAGGGTTTTTTTGTGAAGAATACCTATCCAAAATCGACTACGAAGTGAAAAAACAATGTTCGTTTCAGAAGAAGAAAGTTGATGTATTTCCTGTGCGTGTCCCAAATAAAATATTTGTCTTTCTTTTTCTTTATTTCTTTCTTTAAGAAGTCGGTTCGGTGTCGAAAAATCAAACTAAACCAAAGACACCAACTTCTGAAACTAAAATTATTTTTCACTTTTTCCCGACTGTGGTGGAGCACAGAAGGTGCTTATTGCTAATGTTTTAGTTGCATTATTGTGGAAATGTCGACTGTCAGAGGAAACAAACTTATAATATCACAAACTGGTTCAAATAAAAATCCGTATAATAATAAAATGACATAGTAATAAAAATCCGTATTTCAACATTTCTCTTCGCTGAAAAGCCACTGTCCTTCTACATTTTTAAATATCTCCACGCGTCCCCCCAAGATACAGGCAAGTACCTAGTTTAGGATCACTGTCCAATCTGTTCTTGTATAATACAACATGATTATAAATAAATAAAATTTTGAATTGGTTTTTTTTTTGGATCTTATTATGCATACCTCTTTTTGGCATACGTCATCCGTCTCACTTACACCTTAGCATTCAGCTCCTTCCTACATTAATATTGTTGTTAATCATTAATCTGCAAACTTGTGTAAACTCACTCACTTTTCGCTCAAGAACAAACTCACTACGCCGCAACGCCTTTCGAGTTACAATAGTATCCCTTCTCTTAACCCTCACCAATCTCTCGTCCATTATTTATAGAGTAAACTTTGTTATTGTTTTTCGTTATAAGTGGTATAATATTTTGTAATACAATAACGACAGAACTTTGTATCGGGCTCTCTGGTAAACTTATGGTTTTGGTTGATCGCTTGCCCAATGGGGGGGTTAGTCATTGGGATAGAATTTGTATTATTGTATCTTAAGTAGGTACGTACTTTTTTGGCTTTTAACATAAGGAATTTTTCCGAGACACCTCCGTGCTTCGGTGCACGGTAAGCAGTTGGTCCCGGCTGTCATTCGTAGAGCCTTGACAGTCGTTACGGGTCCTCAGAAGCCCAAAAGTCTGACCACCGGTATTGCCAAGGTGTATCGTGTTGCCGAGTAAATGGAGGTCAGATAGGCAGTTGCTCTATGTAAAATACTGATATCCAGCTGCATCTGGTTAGACTGAAAGCTAACTACAACATGTTTAAACCCTATTTTATACAGAAAAATCCCATTTCATTCCGAATTTCCGATACAACTTATAATCAACCGTAAAAAGCTCGACAGCACAAAGCCAACATTTAACCCTATAATATTTTAATAACGACGTGTGTACCAACGAATCAATTTGTAGTTTAACCCTTCGACTGCGGCACAGGTGTGGCACGGCTGTCAATTTTAATAAACGATCACTAGGCGTGTGTATTTTTGATTTAATTGCGTGAGCATTGGAGGGTTGGGCATTGATACCGTTTGTTCTAGTAAGGTATGATGTGTTGATGAGTAATCAACATTGTAGGTGATATTGTGTTCTTATTTTTATTAAAGGTGTATTTGAGACAGAAACTGTGATTTTTGTTAAAAAATAAATCTGCCTAGACTTTTCCTAGGCTTCTAGTCTAACTGAATGCAGTTGAATACCAGTATTTTAGAAGGAGCGACTGCCTATCTCACCTTCACAACCCAGTCCTACCAACAGGTATCGTGGTACCCAGTAGTAACACGATACCTCTTGTCATGTCTGGTTGTCAAACTCTTGGGCTTCTGACTACCCGTAACGACTGTCAAAGATTTACGAGTGATGGCCGAGACAAACGGCTTAAAGTGCTTTTCGAGGCACGGAGTGGTCTCGTTATGTAATGGATTAGTCACCCATTATGCATACCCAAAGTGCATTTCATAATCAATATTTCAGTTCACTAGTTAGCCATATTTCATATTTCCATACAGCCAAATTGTTCAAAACAGCGAAATATTTGACGTCTATTTGCGACGTTGCCCACTTTCAGAATACACGCTCCTAAACTATTCAGGTATTCCTTTACCCATTCAACCATTAAACTTCAACTGAAATACTTAAATTACCTCACAAATGAAGTTGTGACCGCTATTCCCAGGAACCGAACTACGCAAACAGCCTGTGTACTGCGTAGTGTAGGATAAATAATAAAACATGCTATGACAGTTGGTGGCAACGAAGGGGTGCCCCGAGGGCTACATACGTTAACGCAGCTTGACCAACAAGCCACATGCAGCGAGGAAAGGGTTGGATATGACAATGGCTCATCTCCTATGAAAATAACTGGCGAATTGTGGGTGTACCATAGATGCACCTCACCTCCTGCCTACCTTCGGGGATTACAGGCGTGATGCTCTGTTTATGTATTTTAAGAAAATACATCAATTTCTGATAAACTTTGACACTTTATTCTATCATCTGATTTTGAACATCTGTGTGTTGTTTTACGCCAATACAACAAATAATTCACCTCTGAATGAAGGGCAGGCGTTTTGGGGGACTGACGTATGCAATTTTGACATTCGAAAAGTGCTGATTCTCAGCCTAAGTAGTTTGAATAAATGACGATTTGGATTTTGATTTTTTAACCTCTGCGGGATGCAGAGGTCAATTCGGCGATTACAGGCGTGGTGTTATGGTATGTTAAAGTTATTTTTATAATTTTTTGTAGCTATCATAGAGGTAAAATAGTTGGTCTATTTTGCCTCTATGATATACGTGTGTATTTAGAATTTATAGTACTTCCCTACTATCTATTCTTCTTATGATTATTTACTCAGAAAAGTAAAATACTTAACATAATTTGATCCGTAAAATTCTCTTTTGGATCGAAATCAATTTTTTTTTATTTGTGATAGTCGTTGTGTCGTTCTCGACTATTCTGCCAGCGTCCAATTTCTAGTTGTAATAAGGAACGAATTCGTAAAACAGATATTCGTTAGTATGAAAATGACAGATGTCAAGAACGAATTCTCTCTACTGACGACGGCCGGACTGTTGTAGGTACAATGGTTCGTCAAGTTTATAGTTTATGATCGGCCACATAAAAGCATACAAAAATAATGCATTATATTAATAATGCAATAATACATATTAATAATGCAATACACATAAACTCCAATCTATTCTAGATACCACCAAAAAAAAGTGAGCACCACGTAGAAAATACCAAATTGCCGTATCCACATCCCCATCCCCTTCTCCATCCATGTTTTGACCCAATAGTGGACAGTTTCAGGCCCTTTAATAAATATTTATCCCCATATTGTTTGGAGCCCTACGATATTATTACATGAGCCGCTAATTTTACTTAATTACATTATTTATTTGTTAGCTTAGGCTTTCATACGGTCATTGAAAAATTATAATTTGAAGTGAGGATGGGATGTGGTGATTATGATAGGGATTTACTGTAATAGCTGTCGGTTTTGGTCGCGAAATTATACAGGGTGTGTTGGGAAATAGTAAATTGATGATAATTATGATGGCCCTACTTTCATAAATAGGGCCATCTTATGTTTTTTTTTTCTTTGCCTATCCATACTAATATTACAAATTCGAAAGTAACTCTGTCTGTCTGTCTGTATGTTACCTTTTCACGTCTAAACCACTGAACGGATTTCGATAAGATGGCATCCCGGGTAAGGAAATAGGCTACTTTTTACCGACATAACACGCGGGCAAATACGCGGGCGGTTATCAGTCCTTTAGATTTATAAACCCTTTTAGAATAAAACTGAAATCACAGGAAACTTTGTAGGTACTTTTCTCAAATACATAAATATTGAGACAAATCTTTAATACAACAGCAGTGATAGCCAAGTAGTGCGGCCAAGTCATAGGTCTCGAACCCAAGGCACGCACCTCTGACTTTTCGGATTCATGTGCATATTTTATAATTATCACTTGCTTGAAAAACGGTGAAGGAAAACATCGTGAGGAAGCCGGCCACGCCTGAGAGATATATCTCGACGGCATGTAAAGCCAAGTCAGAGGCCAAAGGGTGGCATAAAAACTTTGTTACCAGGTTAGTCACAAAAAAAAAGAATACAAATGTAAACCTAACTAAAACTATTAAAAAACAAAAAAATGGCGTCGAAAATATCCTCCGCATCGCTGTCGACTGGTAATGTACCCAAGAGACTGGCAACATTACCACGTTGTATGGCAATACTTAACCTCTGGCCAAGGTAAAAGCCAGTCCTTGGGTCACGGGAAATGTCAACCAGCCGTTTGGAGATTTCGTTAAACCGTGACCATACTATTATGTTCATACTGATTGGTTTAAAAATATGTATTGACAGTGTAAAAAAAAATAAGGAGTACAACATGTTCTAGTCGTTATTATTCAATTGAAAAACTCTAGCAGCCGGATGCAACCGCACACCAGTGCAATTATTTATGTAAAAATAATTCACCACAAAAAATCAATTATCAACTTCGTCCATTCGACTAACAAACTTTTAAACCAATTGGTAGGTACCAGTTCCCATTTACTCCTTAATCATCAAAATCAGAAATAACTAAACACCATTTAAAAGGTTCGATCGCGTGATAGCTATGGTTTAAGTTAACCCATTAGGTTAACTACCAATACATAATGGCTTCATAGTAAAGGGTTAAGTCTGATAATGATTGGGCCTCACCCTTTGAATTAGGAAAATTACTTGCTTTGTTATTTAAACTATTGGTGGTCTGTGGTACTAAGTCATTTGTGACGTAGCATTTATTTTTAGATAACATAACATAACAATACGCCAATTTTATCCCAAAGAGGCGTGGGTGTAGTTAGCTACATCCAGAATTTGCCAATTTGATTAAATTCCATTTAATTTATGGGGCGAGCCTATTGCCTTCAATCAGGCACAAATCTAAACTCCAGACTGCTACAGAGCTGCCAGGGTTGCGAGAAAGTCCGAAAGGGATACCGGGACCCTTGGCAAGAGGCATACGGGTGGGTTTTAGTCGGTAAAAGTCTGACACATCCTTAGCTCCGCCCACAGCGGGAGAAGTCATTTGATGATTTCCAAAAAGGGCTGCTACAGAGAAATTCCTGTCAGAAAAATCCTATAACACTTTCCCGACATGGGAATCAAACCCAGGTAACAGGGTTATTATCAAAACTAAAACGGTGAAACGTTCAAATAAACTCAAATAGTTTCGACTCACGCAGGTTATTTCAAAAATTGGGTAAAATAAACAAGCTATATCAATATTAGAAGTAGTTACTATTTTCCTTTATGTCAATACAGACCTCGAGTTTAGGTACGAGTAAATATTCAAAATGTAATGGTGACGCGGAGGAAGAGGTGATGGAAGTGTCATGATTTCATGTTTGTAATACTATGCTCAATCAATCTGCCTAGCCTTTTAAAAACTATGTTGGGGGCGGCTTCCAGTCTAATCGGATGCATCTGAATACCAGTGTTTTACATGGAGCGACTGCCTATCTGACCTCCACCACCCAGTAACTGGGTAATACGATACCCCTTGGTAAGACTGGTTGTCAGACTTTCGGGCTTCTGACGACCCGCAACGACTGTCAAAGATCCTCGAATGACAGCCGGGACCAACGGCTTAACGTGCTTTCCGAGGCACGGAGGAGTCTCGATATGTAAAGATGATCAACCATCCATGGACCAACCCCGGCAAGCGTAGCGTGGTAAAACGTAGTAGTGAAACCGTAGTAGTTCAATTGTACTGACTCGCCACTGACTGACCCATTTTCCGCTACCCAAATCCGATTTGAATAACGGAACATGATTTCGACACGTTTCGCCGCTATGATTTCGCAATGGTGTCTCAAATGCAATGTCTTGTCCTCCTAATACAATAAAATACTGATAAAGAAATCGCTTCCATCCCCACAATATCCCTGTATATCGCAACGAGGTCCCCAGACAACTAGCTAGTTGTGCGTTCCCAAGTTAGCTATTTAGAATGTTTAATTTGTACACAAACAGATCGTTATGGTCGATAACGTGTTGGTGACACGCTACTGTTACTGATAATAAAGAGGTTAATAAAACATTTAATTTGTTATATTTTAGTTCACTTTAATATGGAAGGTCGGTTTAACGGTTTAAACGATAACTTTTGGTCATGGACTTTTGAAAAATAAATAAGTACCTAGTGAAGTGGTCCATGTCCATGAAACCTAAAACAAAAATACAATAGTTTCTACGGGATAAAGATCCTGATTTTTTTTCTATTAGGTAACAAGTAACACCTTTATTCAACCCCCAAGCATGCGAGTTTAAAAATACCAAAACTCCGTATTTTTTTGTACTAAGTTGTATGTTAATTCGCGTAAGTACCAAAGAAATTAAGTTGTACTTTTTGTTTTGAAAATGTTCGACCCCTAAATAATCGAAAGTTACAAGCATGGAGAATTGATTCTAGTTGCCCCTTTAAAAAGGTAGTTTCGTATGAAAAAGAATGGTATCATCCTGCCATCGAATCTCTTCACGACTCTTGGTTGACTGGTAGAGAATGCCTAAGGCATTAAGTCCGCCTTTGTTCCTTTTGTTTGAGTGCGGAAATTTTAAATAAATAAATAATAAATGGTGAAAAAATTCCACAGATACTCACCCACATACTCTCAGTTTTACAATATTATGTATTAATTCATTATGACTAAAAACAACAAAAAAAACTGGATTTTTTACAGTAAAATTATCCTGAACGATATTATAATCGACATAATCCTGAATCGTAATATAAATAATTGTTGTAATAAATATTCTTTGATTAAAACCCTGGTAGCAATGAGAGTTTTAAAATACCAAAACACCGCATTTTCCGCTTACATAATTGTATTGAGAAGTTAAATTACGTAGCCATTGATATTATAGTAAAAAATATTTAGCATTTGTATCCACATTAATTTTCATAATGTTTGACGCCTAAATAATCTCCATTCATAAAATAAATCAGTAATAGATATCAAAACCATCCCTCCTCTTCAAAAATCAATAACAAAAATAAGGCAACAGTCCAACCAGCAGTAAATCAAGCTGTCCCCTCTAAAATCGAAGCCAGAACACTCGCGGTATCTTCATAAGAATTGATGTGCCGGATAAATCAGGGAACGACAACCTTGTGTCCGGAGTACGCCCAAACACTTGACTAATCTGGATTTATGGATGTTTGTACGTAGTGGGTGAATTTTTTGGGGATTTTTGGAACAGATGACAATCTAGTATTATTTCCCTATTTATCTATTGATCTAACATTTCCCCCTGCTTTTCTATTCAGCAAAAATGTCACCGTGAAAACTTGAGTGAAATGAGCTGTCATTCCACCTATACCTCAAACTTATTCTATTCCTTGAAGAGAACATTATTGTCAAACTTTTTTATTTTTTAATCGTTGAATACGAGGCTTCTGGCTACTTTTGTATATGTGTATTCTCTTTCATTCTTTTCTTTCTTTCACTATCTTGCAAAATGTGGATGCACTAAACACCTCTGTCTATGCCTTCGAGGAATACGGTCGTATTTTTTACACAAAATAACAATTTTCTCTAACAACAACAAAGTACTACAAAGTCCCCTTCACTGTACGCTCACAGCTGCCCGATGAAGCATTAGTGAGAGCCAACATTTTTACCTATCACACGCACTTTCCGATCCTCGATACTAATGGATGCCACTGATTATACGCAGAACCTGGAAAATGTGTTTTGTTAGTTGAGAATATAATGCAAACAAAATACTTCAGTTTTTATTATTAATTACTAATTCATAAAATAAAGTTTTCAATATTTATTTTGCAAGATTAATTAAACCCAAGAGGAATAATATTCAATTACTTTTTTGTGAATTAACTATTAACATAGGTACGTGCAAAAGTATTTCTTTTTTTTATTACTTTTTTTTTTGGTAAGTAACAAGTTTATTTAATTTATAACTTTAAATAAAATATACAATCTAACACTAAATAATTTTCTAACTGATATTAAATAAAACTAACTGTACAAATAAACAACTAATATTTTTATAATTTTCTTTCTATCAGTAATATCTGTACATAGAAAATAATACTTTTGTTAGCCACTAGTAATCATTTGGAAATCCTTCAAAAAGTTAAACAATAAACGAAGCAGTTTACATAATAGTTATAATTTGTGCGTCCTTTACACAGGAAATAATTCTTTCTCCGCTAATAAATCCATTACAATTATACAAAAAAAAAAACAAACCTTACGCCCATATACCGTGTTCTCGTCCACAGGCATCATTTGTCCCGATTTTGACAACAGCATATCGGCTGAAAAATGTGCCGATATACATCTCCCAATTACAAGGCCGCTAAGTGAAAAACCGGCTTTTGCCATATTTCGCTGGTTTTTCGACAGCCAGGCTTTCGACAGCTTTGATTTGCTTTTTTTTTGTTACACAGGACACGTCAATTTGTGTTAAATCAAGATTTATTTGTGTTCTGTTATGGTTTTTTGTCCAATTTTTTGCTACCATGTTTTCGATTTTAGTTGAAACAGTGCCGGATACCGTGTTTTAGTTTTCACCTACTTTTAGTGAAAGTCAAAGTCAAATAATTTATTTCAAGTAGACACATTATAGGCACTTTTGAACGTCAAATACGTAACCACCATTAATTAACCAATACACTGGAAAATAGTACCATGGCTACAATTTAAATGTTCACCAAAATAATTTTTAGACCCTAAGATATAGTACCAAGTAAAATATATTAACTTCAAATAAAATAAACCCACTCTATACCGAGGTGCCCATCAGGTGTGCTCATCAGAATAATTGTACGTGGTGTATTTATATTTTCTTTTTATGATTTTTATAATTTTCTAAAACGGCTTATGAATCAAAATCAAAATATTTTATTTCACGTAAACCTACATGGGCACTTATGAAACGTCAGATGCTAGCTGCACGGTTCCAATTGGATGTTTCCTATGGAGAAGAAGAGCCGGCAGAATGTTGGCTTGCCACACTGTTGCAAAAACCACTTTAATAAGAAGTTCTTTAGATTCTTTTTATCCGTGCATCTAGATTTGACTTTGCAAATAAGCCTCAAATATTAAACTGTCTTCTTCTTTAGACTTATGAGGGGTCAGGTGCGTAGTTCTGGCAACTAGCGTGTGCGTATAACAAGATGTATGAGCGTAAAAGCAGCAATTGGTGGTATGTAAGGATCATAGCAGGGGGCGCTCTATAGTTTCTCCCTACCCCCCATGGGTAGAATTCTTGAGTTTATATAGGTATAATTAATTCTAACCATTAAACAGCAATCACTAACCGCCTTACTAATGAACGTTGTATAGCGCCTGTATAGTTACACAACGCTTTGTCTTCTTCTTTCAAAAGTCAAATTACTTTTGAAAGAAGAAGACAAAACGTTGTGTTTATTAGTAAGGCGGTATGGCTTTAAATCGATGCAAAAACTGTAGCCTAAGACGCAAAACACAGTACCTAACTACCACAGTAATTACACATAATTGCCCAAAAATCGATGGCAAACAATCGATCTTGCCCCCACACCTGAATATAGCCCCCGAACACGCTAACTAGAAATCAGCCGGTAATCGGCGCTGATCAATCATTAAGGGCGAATTTCACCAATGAAACTGTGCGCGATCAGCACATATACTACGTACTACTATACTACTGGATACTGACAGCTACTGTCATTATTTTCTGTGAAATATTGACACTGATAGCTCTTGAAAGTACTTTCCGTACTGGTGGAAGTTGCGATCCTAACTAATATTATAAATGCTAAAGTGAGTTTGTTTATTTGTTAAGCTTTCAGGCTAAAACGGCTGAACGGATTTCGGCACATGGATAGACCATGACCAAATTAAAAGGACATAAAATACTTTTTACATCGATATTTCCACGGGATCGAGACTTACGCGGTTGAAACCACGGGGCACAGCTAGTTTCCTATATTTACCACTACAGACACTGCATTCCCCAATCACAACAAACACTGTCGCTAAAGCCTAGGACACACTAAACATGGCTATACCATAGTACAGCCAAGTATCGGTCCCGCCAGTGAAATCGCCCGTGACGCCCTCTGGGGGAGGTTATAGCCCCAATTAGAAATAGGACGTTTTCATAAAATGCATTTCTGTATGTACAAGGATTTAGGAGATCGTGTGGCTTGTAATAGTGTAATGGACTTAATTTTATGTACCTATAGGGGAAAGGACAAGATAGGGTCTAAAAAAAAACTGCTGTTCGAAGCCGCTGAAGGGAGTGGGCCGTAATCCACCTCGCGGGCCCAGTGCGGCTTGGTGGTGTCATGTTTTCGAACTTTCAGTTCTAGGACATGCCGATTTCCTCAAGATGTTTTAATTCACCGTTTTGAGAGCAGTGGTGATGAAATAATTTACAAAAAGTAAAGCGTCTGCTTGGATTCAAACCCAAACAGATAAGTTACAAGTCATATAACTCGTAAGTTGGGGCCGATACCACTAGGTGGCCCAGTGGTATCGGCCCCAACTTACGAGTCACTGCTCTTCAGTTTAGTGTTTAATGTTGTTCATAACAATGAGAAGATAGAATCATCCTTTTTTATGTATCAGTTAATTCAATGTCACCTTTTAGAGATATTGAAATACCTAATTACCTAGGTAAAAACATGCCATTATTGATAGATTAAGAACATTGAAAAAGTTAAATTAAATTAAAAATTAAAAAACCCCCGACAAAAACAAAGCATCTAACAAACATTTTTTTTTTATAGCTAAGAACACTCTCGATCAAGACACCTTTCAAACAAAACCAAAAAAATCAAAATCGGTTCAGCCGTTTGGCAGTTACGATGGCGCAGACCGACAAAATGATACACACGTTAAACTTATAACACCACTCTTTTTCCGTCGGGGGTGAAAAAGTAATTGATTTTCCAAAAAATCTTCACCATATTCACAAAAGCCCCCAATGAAAGTTATTGACACCTCCTAACTTGGTATTTAAATAAAAAATGCTGAATATCAGACAGTTTACTGTAGCCTAAATATATTTATAGTAACAGCAGAGCTACGCGACACATCAACGGTGAAGAATAATTATTCAAATGTAATAGAGCAATATCCCAGACAAGGTAGGGATAGCAAAAAGTAACAGTTATCAAAAATACTTGCGAAAAAAAATAAGATTTCCATTCTTCTTCTTTTCGTGTGGTTGGCGACTAACCTGGTGTCAGAGTTTTAAAGCAGCCCATGGGTCCCTGACTTGGCTTCACAAGTCGATGCCGTCGAGAAATATCTCTCAGGTATGCCGGTTTCCTCAGGATGTTTTCCTTCACCGTTTTTGAAGCAAGTGATAATTATACAATACGCACATGAGTCCGAAAAGTCAAAGGTGCGTGTCTTAGGTTCAAACTCGAGACCTATGACTTGGCAGTCTGCCGGTTAAACCACTAGGCTACCACTGCTCTAGAAACATGATTTACATACTTAACTACATACAACAAAAACAATCAATCTGCCTAGCCTTTTCCCAACTATGTTGGGGCCGGCTTCCAGTCTAACCGGATGCAGCTGAATACCAGTATTTTACATGGAGCGACTGCCTATCTGACCTCCACAACCCAGTAACTGGGTAATACGATACCCCTTGGTTAGACTGGTTGTCAGACTTTCGTGCTTCTGACGACTCGTAACGACTGTCAAAGATCCACAAATGACAGCCGGGACCAACGGCTTAACGTGCTTTCCGAGGCACGGAGGAGTCTCGATATGTGAAAATGGTCACCCATCCACGGACCAACCCCGGCAAGCGTAGCTTAACCTGATGGATCGACCCGAGTGGCTGTTATTACTTCGCCACGAGCTCCTCCACTAACATACTACTTAACATATTACTTAACTACATACGTACTAGGCAATATAATAGTAAAAAAATTAAAATATTCAATCTGCCTTGCCTTTTCCCAACTATGGTAGGGTGATTCTTTTGCCATCAACCGGGCAAAAATCCAGACTTCGAGTTGCTACTGAGAAATTCCATACAGAAAAACCCAATAACACATTGCATGAGCTCAGCAGTAGCTTTGCGACCACTAGACCAACGAGTCAGCAACGATATTTAAAAAAAAAAACAAAATTAATTTGTAAACGCCCGTTTTGCGAACTGTACAATTTAGAACATTATCGAGGCCGATCTCTGCGCAAAAATATGATTATCGCGAGCCACATTACTAACAAATGAGATACAAGCGGAGACGCGAGTACCTACGAGTATCATCATTATTTGTAGTTGTTTATGAGACTCTTTATTTACCTTGTTCTATTTATTATTTACTTTGTTATTTATCATTACAGTATAACATAACATCAGTCTGTATAGAACAAACTTACATCGAACAATCGTACTTTCGTTTATCGGTGCATCGGTCAAACGTTTTTCGGACAAATGAACTTCTATAAAACGTTTTGCAGTCAAGCTCATTGGCACAAATTCAAACTTTAGCATACTACTGAGAATTTCCTAATGGAAACACTGCCTGACCTGGGAATCGAACACAAGACCCCGTGCTTGCGACCACTAGACCAACGAAGCTACTAGTCTTTGTGTAGTAGGTAAGAAGATGTTTTATCATTTACTAGCTGCGCCCCGTGGTTTCACCTACATAAGTCTCGATCCCGTGGGAATATCGGGATAAAAAGATATCCGATGTCTTAACCTAGGTTCACCATCCATACATTTTTTGGCTAAAGGTGAAAGCCAGCTGTATTCCGGAAAAGTACGTTTTTCTCTTTATTTTTTATTACTACAAGCTATTACTTTAGTTAGATTACTATTAATTATTTTAACTGAACTGAACAGAATAACATGTTTTAACGGAATAAATCTTTTATTTTTATTTTGACGGCACTTTCATAATCTCAGTCCGTTCAGCCGTTTTAGCGTGACAGCGTAACAAGCAAACAAACTCACTTTCGAATTTCTAATATTTTTATGATTATTACTATCATTTATGTTACAATTACAGTAATACAACAGTAAAACCTCATGTTATTCATTCACTCTATAAAAGACCAAACTCCTCTATCACCAATCATCCGTCCTCAAGGGGCCGGGCAGGATGAACGGAAAAATGCGCAGTTTCAAGTGTATTCAATCTTTCAACCGACATAATTATCGTCAGATATCCACGTTCAAGTTTTAGGTGGATGTAGTGTCCATGGAAGAGGAGGGGACATGGGTTTGGAAGATCGGTGAGCGTGGTTTGAATTTTGTTTCATTTTTTGTACTTGAGTCATGATCTTTAAGTATCTACCAAAGATGTAGTACATTTACGAGCATAATATTACATTACAATTGACAGCTCGGCAATAATATCTGATTTCATGATTCATCCATTAATATCGGTCGTCAAAATAAATGTGTCAATTTTTGTGGAAGGCTTAAAGAAGCACAAATATCGGACATCGAAGGAACACCAAAAGTATTTGACAAGCGACGACAAAATATAGCATGCTGCATCGGCTCTAAGTCAAGGGCCGTAAGTCAATAATTTCTTGTAATTAAGCAAGTAATTGATTTCTTTATTTATTTACATACCTATCAACAATGGTCTAGCATGCGTCCGTCTCATTTATTTACTTCTGTCTTTTATTTTTTTATTTGTTCCACAATTATACACAATCACACTAATTATGTATGTAGTTTGTTATTATTATTGCGTAAAATTTTCTTTTATTTAAGTAGGTATGCATACACACATCATAATTATTATAAAACTGATTTGCATCCGTCACCTCACACTTTCGGGTCCGGTTGAAAACCAGCCTCAGGCACTAGTTGTCTGGCATTTCTGCTGAACTGGGCCTTTTTAGCGCAGCCGTGAGGCACACTCCCCTGTTAATGTCCTGCACTTTTACACTTTTTATGTTTCTTTTTTTATTTTGTTATCTGCTTATTATTATGTACCTATATTATGTGCCTTTTATTCTGTGCTGAATAAATGTACTTTCTTTCTTTCTTTAATTCTGAGTGATAGCATAAAAAATACGGTCATAGTGCTTTCCTGGACTCACATACAGTTCTCCTACTAATGATCTTCTTTACAATTGTCACTTCCATCCAACTATCTCCTCACACAACCACCCTTAGGCGATGCGAAGGGGGGCGGGGGGGGGCTTCAGGGTGGTTTGTCTCTTGAAAAAGTCTCAATAACTCGACAGCGCGGAACGCGAATGACATCGTTAGTGCAAGTGGCTCGAAGAAAAGGCGAACTATCTACTTGGTACGGTGATATCTATCGGATGTTGATACAGGGTGTTGCTGACACTAAGATTCCTTAGACTTTTTTTTATTTTATTTCAATCTGCCTACCCTTTTCCCAACTATATTGGAGTCGGCTTTCCGTCTAACCGGATGCAGCTGAATACCAGTATTTTACATGGAGCGACTGCCTATCTGTCCTACCTCCACAACCCAGTAACTGAAATAATATGATACCCCTTGGTAAGACTGGTTGTCAGACTTTCGGGCTTCTGACGACCCGTAACGACTGTCCAAGATCAACGAATGACATCCGGGACCAACGGCTTAACGTGCTTTCTGAGGCACGGAGGAGTCTCGATATGTAAAGATGGTCACCCATCCACGGATCAACCCCGGCAAGCGTAGCTTAACCTGACGGATCGACCCGTGCGGCTATTTAAACAACAAAATAACATCACGCCTACATTCCCCGAAGGGTTACGCAGAGGTGCACCTACAGTACACCAACATTTCACCAATTATGTTAAAGTCCCATGTAATAGGGGGCGAGCCTATTGCCATCAACCGGGCACAAATCCAGACTACGGGCTGCTGAATTGAGAAATTCCAGATAGGAAAACCCAATAACACTTTGTTCCACCTGGGAATCGAACTTGTATACTTGCATATACAAGTTATCTTATATTTGGCTCATCAACTTATTATCTTCTTTATATTATAGGTACGCAAGTTACCACACAAAAAAAAACAAAATACGCTCGGCGTGGCAACATTTCGTGTTCGGGTTCACGACTGGTCAATCGTCATCCTTCCTGAGGATGCCTTGTTGAGAGGTGAAACACGTGTCTATTTTTTACAGGTTTTTTTTATTACTCTTGAGGAATAGTTAAGCGGTATAGGTTACTAAATATATCGTAATATACAAGTTACTGTTTTTATATTGTAAGGTCAACATATCTTACTCTTTTAAAAATCTGGTTTGCTGGTAAAAACTGTCAAGTCAAATCAATCTTCAGTTTATTTTTATCCTAAGTTATCTGCTTGGTGAAAATAATTCAACTGTTTTAACGTCCAGTCGTGTAAACAGCTCCAGCATGTGCCAAGCGAGGATAGATAGCAAGGATATTACTTACTTGCTATCTTAACTTAAAAACTAGCCTCGTGTAACCCGGACATAAATTATTTTAATGACCTTCATACTTGAACGAAAAATGAAAAGCAAATATTTTTCCATTTCACGTTTGCCAACACCCTGTATTCAAGTATTGGCTAGATCTGAATAACGGCGTCGTGTAAAAACTCGCGACTATGTTCATTTTGCGGACTTTATGTACCTTCAATCAAAATCCAACCTTATATCTGAAGAAGTAAGGTAGTAAATCCTTCGGCGATGGCAACCTGACCCATGTTTTAAAGGCGCTCTTGAGTTTCGCGCCGTGATCACGCATCACTTGCGTACGAGTGCGGGGTGTAATTATTTTGGATTATTAAGTCTTTGAATATTGGGATTTTATAGTTGTTTTTGCAAAAGGAAGAAAATATATCGGTTAAATAAATACTTAATTTTCAGTTAGATATCAGTATAAAATACGAAATTATAAGTTGTCAGACAGTTAATTGATTCAGGCGTGACTTTGCGTCCAGCGCTCGGTGTGGTAATCGCGTTCTGGTTTGCAATTGGTCAATCGTCATCCTGAAGATGCCTCGTTGAGAGGTAAAACACGTGTCGATTTCTTATAGGTTTTTTATGACTCTTGAAGAATAGTCAAGTGGAATAGGTTACTAAATATATCTGCGTCTATTGTATTTTAGTTGTCAGACTTTGCAGGTTCATAACATCACGCCTATAATCCCCGAAGGGTTAGGCAGAGCTGTACCTACAGTACACCCACATTTCGCCAGTTATGTTAAAGTCCCATGTAATAGCGGGCGAGCCTATTGCCATCAACCGGGCACAAATCCAGACTACGGGCTGCTACTGAGCAATTCCCGATGGAAAAACCCAATAACACTTTGCCCGACCCGGGAAACAAACCCAGGTCCTCATGCTCAGCAGTAGCGCTTGTGACCACTAGATCAACGAAGCAGTCCCACTACAATTAGTTAGAAATTCATTGTATTTTAATGATAATCGGGAATAATAAATGGCTCGGAGTTTTATCTATCCATGCAGAGACTAGCGTATACATTGCACACCGCACTATTTGAGCTGAGGCCCTAGTGTGAGTTTCTTATAACTATCTAGACTTGACGCATCGACCGCGTTCGGCACTCCGATTGGCCCCTGACTGACCTTCACTGGTGAAGGGCCAATCGGAGCGCCGAACGAGGTCGATGCGTAAAGTCGAGATAGTTATAAGAAACTCACACTAGGGCCTCTTTTGTACGAGTAGGTAAAGATGTGAAGGATAACATCGTGGGAAAACTTGAATTTCTGCCACGCTTGCGATAACTGCAGTAAGTTTTATTTTGTCCAAATTGAGTTAAACATAGATTCGGAATCAGCTCAGTGAGCTGTACAATTTGATCTGACTGCCATTTTAATATCTTAATTAATTAATTAATTTTCAATAAAGATAACGGCAGTAACTCGATGAGTAACTTCATACTTACTGCGATTATATTAAGCAATTCATACTAAAGTTGTTAAACTCGTACTAGGTGTAAAATAGTTTTTTGTCATTTAAAAGTATTCTAATAGAAATATGTATTTAATGATTACACATGGAAATAATACTTTACTTAGGCTACATATTTCAAAAATCAGAGTGTAATTAAGTTATTAAAACATGTCAGAAAAGGTCAAAATGTGACGAAAAACTTTGAGCGCCAATTACTCGAAATTATGCGAAACGTACTTACTCCACTTCTCGCAAGCGCGACAGTTTTTATGTTCTTGCAGTAAACAATCGCTCGTTTCTGGACGCAATTTAAGCTGTTACCAAAACAACTAGGACTAGAAATCTCCAATGTTATCAATTTCTTCCTAAACAATGCAAAAACCAACTACCAAGGAAAAAAGATTTAGCATGCGATAGCAAAGCAGTTACTGAAAATTTATTACACGAACTAATTTTAGATTCTTGTCTGTCATTGCAGTTGACATGAAATATTGATCTAGACAAAAGATTTATGTCTAGGTAAGTGGTACGTTGACTGGAATCGATTGTACTCGAGCTGGTCTAATAAGGTCACGATATGGCCTTCCGATTTGCTTGCTGTCTGTACTGTATGTACGGACTGAGGTACTAGGGCTGCAGTTTTTGAAGGAGCTGTTTTTGTGTGACATATTTCAGAGAGAGATACTTACATTGAGAGGTCAATCCAAACGAGATAGATGATCCTACGCCAGATCAGTATGTCCGGATGCTCATACATTCTTTTAAAATGGATCCACAATTATTCCCGCAAAATTCCGCGATATTAAAATATGATTCGCGACTATAATAGATACGTATTTATAGAATTGTAATCAATAATACATCTCTCTAAGTTAGATTTGTTAGGGATCACACAGCATCACCGGCATAATGTCCTAAAACCAAAAATTCGAAGACATGTGGCATCTACCAACCCGCACTGGGCCCGCGTGGTGAATTACGGCCCACTCAACGAACATTATAGGCTGATTATGCTTATGCTATGCTACACGTCATAAAATGTTTTGGTCATAGGACATGCTGGTTTCGTCACGGTGTTTTCCTTCACCGTTTGAGAACAGCGGGGACGAAAATATATCTCACAAAGTAATGTGTGTGCCTACCTGGCTTCGTACCCACGACCTTCCAACTCGTAAGACGATGCAGTTACCACTGGACTACCACTGCTAAAACCACTATCTTCATCATCATTTCAGTCGAAAGACATAGGTCGCCATGTACCATATTTTAGCAAATAAATAATTTTGATTTGATTTGACGCATCGCCACTTTAACCGGTTCTATGCTTCTCGCATCCAGCAGATTCCTGCAGTCTCCACAAGGTCCAGGTCCACCTAGTGGGACGCCTTCCAAAACCACTAAGCAAGAACATGATTTGCTAACACCATTTATTTTGATAAGTAAATAGAACCGTTTTTCCGACACATTAGCACTTGCCGTCAACACATAATTATGTGCTCTTATCGATGTTGACTTGCAAATACGCATTTCCTTATACGAATGTCCACTGTTCATGTAAGTAGGTGAGAATTATCATATTACACCTGAATTAACCTTCGGGCAACGCTACACTAACCTCTAACGCTAGGATTTCCTAGAACTACGGTGAACGCCACATAGCGTCCGCAATTTACTGTCAAATGACGACACTGAAACGTGATTTATGAAAGTAAGTTGGGGTGTTTTTCTAGAGAGCGTTTTTCGATACTGGAAAGTCAAACCTTGGTGCCATCATTTTCATATAGATCCCGGCGATTCCACTCACACCTGAGGCCCTAGACAAGGTGTCATTCAATCAACAATAACGAACAGCATATTGTATCAATTGTTTTATTTAAAAGAGTGTCCGTGGAGTTTCTTGCCCGTTCACTTCCATAGGTACCTACTACACTTTGGAATGGGCAACTAGCTTCATATTTCTGACTGACCGACCCCTTGACAAGTTAAAAGTGCCTGTAAAAGGTTTAATTGAAATAAATGCTTTGAGTTTGATGATGGAAAAGGCAAAAATGTGTAGCACTGGCATAAGCTATCGAAAAGCTTATGTCAATCCTGTTGAAAGTCGTTGTAGAAATACGAAACGCTTTCGAAGCGATTGTAACTTGTCTAGGCCCTCTGGGTTTCCTCACCTTTTGTTAGTTGCCTTTTATTCATCCCCTCAACATGTCCAAACCATCTAAACATACTCTTTTCAATTTAATTAATTCAGACTATGACTAATCAAACCACTTATTTCAAAGTCCCCCACCCTGTACGCGACTAGCACTTAAAACAAAACCGTATCGGTTCGGTATCGGGTCGCAATCGACGCGGCCGGCACGCCACCGACACGCGACCGTTACCGTGGCGTGCCGTATCGACTGCATTCAAATCGGACGGTCGTAGAAATTGATTTACGATGGCACGGTAAGGGTTAAGTCGTGTTGTATGGAGATGGACTTACTTAAAATGTGTCCTAGAAATAAAGATGTACGGAATTCAAGATAGTGTGTTTAGTCATAATTCTCATCCAAAGCAATTGTTATAAATATGCATCTAATAAACCACAGCATGGGCATATTTTCTTGTTACATGAATATGGTGCTTAAGGAAAACTACTGAATAAGGTACAAAAGGTGTCTGGGAAATTTCTCAAAAATAATTTTTGAGAAATTTCCTAGACACCGCGGAGAAATCGGTAAATTAAATAAAAAGATGGCACCTTTTTGGACAGCCGGGTAAAAACTGGCTGCATGCATAATCTCCCACCTCTTTTGAAGTTAAATAAATTGGAACGGTACTTATTGTGACATTTGAAATTGAATACATCCAGTCCTTTTACATTCTTAGTTTACGTCTGATTTTGCATCAATGTCAAAATCGCAGTGATCTTTATTATCGTTATAAAATAAGGTTGTTGTTGGGTTGCTACTGTTAGAGGTAAAATAACTGGGGAACGACTGCAAAGACGTGCTAAAGATTCAACCAAAAACAAAACAAAGTGCACCTAGCTTCTGACGTTTCATAAGTGCCCATGTAGGTTTATGTGAATTAAAATATTTTAATTTTGAAAGAAGCCTTTTCCATCCTCCTTACCCAGTAATATCACAAGAATGTCACGACAGGTTGCATTCATGTTGTCTTATCTAATATTGGCGGGAAGTCGCTGACATGACCTTCTACTCTGGATTTATTGCTGAACTGGTTCCGAGGAACCATGGAGGTTATAGTCGAAGGTATATCAGCAGATGTGATAGATAAGTGGGTTATGGCATTTTTGTAGGTGCATAAGATTGTATGTCAGTGATATCAAGTTCTTGGTAACGACAAGAATTTAACGTTGCTCCATTATTTAAAAAAAAACTGTTCCCTGACAACAAGTTGTTTAAAAATCGAACAATGTTTAAAAATAAAACAAAAGAAGACGTATGAATCTAATATTTCTAGCTTTTTTTGTTCGATTTTTAAACATTTTTATTATTAAACTAATGCTACGAAGCAACATACCATTAGTGTCTATCACTAATCAGCCTCTAATTTTCGCATTGTTTGGACTCGGGCATTCTTCCTGTGAAAGAATTTGATCATTAAACTACCCACACAATCATGTGGGTTCTATTTTTAAATTGTACCCTTATAATTACCAAATCGGTCAAAAAATCTGTGCGTATTGAAAATTGAATTAAATAAATAAGATAGATAGATATATAAATCGTTTATTTAAAGAAGCACAATAATGATTAAATATTAAAACTAAGTACATGAATATTATGAAACTACAAGGAGCCAATATAAAAATTAAAAAAAATACTACGACATACCCAATATTATGATATATACATCACCCAAAGGTTGACTGGTAGAAAATGCCTATGGCATTAAGTCCGCCTCTGTACATTTGTGTGCTTAAAGTATTAAATAAATAAATAAATATAATATGATATAACGAGCATAAAAAGTGCGGTGTGCATCTCAAGGTTGCTCCAAATGGGAGTCCAATTCAGCATGTGTCAGGCAAAATATACCTGGCGCTGATATTCTGCTAGAGTCGATGCAGTTACTAAGCTCCGGTAGTCTCAGTTATGTGTTCCTTGTAGATAATAAGTAGGTGGCAACCCTATTGCCACTAACCGGGTACAAATCCTAACGCGGAAATACGATAAATTTCAATAATTATACAAAAATCTTATACAAATTCGCCAACTATAATTCGGTCACAATCAAATTCCCTTCGGCGTATGTAGCACCACGCAACCGTAAGTAGTAGTAACAAATGTTTGGTAGGGGTGCAATATTTATCTACCCCGGGATGGTAGTCAGGTTTTATAGGGAGGGACTGGTCACTTCGGAATTTGCGCTATTTATTTATTGTGTCGTGGCTAGCCAGTGACATATGTTACGGGTATGCGGGGAGAAAAGTGGTAGGCGAATTTTTATATTTTTTTTTTGTTTCTTTTTGAGAGAAGATTTTTTATTTTTTATTAGCCTGCACTGACCCACTGCTGTCGAAAATTTTTATTTATTTTTTTATTAGCCTACTATGAGAAAATGCCTCACACAAATGCTTCCACAATTTAATATTGAATATTTATTATATTGTTATTGTTGATATAAATAGATTTTACAGGTTATTTCCAGATTATCTTAGACTACTACAAGTAAATATGATATTTTCTAGGTTTAACAACAAGTAAGTACCTAATATTCAATCATTAAATTATTAAAAAAAAAAACAAATATTACTTTTGAACTTATATTAAGTACCTATTATTATCACCACAAATGCATTTTTTATTTTCAACAAAGCTCAATTTTAGCAGCTTCTACTTTCCATACTATATTTAAATGCAGTCCCAATTTTTCCTTTACACTTTTGTCCTTGCCTGTACCCAGGAGTATATTAAACGTCGGAGGAGCCGGCAGAGCTCGCCAACATTTGGTTTTTATACACCAATACTTTGTCGCATTCTTGCCGACTTTTGTATATTGGATGCTGCAGGCACAGGGTTGAATAGACATGGCAGGATACTTATTGAGCAAATTTCGATATTACCATAAATATTTCTAAGGGTGTATTCATATAGAACGGACGGACTGGTAATCAGCGCGAGCCATCGCCGATAAGCGCTAACAAGTTCCTATCTGATTTGTTGTCGCGGGTTCGCGCTGATTTGACCAAAAAGTATGAAAACTGCCTGCGCCGAACAGCTTTGACAACCATATTATATAGAAGTGCATATCGGAGCCGTTTACCAGCGTTCTTCACGAATATAAACGTGGGATGTACAGGGCAGATCAAGGCAGGGCAAGGGCAGATAGTTTACAGTTTATGGTCACAAGGTACAAAATTATTATTACGACAACACTCTTGTTCTGAAATTGTTTTTAATGTTTTGAAGATAGCAAAGTTTTCAAGTTAAAATGTAAAGGGGGCTAATGTTGTTTATTTTTACCATTAACCCGCAATTTCTAGGAAGAAATGCCGCGCCTAATTATTTTGTTTTGGATTATCCTGTTGTTACTAGAAGCAACTACCATTACAGGTCCAGAAAACTAATTAAGTTTTAGTGGAAAAAAAACATAACTTGGAAGAGATTTTTTTATTTTTATTTAAAGACTTCCTAGGCATGTAACTGCATACCTGACACAGTTAATCATGGCCTCAGTTTCCATAATTTTACTAAAATTTCACGTCTAATCGTTCCAAACCCTACATAGTTTAACGCGAATACGTCCGCAGGACTAATAAGCCCACACTACGATAATAAATCTCGCATAATGTCGTCTGCTGGCTTATTGATTCTCGTCATTCGGACTTGTTTGTTTACTACACCATTATTTGTACTTAAGTGTGGATGTAGCTTTATTAATTCACAATATGGTTTAAGGAATTATTCTTTAAGTACCTTTTATTAGTGGTTGGAGGGGCACGTGGCTAAAGAGCAGGAGTTATTATTTAGCCACGACCTCCTCATGGCTAAATAATAACTGTCGTATATTTATGAATATTAAAATTTCTTTCATTTCATATAAACACTTATAAATTACATTTTAAAATATAAAAAATAGTAGCCCACTGGTATCGGGGTCCAAGCTATCGGCAGTCAGGGCTCCAGAGAGAGGAACCTCATAACAAAATATTATTAAATTTATTAAAATTATATCTTTTTTTTTTCGTATGTATCCTATTTATCTTGAACATTACTGACATCGTGAGGAAACCGGGACTTAAAGTAACTGTTATTAATAGTCTGAAATCGCCGAAAGACGTCCACGGCTGGCCATAGGCCTCACCCAAGCATCCCCACTTCACCGTTCTGTGCTTCTCACATCCAGCGGATTCCTGCGGCCTTCACCATGTCATCGGTCTACCTTGTTGGAGGCCTTCCAACACTACTTCCAGTACGTGTTCCAACACTACTTCTAGTACGTGTTTGCCACTTCGAACCTTTCGGTCCCATCGGCCATCTGTTCTGCGAGCACTGTCTCATCCCACTGCAACTTAAGCTTGGCAATCCTTCAAGCTATGTCGGTTACCTTGGTCGATAATTATCATCTGCCTAGTCTTTTCCCAACTATGTTCGGGTCGACTTCCAGTCTAACCGGATGCAGCTTAATGCCAGTATTTTACATGAAGCGACTGCATATCTGACCTCCACAACCCAGTAACTGGGTAATACGAAACCTCTTGGCAAGAATGGTTGTCAGACTTTCGGGCTTCTGACGACCCGTAACGACTGTCAAAGATTTACAAATGACAGCTGGGACCAACGGCTTAACGTGCTTTCCGAGGCACGGAAGAGTCGATGTACGGACCGGCAAGTGTAGCTTAACCTGATGGATCGACTCGTATGGCTGTTATTACTTAGCCACGAGCTCCTTGGTCAATAATGGGAACATTATTAGACTGGATGAATTATGAAATAATTAAGTTAAATAGCACAAACTATAAAATGCAAAACCAATACCTGCAAACACTCTGTTATTTCAATTTGCTTTTATATCCACTTCATAAATGACAGAATGACAGAATCATCGTTATGACGTCACGGCAATGACGTTGTGATGGCATATGAATTCAGTGGCGATGGCTCGCAATACAATTATAATATTGGTTGAATAATTAACACGATTGCTGCATCGTTTCGCCACAATTGTTTTGTCATGGCTATCGTTTTAGGGAGGGGATGAGGCGATATCGTTTTCGATAAAAAACAAAAAAGAACTGACTGGCAAACCAGTAGAGAGCAGTCTACTTTTGGACACTATAATACTGTGCTTTAGGTATCCTAGAATGAAATTTTGATTCGGTTTTCAACATCGTTTAGAAAGTTTATTCCAGAAGTTCTATGTGCATACTTAAAATCCTACTAATATTATAAATGTGAAAGTTTGTGTGTTTGGATGTTTGTTACTCAATCACGCAAAAACGGCTGAATGGATTTGGCAAACAGATAGTTTATAACCTGGAGTAACACATAAGATATTTTTTATCCCGATATTCCCACGGGATAGAGACTTACGCAGGTGAAACCGCGGGGTGAAGCTAGTAGGTATATAACATAGAAGGAAATATCGACAAATCAAGCCATCCGAAGCAGGGACAGATCGCTAGTATGCTAGTATAATCTCTATATAACTTACAGTCACTCTGCAATCCTTCCAAAACACCGGCAAGATCGATAAAAACACTCGATTAATTCACCCAGCAGTGGTTTAATCGAGTGTAGGCCATCCTTTCGCCTATACAGGTTGTTCCAATACCGAGTGGCACATTACCTACGTCGGCAGCACGAATTAATGGTGATTTTATTCCACACAGTGATCGCCATTTTGGAAAGTTTACCGCCATTGTTTTGTTTCGTTATGACGTCACTCGTTTGATTGAATGGTCGGCAATCGTTGGGAATGCGTTTTCGTGTTTTTTGGGATTGTGTTTTTTGTTAAATCTGTAAGTTTTTTTCTTTTTTTTTTACACTGAACATAAATTCTCGCCTTCTTCCCATGGGGGGTAGGCAAAAACTATAAAACGTCATCTGCTACTCTTGTGGCGTTTTTTTTCATGTGGGTTTAATTGTCCTTTGGAATCATTTGCTGTATTTTCAACAGACTATTTAATGAGTACGTAATCTTTGAATATGAATTAAAAAGGATTGCATGTTAGATCATTCTGATTTTATTTATATTTTAGTACTTTCCAGGAGAAGAACAGGCAAGAAACCCCACCGACCGGACCGCAACCATAATTTTAAGACTTGCACCGGAATGAGAAACTCATCACCATCTGCCTTTTCGAAACCAAGATGGGGTCGGCCTCAGCTGGTCTAAGCTGAATACCAGTATTTTACATGGTGCGACTGCCTATCTGACGTCCACAACCCAGTAACCGATACCCCTTGGCAAAACTGGTTGTCAGACTTTTGGGCTTCTGACGACCCGTACCGACTGTTAAAGATCCACAAATGACAGCCGGGGCCACCGGCTTAACGTGCTTTCCGAGGCATGGAGGAGTCTCGGTATGTAAAGATGGTCACCCATCCACGGACCAACCCCGGCAAGCGTAGCTTAACCTGATGGATCTACCCGAGCGGCTGTTATTACTTAGCCACGAGCTCCTCACTTATCTGCGAGAAATATCTAACTGATCACCTAAAAACTTATTGACCTTCTAATGATGGACACTTTTTTAAATAATTGAGCCTTCCCGTCCCATATAAATTATAATTTTGAAATTCAAATAAACCAGTATGAAAGAATCGGAGTATAGTTTCTGCCTACCCTCCCAAAGTAAGTCGTGAGTTAAAGTATGTTAACATCCAAATACCTACCTCATACCTTGTAATCAATAGCCAAATCTAGCAAAAACACGAAATAAATACATCGCAATAAGGAAAACAGTTCACCACACACAGGGGGCGTAGAATAATAAAAACTAATAGAAATGGTCGCCATTAGCCGTTGTCGACTATTGGCGATCTGTGTTAAGTACACTCGGTCAGCGTACGTTGGTATAGATAGATTGGTACAAGGAGAGGTCTTTCCTTGTAGTGGGATGGAAAAAATATCACTCAAAATATTCGAGTATTTTTGTGTTAAAAATAAGCAGAATAAACACTTCTTTATTTACATCACATAACATCATGATCTGCCTAGCCTTTTCCTATGTCGGGGTTGGCTTCCAATCTTACCGGATACCAGTGTTTTACATGGAAAAAGAAAGAAAGATATTTTAATTGGGACACGCACAGGAAAAACAAGCAGTAATATACAGTAAGTAGGTACTTAATTAAAATAAAAGAACAATTAAGACTAACAAAATACTAAGATGACGACCTGTGCGAGGCCAAAAAGGCTCCTACCTCAGCATAATGCTGCGATATTTATGCGCTGGTATGGAGCGACTGCCTATCTGCCCTCCACAACTCAGTTACTGGGTAACACGATACCCCTTGGTAAGACTAGTTGTCAGACTTTCGGGCTTCTGACGACCCGTATCGACTGTCAAAGATCTACAAATGACAGCCGGGACCAACGCGCAACGGCTTTACGTGCTTTCCGAGCCACGGAGGGGTCTTAGTGTGTAAAGATGGTCACTCATCCACGGACCAACCGCGGCAAGCGTAGCTTAACCTGATCGATCGACCCGTACGGGTGTTCCCATAGTCAGCCACGGGGCAGTAACCCCTCTGTTTTGCAACAAAAAAACAAAAACTTCATACTTTTCACAGAAGTACCTACTTGCGACAAAAAAGTCGCAAGTCTACATAAAGAGTCGCAAGTGTGTATATCTCGGGGAGTGTCAAGCGTTGTCATCCCACGTGCATTACAAGAAGTATGCCTGGAGCGGTTCTGGGTACAGTCAGTACGAAAAATTGCTTACCTCTTTTGTGATTCATGATTTTTTTTTATTTTTGTTTTTTTTTTGGATAATAGCAACGTCAATCTTTGATACAACGCTACATGGACTTAAATCCACATAAGCAATTAATCGTGACATTAATAAAATGAAAACTGCCTGATGGTTTTCGTCTATGACCTTGTCATGGACAATTCAAGCACGATTTCGAGTTGTTTATTTATGACGACTGTGGCTTAATGCTGTGTATGTATTAAGTTGGTAAGCCTCTATAAAAATAAATAGATATATAATAAAATATAGCAATTCATTAAGACGATCCCTCTGAATAATCATCATCTGAATCATGGGAAATGAAAGTAGTAATAGAAAGAAAAAGAAAGAAAGACAAAAAAAATCTACACAAACAAAAGGCACATTACAAAAAAAAGCCTTAAAATACTCACATACAGAGCAGCCAAAAGCCTCACATTTAAGCAAAAAAAGTTTGTCAATTTTGTCTATTGCTTGATGTTCGGACCAATGACAATTTACATTGCGTAATATTATTGACGATTATCTGTATTACGACACTGGCAATCGACAGCAAACAAACAAACAAAACCAAAAAAACAATACCAAGTAATGACTACTTACTTAAAAGTTATAATGACTACTTACTTGAAAGATATAAGAAATACGAAACACATTCGCAAATCGGTATTTAAAACCCACAGAAAACCTGAAACATATTTCCCACCCCGACTGTCCCTCCCATAATCGAAAACACCCAACATATACAAAGAAAAATAATAACCTTTGCACACGACTGTACGTAGAGGTACAGTCAAGCACAATGCAAACAATAGCGCGAGCCAACAGCGCACAAATCTTAATCTTAGCATTCATTATGGCGCAGAAACGAACCTGAATTTATTCTAGGTAACCTCGCACCGACGCTTATGAACTGGAGGTAGCTTCACTTGAAGTTTTATTTATTTTAAGGAATAATTTCATTTGAATAGTATCGTGAGGAAACCGGCATGCCAGAGCGATATTTCTCGACCGCATGTGACGCCAAGTCAGAGGCAGTTGGGCGGCTTTAAAACTCTGACACTAAAGGGCCAATTCTCTTACTTAAAAAACGTTCACATTCAAGTCGCAATCTGTCAAACTTGTCAAAAATGGTGATAAATTGATGGCTTTTTTGACAGACTGCGATTGCCATGCGAATGTAAACCTTCATAAAAATAAGGGATTTGCCCCACTGGTTAGTCACTTACCAAACGAAAAGAAGAAGGGACGAGAATAGTATCGTGTTACCCAGTAACTGTGTGGTAACTGTGCGGTCAGATAGTCGCTTCATGTAAAATATTGATATTCAACTGCATCAACGGTTAGAATAGAAGCCGAACCCAACATAATTGGGAAAAGTCTAAGGCAGATGATGAGACTCGATAATATTGAGTAAAATGATAGTGTTCTGTGTAATTTAAAGATCGTCTTCATCTCAAACCTTCGGGTAGATAAAATTTTAGGGGAGCGACAGTTTTTGGTTAATTACTGGGTTGATTATTTAAGTCTAAAATCAAACGTTAGCCTTATTACCACAAAACCATGTTTGTCAGTTGTTTAGCCATTTTTTTTTATGTTTGGAAATCATTCGATGACTGCTCCCGCTCTGGACGGAGCGGAAGGGAGTGTCAGACTTTTACTGACTAAAACCCACCCGTGTTCCTTCAGTTGCCTATTGCCAAGGTCCCGGTATCCCTTTCGGACTTTCCCGCACCCCTGGCAGGCAGTTGTTTAGCCTAAACACCTTTTAAACATGACATTTCTATATGGAGTTTGACATAAAACTGACATTAAGGATAACTGGCTTAGACCATCAAATTCAATAATTATGACTATCTTCGAATACATTGTGAATTTAGCCTTTTGTACCCGCATCAGCCGGTCTAGTCTGTAGAAATGTCACCATGAAAACGTACGTGAAGTGAGCTGTCATTAGTGTCAAACCCTATCAGGAATGACAGCTCACTTCAAGCTCATTTCACGTAAGTTTTCATGGTGAGTTTATTTACAGAAAATACCAGCTGATCATAGACTTTTCTTTACGATGCTCACCCGAGTTGGTGACTATGTCTCCATAAAGAAACAATCGGTACCTAAAATAGCCGCGCTCGAATATCGAACACCGACCCACAATTATGCTCCATAACATTTGCACCACACATCCGTATTCCGCTCCCACAATTTTTACACAATACACCTGAAACTGGCAATCGTTCCCTTTCTGTAATGAGGGAGAATATTACTCGATCGCCCTCAGGCGTTTTTAATTTGCCACAAGATCACCTCCAGTATATAAGTTCTTTTTTTTCGGCGTAATAAGGCGCTCCGAGTTACTCAGCGTTTATGTAACATCGATTACGAGTTATGATTGTAAGGAGAATGAGCTTGTTTTCCTCGTATCTTTTTCGAGAATCTGGTGTTTGGTGAAATGGCTAGCATTTCTTTCGGCTTTTGTTTTTTTTTGTACAGTCGCCATCACAGCAAGATTCTACTATTTTAGTAGATTTTAAACTTTATCGCTAAAGTATTAGGTTCAAGGTTGATTGGGAAAGTTTGTCAATTTCGGGTAGCTTGATGTACTGGCGTCTGTACGTGGGATTTTTGACGAGGAGTTTTTCTTTGTGTCTTCTAGTGAATTGATTCAGGCGTGACTTTGCGGAAATCCATTATAAAATACGATAGACGTAGAATTATGTTTAGTAACCTATTCCGCTTAACTATTCCTCAAGAGTCATAAAAAGTCCTTGTAACAAATCGTGGCAACACGTCGTGTTCGGGTTCGCGACTGGCCAATCGTCATCCTGAGGATGCCTCGTTGAGAGATGAAGCACGTGTCGATTTCTTACAGGGTTTTATGACTCTTGAGGAATAGCTAAGCGGAATAATAGGTTACTAAATATATCTACGTCTATTAAATTTTATAATGGTTAAAGACTTGCAGTTGTTGCGAAACACAATTGCAACAATCATGATCAACTTCGTAATTTTCGGTAGACCACTGGTGAAAATCAGCGCTGTGCTGTGGGTCCCCCATAGCACAGCATCATGCTGAGTAACTGTAAAAGCCTTCTTGTCACAGCCGAATATTTCTGTTCTGTGCTCGTGCCTAACTATTTTCTTTATTTTTTATCTTTATTATTCGAGATAAATTATCTTTTTGTATGCAGGTATTTCTGTGACAAATAAAACAATTTTTCTTTCTTACACTTTGCTGACTGACTTATATTTTTATTTTTCTGATAATCTTGTGTACTTCGTATCGATACGAGAAAATCAGAAAAGTTATGAGGAATTCACTACTGCCATCCACTATTAAAGCCATCTTGTTGTCGTTTGAGTTTCGTTGGTCATAAGAAAGTCGGTAGCCAATGTAAGGAACAAACACTAAACATCATCTTTCTCTCAGTAGATTTACTGATCATTAATTTCGACCTGTCTCCTACAAAAACAGAGACATAATCTGTTTCTTCCTCAACTCTCGAATCATCTCATATCATTATTTACTGCTCTGTTCCCTACTAGTTTATCACATGACCCATTAAATCAATACTTTTACACCCTACTTACACACCATAATGATATCTTAATCCAAATTAGATGGCCAACATCAATATACCGTTGGGTTGGACAAGATATAACCGTAATATTTTTATAAGGTTATAAAAATAATGTGCCAGGATTTTATGGGCATAACTCGTAATTATTATGAGGTATGCCCACATCCCTAGTGTGGCGGTGATCGCCTTTATAGTTTCCTCTGATTGGGTTGTTGATTTATTTGGTCATTAAGTTTTTAGATTGCTGGTGAAGGTAGGATAATTAAAGTTTCTATAACAATTTTCAAGAACGCATCGACAATAGAGAGGTCCCTCCATCTTGACGTCAAAATGGAGGGCCCAAGTACGAGTATTTAGCTAAATAACTACGTATCCATTGAGGTAGCAAAATTTATAGCAAAGGTAGCAAATAGTAGATTTATGGTATTAAACTTTTATTTAGGCTGATTTGGAATCCAAGGTCCCTCCATCTTGACGCTAACAACAATAGAGAGACGGTGCTTTTGATCATTTGCCATTAACAATTTGATTTTTGAATATTTTCTTCGTCCAAATGTAAAACACCGTATACAAAGTATTCATTAATCATCATCAGCCTATATTGTTCCCACTGCTGGGACACAGGCCTCCTCTCTGTGAGAGGGAGTGGGCCGTAATCCACCACGCGGGCCCAGTGCGGGTTGGTAGATGTCATTATGTCTTCGAATTTTTGGTTCTAAGACATGCCAGTTTCCTCACAATATTTTCCCACACCGTTTTGAGAGCAGTGGTGATTAAATAATTTACACAAAGTAAAGCGCTTGTCTGGGTTCGTAAGGCGCGGCCTTTACCACTGGGCCACCACTGCTTATTATGGAAAATGTTCCTAATACTTTGTATAATAAATAGACAAACTAAAAGAACTCAACCCATCCTTATGTCCAGCTGCCAACAATACCTACAGCCTGATCGATATATACGGCAGCGCAAATTGCGCGGTACAGTCGAACGCATTTTCTTTTACGATCGCACACCGCTGTTTACGTGTTTCGCGAAGATACGGACGATAGACACGAGGTGCGAACCTATTGATTTGTTTTGGAGGTGGCAAAATATAAATAGTAAAATGTAGTCTAAATAATTTACTAGCAACTCTCTGGTACCTATTGCAGATGTTCATGGGTAGCCAGTGACCATCTTTACATACAGAGACTCCTCTGTGTCTCGGAAAGCACGTTAAGCTGGCCCTGGCTGACATTCGTGAATCTTTTACAGTCGTTACGGGTTGTGGAGGTCAGATAGACAGGCAGGCAGTCGCTCCATGTAAAATGCTGGTATTCATGTAATAGCTGCATGCCGTTACAGGGGAATTGGACTAAGAGCGACGTGGTGAATCTGCGACCCAGGAATTCTGTTATCAACCAAATCAATCTGCCTAGCCTTTTCCCAACTATGTTGGGGTCGGCTTCCAGTCTAACCGGATGCAGCTGAATACCAGTATTTTACAAGGAGCGACTGCCTATCTGATCTCCACAACCCAGTAACTGGGTAACATGATTTCCCTTGGTAAGACTGGTTGTCAGACTATCGGGCTTCTGACGACCCGTAACAACTGTCAAAGATCCACAAATAACAGGCGGGACCAATGGCTTAACGTGCTTTCCGAGGCACGGAGGAGTTTCGGTATATAAAGATAGTCACCCATCTAGGGACCAACCCCGGCAAGCGTAGCTTAACCTGATGGATCGACGTGCGGCTGTTATTCTTAGCCACGAGCTCCTTGTTTGCTATCAAATATCATAAAATCACCGCATCCAATCCCTTTTGCATCCCAAGTTAATAGCGATCTCGTAATGGCGGTTTGCTAGTTGTAGCCCCATAAAGACATCCCCACCGTTTATTGGCCTCCCTGGTCCACGTACCTTCACGATTAGTGGTGAAAAATCAATTTGGGCTCCCTTGTGTGGTACAGACATGCTATAGGACAGTTGTTTTTGTTGGTCACTGAACTTCGAAACAGTAATAATGTATTGAAATAAACTTGCCTTCTCTTTTTCCTTTTCGTGTAGTTAGTGACTAACAAGAGGCCCTAGACAAAGTGACATTCTATCAGCGATAACGATGATGGAAAAGGCAAAAATGTATAGGACTGACATAAGCTATCGAAAAGCTTATGTCAATCCTGTTGAAAGTCGTTGTAGAAATACTAAACGCTTTCGAAGTGATTGTCACTTGTCTAGGCCCTCTGGTGTCGGAGTTTTGAAGCCACCCAAAAAAATACTGACTTGGTTTCATATGCTGTCGAGAAAATATCTCTCAGGCATGCCGGTTTCCTCACGATGTTTTCTTTCACCGTTTTTAATTTTAAAGCAAGTGATAATTATACAATACGATCATGAATCTCAAAAGTCAGAGATGCGTGTCTTGGGTTCGAACTGGAGACCAATGACTTGGCAGTCCGCCGGTCACACCACTAGGCTATCACTTCTCAACTTGACTTGTTGGTCTAGTGGTCGCAAGCTCTACTGCTGAGCAATGAGCATAAGGTTCGATTCCCGACCCGGCAAAGTGTAAGAATATAGTTTTTTCATCTGGAATTTCTCAGTAGCCCGATGTTTGGATTTGTGCCCGGTTGATGGCATTAAAATGACCTGGCGACGGCCACGGGAATGCGCTGGATGTGAGAAGCACAGAACTGGTCGAAGTGGCGGTGCTTAGGGGAGGCCTATGTCCAGCAGTGGACGTCATTTGGCTGAAATGATGATGATGATGGTGGCATAAGGCTCCACCCCTATTTCATTGGACCTAAATATAATTAGCGAAATGTGGGTGTACTATATGTACATCTCTGCCTAGCCCTTTGGGGAATACATGCGTGATGCTATGTGAAATTAACTTAGGGAGTTACCAAACTCTTCTTTTTAACTGAATTACCTACCAGAAAATCTCTAATTCCAATTCAAAACAAAATGATTCCTAATTCTAATTCATTGCCATCAAAGTCATCGCTAGTGAAAGTTTACTAATTACTAATTAACAAACATCAAGTGGGGTTCGTGTTCCGAATATTTTTACTCACTGTACTAACAATCCAGTTGTGATAAGGAAAGTTGGTAACGTTGAGCCGCTAAAATGTTGCACTTAAGCTACAGTTTGCTAGACGCATCGTGGCCGCCACACAACAGCCGGAGTGACGGCCGTCACCAATAATAGCAGCTTGGTTTGGTGTCAAAACTCTCTTTAAAAACACACCAGCTTACTTTCGCAAATAACGTTTCAGTGACGTCATTTGCCGGTAAATTGCGGACGCTATGTAGCACCCACCGCTTTTCTAGGAAATCGTAGCTTTAGCAAAGCTACCGTTACTTGTAATTTGACATGTGATCTTGTTGTTGAAATGAATGCGTAAACAATTTGTGTGTATATTATAGCATGTTTATTATTCTAATCTTGTTTGTGTTTGATCCGAGTAATTTTAATACCTATCGGTGTTCCAACAAAATGGTTTTCTCAGAAATGGTGTTAACTAAAAGGTCCCAGTGAAATGTGCTAAAGAGCCTCATTGAAGAAAATGAAAACCTCAGCACATTTTTATTAAATATGTCCGTGATTGCTCTTTGTAGTATCTACAACATCATCGATTTTTCATCTGTAGAAGTCATCACTATTGTGTTCAACAATTACTATAAACAGGCATTTTTAAACTCATAAAAAAACTCACTAAGTAATTTACTTATGTAGTTTAGCAGCTTGAATATTTGAATGTTAAAAGCGCCATTCTAGCTCCCCTAACGGATGCAACAAGACGACCCTTTGACATCGACTAACGTATTTAAATTCATAGTCTTATGAAGTTAGCCCGGACAGGGGGTGGCGGGGTCGCGGGGGGGCGCGAGGGGGGCGCGATGGGTCGCGGGGGTCGTGAGGCGTGACTGTACACTTTTTGGCTTCGGTTAAGTCGGATCGCCACTAACCGCCTGTGTGGAAAAGGGGTAAGTATAGGTTTAGGATTTTTTGTGCAAGGTATTTTTTTTTCTCTAATTCTCGTTTTTATTACTTTTCACATCTTAAATTCTTATTGAAATAACTTACCACCTCTACGGGGGCTTAATCTGTGGTGTGACATTCGTACTAATCCGGCACACGAAGATTATCGATGCGCATACCGAATTTTGACTTTATGATTATTATCTGCAATACCAGCGGCATTCCAATACTACATTCAAATGCTGAATACCAGTATTCAGCTGCATCCGGTTAGACTGGAAGCCGACCCCAACATAGTTGGTAAAAGGCTTGGCAGATTGATTGACCAGCGGCATTCCAGATGCGTTACAATCCCAAAGACAAAAGCAGGAACGGCTCATGTGATTATGCCGGTGCCAATCCCTTCAAATCGGAGCACAGCAACTCCATGCTTCATGGCAGAAATGCCAAAATAAAGCGGTAGTGAGTCCTCGGACAAGCTTTTTCACAAATAACTCCAGGTAGTTCTACTAACGACGACTATTGTTGATCCAAAATAACTTATAACAGATGGAGGAAAAAACATTAAAATTTAAATGATTATGTTAGCTAATTTGATTTTTATCGCTATTTTATCCTACTCTACAATAAAATATCTTATTTATTTATTCAACTCTCCTCTACCTGCAAACAAAAACCCAAAATTCTCAAAACCAGACTTACCCACTTTTCCCTCCAGCTACTATCTCCGAAGGAGTTAAAATGCTATAGTTCGTGTTGTGGCATAAATTAACTGTGTAACTCGCAAGAAACCGCGTCGCATATTATCACCATTTTGTTCAAGATTAACGAAATATTCACCCCGTTGTTCGGAGTTTCGATTAGCTTGCTTTGACACCGGATTATTATGCTGATGTATGGTTTATGCTATTGAAAATACAGTGACTATACTATATGGCTAACAACATGTAATAAGGGACCAATCATTATACCAAAAAATAACCTTTTATAGTTCAAAATACTTTTTATAGTACGAAAAAACCTTATAAAGTAACTGAAAACCATCGAGGTTTTCATTTCCGCGATTGTTTTTTGGTGGGTTGGCCCCTGGTTTTCATTTACTTCTATTTCACCTTGTTTAAACGGAACATGGTTATTTGACCTTGATCGACCGCAATAAAATAGTGAGGTGCTTAGCATCACATGCTGATTTTTTATCTTTAGATCTGACAGTATTGGATTTATTCATTATGAATTTCTCAGAATACAGGCGTAATGATAAATGAAACAGTCACACAGTGGAAGCGAGAGAATCAGAGTACCTATAAAATAGTTACGAAATCCTATGAAGCAATTGCTGCTGTGACCATTGTTATAATGCCCGTATAGTTACTCCGCTCGTTTCCAATTACAGGGTGCTCGTAAAGTCAAACTGTCGATATAAAACTAGTAGCACCCTATCGGTGCAGCATTTAATTGTTTGGCAGAGAGTTCCTTCTCGGATATAGGGGGAAAATCTAAATTAAAGTCACTGATGGGTATAAAAGAAAGTTACTAAGTATATTCTACTTTCAAAAATAAATAAGTAAGTAAATAAATTCATAGATAAATCTTTTGTGTTTTTTTGGGGCTTATAAATATATATAAAATTATCTGCTTCAGCACTGCAATACAAAAACATTCAGTTCGTATGTAGAATCTCCTATATGTTTTGTAGTCGATAAAAAACAATAACTTCTAAAGCAGCTAAAACTGATATCGAGAAAATTGCTTTGATCAAGTTACACCGTTTTCGCTGCATTGAAATGGCGCTTCAAATAAGTACAACAACCACCGACCCATTCAACAAATTGATTCCACAAACACATCCCGAACAAAGCCGTTAACATTATCAGGACTGCTCCATCAAAATGGCACTAGACAAACTATCCACCCATTGTCCAGGGTTCGAGTGCCGACCTTTGGACGCCCCCTAAACCCAATTGCCCGTAAAATCGGCTAACCAAGTGGAAAATATATCCGACCGGAATTGTGTGATGGTGCCTTTTTCGTTAATACGGCGGCCGAAGATCGGTAAGGATGGCTACTGGGGCTGTGGACTTGAGCTGCCGATGCAGGATTTTATGTGACGTCATGCCTTTGCGTAGTTCACATGTGGCGATGTAGATGCCGCCACATTCGGGCTCGTCAAGCTCGTCCCACCAGCTTTTACTGGTTACTTATTTTGCAAAAATAATCTAAAGGATGCAAATTAAATTGCGTGCCTAAACTGCAGATTAGGTACTTATTTTGTCTTTTTTTTATTGTCATAATTTGAGTTTTGTTTGTGCAGTATAAACAATTTTTCTTTCTTTCTTTCTTTGTTACACGGTATTTAATGGGTTCGATACATTAAAGAGGGTGTGAAATTGTAATGATTCTATGTATTCATCCTTTTTTACGATGAGTATGACTGTGAGTCATTAATTGTGAGTGAGTTACATAATTGAGTATCCATGAGTTATTACAGGAATTTAATGGATTATCCTGAAAATCCCAGTTCAGTCCAGTCCAGTCCAGATCCAGTCTCTTTAACCTTGAAACAGACCCTGAAAACGACAAAAAGAGTTTGGATAAATGCTTATATTTTTTTTAAATGAGCAAACGGAGTGCGTATTTAAGTAGTAACCCTATATTCTTCATGTGTGTAATTATGCCAGAAAAAACAAAACCCCATAACCAAATGAAACGTGAACATTTCGTTAAAAATGAACAAAGATCATCTCAATTGGTCCCAAGTTCAAACATACTAGAGTCTTACCAATACTAAGCTCAGCATTGCTCTTTACTGTTATAGAGGTCCTGTCCTTGATGACTGCTGCTCTTTGAAAACCACTGAACATAATCATCGTCAACGTTCATAATCACGTTATGTTAAAGAAGAAGATAGCCAGATCAATGAATCACAAATTAGAATGTCAAACCTGTATTTACAGAATTAGTAGGACAGTTTATAAAATACTAGCTTCCGCCCGCGGCTTCGTTCGCGTGGTATGTCGATAAAAAGTATGCCTATGTCCTTCCCCGGGATTCCATCTATCTCCTTGCCTTTTATCAAAGCAAAATACTGTGTAGGTGAAAAAAAATCCGTTCAGTGGTTTAGGCGTGAAAAGGTAACATACAGACAGATACTTTCGAATGTATAATATTAAGTATGTATCCTTATTTCGTCGCTTCTATAACTAGGTGTTTCCCGCGACTTCGTCTGCGATCCAGGATGAAATTTAGCCTTATGTCCTTCTCCAGGTCATGGTCTACCCCTGTGCCAAATTTCATACAAATCCGTTCAGCCGTTTTAGCGTGAAAGCGTAACAAACAAACAAACTCACTTTCGCACCCTTACATATTATAAAACAAAGTCCTCCGCCGCGTCTGTCTGTCTGTTCACGATAAACTCATGCACCGATTTTCATGCTGTTTACCAATTGATAGAGTGGTTCTCGCGGAAGGTTTTAGTATATAATTTGTCAATCTAAGCGGGCGAAGCCGCGAGCATCAGCTAGTTCATATTATTAGATAGGATTAGGCTGGGAATGAAACCAACAACCACGCTCATAGGCCACGGTTGTGACTGCAAGTCCAACGATGGAGTCTAAATAATTTAACATAAAATAAAAAGATTAAAAAAAAGATAAAAGATATTTTATTTTGCAAATATGGGTACAATACAAGGTGAAATAGGGAATAGGTTCAGCCATATTTTACCAGTAGGCATGCAAAAGTTAATAAAAAAAAAAAGATTATATATTAAATCCACTAAACTATCTACAAAATTTCAACAAACAGAACAAAAAAAAAAAAAAAACTACAATATTTATAGACATTGCAAACAGTCAAGGTTACAAAAAAAAAAATATATCGCATAGGAAATCTTTTACACTATAATATGCTTTAGCTGTCAGGAAGCTTCGAAGCCTTTTTTTAAATAGAGTTAACGGCAATTCTTTCCAACTTTTTGGTATTTTATCATAAATGACCGGAGCCATGCAATAGACACTTTTGCGCACTAGTGCTGTCTTAGCAGACTGACGACATAGTAGAGTATTGTCGCGTCTATTACGTAAAACTACATCGGCCAGACGTTTAAACGATTTGGGTTCAACTTAACAAATAACATCGCGCCTTATTTCCACGAAGGGTTAGACAAAGGTGTACCTATAGTTCACCACATTTTGCCTATTATGTTTTTAATTACCATGTAATAAGGAGCGAGCCTATTGCCATCGACGGAGGTCAAATCCAGACTCCAGGCTGCTACTGAGCCTGCCAGGGTTGCGGGAAAGTCTGAAAGGGATACCGGGACCTTGGCAAAAGGCAACTGAAGGAACGGGTGGGTTTTAGTCAGTAAAAGTCTGACACGCCCTCCCGCTCCACCCAGAGCGGGAGAAGTAATTTGATGATTTAACACCCTCAAAAAAAAAAAGGTTGCTACTGAGAAATTCCAGATTAAAAACCCAATAACACTGCCCGACCTGGGTATCGAACCTAAGACCTCATGCTCAACAGTAGCGCTTGCAACCACTGGACCAACAAGGCAGCAAATAATTAAAATAAAGTATGTAACTCAACGAGAATAATAATATTATTATCACAACATTTCCGCACTATTCGTCACGCGCACTGGTATCAGTCTTTATCTCTGGTCCCAGGAGAAAAAATTGCGCGACCACCGACCAAGTTCCTGACCATAAATTCATTAGACAACGACGACATTTTTTTTTAAACTCACGTCCGTGTTGTCTATGGTAGGGTTAGAAGTGGCAACGTTTAAAATTATTTTATTATTTTAACATTTGTGCGTCTTTAGTGATCGCAAGATCAACTGCTCTCGTCCAAGGTACGATAACATTTCGGGCCGATTCACACATATCAGAGAAGCCACAGTTCCGACACAGTACCGGCAAAATATTCTTTCATCTATTCTTATGCCGGTGTCGGCACTGACACTGACAAGTGGGGATGCGTTCATAGAGAATGTATGAAAGAATATTTTGCACTGTGCCAGTACTGTGTCGGAACTGTGTCTGGGTTGTGAACTGGGTTTTTTCATCGGGAATTTGGCAGCAGGCTTAACCCTTCATGTGCTGGAACGTAGATCCACGCGAGACACAATGGCTTTTTAATAGGGAATATGCATGTGATTCAAATATGAGTCAATGTTTTTTTCTATAAACTACGTTACTTCAGAATTATGCCTCCATCAATATTTATGAATAAAATTTCTTTTTGAGCGAGAAATTAATTTTTTTAAAGTCCCAAAAAACTGTGGGTAATTCAAATACTTGAAAAGGCTAAGAGCGGATGTGACGTAACAATCCGGGATAACAATCAAAATGTCAATGTCAAGTCAATCAACAAGTGTCAAGTCAATGTCAAACGCTCATAGAAAAAGGAGTGTTTGACGTTGACTTGACAGTTGCTTGTCTGTTTTCACGGACTGTGACGTCACCACACCAAGCGCGCCAAATGGAGAGCGTTTAAATAGCCCGGATCGGTTGGATATTTTTAAACATTTTTTTAACTACTATTTTTTTTTACTATTATTTGACGATGTAAACCATCGAATAAAAATATTAAAAAAATACATGCATATTCCCTATTGTGTCTGTAATTACGGCATACAAAAGGTTAATCGATTCCCTTCAATAAAGGTATTAAAAAAAAGGTTTTAATAAGTACTAAATTTTTATTTTATGCAGCTAAAAACAATATATTATACATACATAACACAACTAACTATTAATTAACTAATTAAATCCTAACTAATATTAATTAAAACTAACTAATATGACTAGAGGGACTCTATGGTAATCTATGGTTAGTGCCGAAGCCGATTGTGCTCATAAAGGTTATGGTTTATATTTTTTAATAAGTGATATAATAAAAAAGTAAGGAAACGCTCTTATTCAACGACAAACAGATGTCATCAATTTAAAAAAAAAAACCAAACATTATCCAAAACATAATAATAATGATTAACAGCCACTTCTAATGAACCGAACTCTGTGCATCGTCCGACGCGTCGAGCTGCTAAAAACTCCCCACTATATCATAATTTATTTATTTTGATGACCTCGCCGAGTGCGGCCCTGTCCCACCTAATATATACATTAATATAATACGTTTAAAAAAATATAATTTTATCTCAGTCCCCGTATTGTTTCTCTCATTTGCAATATGGCGCATTTTTTATCTTTTATACTGTTTAATGTCTTTTTTCTGGGGTAATTAAAATTATTATAGGTATTTATTACTGCAGAAGGCCATTTGGCGTGTTTATTCCTACTCCTAATCGTTCCATGTTTACATTAATTAGCAATGCTTTAGGAGTGTTTCCAGCTTTATTGCCGATAATAAATTTTGGCCAGTTTGAATTGTACGGTGTGTTATTTTATATTTTTTTAAGCGTTGCCGCGTTGGCTAAAGGATGCTTGGGTATATGTGGTTTTTAGTTTTATAAAATAAAGTAATTTGACAATAAAGACATGCACGGTTTAAGTTAAATGATAACGATAAAAAATTCAATACACAGGTCCACATGCTACGCGGCCTACGAAACCCTCGTAGCAGTCTACGAAAATTTCGTAGGCCGCGTAGCTCATAAAATTCGTAGCAGATATCACGAATATTGTTAATTATTTTGTTCAGTAAAGACTAGTCCACAAACATGGAAAAGCTTTTCGATAGAGTATTTTAAATCATCACGTTTCGCACACAAACTATATTCAAAATAATAATTATCAGTACAGAACGATAAATTATAATATCACAAAAACACTCCATAATAGCACCTCAAATACAGCTTTATAAAATTACAAAAAGGGTTTAAGTATATTATAAGACTAAATTGAAATTTTGATATGTCATCCTATAAGATAAGATAAGATAAGATTTATTTTTCTCACCACAATATTACATGATACATTGTTACAAGCTATCAGTCAGACAACATTTTAATATTGTGGGAGACTGGTGCCTAAACTAAGCTCTAGGCCTGTATTTCAGATCACCAGAAAATATGTAACCATACACATTATGAAATTTATTTGTACATGCTACCACAAAACACAGAATACTATTTACCATATTATGTATCTTATGATACAGTATATTGACATTACACGGTAATACAAGTAGGTTATAGAAACGAGTTACAGTTCCATCTACCTTCAAATTGATGCTAACCTTCTAACGCCCTTCAATTACCTACAATATCTTAACTAAGTTTCGTCCAATATCTTTCCAGATACGAATATGCCCGAAGTTGGGCAAGGTGGTTAATTAATAACAGCAATCATTGACCGCCGCCGGCTGTTATTGGGAGCTATCACAACATTTGGGTCATGAGTCTGCATCCTGACGTATACGATGAGGTACGGTTTTGATACTTGCGAGTTTTTAACATGACATCGTAATATTAATTATGATCATTGTGAGCAATAAAATTCTTGCCTGTCGTAACGTTATCTGTCGTTGCCTCATTTTGTATTCTTGTTACCAATTGTGTAAAGCGCCTGTCGGGGTTCGAACCTACGACCTACAACTCGTAAGTCGCGGCCGTTACCACTGGGCCACCACTGCTCTCAAAACGGTGAAGGAAAACATCGTGAGGAAACCGGCATGTCTTAGAACCAAAAATTCGAAGACATGTGACATCTACCAACCCGCACTGGGCCCGCGTGGTGGATTACGGCCCACTCCCTCTCATAGAGAGGAGGCCTGTGTCCCAGCAGTGGGAACATTATAGGCTGATTATGTATGTACCAATTGTGTATGAATAATTTTATTCTAGGTGCAACGTCTTCACATAATTTTATTTATCTCTGATTGGCTTTATATACTTTAATCATTCGCAATCTGTCAAAAAAAAACATCAATTTACCAACACTTTTGACAAGTTTGACAGATTGCGACTTAACTGTAAACGCTTTTTAACCTGTAAAGTATTGAGCGAGAATGCGCGCGGTTTAAGTAAGAGAATTGGCCCTCAGATGTTTAATCAAAGTATCAAGACATACCGACAACACTACATTCACACGAGTCAGTCACTAATAGCCGTTGGGTGCAATCACGGACGACCTCCAGTTTTGCAGCTGTTTGCTTGCGATGTAGCTCGGCAGATCAATTACACTGTTAATTAATAATCAAAACATTTCGAAGTACTGTAATATTGAATAGATTCTCTTGTACGAATTTAGTTTTTGGTGAGAGACCCGGTTCAACCCAAATCACTAAAAAATGATGGTGTTCAGCTACATCAGGTTAGACTGGAAGCTGACCAGTCTGCCTAGCAGATGGTGATGACATAACTTTGATAGTCTGTTAGCTACGATGACGTGAGTCAACACAATCACTCAGCTTACAATCTGTCAGCTATGTGTCTTGCTTGTATGGTAAAAGATGGGTAAGTATGCAACGGATCTCCTTTCTTCCAACTTCACCCTTTCACCAACAACAAAAAAACTTTTTACACCAAATTGAATTACAAAAAAAATCCTCCAATACTTATCTCCGATCAAAATTCACCAAAAACGGAGACAATAAATTTTAACTTTTATAAGTCTAACTGACCGAAAATCAAGTCACACAGAAAAGGGCTTTTAAAAGAAGAAATAATCTTTAATCTGTCCAACCAACCGTGCTCGAGGGTTGGTGAAATAGCAAGTGATGCGTGAGAAACGATTAAAAATGTTATCTTAGAAAAATGGCTGTCCCCCTCCCCCCGCGGACGATTGGGGGTGATTTCATTAATGTTGAAGAGTTTATGGGGTAAAGGGGTAGTCAGTCTGCTATATTTTTTCATATTAGGTCTCGGATCGTTTAATGCTTGATATAGAATGCTGGGTTTTACGTCAGTCTGTGTCTTTGACGAAAGGATTTTCATTGGATAATGTTTTTTTATTTAAAACATGGCTGGACAGCATTGGAGAAGTGTAGCTAGAGACGGAAGCCAGTGGGAAATGTTAGAGGATGACGAAAGAGGCTGAACGACCAGACATTTTATAGTGAAACTAAAACAAACATAGTCTTTATTTAACCCAGTATTCCAGAATAAAATTCTTATTATTAATTTAATTCAAACAATGAAGGTGATTCATTATGATCATGAGGGCTAATAGGCACGAACGAGGCTGAACTACGAGACATTTTATAGTGAAACCAAAACAAACACAGTGTCTTCATTTTCCAAAATAAAAGGCTTATTATTAATTTCATTCAAACAATGAATTGATTGGTGGAAAACAATGGTGATTAATCATGATCATGAGGGTCAATAGAATTATTGTGAACCTTTAAATCATCATCCCATCTCATTTGTTGGCATCCTCTGTTGCGCTTGTCATCTTTGGGGTACTTATACTGACTAGTACCCCATTTTTTTTTTTTTTTAGTGTGGGAAATCATCCAATGACTTCTCCCGCTCTGGGCGGAGCGGAAGGGCCTGTCAGACTTTTACTGACTAAAACCCACCCGTGTTCCTTCAGTTGCCTGTTGCCAAGGTCCCGGTATCCCTTTCGGACTAACCCGCAACCCTGGCAGTGACTAGTACCCCAAAGATGGCATGAAATCACTAAACTTATTAAAACAGACGGTTATTTGGTTACTACATAAGAACGACCTGTTCTTGCGAAAATAATAAAATATAAAAATTAAATCTTTTTAAGCAGTCACCCAATCCACCGACAATCCATAACTCGCAAGGGTAGAAAAACAAGCATAAGTAATATCAAATTATGACTAAAAGTAAAGACTTCATAATTTAAAATATGCACAAAGAGTGAATTAACGTGTAGACATAAATAAAAATTAAGGGTTACCCAGGTAGGGGGGTAACCCTTTACCCCTCTAAATATAATTAAGTATAACCCAATAAGCCTTTTGCCACAAACAAAAGCAAAAACCTACGAAATTTTATTATCATTATTTGCATATTAAAATAATTATAATTATACGGGACGGATAAGAATGGGGTTGTTTCCCCCGATTTAAAGCCGAGGTATAGGATATATAGCCCGGTGTTAGAGCTGTGAATTTGTTTATTAGTTCAAGTTTCGTGGTACCGGTTTCAGTAGAGAATTTAACCCCTCCCTGTTCTCTATGACGGAATTACCTTTTTTTTTGAGTTTTAGAAATCATCAAATGACTTCTCCCGCTCTGGGCGGACCGGGAGGGCGTGTCAGACTTTTACTGACTAAAACCCACCCGTGTTCCTTCAGTCGCCTGTTGCCAAGGGTCACGGTATGCCTTTCGGACTTACCCGCAAATGACGAAATGACCTAACACCAAAACCACATTTTGTCACTTAACAAACACAAATAACTTTACAAACTATAAGAGATGCTTTATCGAACTGAATAACTTTTATTATTATCAATATTGAAATCGCAAAAAAAGAATCTGCTGTTTCATACTAAAGTTCCCTACTGTTCTAAACTGTCGCGATTTCAATGCTGATTCCATAATAAAAGATATTAAGTTCGATGGTCTAAAGCACTTCTTAAAAGTGTACATTTTTAACGTTCAAAAGTGTCTTTGACTTTGTAAAGGTTATTTTGTAATACTTCTTAAAAATCCCATTATAATTGGGTGCAAAATCAATTGCCATTAAGTAATAGAAAAGTTCCCAATGGATTTTTTTTTTGTCTAATCTAATAAACCCGGGGATTGTACCCAGGACCTTACGATCATCTTGTTAATTTTAGTTTCCTCAGAAACTGGTGAAGGGTCACACAAATATAACGGCTGTCAAAAAATACAGGGCGTTTTTTGACACCTTTTTGTCAATTACTGGTGAAGATGTCAGATTTTTATGACGGGCGTTCAACGCACTCCTAGAAAACCAAAGTTTTATAATTTGACTAATGAGGCAGTCTTCTGTATAATTAAGAAAATCCTTGCATGATATTCTTATGTAATTAAGTTCCTAAAATCAAAAACATTCACCGACCAAAAAGCATCAAGAAAAATTAAGCATTAACCCTTTTCACGCTTTCTCAATTTTTCCAACCTATTCGAAGTTATTATTAACCCTTTAAACGCGGGGGGTCGTTTGTAATTTTTCATAATTTCACGCGCACTGGCCAGTGGTGGGACACAAAGAACGGAATCAAGTAAAAAAGACCTTAAAAGGAAGACCCGGGCATAAATTACATTATAATATAAATTAATATGGTCACACTATGGAAGAGGTTAAGGTTCTACCGCGGAATTGTGTAAGGTTCCGTCAAAATGCTTTTTTATTTTGTAGTATTTTTTTAATTAAAAGGACATAAATCTGTACACTAGAGAGACACCGCGCGAATAATTTGGTGTGTAAAGGAGTCTGTAAAGATCGTGGCAGGTGGCGTGTGGTTTCTGCCAATCCCCATGGGAAGAAGTCGTGAGTTTATGTCCGTATCCTCGCGTAGATTTACGTTTTGGCATACAAACGGTTAAGATTTTTTGATTTTTTGCCAAATAACCATATTTGTAAATTAATATTATTTAATTATAGCGTGACGTGCGTGAGGAGCTCGTGGCTAAGTAATAACAGCCGCATGGGTTGATCCACCAGGTTAAACTACGCTTGCCGGGGTTGGTCCGTGGATGGGTGACCATCTTTACATACCGAGACTCCTCCGTGCCTCGGAAAGCACGTTAAGCCGTTGGTCCCGGCTGTCATTTGTGGATCTTTGACAGTCGTTACGGGTCGTCAGAAGCTCGAAAGTCTGACAACCAGTCTTACCATGGGGTATCGTATTACCCAGTTACTGGGTTGTGGAGCTCAGATAGGCAGTCGCTCCATGTAAAATACTGGTATTCAGCTGCATCCGGTTAGACTGGAATTCGACCCCAACATAGTTGGGAAAAGGCTAGGCAGATCGATTGAATGATAGCGTGAAGGTTGACAGGGGAGAATGGAATAAGAAAACGTGTTGCGCCGACCCCAAGTAACATTAGACAAGGACAGAAATATGATTTGTAATTAATAATAATAAAATAATTTCTTACAGATGAGTCTAAGTTGCCACGCAGTGGGTGCGAGTAAGTAACTTAGATTCATTCTAGACTGATTTAGATATAATCATCAATGTTAGGAACTATCAGAACTTTTAAATAATAAGTAATATGACATAGGTACTCCTCCTTCACTCCCTAGTCACCGAAGGATCTCTAAAAATATATTCTTTGATAACAACTTTACATGAATTTGAACGTTATTCCCGGAGTTTTAACATTAACTTTCCTTTGACACCCTTTTATAATAAAACTCGACTCCGGAAAAGTGTATGAATTTCAAAGTCAATTCATGTATGGGTCACGTATATATAAAAGAGGAAATAATTTATAAAAGAACGTCATATTATTATTAAAATCAATGTAAATAGGGTGAAAGATATTTTATAATATTATTTAATGAGAAAACGAATATTTAATTTGTATTCTCATAAAAAATGTTAGTTACCTACCTCGTTGGTCTAGTGGTCCAAACAGTAGTGTCTAGTGGTCTAACTATCTAATCTAACTGATATTATAAACGCAAAAGTTTGTAAGTATGGATGGATGGATGGATGTTTGTTACTCTTTCACGTAAAAACTACTGAATTGATTTCGATGAAATTTGGCAAACAGATAGTTTATAACCTGGATTAACACATGGGATACTTTTTATTCCGATATTCCCACGGGATCGAGACTTATGCGGGTGAAACCGCGGGGCGCAGCTAGTCAAAGATAAAACAGCTTGACTTGCTTTCCGAGGCACGGAGGGGTCTTGATATGTAATGGATGGTCACCCATCCCCGATTTGACTGCCGCAAGAGTAGCTTAAGCTTCGATCGACTCTTTAGCCAAGAGTCTTTAAATTTAATATTCGCAATAAATATCTAAAAACAATAAATGCCGTATATAGTTATATATATAGTATACAGTAAAATTATTCCCATTTAAATACATACAAGAAATGCTTGCACTAAATCTAACTCCTGTATTTCCCCGTTCCCTATTTAACGTACTTTAGTTTAGTTTAGTGCTGCGGGTTCCCCTGTTTTGGCGCTAGTTTATGGGGAATTAGATCTGTTTCCTACGTCTGGCCGGCTGCATCGATTGCTCGCCAGGTATATTTTAGTTTTTACCTTGAACACCGTTTTCCCTAACTGCATTTTATCACCCGATTACACATTTAAACAGTGGTTTTTAGGTTATGTAGTGTAATTGTCGAACATAGTGTGGCGTTAAATAAATGTCATATAGATTGGACATTAGACATTATAGCCTATATTCTAGGAAAGAAATCAATCATTCATCACCCCAATTGCGTAACACACTTTCTTTCACAATCCGAAGGATATTCCTAATCCATTGCTTTATATGTTTGAAAAGTTCGTCTGCTCGACAACGCAATGGATGTTGTCGAATTATCAAAATGAAAGACATTGCAATTGTTAGTGTGTCCTTAACGTAATTACATCGCAGGCTTGTTAACAGCATGTCATTAAATTGTTCTCTATCTCAGCAGCCGAAACTTACACTTCTTCCCAAAAAAAGGCAACACAAAACAAATCAAAACACATCCGACTCCCAAGTCGATCGTTTTACCAAAGGGTAGAGGCCCCAGTAGTTGGCAATCGGATAATAATATATATATTTTCGCTCCATATTCCGTGGAAGTGCTCTGAATATGATATACTGCGGATAAATCGGTAGCGACTGCCCTCAAGGGGGTGTTTACATCGACAGGGGTAGTTTCAACCCCAGGAAGTTGGGACAAAGTATTTTTCGATAGTTTTCAGTTCGATGTTTTTGTGAAAGTTTTTTGTTTTTGTTTTGCTTTTTTTGCTAGGTACCAAAATGTGTAACGGTCCTATAGTACCAACAGTACAAGATTTGTACTGTTGGTACTATAGGACCGTAGGGTCAGGGCTCTGCGCACACACTTGTGCACTATATTATCTCCCGCGCCGAAGGCTAGTCGTAATACGGTCTGGAAGACTTTACGCGTATATTATTATTACCTAGCTAAACTATTTTTCCAAACCGAGAAAAAAAATTATCTACAGACTATCCCAGACCCATGTCATCCGACAGTCAACTTGACATTTTATCACAAAACAAATAATTCTCAGGTACAATATTCAAATAGCTACAGTCAAATGACACAATCGTTTTCCTACCCTCCAGCAAAAAGGGACAGACATGCCAAATAAAGTATAAAATATGATCTCTCAATATCCACCGTACACTGCCTGTCAATAAAATTTGTTACATAAATCACGGTGGTTTATGGGGAGTGATAGAATGATCCCTTTTTCTTGCACGGAAGTGTGTGGGATGTATTCTTTTCTTTTTCTGTATTGTTACCTACCCGTTTTTTCCTTCAGTGGGAACTTTATTGCAAATCTCAAACTCCAAAATGGAAAAACAAACAACAATCACTTGAAATGTCAAATTATAGTCTAGGAGATAAAAAAAAACAGATTTTAGGATTAGTAGAGATAATATGATGGTGGTCAGTGACACTAGCATTAAAACCGTTTTAATGCTATTTTCAGTTTTTGTTGCGTTTAGTTTTTACCAACTGAGCTTTAATTGAAACTATTTAAAAAAAAAAACCTAATTTTAAATTGTTAATCTGTCGCCAGCTACGGAGCAAGGGTAGGAAAATACATGTATGAAAAAGAATCACCATTAAATATGATTATAAGACAATCTAAGATCCTTCTAAAACATCAAAGTACACGAAACATAATAACGTAAACAGCGGCGTTCATTATGTGTTCTTAATAAAATAATAAACAATAACCTGCATATTACTGGTTGATATTAAATAACTCAATTCGTTTGTAATTTGTCGACAATTGTGCCCGACAAAGGCACGGTTCGAGCGAGTGAGCGCGAGTATGAAGGAAGTCGGTAGCTAGGGGGCGTAGGGATGGACGTCACTTGTCGATAAAAAGTTAGATTCAAGACAATGTTTTTGTAAGGAGTATTTTATTTTTGTTATACGACGAACTTTACGGCTGGTAGCAGCTAGTTGAAAGAAGATGATTGATTTTCTTCTTTTTCGTGTGATGTTTTGATTTTTTTTGTATTTGAGATAAGATATTAATGTTTATTTTCAGCCATTACAATTTGACATTAAACTATTTATAACTTCATCATCTTAGAACCTTTTTATGTTACACAGCATGCTTTTTTAGTTTAGAAATGAACCATAAAACGGTCAAATTTTTATTCACGTCAGCGCAGTAATAACTGGCAATCTCTGAAAAAAAAATTGGATACAATTGAATGTTTTTCTTAGAATTCATCATCAGTTCGATCGGGTTCAAAGGTCAATGTTTCTTTTAAAGTCCAGTCAGACATTGTAGTAATACTTCATCAAAACGTAATATGCTCCCAAAGGAACCAACAATAAAGTTTATTTTTTAATCTCGTAGACTTATTTGACATTTCAAGTGATTGTTGTTTGTTTTTTCGATTTGGAGTTTGACATTTGCACCTATCAAATTAGTCTACAACAGACTTTAAATTCTATCGACAACTCGCCTGTCCCCTCCCGCACCCAACAAAGCAAACGCCATTGCCAGTGGCGTTGTCGGAGCGGTGCGCCGATGCGTTTATAATATTTCATTTATTCGTTATAAATTATAATCGCGAATGAAGATGTGGGACTTAATTCTGTTTACGTCTAGCGTTTAGCCGCAAACTTGTGACTTGTCTTCACTTTAATTAGTTAGTTATCTTTGTTTTGTTTCAGTTCATTTTAAACATCGCTGGGTTATGATGAAGGAAGATTTTGTGGGGTCTGGACTTATAACTACTCTTTCTTAGAAGAACGGTGGCCGCTACATAGCGTCCGTAATTTACCGGCGAATGATTTTACTGAAACGTTATTTCTGAAAGTAAGTTGGGTGTGTTTTCCTAGATACCGTTTTTTTGGCACCGTAAAGTCTAAAACCACTGCCGTCATTTTTATGACAGCTGATAATGCGGCCGTCATGTGGCGGTCACCGCTCTTCTAGGAAGCCGTAGTTTTAGTGGGTTGAAATTGGTAGTAAACATGTGACATGGTCGTCCCTTCTTTGCATGAGACGAGGTCCATAAATGTACTGGAAAACATACTTATTGTACGTTATTTTTCAGTTTTAATTTTATAAATTTTAATAAAATACCGACATGCTGCTTGGTGGCAAAAAATACTGCTGGGATTAGTCAGGTTATGGTACGATTTAAAAAAACAAATCGTTGCATATTTTCGTCAGTTGGAAAAATCGTATGTGATACACGGAGTGACACCAAAATAACTTCACTGTTCTTTTTTTATTCAAATCTGGAAAACAGAACGTAAAACTAAGAAGAAAATTTGAAGAAAAAAAAGGTGCATTTTCAAAAAACATACCCGCGTGTTGAACTTCCAAATATGGATGGACACTATTGTCACCTCACTTCAAGCTCACTTCACCTAAGTTTTCATGGTCCAACTTTCTTTCCACATGCAAATACACCATTAACATAATAAACAATGTATCACAATTCAACGCAAAAATCGTCAAACAATACTTGCTAAGACTTATCCGTTCCAGCGGCAATAATTCAAGAAGGCACAAAGGGACTTGCTTTCTACCAAGTTTGGTACAGGTTTCTTGAAGAAGCCGAGAACAGCGAGAACAATACTGAGAGTTATTGCTCTCTGTGTCCGGGGGAAGCCGGAAGCTCTGGAAAAATGGCCGCGGAACAAAGTAGCTTCGATGCAGCAAGGGAAGCTGGTGCGAACTGGTTTTGGCTGGTTTGAACCGGTTCGGGCGATGAGTGAATGATGGTTTTTGAGAATTTTTTAAACTTTTTGCGATTTATGTTAGAATAGCTAAGTAGGTATTTGAAGTTGAATTTTTCAGTTGAGTAATGGATTATCATTTTATTTTATTTGGTTTATGGTTGATTGATTATACAATAAATATACTGAGTATTGAATATTATTATAGATGATTTTTTTGAAATTATGCTATTTTTTTTTCACCCTGTTAAATGCCCTAATAATTGTATGTAGTAGGTAAATTATGTAATTTTGCGGCAGTCAATAATAGGTACTTTTAATTCGGTTTTTTCTTTGCAATGGAAAATGGATTTTCATCGTCATCTGCCTAGCCTTTTCCCATCTATATTGGGGTCGGCTTCCAGTCTAACCGAATGCAGTTGAATACCAGAGGGCCTAGACAAGTGACAATCGCTTCGAAGGCGTTTGACATTTAAGCTTTTCGATAGCTTATGTCAGTCCTATTTCCATCATCATCATCATCATCTGCCTAGCCTTTTCCCAACTATGTTGGGGTCGGCTTCCAGTCTAACCGGATGCAGCTGAGTACCAGTATTTTACATGGAGCGACTGCCTATCTGACCTCCACAACCCAGTAACTGGGTAATACGATACCCCTTGGTTAGACTGTCTGTGACTTGACTGTGACTTGTCAGACTTTCGTGCTTCTGACGACTCGTAACTCCTATTTCCATCATCGTTATCGCTAATAGAATGTCACTTTGTCTAGGGCCTCAGTATTGGAATGTTAACTATATGGGTCTGAATAAAAGATTACTGAATAAAATAATAATGTAGTTTCAGGAAAAGAACAAGCAATCTAAAGGGGTGTAAATGTAAAATAGGAACCTATTAACCATCCATAGCAGCATTACGTACCTAAGTAAGGAGGAGGAGGAGCTCGTGGCTAAGTAATAACAGCCGCTCGGGTCGATACATCAGGTTAAGCTACGCTTGCCGGGGTTGGTCCGTGGATGGGTGACCATTTTCACATATCGAGACTCCTCCGTGCCTCGGAAAGCACGTTAAGCCGTTGGTCCCGGCTGTCATTTGTGGATCTTTGACAGTCGTTACGAGTCGTCAGAAGCACGAAAGTCTGACAACCAGTCTAACCAAGGGGTATCGTATTACCCAGTTACTGGGTTGTGGAGGTCAGATAGGCAGTCACTCCATGTAAAATTCTGGTACTCAGCTGCATCCGGTTAGACTGGAAGCCGACCCCAACATAGTTGGGAAAAGGCTAGGCAGATGATGAGCAGCATTACGTACCTAATTATTTTAATTAAAATTCCCCTAGTGTGTACCCGTTTTAAAGAATCGTGATAATTGTACAATTTGTACATAGTTAAGTTATGAGAGCACAATTAAACTCAAATTGTCTCGCATTCTAACGTGTAATGGACATTATTTACCTGTCATGTAAATTGTTACTTACTGCTTTTTACCTCTACATGTTTTTAGTTGTAAAATAACATGACATAACATCACGCCTGTAATCCCCGACGGGTTAGGCAGAAGTGTACCTATAGTACCTAGACCCACAAGCCAGTTAATGTTTAACTCCCATGTAATAGGGGGCGAGCCTATTGCCATCAACCGGGCACAAAACCTGACTCTGGGCTGCTGCTGAGAAATTCCAGAGGGAAAAACGAATAACCCTTAATAAATGAAATAAGACAAGTGAATAATTTTATAATTCTACCAAATAAGTGTGTAAAAGGGAATTTTTATAGTTGTTTCCAGAATTAAAGTTTTGAAAAACTTAATTTATGGTGTGATTCAAATGACTTAAAGTTTAACCTTAGAGGTCCTGGGTTCGATTCCCAGTGGGGCCAACATTTCTTCTCCGTTTGGTTGGTTTAGGGCTAGTCCGCCTGGCTAGCTACCACCATCGTATCTAAGTCTGTCGCCATAACAACAATGTTAACAGCATTTTTGTGTAAATATGTACCATAATATGACTAATAGGTTGATGATTACAATAATCGAAGCTGAATTTGGTAAGTGTAATAAAAACTATTACATTGATGAGAGGTTAACTAGAATGGTAACAATTTTGCATAACAAAACATCGCATCTATTATAAGTGGGGCCTGGTGAGCAGGTAATACAGGTTTTTTCTAAAAACCTACTTCACACTCTCACAATTTGATTTTTTACAATTCAAAACTGTTAGGTTTGTACCGGGACACCCCTCTGCCCTCCGCTAGCTCGCTTAGTGAGGGTCTCACCGGACAACGTTGAATAATGAGGTAAACACAGTAGACGATAGGAGGAACGGTTTATTACTGGTTACTTATTAACATGACACACATGATTATATAAATATAGTAATATTATCACAGTATTTAGAAGAATGATGGTTATATAAAAATTTATAAAGACACGCTCGGTCAAGTCCAAAGATGAAGTGTCCAGCGGACTGGAAAAAGACTGCACGGGAGTTTGTGGCGTTCTGAATTCAAATTGAAAATGGAATGATGATGTGGCCAGCCATAAAGGATTGCCAGTAATAAATGATAGGATGAGTATGGATGAGAAGGACTTCGTCACAAGTTACTGTTATTATGGGGTTGTCAGCTTGGCGAGCCTATTGTAAAAAATAATCTTCGAATATCACTATACCTTTACCAAGCCCACTTTCACAAGTAAGCTCAAAAAACCTGTATTAATATATACGTATAAAAACCTATATTAATATAAATTCCTCTACTTTTTCCAGCCACGTGGGACATTCGTAATGTCCCCTGAATACCGCAAAAAATAATTAATGCCCCACACATGCATCAACTTGTCTCACCGTGCACCTTGACATCTTTATGGATGCTTTTTTGTATCTTTATTTTTAGGGTTACATAAGAAATAATGAGAAAACCTTTGAATTAATCGTTGTTTTTTTCCAATACCTATTGTTTGTGTACCACATATACCAAACTTCCCTGCCTACCCCATAGGGATATATGTTGTTTGACGTAAATCTGTTTAAATCAGTAGTTTTTCACTGTTCTCTAATTTATTTTAATTCTAACTATTTTCACATAATATTTTATTTCAATCGATAATAGTAGTACATTACAAAACTGGTTATGATGACAGAGAACAATTAATATAAATACCCTGTCATGACACTGAACCAAATGATACACATTGGGAACAAACACACACACACACACTCACACTCGCATACACCACACACCACACTCACATCACACATACACAAAAACACCAGATACACCATACAATACCCGAAATCACCTCTCTAGTCTCGACTCTGGAATTCGTAACCCCAGCCCCAAGGTACAGACTAACTGTCTAGTTTGGGGCCCACTGGTCAATAATTTTGTAACCTAGATAAAGGTAATATTTTAAGCTTCTCATGTCGTCTCAAATTGGTGTTAACCTGTAAACCTGATTACTGTATTCCCTGGACAATAAACTATAAGTATTTCTATTTTATACGACGTTATTCTTACATTAACTTTTTATTTTGTTATAACCATTGACACAATAAATAAATATTACATTTTAATCTTTTACAATTAAAATTAAAAGAATATTATCACAAATATTGTACGGAACCATTACTTGGTACCCGTACTTCTATTATTTGGGCAATAAATACGTCTTCGCAACGTATATATCACTCGTTCACGCCAACACACATAAATAATTGTGGACGTCTACGCACTTTCGGCGTACGACTTGCGTACCTACAATTAATTTATTTTATATTTGTGTAAGGAGGTTAGACCTGAAGACTTATAAGGAGAATGTTCGGATGAATGAAAGACAATTGCATGCAGCTGAGAATGTTAAGATGGATGTATGGTGTTGCGCGAATTGATAGAATCTAACTACTGACAGATAACGCACAGCCTAAACAGCTGGTTCTAGAAGCGCAAGAGTTGCATATACATGTATAACGAAGGTAAGCACTAAGGAATGATTTTTGAAAACTAGGTAAGTTTTATAAATAATAAGTAGATTCCAAATCGAGCCAATATCATCGCAGATATGGCAAAAAATGCAAAGCAAGGTCAAAAACGCTGCTCAAAAAAAATTTGAATGGCTTGAAAAATATTTAAAGATAGATATTGACAATATCTATCTTTAAATATAAAAGGGGGGCCTTTTAAAGTTAATTTTCGATAATTTTTCATGAATATTCAGAAAAATACGAGTGGTCACATGCCCATGGGCGACATTGTAAGAATAAATATTGGGTACACCTTGTTCTAGTTTCAAAAGAAATATTTAGTTGGAATCATCTTGCGAAATTATAATCGCTGCAAACATTTAGTGAAGCGCGTAACGCCATCTAGCGTCGAGTAGTAGAATCAAAAACTTGTTCTTGTGAAAGTTTCAGGACAATGTTTAGTTAAAGTTATGTTTTAATTCAAATGATTAATCAAACACAAAGTTAAATTAAAATTAGACAGTTTTTTACCCTTGTTATGCTTGTTACTTAACCAATAATTTTATTGTTTTCATGATAATTGTCTCAACAATAGTTATTCTATTAGGCCACTATTCTGGTAAATCAGGCACAAATAATTTAGCAATTTAACATTTTTCATTTTAAAGTATTGAAAACTAAGCTACAGCAAGCATCGTAGACGCGTAGCTGTAGCAAGTGCTACGAGTCGCTACGGTGCTACGCGCTACGCTGGTCCTGAGTTTACTTACTAACACACTATTTACTGCCTAAACCGCTGGGGCTAGAATTATGAAATTTCGCAACAGAGTTCCTTATACAACGAAAGTGAGCTTGACGAAAGGATTTTTCAAAAGTCATTCCGAATAGGGGTTAAATAGAGGATGAAAGTTTGTATGGAAGTTCGACATTTTTACCTAATGGGAAAATCCTTTTGGACCTTTTTTTGCTTGTTTAGTTGGTCGTTCTGATAATCACAATTTGTATAACGTAAAGGACTTCCTAATAAAAAATCATATAACTAATCAAATGTATCACATTGAATGGAAAAATAATGACATAAAGATAACTTCAAGATTAGCCAGCAAGCAAGCAATCAGCGTATAATTTTCCCACAGCTGGGACATAGACCTTCTCTCTTCGAGAGGGACTGGGCTATAATCTACCACACGGGCCCAGTGCACGTTGGTAGATGTCTCAATGTTTTAATTTTTTTTTGGTTCAATTTAATACTACTATACCCACATTTCGCTAGTTATGTCTAAGTCCCATGTAATAGGGGGCGAGCCTATTGCCATCAAACTCAAACTCAAACTCAAAGCATTTATTTCAATTAAACCATTTACAGGCACATTTGAATTGTCAAGGAGTCGGTCAGTCAGAAATATGAAGCTAGTTGCCCATTCCAAAGTGTAGTAGGTTCCTATGGAGAAGAAAGGGCAAGAAACTCCATTGACAATTGTAAGTTACATAATTATATTGTTTTCTAGGCACGTTTCCAGATGACAGCGATGCGAACGAATACTTCGACGCTTTTTTTTTACGCCTAACGGCCATTCTCTTCATCAAAAATAACAGTCAACTGTTCTTTTGCGTATTTTCAATCCTCGGCGCTGAGGCGATGGTTGTAAATCCAACAACGCGGAAGAACAGTTGACTGTTACTTTGGCTGTTACTTTTGACAAAAAAACTGGCCGTAAGTGTCCTTTTGTTTTTGTATTTATTTAGTTAGTTAGTTAGTCATTTAATTTAGTAACTGGTGTAAATATAATTAGTTGTGTTAAGTATTTTAAAAGAAAAATATTTTTTTAGTTAATATTAGTTACACCATTAATGTTGAATTTATACTTATAGTAGCTGTGCCCCGCGATTTAGACCGCGTAAGTCTCGTTCCCGTAGGAATATCGGGGTAAAAAGTATCCTATATCCGATTCCAGGTCATGGTCTATCCATGTGCCAAATTTCATCTAAATCCGTTCAGACGTATTAGCGTTAAAGCGTAAAAAAAAAACTAACTCACTTTCGCATTTATAATATTAAGTTAGGTGTAGAGTAACTTTGATCGATCTACTTGTGTGGAGGTTACTTAGCCACCAGCTCGAGTATTGTTCTAACGTGTGTATTTTTCCACCCCTTTAAGACCTGTATCCCATGGCGCCCTCATTAAGTAATGAGACAAGCCCATAAATATCACTTCCTTACTCATTACATAGTACAGCATTTTCGTTTTAAGCCGCCCACGACAACTCTTTGCTGTTATTTATATTAATAAGTTTGTTTTATACTGTTTGCTACTAATAAAAGGTCGTAATTGCGCTGGGTTAGATAAAATAGGTTGATTGTGATTAATATTAGAATATTTTGGGGAACTTAATTGATTCGTTTGGGGTTGAAACACTAGGGCCATGGGGTCCGAGGGCCTTCTTAATTTTTAAAGACATTGCTAAGCGGTTGGTCGACTCTTCACGTGACCGGAGGTCTGGCCTATTTTTCCCCCCTTTTTATAAACTTGTACATAATATTGTTATTTTAAGTCTGTAAGTTTTTAAATGATGTAAATATGTGTATATTAATTTGTCAAGATTGAGCTTTTAATTAATTACCCAGACCAGATGAATGAACTTATATTATGATGTAAAAGGGGTAGTTATGTATGTAAAGGCTCTAAGGATTGTAGCGGGCAACGTTCTGTAGTTTTGCTTACCCCCATCTGAAACAGGCATGAGTTTTTGTAAGTAGAGTGCTCACAAGGTAAGTCTGCGCGCGGCTGAAATCGGAACTTATAAGTATGCCGCCGTCTTGCCGTTTATGTAAGGTCAAATTAAGTATTGAATTATTTAATTAATTAATAATATTAAGAATAATTAATGATATAAATTTAATAATTTGGTGGTGTCGATAATGTCTTAAAGCTCGTATTTTTGTCATCACATTTATTTTAATACTGCTTGACAAACCTTCCACGACTTGGTAACAACTGAAGTTATCAAATGTCAAAAACCGCAAACGTCAAAAAAAAACAAAAACAATAAGAGTCAGTTTAGACCGCGACGTGAAGCGACGCAACGCTGCACTTTTTAACAATGATCAAACTTATTTTCTTCACGTAAAGGTATAATTTCAGTGCGAGTGTTGACACGTGTCAAAGTACGCTGAGACGCGCGGTGCTGCGCAGCGCGTGTACCTTATTGTGTAGTAAATAAATTCGATATTGTATCGGATCATAAAAAAGTGCGCGTCGCGTCGCGTCTCGGTGTGACTGACACTTAGTCACTAGGATCGTAAAATAAGTTTCAATGTCAATAATATCCAGTAGGTATGTTCAACACACGCCCCGCCTACTCACGTATCGGTTTCAAGTATCGGTTCGAGTCTGCGCACTGGGCGTATTGAGTTACGATGTCGCTTGCTAACGCCCCGTGGCGTTGTCTGTTGTCACAGCTTGTCATACACATGACCATAATCCAATAATTATGTAGTAAATTGAAAAGAGCATGCTTAAGATGGTTTGGTCATGTTGAGAGGATGAATCAAAGGTGACTAACAAAAGGTATTTACAAAGCAGATGTGAGTGGAAACGCCGGGAGGGGACGCCCTGGAAGGACTTGTGGGAGGATGTTCTTCAGAAAGGTCAGGTGCGTAGTCGCCACCGGCGTGTGTATAACCAGATGTAACGTAAACGTAGCAAAAGGAGTATGTAAGGATCTTAGCAAGTGGGGTTCTATAGTTTCTGCCTGCCCCCATAGGGAGAAGGCGTGAATTTATGTATCGGAATATGTTTGTATGGCCATGATCATCTTCGATACATCGAGTTTCAGCAAGCAACAAATGTAGTGTCGTATCTGTGTGACACCACCACATATTTACGAATATTTAAGTGTTTTGGCTATCACGAAATATGCAATAATCTGAGATCGTAATTTTTCGTAATTTGCATAAATTTTAATTTTAACGCATAAATTATAATTTTTTGTGATCATCTGTTCTCATTTTATTTATTGAAAAATAATGTAATCAGTATTGCAACATCATCAGTATAGTATGTAATCAGTGTTGACATTTCTTTTTTTGACACACCTTTATTTCTGTTTTTTTAATTCTGATTCTACAACTTTCTATTCTCTATTTTTGGCTGAAAATAATTCAGGATTTAGTACAAAAACAGAAATTAAATTCTCTGTTAATTGGTTGTTATAAAAAGCTTTATAAAAACCATACATTAGAGAATTTGACGTTCGGATTTCTGCAAAGAGATACTCGTATTAGGAAAACAATCACTATTGCGATCCTAAATTGCAACTGTAAAGCTACTGTTTAATGGGCGTGAATACACATACTACTATCGATAGGTCGTAAGGGCGTGGTGTATCGATATCGATAGCTATCGAAGTATCCAAGGCCACGCCCCATTAAAAAAAATACATCGATGCGCGCATGTCCAGTCTGATCGGTTCGAAGATACGAAGATAGGAAGTGTCTTGAGATAGAAACCGAGCGTATATTGAGTTTCAAAGACAGTTGCACAGGTAACGCGACTTAGATGTCGCGATGTGCCTTAATCACGGCTATATTATGAGCAGATAACAAAAGAAAAGTTATGTAAAGTAAAATAAATAAATAAGTTAATTTATTTTATTTTGCTTTCTTTTTTCATTTACCTTCAACATATAAAATAATACTGAAACAAGTCACGTGGATAGTATTGATCCTCCAACTACATAGGTATGTGATTGCCTGATTCATTTCACACTCACGCCTTCTTCCCATGGGGGTAGGCAGACACAACAGAATGCAACCTGCTACGATTTTTCTAACGTCTTTTAAAAGTCACGTTCGTCAAAAAACAGTAATCGCTATTTTTTTATGACGGATCCGCTGATGCGCTCGCCCAAGACTGAACTCTGAATCACGAATCAAGTAAAAAAAAAAAAAAAAAAAAAAATTTCAAACTATTTATTTCAAAATAAAAGAGACATATTTTTACATTACAATAACGCTTAATCTTTTTTAGAAAGATTATGTGCGTTATCAAGACATAATGCGTTACTCACAAGCGACTTTGACTGATAGTGGACCCACACGTAGGCCCCTCCCCCATTCTAAACTTTTCCACGGTAAAGTATGCTTTTAATATGAACATATATTCGGATATTTTGACGAATCGCGAAAAAGCTCTTTTCCGTATACAATGTGAACGTCCATCCGTCATGAGGTCATGACGTATCGTGTTTTTTTGACGAATCGTCAATGACGGATCCCGTTTAATTAAATGCGGCTTTGGTCGGGTTTTTCTTTCAAAACAAGACCTTTTTGCGCGTCATCTTTACCAATAAATAACCTTTCCTTCCCACCCACACATCCCGTACAAAGGCGTGTGTATACGGGCGTGCCAGCCTTCGCTCCGGTTGGCTGATCGGAAACCAATCGATAACCGATAACCGCCTCACGCCCGCTTCCGGTCGCCGTAGGGCGGGCGGGTGACGTGGCTTTTTTATACGAAGGCTCTATTTTATGGTAATGGCTTTTTAGTTGGTGTAGGTTGATGTTGGTTTAAGTAAAAAGATTGGTGTTTTTGTTAGATGTTTATAGTCTAAAAATACTATTATTTTTAACATGTTTACAGAATAGTAGTTAACCTTTTCGCGGACACTGAATGAGACACAATTAAAGTTTTATTGTTATTACGTCTATGGGCGTTTACTACAGTCCGGGAAAGTGTTAATACTAAAATTGGTTGTTTATTTTAACAAAACAAATTAACTATAATTTTATTATTGTAATAGTATATATTGACATAAGCTATCGAAAAGCTTATGTCAATCCTGTTGAAAGTCGTTGTAGAAATACGAAACGCTTTCGAAGCGATTGTCACTTGTCTTGCCCTCTAAATCAGTTAGAGCGCTGCTGATCCTTTTCTCAAGACAAGCGTGTCACGTAGAAGTATGCCCTTAGCATTAATGTTCATTTGTCAGCTTATTATTATTGTCCCTTAGCAAAGAATTGCCTCAAAAGGGTTAATTACTATGGACTAAGAATTGAATTAAAACATGCCGATGAAATGTTGTGGACAAGACTTTAAAACTGGTGGAAATTGTTTTAGTGTAAAAACAGACAATTACTCGTAAAAGTAAGGCAGTTTTATTTTTAAGGATTTCGTGGTTAAGTAATGAGGAGCTCGTGGCCAAGTAATAATAGCCATACGGGTCGATCCATCAGGTTAAGCTACGCTTGCCGGGGTTGGTCCGTGCATGGGTGGTTATTTTTAAAGTTAATCACAACTTTCTTGACTTATAATTTACGAATAATTTAATAATGAACATATTGTCGTTATTATTATGAATAAGTAACTAATGTGTAGGCTGCTTGATTTGCAAGGTCCTACGAACTAGTTACATTATTATCACGAACTAGGAATAGTTAGTCAATCTCAATTAAACCATCAATTGAATATCAACATTTACAAGAAAATACAATTGATTCTAGGTCTACCAAAAGGAAGTTTCGTATGGAGAAGAATAGGCAAGGAACTCCATAGTTACTCTTTTCAAAATGTTTTACAATATTATGTTGTACACATTCATTACAATTATATTATGTGAAGACAATGTACCTGGAACAAAATTACCACACTAACATAGGTGCAAAGTATTAAAAACTAGCTGCGCCCCGCGGCTTCATCCGCGTAAGTCTCGATCCCGAGGGAATATCGGGATAAAAAGTGTCATATGTCCTTTTCCAGGTCATGTTCTACCCGTGTCCTAATTTCATCCAAATCCGTGCAGCCGTTTTAGCGAGAAAGCGTAACAAACAAACTCACATTCGAATTTATAATATTAGTTAGGATTAAGGAATGACAGATAAATTGTGTTGATAGATACTCACTTATTATTATATTTACAAATATTGATATTTCCTAGGAAAAATATTAGCCATTGCAAGGTGCGATGCCATTTGCTTATGTTGCGTTTTAAGTAATATTTATAGTATAATTTTTAATAATAATATTTGATTCGTTTTTTCTCTTCATAATCCACACTATTCCAACGACCGGCCAATGGATAACACAATGAGACGTCGACAGATCGCGTCTCGGGCCAAAGAAAAAGCGAAAAAAGCGAAAAAAAGCGCCTGCTAGGAAATATCTTTCATCTTGTAATTATTTTTATCCTTTTAGCGAAATAAAGATAAAGAAAAAAAAGACGAACATATAATCAGTTTGTCTAATTCACTCGCTGGACTATTGTCGTACGGCTATTGTGCTCATTTTTTAATGAAAATACCTTATTGTTTTTGATTTTCGTATCGCGCGTGCTGTTGGCACGAAAGAGGGTGAGTTTCATCAGACATCTTTGTTTAAGATTTATGATCTTGGGTATAGATTGGTAATATAATGGACTGTATTAGAATGTTCAGCCACAAAAGAGATGAACATGCAGCTGCTGGTGCTGCTGAGATGAGAATGCTAAGAGGGATTTGTGATACTAAGATTTGTCCAATTATAAAGCGGCAATCGTGCGCTGCGACTGCCGCGCGCGAACGCTTCTCTCTACCGGCCGCGCACTAACATTTTTACCTAACTAGAGCGCGGAAGAAATGAGTCCTGCAAACGCCGCGTGTTACTGCCGCGCTTTTGCCAGTCAATGTTTGGACACACGTTTATGGATAGAATAAGAAATGAGTATAATATATCTATCAGGAAGCCTGAAAGTGGCACCGTTGACTGAAATGTTGTTTTGAAATTGGTTGTTATTATATGAGCATGCGTTGCAGAGAGGAATGAGGAAAATTTAGTAAGGCATGTATGAATGAGATGGCTATAAGACTAGGGGAAGTCCAAAGAAACGATGGATGGACTCTGTGAAAGATGACATTGCTAGAAAGGGAGTGACTCAGATGACGACTAATAGTATGGAGTAAGGAAGAATAATCATGTTGCACTGACCCTAAATAAATTGGAATAAGATCAAGACAATAATTTTCATTTAAATAGTCTTTACAACTCTTTAACTTTCAAACTCTTTTCAACAAATATTTTTTTAAATAAAAATTATTATCTTGCAAACGTTTATCAATTACTTAACCAGAGTTGCTCAACTTTTCACAAATTAACGTCTAAAACCATAAAGAGTTTCAACTTTGAACCCACCGCGCATACACTTTTCCATAATACGAAATACCACGATTCCATTCACAAAAATGCTATAAACCATGTCTACACTTGAGGATCTAAAACCGACACATCAAAGGTCCGAGGAGTAATTAGCACTTTTATAAAAACCCCTTTTAGAACAAATAGCGGAGTTCCGTTAATCCCGGAGACAGGTAGGCCCGCATTAAACTTGTGTCCTACCCCTTACTTTCTCTGGTCATTACAGGCTGTCAAAGAGTATGTAGATGTATGGATGCGATACACAGAAATGTTCGAAATTATAATAGAATATTGTTTATTGTTTTGTATGTGGTTATTAAATACAATTGACCATACTTATGAATTTCCTTTATCTTTTCTTTTCAAGATATGAGACAGGCCAAACCAAATTTAAATAGATTATTTGAAAGATGAATAAGTATGGCTGAAAAAAGTTGACTCTGTGATATGCAAGGAAAATTTATTATAAACCTGCAACTGTCACTAACGAGACACAACAGAATTTTAATTGTTATCGCGGGCCTTTAAAAGGCCTATCAACAGTTGAGCGGTTGGTGCGTCGGCCCCAAATAAATTCAGGTAAAAAAGCAAGAGAAATCCATGTCTTATTCCTATCGCCATTATCCGTACACAACTTTAAACTCCGGACTGTTATAGCCTTACCTTGTGGCCAAGAGCTACACATCTTGCTACAGCAACTGCGAGGAAAACAAATGAAAGAAGTTTTTTACAGCATGGCACGATCGAGTCACCACGACGCGTCTTGCAGAGCGACGGACAGAAACAAGTGACGCGCGCACGTGTCGTTTGACGCAAGTTGGAGTCTACATGTAGGAATCTCTCTTATGACATGAGACTTGCACCATAACTAGCAAAATGTAAATGTACTGGAGGTTGGGGTTACTCCTTTAGAAAATTCAGGCGTGATGTTAAAGTGCCTGCTACACGGTTGCCAACCGCGTCCCCGACAGTTGTGACCTTTGCTGGCGACCGGCATAGCTGTTTCAAATTTGGTAGTACAACCATCATCTAAACGGTTGTAAACCACCAAGGTTACCTCTATCTGGCGAACGTGTAGCAGGCACTTAAGATTACATAATTAGATTGTATGACATAATTCGTTTATTCTGTCATTCTTATTTGTGTCACTAACTCTGTAAAACTTTATTTCTTTTAAAATCATCCAAAAGCAGAGATCTGTCGTATCTACATTTTAATCTATAATCGAACCGAGCCCACCGGTCATCTTAATCAACCCTTCAAAGGACAATCGGTCCACTTGACCCCCGAGGGATCGGGACCCAAATCGCCAAACTAATTATTGTTATAAACCATTATTAGTGTATTAACTGAGCTCAATTATTTATGTTTTCATTAGGTACCGAATTTTGTGGGTTACAAGTTTCTTAGTAAAGATGCGGTAGATATGGATGGGTTGAGTGGTTTAGAGAACAATAAGCAATATCTACTTACATAGTGGATATCGCATTGATTTTTTAGACAATTATATAAATAGATGGGATAATAATGTTGTGAGGAAAGTTTTATTGTTGTATGATTATGGATGGCTATAAGAGTAGGGGAAGGCCAAAAAAACGATGGATGAACGTAGTGAAAGGTGGAATGGATAGAAAGGGGGAACTATGACTATCGAGATGACGACTAAAGCTTGATTCACACATATCAGTGAAGCCACAGTTCCGGCACAGTGCAAAATATTATTTCATACATTCTTTTCTTCAAATATTCTTTCCCAACTATTTTGGGGTCGGCTTCCAGTCTAAGAAGCAGCTGCCAGACCAGTATTTTACATGGAGCGACTGTCTATCTGACCTCCACAACCCAGTAACGGAGTAATACGATACCCCTTGGTAAGACTTTCGGGCTTCTGACGACCCGTAACGACTGTCAAAGATCCACGAATGACAGCCGGGACCAACGGCTTAACGTGCTTTCCGAGCCACGGAGGAGTCTCGGTATGTAAAGATGGTCACCCATCCACAGACCAATCCCGTCAAGCGTAGCTTAACCTAATGGATCGACCCGTGCGGCTGTTAATTACTTAGCCACGAGATTCAAGTGCCTTACAAATAGTATAATTAAATGCATTATATGACTTTGACTGTAATGCAGTCTTTAAACATTTGGAATAATTGTACCCGTCAAATAGCTACGTGGTACCTAGATCCACGCGAGACATAATGGAAATTTTATTGTGTCTGTGATTGCAGCATACGAGTTGCCATCTCAAAGACATTATTTTTAGTATATCTCTATATAAATAGAAATGAGATGCTGTTCGTTGGGAAGCGCCTCACTTGAGGCATTTTTTCCTGCTATAATTTATAGTCAGAATATTTTTTTTATGGAAACAAAAATTGGAAAAGTTTCCCGGAACATTTTCAAATTCGGGAAAAACTGAACGTCCTTTTTTCTTTGGGTTTTTTGCATTGCTTTCATGCATTAGTTACTAGGGGGCCTACCACCACCGCTTACAGCAGTATTATTTTAATATTACTTCGTGGGGGAAAGAGATGGAGCTATACGTCCTGTAGAGCTTCATCTCTTTCCTACACTGAAGTCCTCCAGTTCAAACATGCACAATTTCCTACAATAAACAATCACATTAACAGTCCCGTCTGTCATTTGTAGATCTTTGACAGTCGTTACGGGTCGTCAGAAGCCTGAAAGTCTGACAACCAGTCTTCAAAATGGGTATCGTATTACCCAGTTACTGGGTTGTGGAGGTCAGATAGGCAGTCGCTCCATGTAAAATACTGGTATTCAGCTGCATCCGGTGAGACTGGAAGCCGACCCCAACATAGTTGGGAAAAGGCTAGGCAGATTGATTGAACAATGATATTAACATCATCGCAGAAGATTTAAACAATACTCGGACAATAATCTTATATAGCCCAAGATTTCATCCCCTACTCACATTATATTGTAGCCTACAGTACTTAGGGGCACAGTTAATGGTTATTTGTAAGGCCCGAGTGGCGGTCGATCGTGAGAGCTCGATTTGTTACTATACTATTACTACTGTAGTTTACAATGACCAAGTGTTAGTACAGATATAGTGTAGTTGATGAGAATGGGAAAAATAAACTTTTTTTAAAAATAGTTTATATATGCTGAACGCGTTCAATTTCATTGGGGAAATCCGCAGTAAAAGATAAGTGAAACCAAATTTTTAAACTTAGTCCCAGTTTGGGTACATTGGTGCAGATTCTGTTATTCAAAGTTCAGTGCATCTTTTTCTTTCTATTTCATTAAGAAAAGGACAGGAGATACATTTTTCAGTTATATTTTAAATTAATCAGCGCCTGTCACTACTCCACACAAGTTTAGACGTGATTAAAAACTTGCCTTCTAAAATTACGTCAATTTACGTCAGGCGCTGATAAACAGGACTAAATTAAAATGATTTTTTCCTAAAATGTTACTACCTAGGTTGGTAATTTTTTATGTAAAGTTAAGAAATAAAACCATTATGTAAGGAAAAATAAGTAAAACAGACATTTTAAACTTTAACGTTGCTACCTTTTTGTATTTTTTTTTCCATATTTAACAACGGTTTGTTTGCGCATTAATAAGAATTACTTTTCCATTCTTTATTTTAGAAAATGCAGATCTTTTGCCCTTTTCCTTTGACGATAGTGAACGAAATCTTTTCAGACCTAAAAGTCGATCGAATCCAGTCGAGGTGACCATCGTTATTATTTCTAAGTGGTATCGTTTTTCATTACCGATGCACGTGTAATAATGATAGTCTTCCAGGCCAAATTTGAGCCATGGCGGCGAATCTCAGTGGAGACTTTCCTCGGCGCGGGAGACATAATAGTGCACAATTAGTGTGTGCGCAGACACAGGTGCACCCTCTCTTGCGGGAAAGTCCGAAAGGGATACCGGGACCTTGGCAACAGGCAACTTAAGGAACACGGGTGGATTTTAGTCAGTAAAAGTCTGACACGCCCTTCCGCTCCGCCCAGAGCGGAAGAAGTCATTTGAAGATTTCCCAATCTCAAAAAAAAAAAAAAGGTGCACTCTCTCTTCCCTCGCCCTCGAAGTCCGATGGGACGGCATTCCGACACGACCGGAGAGAGATCAGGCGCAGGACCAATGGCTTAGCGTGATTATCGAGACCGCCAATTTCTAAGCTCCGAGTTGTTACTGAGAAATTCCTAATGGAAAAACTAACGGGTCAGTCAACGTAGTATGTACGTTCATGTCCGAGTGCGTTCTCGTAAACCGGAGGGCGGAGAGTGACCCTTTCGGTTTAGTGTCGCGCCGATATCTTTACGATATCCGACCTCTGATGAACTGACCTACAGGGGGACGGATTGTTTCGGCAAAAACAACTAGTTTTTACGCATCTATAAATTAAACTCGCTTTTTGTGTGTTTGTGTGACCGCGTTGTTCTTTAAAACTACCCAACGGATTCTGATTCTGTTTTCACCATCATTTAGAAAATTTTACGACATGGTTGGCGCAGTGGCTGAGCGATGGACTGCTGCGCAACGTGTCGCGGGTTCGATTCCCGCACGGAACAAATATTTGTATGATCTGCAAGTAGTTGTTCCGGGTCTGGGTGTTAGTGTATGTGAGTTTTCTATGTTTGTAAACGCACCCACGATACAGGAAGAAATTCTTAGTGTGGGGCAACGTTTTAAAAAAAAAAAAAAAAGTAATATTCCGGCAGGTTTGTCTTTTTTATGTTAATATTAAACTAAAACTAAAAGGACTAACTAACTATACCAATAAATATAAGTCACCCAATGTAAATGTATATATTTTACCTAATAAAAATATTAAACTAATTATAATTAAGAAATCTCGATATTTTGTCAAGTCGTGAAAATCATGTGAAGCAGGGGCGTGTCGCTAGTAATTTACAAAACAAATAAGTACACAGTTTGACCGTATTTCATTTATTATTTTTTTATTCATTTATTTTGATAGTAGGTACTCATGATATTGAACAACCTCTACTACCATTGTATTGGTAATATCTAAAAATAAATGAGTTATTCGTTTTGAATATGATAGCATATAGGGTGGACTGTCCTTATTTGCGACACTGCTGTAACAGACAAGTTACATATAGTGTCGCACATAAGAGACTATTGTAATGATAATGTTGGTTGTATAATAAATTTGAATATTTTGTATGTATTTTGATTATTTTGTATTATTATTATTATTTTGTATGATGATTTCTGATATGGGTTAAAGTAGGTACCTGAAATAAATGATTTTAATTTTTTTTTTTTTTTTTAATTACCTACTACTACTCATGATCACTATTTCATAATCCATCGATTTTTTTTTCTAATAGATATTATTTATATACTCTTATTTGGAAGCACAAAAAGCTACACAACATTATAAGTAATAACTTCTTACATGTCAAATCTTATAAAACAAAAAAAAAACCAACGGCTATCGATTTAGTCCCTCAATACGCCATGCACCACAAATTCAAAGACATTAGTCGTAGTCCGGCCCTGTCCAGCCAATGGGCCGTACACGACCGAATTTAATCGTGTTCGGACAACTGGCCGGGCCGAGTGGAAACTGTTTAATGTGAAAACTAGCCAGTGTGCACCGCCCCTTAGACTTATGATGATGGCTTAGTGGGGATATGCCTTTCAAACTCAAACTCAAAGCATTTATTTCAATTAAACCATTTACAGGCACTTTTGAATTGTCAAGGAGTCGGTCAGTCAGAAATATGAAGCTAGTTCCCCATTCCAAAGCGTAGTAGGTACCTATGGAGAAGAACGGGCAAGAAACTCCACGGACACTCTTTTAAATAAAAAAATTGATACGAAAATATAAACGATACTTTCTGTGACGTGTTGACCAACGACTATGAAGAACATCGGTTCTTCACAGTAGAAGAAACTATGGTGTGACACATCGAAATCAGGTACTAATTGACACCATAGTTTCATAATATATATATATTTTTTTTAAACAAAAGGTTTTTACAATTCACATTTGAGTGTTAACACTGGAAGAGCCCTAGAAGGACATTATTGTGACCTTATTGGTGATGTTCTTCAGAAATGTCAGGTGCGTAGTAGGTACTTGCAACGGAGACGGGACAATAGGGAATATGCATGTATTTTTTTAATATTTTTATTCGATAGTTTACATCGTCAAATAATAGTTAAAAAAAATTCGACGGCAAAAAAGCAATTTAAAGTAGTTAAAAAAATGTTTAAAAATATCCAACCGATCCGGGCTATTTAAACGCCCTCCATTTGGCTGGCGCTTGGTGTGGTGACGTCACAGTTCGTGAAAACAGACAAGCAACTGTCAAGTCAACGTCAAAAACTCCTTTTTCTATGAGCGTTTGACATTGACTTGACACTTGTTGATTGACTTGACATTGACATTTTGATTGTTATTCCGGATTGTTACGTCACATCCGCTCTTAGCCTTTTCAAGTATTTGAATTACCCACAGTTTTTTGGGACTTTTTAAAAATTAATTTCTCGCTCAAAAAGAAATTTTATTCAAAAATATTGATGGAGGCATAATTCTGAAGAAACATAGTTTATAGAAAAAAATATTTGACCCATATTTGAATCACATGCATATTCCCTATTCCCTTAATTTTAAAAACGTTCACTTTCGTATCTCATTCGCGATCTGTCAAAAAAACCATCAATTTACAGATGTATGAACGTCACAGGCGGATTCCCGGGTACCATAGGCGCGGTCTTGCGGACGGCAAGCAATGGGTAGCTCGCCGTCCGATAAAGACCAGGCCCGGGTCGATGGCGCGTCGTGTTCCACGCGCGCCTCAAAGAGATGTCAGCACAGTTGGCGGGGTCCGGTGCCTGCCAGGGTTGCGGGAAAGTCCGAAAGGGGTATCCAAAACCTTGGCAACAGGCAACTGAAGGAACACGGGTGGGTTTTAGTCATTAAAATTCTGACACGCCCTTCAGCTCCGCCCAGAGCGGGAGAAGTCATTTGATGATTTCCCACCCTAAAAAAAGATTTATAAACGTAAACGAAGCAAAAGGAGTTTGTAAGGATCGTAGCAGGTGGCGAGTATGAGGGTGAAACCGCGGACCGCAGCTAGTCTTCTATAACTTACGTTAAATGTAACCTATGTCCACTCAAAACTATCGTATCGTTAGCCATTACAAACACGAAATTACAGTGGGAACAAATAAGTCTTAGTGAGGGTCGCAGGTTCGATCACCGGTTGTGTATATGTTGACTTTTGATTGCTCTGTTTTAATGGGTGTCCGTGAATCAAGCCCCATGCTTGTGAGGTTTTCATGTGAGTATATTTTTACTAACTTCATTCAGTGCCTTGCGTTCTGCAAGGCACTGAATGAAGTTAGTCATAACCTCAGTATGTAGGTTCTACCACTAGTTTTAATTCAATTAAATGACCAAAGTCAATTCAATTCAATTCAAACTTTATTTGTCATGTGACAGCCATGAACCCGCACTGGGTCACAGTCGCTCCATGTAAAATACTGGTATTCAGCTGCATCCGGTCAGACTGGAAGCCGACCCCAACAGAGTTGGGAAAGTCTGACAACTAGTCTTAGACTAGTTGTCAGACTTTCGGGCTTCTGACGACCCGTAACGACTGTCAAAGATCCTCGAATGACAGCCAGGACCAACGGCTTAACGTGCTTTCCGAGGCACGGAGAAGTCTCGATATGTAAAGATGTTCACCCATCCACGGACCAGCCCCGGCAAGCGTAGCTTAACCTGATGGATCGACCCGTGCGGCTGTTATTACTTAGCCACGAGCTCCTCACGCATACACACACACACTTACTTGACTTTCATCAATTCAGCTGAAAGACAGTGCTGGACATAGGCCTCCCCCAAATATCGCCACTGTGACCGGTTCCGTGCTTCTGGCACCCAGTAGGTTCCAATTGGGCCTAATTATGCTAAATGACCAATTAGTACAATAGACAATATTCAACATAGTCTGTGATGGCATCTACAACGCCGCATGCGAACCACGCGTCGAAATGACGTCACACAAAATTCTGCATCGCGCAAGCAGTATTTACCGCGCGACTGGCATTTATAACGTCAAACAAAACAGAGACGGCGACGATAATTACACATTCATTATTGGAACGCACCCAATTTGGGGCCGTTAATCAACAATCCAACACAAAGAGATCCACACAAAAAGGGGTTGTTTGTTAAATCAAGTCTTACAGATAAAAAAAAGACAATCACGTTCCTCCGTCCCCCTTTGTCCCTTTTATTTTTTCTTAATTTCAACTTGATCCCAATCAGGAGTAAATTATAATGGTGAGTTGACTAGAAGAATGTTCTGTTGTATTGTCTCTGGGCCTGCTTTTTTTCTTTGGTCTTTGGAGATCATCGGTATTTGTATAGAGCAGGTTTTTTTTTTCGATTTTTTTGGTGTTCATTTTAGTATTGGGCAGGCATAAATCTTTAAAACTATTCTGTGAGTGAATAACCCAATACCTACCGTATTGAAGGTTGGGTTGCGAGAAAGTCCGAAAGGGATACAGGCAACTGAAGGAACATGGGTGGGTTTTAGTCAGTAAAAGTCTGACACGCCCTCGATGATATCCCACACTCAAAAAAATAAATAAGATTATTGACGGTACAAATGGATAGGTTACAGTAATTTAATTCATTCTAATAATACTAATAAAAATTAATTGATACAAAACATGATGTTTATAATTTTTTTTTTTTGGCCTAAACTACGAGTACCTACCCTCTTAAATCGGTTTAAGAACGAACCAAACAATAAAAACATTGCATAATTATCGTTTCATATTTTGTCACACTAAAATCTTCAAAAAACATACCACCAAACAACTTAACAAAATAAATAAAATATCAAGAAAAAAATTCTTTGCCGCGACTTCGTTTCCTCGCTCGAAGTTAAATTAACTTTTTTTTTCGCCTTTTTTTGTTTATCGGCAGCCATCTTAACCCCTTCCTTTGCTATATCGGCAACAGAATTGTCAAAGATGAGAGCAATGAACGTCGTTTTTAAATTGAATTTGTTATCGAGATGCCAATTTAGGGTTAACGATTCGATTACGCTCGAAAAAGTGTTATTTTTATCAAAAGTCGCGCCTCTAATGCTTCGAGTTGAGAAACAAGATGGCTGCCATTTTGGCGGGAATTTCCGTTCCATGGTTGAAATGACAGGTTATGTTTGATGATTTGACGTTTCCTAAGTGTAAAGGGTTGTTTTTGTTTTTAAACTTAATTCACTTTGTTTTATTTAGGTTTTTAAACGAGGCAAGAATGCTAAGGACTATTAAGAACCATCTTTTCTTCACTCGGATCAGTATTAATTACGAAAATATATAGTAAATGCGACTTAGAGAAAAAAATGAAGGAAAATTGTGATTTTTAATAATTGTTCTTTTTTACATTTTCTTTACACAAACATAACTGAGTTCTCCGGCCCGGTTTTACTTATTTTTAACCCCTATTTCTCCATGTTAGTCTCAATCATAAATATGCCGTTATCTTCTTTAATTATACCCCATAAAAACCAACACAATATAATATATAACTAACAACAAATTGCATCTTTCAAGTACCCTTCGAAACCGCTCGTTCTTGCACCATTAGGTACTGGAAAACTGAAGTTAAATCCTTTAAAAAACATTATGTTTTCCGTACCATAAACACTAAACAATGCTCTCTGGTTCTCGTATTAATTAGCTGTGGCATACTAGAGGTGCACTCCACTAGAGGGGTGCTAACTGTTCGTCAGTTTGCTAATTGAAGTCTTCGTGACGAATCGCCGACATACAATACAATAATTACAATGTGCAGACATTTTTTGTAGATCGTTTTGTTATCCAGTGAATTCTAAAGGTTCACTCTTCTGGTGATGTTGTAAATAAATAGGTATGTAAGGGATGTTCGTCCTATTTTAAAAAAAGAACGATTTTTCCACATTTTAAAACGATACATTGCACACCCATATTTTTATAAACACTTAGTTAATGTATTTATTTTATTTCTTATTTTGTTATTGATCACTCAGTATGTGCTGCACTGATTGACGTCATGACGTCAACGCCGGCTGTCGCTGAAAACCACCGCTGGGGCTCTGTCTCACATAGGGTCGCAGCACTATTCTGAGTGGTGGCCGTTTTGCGTGGATGTGACGCATATTTCCCCGAAACTTTTTATTTGCGTATATTTGTCCTTTCTTAGCGTGATGTTTGCCGCAAATAAACGTATTTTCTTACATCTTTACATACATTCACATACTACGTATTTCTGAGATTTGTGGCATGCGCTTTTAGACAATTATAAATATAAAATATATTTTTAAATACCCAGTATATTTAAGGTCCATCAACAAAGAGTTCAGGATAAATCTAAGAGACAAAATCATAATCTCTGATACCCAGTTTTCTGTGCCATCTAATAGTTGTTTACCACCTAAAATATCAATTTGCCCGCCAACCCGAGAAAAATGTCTACCTCTATTTTTCCTATCTCCCTATCTCGAACTCACCAAGATACATAACAGAACAGAAATGATAAAATTCAAAATTTGTCACGCCAAAAATTATGCCGAAACATTTGAGCCAGAAAATACAGGCTTATTACTCAAAAACGCCGATCCCCGATCCAGTTTTTGGAAGACGTCAACTATTCGACCGCTGAGCGTCTTATCCGAGGCGTATTTGAATAATTTTTACATTTAAAATCATTCGCTACGACAACATCCAAAGGGTAACCACTCTGAATCGCGACCATTGCCACGAGATAAGGAGAAAACTCGATGGAGCGGTGCAAGGGAGACGCGATCGAGGGAAAACGGAATAGGGACGTCATTGATAACTTAGTTATTATTGGTTCGATAGTTGCTTTTTTTATATATCACTCAGTAAATAAGGCAAGAACGGTGAAAGTAAATATTCCAAGGTAAAGTTTTGAAGACTTAATTATTTTGACAGGTTTTATTATTAAACCTAGTTCACGAACTTATTATATTTACTCTCTAGCTCTTACTTAATTCCGTACGCAAAATACGTGCTTTCACGTGGAGTTGAGGACACAGCCCGTATCATATACCTATACCTATACAACATTATTTTTTGTTTATGTTAAACCCGAAAAAGGGTCATTGTACTAAATTTGTTCAAAATGATGATTTTGAACAACTTTTTCGAGACCAATTATGAAATCGCGAAAAAAATATCAGCTGTTCAGTTCACTTGTGTTCACTTAAATCGACAAAATGTATGGAACAGCTGTTTTTTTTTAAATTGATATAAATATAGTCGCGGTTTGTGCACCATCTCTTCCTACCAATTTGCACGCCACGATAAAACATTTCTGTATTTAATATCTTGCATGCAATGTATGTACACCATTATTATAAAAATAAATAAACTTACTTACTTACTGACTTACTATCACCTCGGGGTCTTTTCAATAAAAATCGCGTTCCTCTCAACTCTTGCGCCGCTTAACAAATAAATTCCGAGTGATTCTTTTAATACGGATTTTAAGCAGATTTTCTGTGGAATAAGTAAAAACGAATCCGTCACTCCAGCTAAAGGTTTAACTCCGCTCCGTGAATATTTATAAGTTTTTCTATTATTTTATATTAAGCGTCTTCGGGGGATTCCACCAGCTTTTATTTTAATCGTTCTATAGATTAATTTTAATTTCACTTATTTAAATAAGCCTCTTTTGGAATATTTCCATTTGTTGTAATGAAATGATTTTGTATGGCTCCTTTTTTTTGCAAACGGCTTTTTTTTAAACTTGTTTCGCAAATAATAGTTTACTTAGGTGATGATCCACATGAACTTTTCTGCTCATAGACGTTTTTACAAGGAGTTTACCCATAATTTGGACTTTATCGTAGTCATAAGAAAAATTAAAAAAAAATATAATGTTACATTGATTTCAACGCCAATAATAAATACAGTATAACATGCTACTTTATGCTCACCTGTGACAATAAAATAATAATCAAGTAAAAGAGAAAACACTAGTAAATTAACGGCACAAATAAACAGCCTTTATAGAATTCATTAAAATAATGTACGAATGTAGAAGTAATGATAATTTATTGGAGAAAATACTAATTCAAAATTAATTGACACTTTTAACACATATTTATTGTAAGAAAATCAAAACAGAAAATACATTTATGACGCAATGCAACACAAAAAAAAAACAAAATTATGGATTTGGTTGATTTTGATATAGATGTCATAAAATCTGCTAATTAATTGCAAAATACAGCAGCCTACAAACGAGGCGACCTAAATCCGTAGACTTACAAATTCAGGCAGTTGCCCAGCCTAACATCAAATTACAAAATCTAATGAACAAACAAGATAATGTTACAACTAGCGCACTATTTAGTGCCAACACTGCCTCCGCGGGGTTGCCGCTGAAAACCTTTTAATATCAAATGAACTCAAAATTGGTACATGTCAAACGGTATTATTAGGTGGAAGTTTCAAGAGTGGATGGTATCTGTGGAGACTATCACGTACCTACACAGGTACGTGATAGTCTCCACAGATACAAGTTTAGCTGAAGTTTTTCTAAAACTTGATCTGTCAATATTAACTGACGGTAAATGTATTTGATATTTTTTTATTTGATAATCGTAAGTTTCATTCCTGTTATAACTAACTAGTTGCGCCCCGCGATTTCACCCGCGTAAGTCTCGATCGCGTAGGAATATCGAGATAAAAAGTCATGGTCTATCTATGTGCCAAATTTCATCCAAATCTGTTCAGCCGTTTTTGCGTGAAAGCGTAACAAAACAAATAAAGAAACATACTCACTTTTATTATTAGAATTAAATCAACAGATAACTTGGTTCCATTATTGATTGTTCATTTGATCAGTTTATCAATTAATACGACATTCGGACACGCTTTCAGAACCATTTTTGTTGCTTTTTGGAAGTTGCTTAGAATGGTCCACTTTCTACAGCCAGCAGGATTCAGATTTTTATTTATCTTCTTTAAAATTTCTTCTTTCCCACAAATAAATATACAAAGTCGGTATCAACAACTCTATATCACACCACGAACATCCTACGCTAAATAATGATGGTAGCGCGCGTATGATTACGTATTAGAGCGACGCGACTAGTTTCGTTCGTTGCGCTGCAACATTCATGTATCGACGTGTGTTGCCAGCCTTATGAGCTCCCGTTATGTGCTAGTTTTGATTAGGTTTGCTAATTTTGTGGTACTTATTCAGAGGATCTGGATTTTTTAAATATTATTCCGGTTTTTATTTTTCATAAAAATAATATTCTATTAATTCTTTCTTTTTGATTTAATTAAATATTTTGGGTGTATTAATCTAATATAATATATAAATATAATATAAGTTTCAAGCTAAGTCAATATTTAGGTACCAACAAATTATTAATAGTATACCGTAATCGTACCTCACAGTAAATTAAACCATAAGATTGTATAAAAAATATTATGACGTATTATTATTACATACATAGCTTGTGTAAATATTATTATAAATATATTATTTTACATCCAATATCGACATCTTGATAACTATATAGTGATGGTGAAACCTTTTAGGATATCGGATATAAAAGTTCCGCTCATCACCAACAAAATTAAACAAACAAACATCGAAACCAGTTTCCTTGCAATAAATCCAGTCACAAGCAAAGTAATAATTGCAATTATAATTATACATATACACGCCGACGTGACGACGCGGCATAATGCGTTATACAGTTTTGAAAATTTGATAACTTTACAAATTCGTAGGTCGGTAGTACACGTTGGGGAAATCTGCGGGACTCATTATTGTTTCTAGTGAAGCCCTGGGAGGATGCGTTGACGGAACACTAATGCCACCTTTTCGGAGATGAAGTCCGAAGACTTGGATGTGGCAGTTTTGAAATTGAAGGAAAAATATATTGGGGCCACTTTTTTTTTGTTTCAGTTGATAAGCAACACAATTTTGAAAAATTTACATAAATAAAATTCATTTATTTCAGGTCCTTGACCCATATTAAATACAAAAACAATACACTTTGTATATTTAGTGTCACAATGTTGAATTACATAAGTTTTATAGTAGATAAAGCTATGATGATTATAATGAAATCGATTAATGGTAGGTTTAACAAAACGCAAAATAAAAATCAATTAAATAGGAAAATGAATGATTTAGGTAGTCTTCGAAAAGGATTTCGTAAAATATTATTAACATTTTTAATTTAAAAAAATATCATATTCAATTTAATATAATTTTACATAAATTATGACAACATAAATACGATAACGCTTTATAAAAAAAAACTCATTTTTTTCGCAAGAAGCTGTCTTACTTCTCAAGCATAAAATTCAACAAAGCCAAGTCTACGAAACCTCTACGCCGTAGCGTTCGTAGCTCGTAGCAAGAACGTAGCGAGTGGTCGAGTTATAAACTGGAGAGCCCTTAAGAGCGAAGTTCGAGATGGATTTTTGCTGTAACCGACTGCGCCTAATTGTGTAATGTTATTGAGAGAATATGTGTCAGCTTTCAGGAGTGGCTTCAGGGATATTTAAATTCATTAGGCAACCTTCTTATAGTACTTAATGGGGCATTATTGCCCCTCAGGACAGATGGTTTCTAAAAAGCCTAGAAACAGAAGTTGGGTCGTAATAAAATTAGTTGGTTCTGTGTTAATGGGCAGGTTGGCTGTTGGTTAAGTAGGTTAAAAATTTAGAGGATATTCGTTGCTTAGAAAATATAGTGAGTCAGTTTATGAACATAGGCAAGTTGCGAAATGTTCAGGTTTTCAAACTGTCCAGATATTTGTGTGTATGAATCATTATCTAAAGCCGATTTTTATGTCTTTCTACATAAGCCTCGTTTTTTTATTTATTTTTTTAAAAGCTTTTCCCAACTTTATTGGGGTCGGCTTCCAGTCTAAACGGATGCAGCTGAATACCAGTATTTTACATGGAGCGACTACCTATCTATTATTTATTAAACAATTATGATACTAAAATATACATTAAATATTAAAATTACACTAGACAATATATACATAACATAAAAGTAGATGAATCAGATGTTTAAGCATAAACTACTTTCCAAACGTTGAACTTCAACTTCTCATCCTCATTGAGCTCCTCCAGGTAATAGAAAAAGAAAGAAGGAAAATATATTTATTTAGCACAGACAGGGCACACAACACAACGTAACTACAAGTAAAAATGAAATGTTGCCACTACACAAAACGCATCACGGAGGATGATATTCTCGTTTACCCATTTCTTTTATTTATTTTTATTTTTTATATATTTTTTTTTTTTTTTTTTTTTATACTATTAGATGTTAAAACAGTGCGCTGTACCGGTACAGCGTTCTGATAATGGTTTGCCGCACCGATCGACGTCATTACGTCAGCGCCGGCTGTCGCTGAAAACCAGCGCTTTGGCTCTGTTTTGCATAGGGTCGCAGCATAATGCTGAGCGATAGCCGTTTTGCGTGGATGTGACGCATGTTTCCCCCAACCTTTTTTATTTATACTTTGTGGTTATTTTCTTTTTTTGTTTTTGCGTCATATTTACCGCAAATAAACGTATTTTCTTTCTTTCTTTCAAATAATTAAAAAAAAACAGCCAAGTGCGAGTCGGACTCGCGCACGAAGTGTTCCGTACCATCCATACTCATATTATTAATTCTACAGTAACTCTGTCTGTCTGTCTGTATGTTACCTTTTCACGCCTAAACCACTGAACGGATTTCGACATTTGGCAAGGAGATAGATGACATCATGGGGAAGGACATAAGCTACTTTTTATCGACATACCACGCGGGCGAAGTCGCGGGCGGAAGCTAATTATCTATAAATCCGGCAAATATATAAAAATCCGGCAAAATATTCACGTTTGTTGTACGGGAGCCCCTTAAATATTTATTTTATTTTGTTTTTTAGTATTCATTTGTTGTTATAGCAGCAAAAGAAATACATCATCTGTGAAAATTTCAACTGTCTAACTATAACGGTTCATGAGATACAGCCCGGTGACAGACGGACAGACAGATAGACAGACAGACGGACGGACAGCGGAGTCTTAGTAATAGGGTCCCATTTTACCCTTTGGGTACGGAATCCTAAAAAGGTAACAAATAAAAAGTGTAGGTACATAAAGTATTAAATTAAGAGAGTAGTGTACCTCGCGGCTGCGCCAAATAGGCCCAGTTCAGCAAAATGGCAGACAACTAGAGCCAGATACTGGTTTTCAACTGGACCTGAAGTATGAGGTGACGGATCTAAATCAGTTTTATTTATACTACAATATGGCGTGTGTTTATACAATATAATACTTAACATTTCGCAGAACAAATACCTAATTTAAATTTATACCCATCTTCACAAGTTACAAATAACGGTACTTATCAACAAACCCAATTGCAGTAACTGTGACACTCATCCAAACTTCCAAACATAACTCCATTTAAAAAAACAAAACTTCTTCCAAGAATTGCCATAAAAATTGTGAATTATTATCTAAAGATAAATAATATTGTATTTTATTGCTCTAGTAACACCTTGTGTCTTTTAAAGAGGAGAAGTTTTCAACATTAATAGGTCTTCCCGAGTTTGGGGGGATTAATAAAATGCGACTGCGACACTTCTTAATTAATAGCACTTTCTAAAGAAAACAATATCATTTTATTAGCATAACCTGTTAGGAGTAATGTACACTGGGTGGGATTTTATTATGACTGGCAACTTTGAGTTGGAAATAGATCAAACTCGGTTGTTTCATCTCTTTTTTTTTGTTTTTCTCATTATTTCCAGAAATCATCTCTTTTTTTTTGTTTTTCTCATTATTTCCAGAAATTACCAGATACAGGTATGAACGTCATCTACCTAGCCTTTTCCAAACTATGTTAGGGTCGGCTTCCAGTCTTTTTTTTTTTTTTTGATGGTCGGAAATCATCAAGTGACTTCTCCCGCTCTGGGTGGAGCGGAAGGGCGACTTTTACTGACTAAAACCCACCCGTGTTCTTTCAGTTGCCTGTTGCCAAGGTCCCGGTATCGCTTTCGGACTTTCCCGCAACCCTGGCAGGTCGGCTTCCAGTCTGGCCCCACGTGGGGTGCCAGTGTACCGATAGGACCCTCTCAGCCCTCTGCTAGCTCAGCTCAATTGAGGGAATCTCACCGGACAACGTTAGTTGGTTGATGGTAAAGCAATGAAGTAGACTGAAGATAATTGTTTATTGCACGTAGTAGAACAATACAACACTTAACATGATAATAGCAATATTATAATATATTATATAAACATTATATATTGACACACAGCACTTTAGAAGATTATAGCACAAGATTATAGGATTATGGCTATAATTACAGACGGCAACAAGCCTCGGCAAGGTCCTAAGGTGAAGTGACGACCAGACTGGAAAAAAGAGTGCATGGGAGTTTGTGGCGTTCTAAATTTGAATTGAAAATCGAATGGTGATGTGGCCAGCCATAAAAAGGATTGCCAGCAATAAATGATCGGATGAGTATGTAAGGGAAGGACCTCGTCACAACCAGATGCAGCTTGTCGTTCATCAATTTACGAAGATTTCACCAGAAATACCCAATCTGGAAATGTTACAATTTCTTAAGATTTCCAAACCCATAGTAATATTTTTTTTTCAAGTATTCCTTTAACGGCACTTTTACTGTCAAAATTAACAAGAAAAAAAAATAGAAACATCCGAATTGACAACATCCTCCTTTTAGAAGACGGTTAAAAATAGAATTGGTCCTAGGTGCCCTTCAAAATGTAGTTTCGTATGCAGAAGAATGGGTAAGACACTCCATAGTTACTCTTTTATGGTTAAAGAAATTTTATTTCTTGATAAAAAATTACAAAGATTTCACTTACTTGAGAAACTTTTTAAACTTACAATTGGTTATAAAATATACTCTTTTAAAATGTTTTACAATATTTTGCAGCGGCTCTTACCCCCAATGTAAAGGGATCTTAACACTAGCCTTAAATAAAGCCAGCGATGACAAGTTAAACAAAGTAGCAGAGTTGAGCAGTTAACGTTACTTTGTAAAGTTTTTTGTTAACTGTTGGTGTCTTTGCATTGATACATTATGCTATAATCTACACTTGTGCTTTATAATCTACCTGCTTATTAAGATCTGCTTTAAGTTACTGGGCCAGCCAGTACAATCAAGTTTAATTTAACTTTTTAAAAGACTGAAGTATTCCTTACTAGCTACCCGTGGCTTCGCCCGCGTGGTATGTCGATAAAAAGTAACCGATGTCCTTTCTTTAGTAGTTTTGGCGTGAAAGTGCGACAGACAGACAGAGTCACTTTCACATTTATAATATTAGTAAGAATTTATTCATTTTGACGATTTTCGACTGCATCATGGCGTACCATCATAGATAAAATGTTGTAAATACATTTTCACGGTAAATAACTAACAACCGAAAAGTAAATACATTTTCGGTTGTTACATTTTCACTTTAAAACGGCTGAATAGATTTGGAAGTTTGGCACATGACCTGGAATAGAACAGAGGATGGTTTTTATCCCGATATTCCCACGGGATCGAGACTTACGCGGGTGAAGCCGCGGGGCGCAGCTAGTGGTAATTAAATTGTCAATTCGTATGAAATAGTTTTATTGATCAGCTGGTATTTTCTGCAAAAACTTATGTGAAGTGAGATTGAAATAAGCTGTAATTCTACCCGATGCTAAGGAGTGACTTTTGACAGCTCAATTCTGCTGTGGTCTATAATTTCTCATGTCTATAGTTTTATTGACCTTCCACACAAATCAGTGGCCAAAAAAACACACAAACAATGACAGTGCTGCTTTAGTACGAAAACAAGTGCGTGTCGGACCACGCACAATGAAGGGTTCCGTAGTTGGAATGAATTTATTCCAAAAATAAACTTAACATTGTAGTTGAAAACATGTTGATTTTTTTATAGTTCCAAGGGACCGTAGACCTACGTATTCCATTAGTGTTAACTTGATACCTCCACGTGTTCTTGAGAAAAATGGTCATGACAGACTGACAAAGAGCCAACGGAGTGATCCTATAATACTCAATATCTTTATTGCTTATGTGTTCCATTTTTTCCTTATGAGGTACGGAACCATAAAAAAAAATGTGTTGTGCTATGGTGCCATCAAATGTACCTTAATAGGTAAGTTAAACCGTCACCAACAAACTTCGAACAAAAATTAAAATTCACAATAAAGTCACAACAAACGGACATAATAACTCAGAAGTATTTAAATTAACGAAATCAAAGTTTTAGACGTTGATAACTATAATTTTGTATTAACATAAAACAACACTTAGAATTCGCCCCGTCTCCATCTTAAAGTTTATTAGGAGATATTCCTGTGATAACTTGGAGAAATATAAATAAAATGACAATAGAATAATTGCCTAACACAAACATTCGAGGGTTGGGGGTTGGTTAACCCTTTTGTTGCGTGGCGGCTTTCCAACTGACAACACTGTGTCTTTGTGTGTTTGAAATTAGTATAATAAGTATAATAATCTTAATCGCTTTTTATTCGGATAAAACGTTTGCTTTTACTAACCAAAAAATATAATTTGAAAGCGTGCATTTTACCTTCACATGTACTTAATGTGACGGCAAAATGCACCCTCTCAAATTATATTTTGGGTTATTAAAAGTAAAAGTTTTGATGAACTTTAAAACTTCTAATAACATTTTTTTTTTTACTTTGACTCGCCGTACCTATGACTTTTACTAACAATTTTTTTTTTACTTTTACTCGCTATGAGTTGACTTTTACTAACAATTACTTTTTCCGATTTTTTTTAATTGTTTTAAGAATCTCGTTACTATTAAAACGCATAAGCTTACGTGTTTTTTTCCATGGCAGAATGCTGCATGCTATGTTTATTCATCTGGTCATATACACGCATGGAGCGACTGCCTATCTGACCTCAACAACTGTCACTAGGTAACACGATACCCCTTGGTAAGACTGGTTGTCAGACTTTTGGGATTCTGACTAACCGTTCCTACCGACTGTGAAAGATCTACGAAGGAGAGCCAGGACCAATGGCATAACGTGCTTTCCGAGACACGGATCTCGACATCCAATGTATGGTCACCCATTCATGACCCGTGGCAAGCGTAGATTGACCCGGGCATGAGTCCATTCAAAGAATAATTATTGATAGGTATCTTCAACACAATTCATTCGTTTTTCAACATAAAAATCACCTTGATATACAGCAAACAGGTCTTCATTCAATAACCAACATTATGTTTCGCAAATAAAGTTCATTTTAGCAAGTGATATAATTTTGCACAGTATTAGGGGAATCTTGAAGGTGGCAATAAAGTGTTGTTATGCAAATAATGATACCGAAGGTATCGCCTTCTGGTAATCAATATTTTAATATCCATAGATACCCCGCGGTGGCTTCGAACTTAATTCCCTTGTTTTATTCAAGGAATAACTGGGGGCCTACCACCACCGCTTACAGCAGCAGTATTATTTTAGTCTTACTTCGTGGGGGAAAGAGATAGAATTATACGTCCTGTAGAGCTTCATCTCTTTCCTACACTGAAGTAATATTAAAATAATAGTGCTATAAGCGGTGGTGGTAGCCACCCCTGATGATAGGGTGAAAATATAGAATACTAGCTTCTTCTTTTTTTTTTGAGTCGATGGCAAAAGTAAAAATATTATATTACTAGCTGCTCCCCGTGGTTTCACCCGCATAAATAAGTCCCAATACCGTGGGAATATCGGGATAAAAAGTGTCCTATGTCCTTCTCCAGGTTATGATCTACCCTTGAAACTGAAACCGAACCATTTGGTATCATCCAAATCCGTTCAGCCGTTTTAGCGTGAAAACGTAACAAACAAACTTACTTTTGCTTTTATATTATTTTATACTAGCAGCGCCCCGCGGTTTCACCCGCATAAGTCTTGATCCCGTGGAAATAACGAGATAAAAAGTATCCTATGTGTTAATAAAGGTTATAAACTATCTGTGTGCCAAATTTCATCAAAATACGTTCAGTAGTTTTTGCGTGAAAGAGTAACAAACATCCATCCATCCATCCATCCATCTTCACAAACTTTCACGTTTATAATATTAGTAGGATGAGTTGAGCCCGGTAGTTGGCCATGCCAATGGCGGCTTCAGTGGCAATTTGTGGGTCCTCAGAAGTGGAGGTGTATGGACACTTTGGACATATGGCGCATGCTTGGGCAGGTTTAGAGTACTAGGTGTAGACCACCGATTCCTTCTTTTCCTAGTTCACGGTTCGATGCTCAGAGGGCCTAAACAAGTGACAATCGCTTCGAAAGCATTTTTTTATTTCTACAACGACTTTCAACAGGATTGAGATAAGTTTTTCGACTGCTTATGTCAGTGCATATATATTATATTTATCATACATTTTTGCCTTTTCCATCATCGTTATCGCTGATAGAATGTGATCGTTGTCGCTGAATTCTGTGTGAATGTGAATGATATATCATATATTTTTTCTCTTTGTTCCTCTCAATTAGAGCACCTGCCATCTAATCTCTTCACCACCCTTGGTTGACTGGTAGAGAATGCCTCAGGCATTAAGTCCGCCTTTGTACCTTTTTTTAGTGCGAAAAGTTTAAATAAATAAATGTCACTTTGTCTAGGGCCTCAGGTCGGGGAAAAATCGGTTTTCCCTCTAGAAATTTCTCGGTAGCAGCTCGGAATTCGTTGTTCAGAATGAATCGCGAGAGTTTACCGCGCAATTGACATATATACCAGATTCCAGTTGCCCGCCAGACACGAAATTAGTCTTCGAGTCTGGGTTTCTGCCTAGCCCTCTATTCCATGGGAAACACAACTTGCAAAATATACCTACAATAGGTGTTTTATAAATCTCTGCCTATCCCATACCGTGAGTAGATAGAGTATTCAATCTATCAAAGACTGCCTTCAATGGCTGCATGTTATTCACAGTGGTCATGAGACTACAGATGGTCATTCCGCGCCTTTCAGCTCTGGACAAATGTTGACCGACTCTGAGCGAATACCAATGGAAGAGTGTTTGAGAGGGATAGTTGACTTGCCATCTACTTACTAGCTCATTACTGTACAAGCTTTGGTTTTCTAAAAAGCGGTGCTGTTAAATACAGCAGTAAACTGAAATCTATTGAAAAGGTTAAAAGCCACAATCATTTTCATGACGACTTTCGTTTTTGGATGTTATATTCTGAAGGCACAACTTCTTATACCGAAATCCCACGATCCGCGATTTTGCGGACGGACATCGACGACGAGCCCGGACGACGGACCATGGGAAGGTGTACGTGCGGGGTATCGCAGACATCGGAAGTTCAAACGCTTTAAAGTTGGGGAGTGGGTGCCCGCTACTTCACAACTAAGTATCTACCAAGGCATGACGTCATGTAACATTTGAACTCAATGTATCGCTGTCATCTTTTGATTACGTAAAAAAAGAAAAAAATACGTGCCCAATATTTAAATAATCTATGTGATGGACAAATATCATCCCTAATATAATATGTTCCACCCCCTTCAATACGAAGAATCATGGTGTTTTAAATCTCCGTACTCATAAAACGGTGTCCACTAGTTCTAAGGCCTTTTTCAACTTACTGTGATACCAAAAGTCGCAATCGCGGCTTTGAATGCAATGAATGCACCCTTATTAGGCGGTGTTTACACTGACCGGCAGACGTTTCTTTCAATGCCATGCTCGGACGCTCATTTATAAAATAAAAGTCGCTTTCGTGTTTGTCTGTATGTCCGCGTTGTTTTTTTAAACCACGCAATAGATGAGGTTTTCACCATCGTTTAGAAAATGTATTCCGGAAGGTTTATGTGTATAATACGTTAGTATTAAAGTAACATATAACTAAGAAATGCCAAAGTTTTGTCAAGTCATAAAAACCGTGCGAAACAGGAGCGGGTCGCTAGTAATTTATAAAGTAACAAGTGTCTCCAAATAAACGTTATTCTTTCTTTCTTTCTTTTCTTTCAAGTTTGCCTTTTCAAAGCCAGTAAATCACCCAAGCAACTGGCCTACTATCTTATCTAAACGCACCTCCCCCATCCCGGGCATGTAATGATGTCCTATTGACTTGCCGGTCCGAGCATGGCATTGAAAGAAACGTCTTCCGGTCAGTGTAAACACCGCCTAATAAGGGTGCATTCATTGCATTCAAAGCCGCGATTGCGACTTTTGGTATCACAGTTGAAAAAGACCTTAGAAATAGTGGACACCGTTTTATGAGTGTGGAGATTAACGTCATGATTTTTCAAATTGAAGGGAATAGGGGTGGAACATAATTATATTACGGATGATGGCAAAAAATCATTTGTCCATCAGATAGATTATTTAAATATTGGACACGTATTTTTTTACTTAATCAAAAGATTACGGCGATACATGGAGTTCAAATGTGGCATGACGTCATGCTTTGGTAGATTTTATACTTAGTTGTGACGTCGCGAGCCCCCACTCCCCAACTTTAAAGCGTTACCTATATCTAAGTCATCATCTGCCTAGCCTTTTCCCAACTATGTTGGGGTAGGCTTCCAGTCTAACCGGATGCAGCTGAATATCAGTATTTTGCATGGAGCGACTGCCTATCTGACCTCCACAACCCAGTTACTGGGTATCATTAAAACCCCTTAATAAGACTGGTTGTTAATAACAAGTACATTAGACATATCCACATGGTCTCTGTTACATTAAAATTCTAACAGAATAGTATATAAGTGGCCAGAGGGCCTACCACCACCGCTTACAGCACTATTATTTTAATCTTACTTCGTGGCGGAAAGAGATGGCGCTATACGTCCTGTACAGCATCATCTCTTTCCTACACTGAAGTCTTATTAAAATAATACTGCTGTAAGCGGTGGTGGTAGGCCTCCTAATACAACCCGAACTTATCGTAGTGAAGTAGAAAAGTCTTTTCAATACTCAATACTCAATATCTTTATTGCTTTACCATAATGTGTACTTAGGTGGTAACTATATAATTTAGATCATTATGGACCCTGTAGGGCACAGCAAAAGGGTAGAAGAGAGGAAGCCCTGTTTTATGAGATCATTAAGTTCACAAAAAACTAAGCCACCAAATCGAGTACATCTTGTCTAAACGACAATAATAATCAAAGTCCGCAAACTACGTACCTAGTACCCTTACACAAGCAACAACTTACTTAATATGAGAGCTATGTAAGTTAGAGTCAATACTACAACCGGCAGATGATGAGCTTTGAGACACAGAAGAGATAGAAGATGGAATGCTAAACTGTTCGTACTCAGGCTGCTGTCAATAATTGCTATAAAACCGCCCATTGTATCACCCTTTTTGCACAGAGCGTGGCCATTATTAGGACACATCTGAAGAGATCGTGAGATCAAATCACATTATGAAACAACATTTTCGTTTCCTTTTCAAAACACGCAACTTTAACATGGCTCAACGTCGCTTTTGTGCAGTGTCTACGCTGCATAATTAATTATAATTATGTTCGAAGAATGCATTCGCTGACCAAACGCAAAATATAAGGTTCCTTTAAGTTACAACTTTGGCTGAATTAGTAACATACTAGATAAGTAACGGAGTTTGAAATATGTAGTCATTACCACGGACTTTTCTGACTGATATATGATTTTTATTTCTGGAAATTGGTTGAAATAAATTTCATTCTTTTTACACGTCAAAAATAAATAATGTTCTAAAACTAGACGAGTTCGGTGTTTCCTATTGGAGAAGACAATAATATACTCAGAGGGTTCTCTCCTTTAAAGTCCAGACATAATCTTGTTTAGGCCACACGATGTTACTATCGTGGACACATGATCTGAAATACTCCACTCACTTATTATTCTGTGTCCATATTACTTCACGATGATATAGCCGGGGAAACTTTCGATACGAAGCTATTGTGGAACACAAATATTGAAACTGAGCCTACGGAGTCGGACCACAGTTAGTTGAGCAACTGTTGCGCCACTATATTGGAAAGTTGGTAGTGGAGGTAAATATTTACTTGCACATATGTACCTTCACATAATCATACCTTATTACAAAACTATGTACACTGTACAGCCGAGGCCAAAAAATAATATTTTATTAGTATTCACTTAGCAAAACTCAAAAGCTATAGTTTCTCGTTGAGTAGGTACCTAGTAGAGTTGTACCAGCAGGCGTAGCATGAGCACCGTTTTGTCGACGGAAGAGTAGACAAAAATGACGTTTTCTGTAGGCAGTACGACGGCAGCAAAGTAGAAAGAGTCAACTGCACTTTTTACGAAATTTACACTTTTACATAATTCGACTCAGAATTCTTTGTTTTGTCATAGGATTTACCGGTTGTCAGTGTGATTTTGAGAGTAAGGATAGAAAACTTTCTTCCGAAACAGTCTACCAACAAATAGACCTAGACAAAGATCGTTAGAAATGAAAGACAAAGTGACAGATTGTAGAAGGATTTCTACGGTGCGGTGTCAAAATTGAAGAAACGAACTGTCACTTTGTGTACAAAAAGCTATGTCTATTCTTCGTAGAGATAGAAAGCGCCATGCTACGCCTGGAGCAAGTATCAGAAAGGTGTGGTACAGACAATAAAACTGAACAAGTTTGTCCATGGGACCAGCATCGTAATCGCGAAAAAATTATCAACTGTCCCATACAAAACTTTAATACTTACTCGACCCAAATGTATAGGACCTCCGATCAATATGATCGAAGTAGAGGATTTTTAAATATGAACACACCTTTTTACCGACTCCAAAAAAAGGGAGGAGGTTATCAATTCTTCTGTATTTTTTTAATGCTGTATACACTACGCGCTATTTAAACTACTTCATCATTAAACATTTGCGCGGTGCAAATATCTGTGATTATAAAAACAAGTCCCTGGCTGTCTTAAGATAGTCAATTGATTCAGGCGTGACTTTGCAGAAATCGGTTTGTATGTTGTGTTTGTGAATTACGGCTGTATTTAACGGCACCAAAATATAGAAAGCTTGTACAGTAATAAGCTAGTAAGTAAAATGCAAAAGACTTAGATACATTTAGAAACCTATTCCGCTTAACTCTTCTTCAAGAGTCATAAAAAACCCTGTAAGAAATCGACATGTGTTTCACCTCTCAACGAGGCATCCTCAGGATGACGATTGACCATTCGCAAACCAGAACACAACGTGTTGCTATACCTAGTTTTTATGACTCTTGAAGAATAGTTAAGCAGAATAATAATTTGATAATTTTCCCTTGTACATAATTATTATTATAGATATTTTAAGTCTTAGTTAAATATAAGCAGAATAGGTTACTAAATATATCTACGTCTATTGTATTTTTTCTGATTGTCTTGTAAAAAGCTGTCCCTCACATCTTACAAGGTTCCCCATCCCTGCATACCCCTAAATCTTGTCCAAACATACAAATTCATACATAATCCCTAATTAGCCACCACTAGAAACTTCGCCACCCCTGGATTGATTAGAGATCAAACAATAACCCTTGCGGCGCTCCTGTGAGCAACTATGTCCAAGTTGTACATTTTGAGTTTTGGGTGTAGGGTGACCATGGTTTAAATGATAAATGATGGTAAGATAAATTATTTATTTCTGGAAATAGGTCAAAAAACACTTTTACCCGTAACTATACTCCATTTGACATAATATTAGACATTTTAATAAACCTTTTTTACAGTCCGTTTAACCGATTTTGACTTGGTGAGTGAGCAAACACAGGAGATTTTTTCCACTTTCATATTCTACTGGTAATTAATTAATTTGGTTTCCAAGGCACGGGGTATCACACCGTCAACTTCCAAACTCCGGGCTGCTACTGGGTTTCAATCCAAGAACATTTTGCCCGACCTGGATATCTAACCCAAGAACAACTCAGCAGGCGGTTACGACCAAGAGACCAACGGGGCAGACGCCAAATAAACCAGTCATTAGGACATTCCCTCCTTACCGTAATCTACAGGCATACTACCCCAAGACAGGTCCAAAGGTGGAATATTTGCCGAGCAAGTTCCTGACCGTTGTTGACACTAACGATTTGTGCCTCACCATTGCTCTTACACGTTAGTTCGAGTTATTAACACTATCTAATTGATGTGTGCTTCAAGTTCAGGTGGCTGTGGTAGCAGTAACAGGGTTATGAACTTCTGAGGTAGGCATGTGGGCTCAAACGACCCGCGAGTACGTCCACGTGGATGTTTGTGAACATACTTAACTACACTGTGAATTAATTAATAAACTTATCATCAAACAGGACATGTCTGCCGCAAAAAAACAAAGTATGGATATACAAATAGCATAGAACAGCATCCTAATTGCCTAAAACACGATCAATCACACTCTGAATTATTTTGAAACAGATAGCTAATCCATTGCTTCATAAGTTCGCAAAAAAATCTGCTCATCAATATAAATAATTAGCTATTATTCTTATTCCTTCTCTGTCCATGCTGTAAGATTGTGGAACTCACTTCCGCCTAGTATTCGTGATTTGAAAACTGTTTCTCTATTCAAACTTCGTGTAAAAGAGCATTATCTTTCCTCTCAACTTTGAGTATTTTATTATATAGGTACCTATAGTGTATTTATGTTTATATATTTAAGCTTTATGTATTTATTTAAGTATATGTTCATTTTCTTGCGTATATGTGTAGGTATATTTAATATGTTTAGTTAAGACTTCGCATAATCATGTTTTTCTCTTCTTGTTCTCACACACTATTGTCTACATTTCTCCTTTCGTAGGTCTGCTGGAAGAAATTTCTTAAGAAATAAGCAGTACCTTTGTACTCATATTTTAAACTATGTCGTATCTATTTTATATTTTACTGTGTGTACATAAATAATAAAAAAATAACGCAATTAATGTTGTTGAACTGTCAAATGAAACAGATTAGTCTTGATCATTTACCGATTATGTGTTACACCATTCGATAGCTGGTGCCCTGAGACAGTAGGACGGGATCACTGCAGGCCACGTAGGAGACAAACTGGATAGGTTCCGACCAAACTGGAAGGAGGACGCGTGAGCTTGCGAAATATGGAAGGAGTGGAGGGAAGCCTTTGCCCAGGAGTGGGACAACTAAGGCTAGGAACAAAACAAGCTAATATAAAGCTTGTAAAAAACATAATCATGTGTATGATATTATTATGTTACATACGGAACATAAACCAATGATGCCCAAAGTAATAACCAAAAATTAATCAAATAAAAAGCTTTTATATAAATATGGCGGCTCTGAATCGCGCGTCTATCAAAATCATTAAAATGAACGCGAGGACAGTCGCGGTCGTATTTCGATGGATACGCCCAAATTTTCATCAAATATATGACACGGTTTAAGTCATACGAGTTCAGGGTTCAGCATGATAGTTATTATCACTTGCAGCTAGGGCAGGGCAAGCCACGGTTACAGTTAATATTTGCACTGGTATAAGCTAATAATCTCCCAGGGGAGACCAGTGACACCCAAGTGGTATCGGCATTTTGCAATATTGTGGTGAAGGAAAGCATCGCGAGTAAACATGTTGTACAATCAAAAATAATTAAGACGTGTGACCTCCACCCACTAGGCCCGCTGATGAATTACGGCACTACCTTCACAGAGAGGAGATTAGTGTCCCAATAGTGGGAACGCTATTAGGCCAGGCTTTTAGGAATTTACAGCAAATTAAATAACAAAATGTGTACATACCTATAAAAACTCAATCAATCTCCTAGCTTTTTCCCAACTATGTTGGGGTCGGTTTCCAGTCTAACCGGATGCAGCTGAATACCAGTATTTTACATGGAGCGACTGCCTGTCTGATCTCCACAACTGAGTTACCTACTGGGTAACAAAATACCCGTTGGTAAGACTGGTTGTCAGACTTTTGGTCTTCTGACTATCCGTAGCAACTGCCTACCACAAACTACCACTACTACCATTCATTATGTGCTGCACCGATTGACGTCATGACGTCAACCCCGGCTGTCAATGAAAACCAGCGCTGGGGCTCTGTCTCGCATAGGGTCGCAGCATTATGCTGAGTTATGGCCGTTTTGCGTGAATGAGGCGCATATTTCCCCGCAACTTGTTATTTTCGTATATTTGTCCTTTCTTAGCGTCATGTTTGCCGCAAATAAACGTATTTCTTCTTCTTCTACTATTCACAAAAAACTTTTAGCTTTCAAAACCTCGTTTTTGTAGCTAAAAACTTTTACAAACCCGCAGTCGCTGTCGCTCGTGCCTCAACCCGGTCATCGCATGCTCGGCGCGCCCAAATTCTCGTATAGACTAACATGATATGCAAATATGGGACATAAAGGTAATATTTCGTGATAACACTGTAAGGTAATTAATAAAATATGTCCTCTCAACTAGTGGGCGAGGATTGGGGCCATATGTATTAGATTTGATTGTTTTGGCGCATGATTTATTATTGTTGTTTTTGACCTTAATTATTTTATGTATTTCGTATGTGATATTAGAGTGTTTTTGTTTTCAATTATGACAATTTGTACGTTGGAAAATTTTTCTTGACCGAGTCATAGTAAATCAAAGATTTCTTTCTTGGGAATAAAAATTATAACTTGTATGGGTATGCGTAAAAAAAACTATCAGAACTAACTCATCTGTAGGTACTTAAAGTATCGTAAATACCGGATGACATTTTTTACCGTCTCGAGTTTGTATGTAGGGTAATCTTCGGACTACTGATCCGATTCTGAAAATTTTTTCACTACTGGGAAGTAACAGTATTGCCGAGTGTCATATGATATACATATTATTTTATATTCAATTGTTAACTATGTGTTATTTCTTGTTTAAAAACAAGAAATTTTTACGAAGACGAACTCGCGTGCATAAACTAGTAATGTATAATCAACCCGAATAATATGCGCTAGTATATTTGGCCTTTGAAACCATAAATCACAACGATAACAATAATCAAACAATTGCATTCCTTGTTATTGGACAAAAGAGTATTATTTGAATGTGCGACTCTTGCATGTCTAATATCAGAAAAAAGGAATGCAAAGATAGTGTCGACAGCCCTTAGAATACCCCACCCTGTAGGGACCGAACACGGAGTCATACACGTTAAATATCCATAATCAAAAAAAGATTTATAATTAAATACATGTACAACCGCGAACACTAGTCAATTAACATTAAAATGCCACAGGTACACGCGCCGCCAGAAATATATTAGAGTAGTAATATTAATAACGGTTACATTGCATGCGTGTGGGCAATTAGTGGACTTCGGTGACACGTTATGTTTGATTTAAATATCGAGAGCGTTCTGTTTGCGAGTGTAGTATACCTACTTTAGATTTAATAAGAACCCATCGTAATTGTGTATTTTATTAAACATAATTTGTATATAACTTGCATTTTCATAATGTGCTGGAAATTATGAATAATGTTGTTAGTATTACTATGAAAACAGAAATAAGATATGTTCCAGATAAATGATAACCTGAAAAAGTAGAATAGCAAAACGCTTGATGAACTAAAGGCGTGGTGGAAACGAATGGTACAATACGACACAATTTAGATATAGCATCAGCAAAATTCGCAAGACCGATCACCATCCGAACTGAGTGCGCCTTCAAAATCTCCAATCTTTATTACTGCTTTAGATGAAAATGATCTTTACGCAAAAAGTCATATCACCAAATACATTCGTAAAATATACGTTCGTTCGTTCGTTCGATAAATATTCGTGTTTTTTTTGTGTGTGCGTTTTTTTTGTGGTGAATAAACAATTTTTCTTTCTTTTTTCTTTCTAAAATTGAAATGAATGAATGCAAATTTTCAAATGTATGCTACATCTAAGTTGTATAGAATAATAAAAAATATTCCTTGATGGAGGTAGCTAGCAGAAGTGATAATGATACAAATATGTAAGATAAATCCAAATGGGTTATAAAATTGTACACGATTCATTCATACAACTTATCAGTTACTAATGATTCGTAAAATAGACGATAACTTTTACAAGATAAAACTATATTTTAGAACTATTTTGGGTTAGTAATCCAACAAATTTTGTGTCGTACACAGTTCAATATGTTTGCCAACAAAGTGGTCCTAGTTACGGGCGGTAGCTCCGGCATCGAAGCGGCTACTGTGGAATTATTTGCCAAGGAGGGAGCTTCTGTAGCCTTCGTCGGAAGAAATGATGACAAACTAAAGGAAGTCGCTAAACTAAAACCCTCATTATTAAAGCAGATGTCTCCGAAGAAGAGGAAGCCAAGACCGTCGTCCAACAAACTCTAGACAAGTTCGGAAAACTCGACGTGTTCGTCAACAACGCTGGCATATTACGGTTCGCGAGTGCTGGAACCCAATTTATTACAGATCTACGATGAGGTCATGAACACGAACCTGCGCCCTGTCATCCACATCACCAACTTAGCGGTCCCACACCTCATAGAAACAAAAGGAAATATCATAAACGTATCCAGTATTGCATCTACATTAGCTAGGAAACCAGGACTGATGTCTTACAGCATTTCTAAATGGAATGGAATGGAATGGAACTGGCTGCTTCTGGCGTGCGAGTGAACTCTGTCAATCCTGGACCAGTTATAACTGACATAATATCGAGTTCTGGCATGGCTCCAGAATTAATACAGACTAGAAATGTTGCAAGTATGACAGCACTCGGAAGATCTTCAGATCCTGATGAGATTGGTGATATAATCCTGTACTTAGCCAAGTGACAAGGCTAGGAGTGTAACCGGGTCGTGTTATGTTATTGATAACGGTTATTTGCTGAAGTAGGCTGATTTGATTTGATTTGATTTGATTTATTTCTTTGGTGATTTCAATTTTGTAATATGTGTATTCAAATTGTGATTGTTAAGAAATGCATGAATGAAAATTATATATTCTTGTTTTTTTTATGTGATTGTATGGCAAAATGGTAAATAGTCTCCGCCGCTTCTAGAAATATACTATACCAGAAGTATTGCAGGTGTGTTGCCATACTATAGAAGATAGAGCTGAAAGTCTGATGAGCCAAATAGGTATATTCGTAAAACTTGCCCGGTCGAGCTCATACACTAATGGCCGATTACTATGATTTACGGACAGTTATCGGTTAAAAGTAAGACTCCTTGTAACTTTATCAATAATGAAGCAAAGACCTCGGCTCTGCATAGTCCTCATAGCCTCAGCTTTACATAGTAGACCGTCTCATATGGCAGTAGCTATCACAGGTAAAATTAGTTTACGAATCTACGAGTATATAAAGGGCAGCTTCGCAATAAAAAAACTACCATAGCTAAGAAAAACAATTTGTTTTTATTTATAGGAACCGGGGAAGAGTTCCAAACTGCTACAAGTGCTTGGACCTTATGTTCCAAGATTCCTTGAGATTTAAGGTGGGCAGCCCAATGAGCCACGTCAGCTATCTTTATTTTGCGCAGTAATACTACTGCGTACGAACCGTTGGCACCTAATATACCCAGATAAATTATAATATTTTTACATTTCCAAATAAATTATCAAGATAACATCGTTCAGATCGTTATTTACTCATAATGACTATGATTTAATTATTAGGAAATTGTTTATCAATCATTTATAATCCATTTTTGGTATTTAAAATACTAGTAGTTTATAATGCCTAATACTAGTAGTTTTTGTTATGTAATGCAAAGCTAGTAAAATACTAGTAATTATGTAATGCCTTGATCACACGTACCGAGTAGATGGGGGAGACAGTGCAGGCTCTCGGCCGAGTGTTCTCAGCCTTGTATCCTTTTGCTGTCTCGCTCATCTACTAGGTACGCGTGATCAAGGCATATGAGTGCACTCTTAGGCAAATTATGAATGATTCATAAAAAGCAGCCCATAGTTTGAATACAGGGCAAAGACCTCCGTTCCTCCATTCCTCACGGTATTGTAATTAAATCTTTCATGAAGTAGTTCGGTCCACCTCACCATATTCGCCTTCCAGACAGGATGAGAACTAAACGAAGGGGTACAATTTTTTTCATATAATTTCCTTTTTGCGCCTAGAGCGCTCTTAATTTTGTTCTAGCATTTTTGTAAATTGATATTATTTTCAGTTAGGCACTGACAGACAATTTATTCATTACCTTTTGATAAAAATGGGACTAGTCGAGTTTCAATGTTTACTTGCACTTTTTTTTTAACTTCTGACGCAGTCTGGTAAAAATTCTCATTGGTAAACTAAACTTACAAACAACAACAACGACACACATGACTAAACTTGACTCGTCAAGGTCGTGATCATCAGGTCAAGGTTATCTTGTTTAGCGAAGTCACATGTTGGTGATAAAAGCGAGATGACAGACAAAAAACATTTGACGTATCTAGAATATTTAGATACGTCATCGTCATCGTCATATTCTTTAGTAAAATCATCGTAATTTATTAATTTATGTAATCATTAATAACTGGTAGGTACATTACATACAACATAAAGGTGCTAATAATGATAGATATATTTAGTTCCTGATAATATTTGCCTATGTTATCACTATAACCCAATCATAAATGTGTTGACTAATAATATTACATTAACAGAGTGCCGTTATCAATTACGTAATTAGAGCCAGTAATGCCCTTGGCCTTATCACTGGCTACATACACTATCATATCAGCTATCTCATTAGTCTCCGATATTCTTTGCAGCGCCGTGTTCTTCTTCAAGCTTTCTTCATTGACTTCCATACCTTCGAAGATATCAGTACGGACTGGACCAGGACTGATTGAATTGACTCTTATGCCATGAGGGGCAAGTTCCAAAGCAAGGCTTCTAGTAAAATGATTCATTGCAGCCTTTGATGTCCTGTATGCTATGTTTTTCGGTCTTGTAGTGCAGGTTCCAGCAATACTCGACACGTTGATTATGTTTCCTTTAGATTTGATGATGTGGGGAGCAGCAAAGAATGAAATTCGGACAGCACCTCGGATGTTAATATTCATAACCTCATCGTAAGTCTTGAGAAAATGGTCAGACAGAATACCAGCTTCTCTCAATATCCCAGCATTGTTGACAAGTACATCCAGTTTTCCAAATTTGTCGATAGTTTTCTTGACAACTACGTCTGCTTCCTCGTCTTTAGACACATCTGCTTTGATGGCGAGTGTTTCTGCTCCTAGTTTCTTACAGCGGTCAGCAACTGCTTTTAGTTTAGCTTCGTTTCTTCCGACAATGGCTACTGATGCACCTTCTTTAGCGAATAACTCTGCTGTGGTAGCACCGATGCCGGCACTACCTCCGGTGATCAGAACAACTTTTTTCACAAAACTCATTTTAATAAACTTTATTTCTGTCTAACGTCTGATCTGTAATGCTGACAAAGAAGAGACTGATGTGATAAAATTATCACTCAATGTATATATACAGATAAGTGTGTTATAAAATAAAGTATGCTGTTCATGATACTGTGCATTGAAATAACATGATGCTATCTGTTTGTAGAATTGTATTGTAGTTCAACACTTTTTTATTTGATATCAATGACTGGCATAAAATAACTTCTTTATTTAAGTCTCGTATACAATACAAGCGACATGATTACAAGCGACATGATTACAAGCGACATGATTACAAGCATATATGATTTATACAAAATAAGTGAAGCCGCGGTTATCGAAATGTTTGTAACAACAATGATGAGAGAATTTGTAGTGGCAATTAATGATAAGTACTTAGTATGTAATGTAACTAGGAAATAGGTATTCAAGTAGGAAATAAACACTCATCTTTAAAAGATATGTTTGAAGATAATCAAGGACAAATATTATGTCCTTTTGTATTGAAATTGGAGTGCTTGATAAAACCTTTTATAGGAAAGTACCACCACAGAATTGCGAAAATCTTCCGTTGCTGACAAGATTGGTGATATAAAATTTATAAATAAAAATATATTATTTTGAAATATACAAGGTGGAGACGACAATAAATTGAACTGAAAAAAAAAGTAGTTTATTCCCCATCTGCATATAAAAAATCAGTCAAAAAGTATTTAGTCACTACAGCTAGATGGCTGATCTTTAAAACCCATAGCCAGCACATCACTATTTAGCATAATAATTAGCCTATAATGTTCCCACTGCTGGGACACAGTCCTCCTCTCTTTGAGAGGGAGTGGACTGTAATCTACCACGCGGGTCCAGTGCGGGTTGGTAGATGACACATGTCTTAGAATTTTTGGTTCTAGGACATGCCGGTTTCCTCACAATGTTTCCTTTCACCGTTTTGGGAGCAGTCGTGATGAAATAATTTACACAAAGTAAAGCGTCTGGCTGGGTTCAAACTCACGACCTACCGGTAAGTCGGGGCCGTTACCTCTGGGCCACCGCTGCTCTCAATCTCAATCACTATTTAGTTTATTTGATAAATCATTTTTTTTTCGATATTGGGATTTATTTTTAATAGTTCCAAAATACTCTTATGCATTAGTATTGCCAGTGTTTTAATTTATTGTCACATTATCATTTCCACATCGTATTCCTGCTTACTTACATGACATAGCTACCTACAAAATAATCATAATATTTAAGATATACAATAGCATAATTTCAAAGAGCCTACCCTCTATTTGTTAACATTGACATAATATTGTCATAAAACTATGCTTCCATAACTATATAATATAACTCCACGACTAGCAATGGAGGTCAGCCAATAGACGGGTGTGGTCAGATTATAGCTAATGTGTGATATAACTGTACAGCTCCAGATTGAGCGATACTGCAAAAGGCACGTACACTGAAGTGCTGGATGGACGGTGTGAAACGAAAGTTATAGAGATTATTAACGATGTCTGGAAGACGAGAAATTACCGACTGATATGATATAAAGGCAGCAGGATGATGATAATGATTATGTAGGTGCAGTTGCTTGGTGTGTCGTCGAGTTTCTGGTGCAATGTTGGCTCGTTTAAATTGTTGGTACAGTTGTCACAAAAAATAATGTAGGAATGCATCGAAATTCAAAAGAGATTCTGCACAAAATCAAAAGAGTACCTACGGAAGAGTTTAGTCTTCCATACTCTTCTGTACTCGTACTCGTCCGCTTTTCTTGTCTGTCTGTGTGATTGCGTTGTTTTTCTAAACTACGAAACGAATTTTGATGTCTTGTGGTTTTCACTATTTTAGAAAATATATTCCGGAAATTAAAATTTTACGTTAAAAGATGACTGTGTTTTTTTATACACATACCGTATGGAAAACACATCAAATTTTAAAATATCTCGACGCTTTGTAAAGTCGTAATAAAAACTGTGCGAATATTTTTTTTTACTTTTACGTATACATCTTATTTTGTAGAAATCAGCAATCATTTATTTTGCTGTGAATGGGGGTCATAGCAAAATAAATTATTGCTGATTTCTAAAGCGGGGGCCGGTCGCTAGTTATACGATACTCAAGTTTAAACTGCTAGAGACGTATTTAAACCTGTCGACTTACACAAACCATACCTATATCAGAACATACATTTAAAACTATTAGGAAAATTAAAAAAAATCGTCCCTTCTACTCGTTTGATAAGAATCTAATAATACAATAAAATCCTAGTTTGAACCGCTCCCTTATAAACTGTATGATTTCATACAATTATTTGTAATGGTGACAAACGCTTTGTGTATCATTAATTTCTATTTATAATTCCGTTTGGGTTATTAAAAAGGGCTATTTTGTAAGTCATTGTTTTGTAGATTGTTTCTTTTTCGTTCATTGTTATGGGGGATGCACCAAGGTGCGAAGATGCAAAATTGAAATTTTCTTACGTTTTTTGCAACTTGCAAAAACAGTGTCAGGTTGTATGTTGATTAAAATATGATTCGCGACCGTAGTAAATATGGCTTTACAGAATTGTAATCATTTAATTCAGGAATACAACTCGTATTACCTGGGTTGTGGAGCTCAGATAGACAGTCACTCCATGTAAAATACTGGTATTCAGCTGCATCCCGACCCCAACATAGTTGGGAAAAGGCTAGTCAAATGTCACGATTTCATGAAATAGTCATTCAATAGGATTATATTATTATGTACTCATAGAGTTGTATTGATGATTTTTATGATAATGATTCTATAAATAAATATTTGACACGACCGCTAATCATAATTCACTTGGTTTCCGAGGCGCGGTGGGGTCTCGGTATGAAATGATGGTAGCCCATCCACGGACCAACCGCAGCCACGAGCCGCTCAACATTTACGATATGAAAAAATCTTAATCCATATTTTAAATGAACCCCAATTCTGTAAGACCCGTAAATATAAACATATTGGCACTTGAGCATCATAAACGGTACCTATATGTCTCCTAAGCCACCCTTACATTAATATTAGACTACCCTATTATGACTCAAAGCGACATACGAAGAAAGAAATCAGTCGACGTCCGCATTTCTGAATATTTCATGTTTCATTTCAGACATTACAAACATGTTTTTGCTATTTAACACTTGGATTTTCGACTCTATTCCAGGGGCGTAAAGTTGGTGGCTTAAGAAGTTGGTGTTGGTTAATTTTGTCGTCATTTCGGGTAGTACTCAACTCTCAATACGAGATGGCTTATTAGCGTTTTATAAGAATGTGTGTTCAGGCTTTAGTTATTAATAATACACTCGACTTACTAATTACACTTGGTTTACACGGTTCGAGTAACTACATTGTATCTAGGTATTTAGGTAACTCTAGATAAGCAATAACAATCGAATCTTTTACGCCGTCAGGAGTAACACTTCCTGTGAAAACTGCCTTATATACTGCTGTTTGTTGCGCCACTTCTTCCCAGCTAAAGCACTAGGAAGTGGTGAAGGGTGGGCGTTTTGGGGGACTGTCTTATGTAATTTTGACGTTCGAAAAGTGCTGATTCTCAGCCTAGTTTGAATAAATGACTTTTGATTTTGATTTATAAAGTTTATGTCAATTAATATCATAACATGATAAATGAATGATAAATGTATTTTCTTGCTTTTCCTTCACCAGTTAATCGGTCCACCTTGTGGCCTTCCCACGCTACGTCTTCCGTTGCGCGGTCGCCACTCCAGAACCTTTCGGCCCCATCGGCCATCAGTTCTGCGAGCAATGTGCCCACCGTGAATCCATAACTGATCCAAAATTGAGCTTTTCTCAAAGATTCAAGCTTCATCTCAAAAAAGACAGCGCATACAAATCATCATAAAATAAAAAGATCTTTCTGTTTATTTTTAACTTCTTTACCAAATATGTTGGTCCAGTAATCCAGCATTATGCTGAACACACGGAGTCTGTACATTGACGTTCAGAAGTGATTCCGAGTGCTGATACTGCAGATCACACACTGCTCATAAGGATTGACAGCAACACTTGATCTAAAGACCCTCCACAGTTCTGCGCAAAGAAATATTTATTCAGTCAAAAAGTTTAAAAGTAATATCAGGAAAGCATAACCATTTGTACAAATTTTTCATTCCTGAGATATTATAATAAGCAAACCGTGCATGGAGAGGCTAACTCAAAAAGAAAACCTGCATCAGTTTCGTAATATGATGATAACTAAAGATTAGAGACACCAGTCTTACCAAGGGGTATTACCCAGTTACTGGGTAGTGGAAGTCAGATAGGCAGTCGTTTCGTGTAAAATACTGGTATTCAGCTGCATCCGATTAGACTGGAAACTGGCTCCAACATAGTTGGTAAAAGGTTAAGGAAGTAACTAAAGTGACAGTGGGCAGAGCACATTGCTCGCAGAACAGATGGCCGATGGGGCCGAAAGGTTCTGGAGTGGCGACCGTGTACCAGAAGACAGCGTTGGAAAGCCTCCCACAAGATCCGCTGGATGCGAGAAGCATAGAACCGGTCGAACTCGCGGTGCTTGGGGGAGCCGATATCCAGCAGTGGACGTTAGATAGTCGTTCAGGAGTACGGTGCAGTAATAGACCATGAGGTCATATAAATAAAATTCATACTACCTGTCTTTATCATTCACATAACTATAGTTGTAAATACAGTGTTTTAAACCAAAATCCATGGTTTAAAAACCGTTCTAGTTTGTTTAACACGGTTTTTAAACCATGGATTTTTATCGACATACCACGCGGGCGAAGCTGCGGGCGGAAGCTAGTAGCACATAAATATCCTCCTCGTAATATTATAAATGCGAAGTTTGTTTGTTTGTTACGTTTTCAAGCTAAAATGGCTGAACGGATTTAGATGAAATTTCGCACATGGGTAAACCATGACCTAATATATAGGACATAGGATACTTTTTATCCCGATATTCCACGGGATCGAGACTTACGCGGGTGAAACCGCGAGGCGCAGCTAGTTAAAATATAGTTTGAAAATTGGTTAAAATAATACGCTACGAAAAAAAAAATACTCTTCGAATTTAAACTCTGTGTATCACATAAGCCTGGTTTGCAGTGGTTTGTATTGAAATTTTTGAATATGCCAACACTCGAGTAGGTTGCTTTTGAGTGTAGGTATCCGAAAATATTCGGCGTAATTATACACGGTGGGGTATCTCGAATTTAGTTTGGCGTGTGTGTTTCATCATGCGGATATGCTCGCGTTTTTTTATGTTATTGGTTGTAAACAGGCCGATAGTTCACTTGATGTTAGGTTGTCAACGACACCAATGATCATTTGAAACACAGGAGGCCTTTAGGTGAAGTACCCTCGAAATAGGAATACAGCGGTGTCTGTCGCCGAAAACCAGCGCTGGGGCTCTGTCTCTCATAAGGTCGTAGCATTATGCTGAGGGATGGCCGTTTTGCGTTGATGTGACGCATATTTTACATGGTCCCCAACTTGTCCTTTTTTGTGTCTGCGTTCTTTCTTTGGGTCATGTTTACCGGAAATAAACGAATGAATGAAAAATGAATCTTATGACAATTCCATACAATCCAATATTAAATACACGAACACGCAAGCCCGAGCATGGTCGAGCATCAAGTTGGACGCTCAACGTGTATTTAATTTTGCAATGTATGGAATTTTCATAAGATTCATTTTTCAGTAGTCTCAGAAAATGCTCTGCTCTTGGTGTGCCCTGACGCTAAAGTCATATCCACTGGAAAAGAGCCAGCAAGAAACTCCACGGTTACTCTTTTCAAAATTATTGGCTTTTACAATGTTTTCAAGTTGATAGGTTTGGGAGGACTGTGTAAGCACCAATCAACAAGTACTAAGTAATTAACAAAATTTAAAAAATGGTGAACAAATTCTTTTCCTTCTTCCTCGGACGAGCTTAAACAAAAATCTAATTGCTGCGAAAACCGCATGTTACAATCATTTCGAAGGCTACAACAGATATTAATGCATAATTTTCGAATAAAAGAGAAAATCAATCATTGCTAAAAGTTTGGAACAAATTCAATTTTTTTGATAGACAAACGTACCTTTTTTCCGTTTTTTTATGCTATGAGAGTAATCCGCGAAATCCAAGGGGAGGCAGCCTTGTCTAGCCACTCGCTGCTGTAATGTGCATGGTGTGGATCACGGGTTCAACAGTGGATGAGGCATCTGAAAAGTATTCTTATTTATTTATATACTAGCTGATGCGGTTTCGCCCCCGTGGATGTCGGTTATTATATACTTAAACCTTCCTCGAGAACCACTCTATCCTAAGTTCTAGTTAATCTGTCCGGTGTTAACCCCGAGTCAAGTCCCGGAGTTAGCATCAAGTTTAAAAAAAGAGTCTTACAAACTCGACTTGATTGATGGCGTTATATTCATCCGAACGATCGCCTAGATCGCGCACTTTCACGTGATCGCTTTCAGTTGGGACGCAGTCTTACGTTCAAAATGTGCTGATTCTCATCCTGCAGGGCTAACATGACAAGCGCGAGAACGCTCTTTTTGTCGTTTTGTCGAAATTTGTCGTCGATTATGACGTCATTCTAATCCCTAACATGACCGTTATGCACGAGTATAATCGAAAAAGGCACTTTGACACTTCTCTATCTCGTGACGAGATACCGATGTAGCAAATTATTAAAAACAAATCATTTTTATGATAGCAACATCAGCTTAAGGTTCGGTTTCATTCATTCGATTTTACGCATGGAATTAGTATGTACTATATTAATTTTACGTCCACCTCTTTTATAACCGACTTTTTTTATTAAAATTAAATATTTTTCGTTTGGCATGCCGAAATTAAAATACAAAATGACGGAAATGAAAATTAGTGGCACAATATAAGTTTAAATATTATTTCTTTTTCGATAAGTATTGTTGTCATAAATGAAAAAGAATAGATTACGATACGGTTAATACGTGGATAATAATGCCAATGAATTAAATTTCATCCTGTATACTCACTAAATAATCACCACAAATGACAAAGGGGCCGATGATCGCCATTTGATAAAGCGAAGGTTGATATTGTAACAATCACCATAAAACCCGCGTTATTGCAAATTTTGTTAATCACCACACTTGCCAAAAGGACTGATGTTCAGTTAAATATGCAGCTGGAATTGATTTCGCTATTATAACCACAAAAGACTAATCGTGGTTAATCACCATCCTATTATGTTGCGGAGGTATGATACTGCCATACAGCCATAATCCCACTTCACTAATCACCATAATTGCCAAAGTGACTGGTTATTACTGAAAGTGATGCTCATCTACTTAATAGTGCTCCCCTCCGCCACAGTTTCTCTCGTGGCTGCTGAAAGGAACTTTCGTTCCAATATAGATAGTAGTTTAAAACTAAGTTTTTTCCATTATTATATATTACATATTATAATGCAAAATAAAATTATGACTAAAATAAGAACAATTTAAGAAACTGCCATGTTATTATGGAGTTTTTTTTTTTTTTGTGTAATAATTTTGTCTACTCATCTCGTCGTAAAAATCGACGACGAGTAAATGACAGAAGAATCGGAGCTTATCTCGTGTTTAATTGTCAAAAGTCGAGATATCTTGGGTGTCATGTTAGGGTTTGTAGAGAAAACATCAAGTTTGACAGAACGAGTCGAGTATTTTGTATGGCAGCGCTGTCAGAAAACGAGAAAAGTGACGAAATAGACAAACATTACTCACTCTCGCGTGAGTAGTTGTCGCGTGTGCCATGTTAGGCCTGCAGATGTCTCATTATACATTACTAATGATTTTTTTATTTTCATTTAGCATATCCATCACACCAGAGCTCCCTGACCAATGCACATGGTTTTGTTTGCCCAAGTCTCACCCGTCAAGTTATGTGTATTCCTTTCTTTGCACCAAACTGACAGTTCCTCGGGAGCCGGTAGCCATGCTGCGAGGACCTAATACTGATGGATGCTACTGAATTTATATTATATACTTTGATCGTATGGTAACATTGAAAAGTAATTTGATAAGTTAGGGACACTTAGTTCTATTGTATAGATAGTTAAATTAGTTCTATAGTATTTTTTTTTATTCGTAAGACGATCAATACTTTTGGTGCAATGGTATTTGAGGAGTGATAACCATAGCTAAGTACTGTTTTTCTTCCAATTTTTTTTTTGAGATTCCTTAATATCGATAATAAAATAAAACTAAGCACCTTTTTGAGAATATTCCTAAGTATCACAAACGTTAGCCGATGATATAACGCCATTATTTTCTTCAATATCTACTAATTCTTAACCAAGATAATAGGTAACGATGACGGTCGAGAAGGCAAAGATACACATAAGAAACAAACAAATACAATTATTCAATGAATCTACAGAACGACAATAACATCAGACACATTTACTGAGAACCTTATTTGCATATTTTAAAATATTTACAAACATCCTTCGTAAACGAGAGCGCCGCATTATACAAACTGAAGCATAATCTTAAAACTTCAAATACGTACTTTATTTCTTACGCAGTAGAGTTCACATGAACAGAAAATGTTAATATTGTTTAAAATACCAATACCATTCGTCCCCCAAACCGTATCATGCATTGCAAACGTAAAACATCGCTGACAGATACAGTTTTCGCGCCAATATCGTCCTTACTGTCAAACAATAAGAATTTGAGGTTAGAAATTTTGGCGGCAAACGCATGGCAAACGCCAAATTCATTTTATATTTAAAATTCAAAGAAACAATATCGGGTGTGCATACAGTTCTATTTTCGTCGCATCAGGATATTTTATGAGCGTAGTGGGAAATACGACAGTTTTCTCTTTCTGAAAAAAATGGCTGTCGAGAATTTATTATGCGTCCTCGGGCGCCATGTTTTAATCACGCGTGAGTGTTGCCCGTTCATACAGGTAATTTGTTCTGCATTGTTTTTAATCTTTATTACCATAGATATTTTATTGGAGGAAGGAGTGGCGAGCCAATTAATTAGAAGGATACGCATATTGTGATGCATTAATGTAACATTATTGTGTTAAATTGTAAAAGGTGTGCGCATAACTTAAGAGTCTACAATACTTCAAAATGATTAGCATGATCCTCCGATAAATCGAACATAAATTAATTAATTGCAATAATAATTGCATTTATTTTGAAATAAGTGCTTAGGTACTATGTTTGACGAAAACAGGATTCCATAATTTTCTCGACATAGAATATATAAAGTTACATCCAAACCGAACAATAAGCCGCTAGTGTTAAAAATATACTTTAATTAATTAGGTAAAGAAACTTGGCATAATAACTGAACTAAATATAAAGCAGATACTTACTTACCATGTTTTTTTTAAAGTAGTTATCATTATTTTCACCGTAAACCGTAAATAACTATCTGTATTAATCTGTGTCATGCAATTGAAAATCCCCTTTTATTTTGACATTTTGTTTGTCTCTCAAAATTAGAGGAGGTACTGATGCCGATTAGTAACGTTTCATACTACACCAAAATAATACCAGACAACAAAAAACCAAATTCGTTGTATGGGCGAATCGCCCTAAACATGACGTAACATCACTTGTATCGAAATCAACATAAGAACGGTCCCTAGGGGTGATGGTAACAACCCGATCTTTGTCCAAATCTTTGGAATGTATTCAATAACATACAATAAAGGCTGAATGGGGGACTGACCCTTGCCTCTTTACTGAGAATATGGAAAACCAATTGAAGATCCTTATTTACAAATCTTTTGAATCAGTGGAATTATTTTAAATACGATTATTTTGTTAATTTTTTTAATCCAATTTTGCGTGTTTAACTGACAAACATCGAATTAAACAAACTATTAATTAATTAATAGAAGTACAGTCAATCGCACGTTCGTGGAAACATTTTGACCTTGAACTGGCCTAGAGCGTAGCACGAAGTTTCAATAGAATAAAAGGCCAGCTTATACTGTACCACGGACGTTCGCTCTACTGTACCTACCTACAAGAGCCTGCAATTTTTCATAGTCAACTTTTTCTACATTTTGCATGCTTTTGAAAGCAATCCACTTAACTACCAACAAAAATAAACGCACATTTACAACACAATCACAGATAGCGTTTTATATTTCGAATCGCAACATTGGTAGCGTTCTTTTACTCACTTACCAACTTACCACTACTTTCGCACCCTCCCTTATTGACAGCAGTTTAAGGTATATTTTTGCTTATGTTCTGGTTGAATTCATAACTGTGCTAGATGCAGGGAAATTGAATGGGTAGTGCCGCCATAGACAGCTGTCACTATTGTCTAAAGAAACGTGTCGCGCTATGCGAGATCTTTTAATGATTGCAGTCGCTAAATGCTAGGCTTAAGTGGGCGAATGACAAATTAAAATGATGATGGAAGATGAAATGAGGGGATTCTATCCAAAATAAGTCTTATAGTCAGTTCCAAAAGTTACTAATGAAAGTGTAAACAAACCCTGTTCAGCATTGCTATTCACACCTTGAAAACTTAAGTGAAGTGAGCGTGGAGTGAGCTGTCATTGTCATCGATGCTAAGGCATTGACAGTTCACTTCAAGCTCACTTCACCTAAGTTGTCACGGTGAGATGGTTACAGAATAGCAATGCAGGTTAAATTCTTGCGCAAACACTCACTAATGCGAGAAGGTTTCAATATTAAATCTCACCACTTTTTCCAACAATTATTTTTTGATTAACATTTAAACTGTTATCGAAAAAGAATCGAGGAAAATTGAGGTTATAAAATTAAACCTCAACGTTCAAATGAAAAACTTATATTTATTTTGGCTAGGTAAAGGTATTAATCAAATCAATATTATTCTATTAATCAAATCAGTTAAAATTGAATAAACCTGTCCTCCAAAATGCCCACCCTCCACCACTTCTTAGTGCTTTAGCTGGGAAGAAGAACTGGCGCAACAAACTCCCCAGCAGCACAGCTGTCTGTTCAGTTAAAAGACTTTAATTATATACAATAGTACGTAAAGTACTTAGTCATTTGATTGATTCTAAAAGTCTAATTGCAAGATCCACTAAAGTCTTTTCTAATTCAATAATATAGATTACAGAGAACAGAAATTATTTTAGCCATTCCAAAACATTTATAGCGTAGACATGAGGTAGACTACCTAATTATTTCCCTGATAGCCTAAGTCCTAATCACCTACATCTAATCAGACTTAACAGACAGAAAGGCCTACATTGTCCTCCCATGCCTACCAACACTGCCATTTGAAAGTATTGTAAAAGCCAATTATTTTTAAAAGAGTAACCATGGAGTTTCTTGCCGGCTCTTCTCCATAGGAAACGACCAATTGGAACCGTGCACCTAGCTTCTGACGTTTCATAAGTGCCCATGTAGGTTTATGTGAAATAAAATATTGTAATTTTGATTTTGATTTTAACTAATTATCATTACGAAACGCAAAACATTAAATTAAATTATTTGCTATAGCATGGCAGCTAGCACACGCCAATAAGTGGTAATATACCATTACCTTCTAGATTACAAACTTACTCTCTATCCCAGTATCCACAGAATGAAAGTCACCACAAGCCATTTCTACCACAAAATAGAACAAATTATCGAGGGGGCGACGCAGAATGCAATTTCCTCGCCGGACCAGCCAATATGTCTCCGGCGATCCCGGGGAAGCGGACAAATGAATAAAAATCAACCGCACACATTCAACTATTTGTTATCCCACACAAAGAACTTTACGTGAATACCGAACGTTGTATGTGCGTGTGACATTTTTCCGGAATTTAAAAAGACTGTCTTATTAAAGTCCGCAAAGGTAGCCCGCGAAATTCAACATTTCGTCAAACTTTGATCAAATTATGATAAAAATATATTCGCGACCATAACAAATATGTACTTATAGAATAAAATATTAGAATCATTAATACATCAATAAAGAGTGTGCGCGTCCACTGAAGTCCGGCGGGAAATTGTGGTAGTACATTAAAAAAATAATAATTTTAATGTAATGACATAGACGCTAGCGCCGCGTCAAACCATGTAATTGAATGATGATTGATGTATACAAAAAATTGTAAAACATTTTTTTGAAAGAGTAACGTTGGAGTTTCTTGTCCATTATTCTCCATACGAAAACTACCTTCTGGAAGGGGCAACTATTTCTTTTGATTTTGACGTTCAAAAGTGCCTTTAATGTGCCTATTTCAAATAAATTATTTGACTTAGACTTAGAAAACGAGTTCAGTGGTGGCGCGGACTCTAGGCACAATATAAATATGAACTCTAGGTTAGATTCGTTCCATTGAATGATTTCTTCATGAAAACTCTCCAGTAAAAAAAAACACAAAAACTTTTGACACTTGAAACTAACTTTTTCGGGCAACGCTTTTTTGTTACGTGACAATTTCAACCAGTTTTCTCCTACCGCAAGCCGCGTTAAATAATGCTCCAGCAACACCTTTCCAAATCACTTTAAAATTTTGGCCTTAAATTAATTTCACCGCAGGGTCCATGTTACGTACACAAGATTAACTCTAAAAGATAACGCACAATAATCAAGTTAAGGTCTGCATTGTGCCATCATAAGTAAAGGACGGCCCAGATTAAATTTATGCCCCCTAAAATAATTAATTCCCTTTAACTTCATTAAGAAACCCGCATAGGTGTAATTACAATGAGCTAAGGAATCTTAATTGTCGAATAGAGAGAGTGGCATATGGGGCGAAAGGTTGGCGAGCATTGTGTATATGACGATGTACTACTCAAGTCCGATGGACGCGGTGTTAGTGTCATTGCATCAAATTGCTAATATTGTAAAAGCCAATTATCTATTAAAAGAGTAACCATGGAGTGTCTTGCCGGCTCTTCTCCATAGGAAACGGCCAATTGGAACCGTGCACCTGGCTTCTGACGTTTCATAAGTGCCCATATAGTTTTATGTGAAATAAAATATTTTAATTTTGATTGCAATTTAAAAAATGTAGTTCCACATTATCCGCCGGACTTCAGTGGTGGCGCGAACTCTAGTAAAGCTTGTCAACTCTGAAATGACGCGCCCTACGTATCCGCATTTACGTACACGTTAATGCGGATGTTTATGGGTAATGCGGTTGTGGGGCGCGTCTAACAATTCCTCAAAAATTTGTGCATTTCTAATTTGACATAAAAGCAATTCATAATTTGTGGACCATTTTACGAATCTCCATAGAAAACTGTGAAACAGATGCATTATTTCGTAATAAGAATCGCACGCAGAACTTATTATGAATTATCAGTTTGTGACATTTTACGATGATTCATAATAATTATTTACATATTATTGCTAAAGTGACCGTTTTGAGCCCCCAGTTAGTAATCGCTCGTCGCCGCCGCGCACTCTCTGCTCGTCGCTCAAAGTCGGCCGTTGTTGGAACCAACAAACCCATCCCCAGTTGACCAAACCATTCGTCCGTATGTCAGCCAAAACACAGGGCGCCTTATTCAAGATCACATAATGGGATGAATATATGGGTTACTGTCGGTCAGAGCGTCATGCCACAAACAATACGCGGGTATATGGCCGTTGTACCGCGGTTATCCGGACACAATAGCGGCTAAAGCTTTCAATAACACAACTAAACTGCTTATGAATTTGGGTGGCGTTCGTCGTAAAGGTAATAACGGTGGTAAGATATATATTATCTAAGATGAAAAGCATAAAATCGGTTATTATATAAGTATTCCAATGATATAACTTAACTTTTTATTTGGGTTTTTTATTAAAGTCAAAAGTCAAAGTCAAATAATTTATTTCAAATAAGCACATAAAAGACACTTTTGAAAGTTTTTACAAAAAAAATTGTATTGATACTAGTCTTTCAAAAGGTAGTTTTCGTATGGAGAAGAATGGGAAAGAAACTCTACCGTAACTCTTTTAAAATGTTTTCCAATATTTTGTATACATTAATTATAATATAATATGTGAAAACGATGAATAAAATGCCTATAGCACAATAGATAAAAAGAATTAATAAAATATAAAAATTAAGCAATTACAGAAAAATGAATTAAATACATGGTGCTGAAATATTTACAAACATTGTAAAAGTATACGATTTTCCTAGAGCAATATTACCTATAGCTATAGATTGAACTATAAACATGTGTCTATATATGTAATGTTGTAAAAAACTTAATTTTCCATCGGTGATGACTGGTAATAGTGACAAAAAGATTTGGATATAACTTTTGTAGAATTTTAAACATTCAAATAAATTAATAATATTTATTTAAAATCAAAACAGATATCGTAGGCAGAATAGCAGCATACCATTGCAACAGTCCTTATTAGAAAAAACTTCATCGGAAAGCTGAGGAGCTACCAACTTACTAAATGTACAAAAAAAATCCAACAACCCCATCCATGACCCCTATGGTTAAAGATATTAGGTCTATATTGCTGGTATCTCAATATAGTAGACAGAAAAATAAAACATGGCAGCTCTCTAGTTAATATTGACTCGTCAACAGTGGATTTCGTTCAAACTTTTCTCATTTGGAATCCAGTCAAACCGTCCTTTACTAGTATAAATGGTAGGATCCGTTTTTTATGTTCTAGACTCCAGATTTAATAAATCGAGACTGTAATAAAGAAAATTGGTAGGAAAGAAAAACAATCATCATTTATAAACGACACTTCTACTGCGGGCCTAAAACGGCCACATTAGCAATTCCTCTGTAATTCATTTCCTGAATTTCTAGCTGTCATTAGCAATTCCTCTAATTTGACAGAAAAGCAATTCATAATGTGTGGGCCATTTTACAAATCTCCATAGAAATTGTCAAACAGATGAATTATTTCGTAATATGAATCGCACGCAGATCATTACAAATTGTCAGTTTGTGACATTTCACGATTATTTATAGTATTTTCCTATTACGATTCTGCTAAATTGACTGTTTTAAGCCCCCAAGCCAGCTCATGATTTCCAAGATAATTCTATGCTGCTGCCGGGGTGTGAACATAAATCGATCAGTCAGCAAGTATAAAACCGGTAACAGACTTTACAGCATACGACACATGCGTGGAGTATCTTCTAACATGCCATGTTCAGCCGGTATATTTTGTAAAAATCTGACCGAGAAAACTTAGATGAAGTTACCTGTCATTCCACCTGATGCTTTTGACAGCTCACTTCACCAAAGTTTTGATGGTGAGAATTTAACTTATTAGATAGTTAATTGATTCAGGCGTGACTTTGCGGATATCCATTATAAAATACAATAGACGCAGATATATTTAGTAACCTATTCCGCTTAACTATTCTTCAAGAGTCACAAAAACCCTGTAAGAAAACGACACGACGAGCGCCTGGTGCTCGGTGTGGTTACACGTCGCTTTCTGGTTTGCAATTGGTCAATCGTCATCCTGAAGATGCCTCGTTGAGAGGTGAAACACGTGTCGATTTCTTACAGGGTTTTTATGACTCTTGAAGAATAGTCAAGCGGAATAGGTTACTAAATATATCTGCGTCTATAGTATTTTAACTTATTAGAACAAATCGTCTATTCTACCTTCTAGTACTTTCTGACAGCTCTAAAAGCGCTCCAGTGTGTTAATGGAGCGATTCAACCTGACCGCATTGTGCATAAGTACACTTTTAGGCCGAACTGTCTGAAATGTGACGAATGTGTGGTGTGTGTGCAGGGTCGGTCTGGCTCCAGGGTATACCGGGACTTTTCCCGGTGGGTCGGTCCGGTCCATTTTCCCGTCATTTTATTTAGAGCAAAGCCGTGATTAGTGAGATAATTATTAATTTATTTAGAACCTCAAAAATGTATAAGTACAAATAACAGTACCACAACACAGGAGCTAACAGGGACTTGAAACTATGTGCTAAAAGCGTCGGTACAGATCGACAACATTAATTTAATTTAAATTATTATATTTAATTTAAGACAAACTTTTCCTCTGATTACCTACATTCAACCCTATTTTTTTGTTTTTGCCAGATAAACAGCTTTTTGCTTTTTCTATGTGAACTAGCCCGATAAAAAAGTAGGTAGTGGGCCGCATTTAAAAAAACATCCCAGTAGTTTTTGGGTCCCAGACCGACGCTGTGTGTATGTGTCTGTGTGTGTTTCTGCAACCAAGCAGCGTTGTTGTGCTACAATTCTTCTCTTTTCGAGTGGTTAGTGTTACCTGGTGTCAGAGTTTTAAAGCCACCCAAGGGCCAGTTCTCTCAGTGTGCTCCAGTTGAAAGAGTATAAGTACATAAGACTTTTGAGCTTTGTCTTGATTAACAATACGCGATGCCTCTGGTACTGCAAGTATCCTTACACAATGGTGACCACTTAATCCGTATAACAAATATGGGCCCTGATATAATAAAATATCCTACCTACACAATGTTATTTTATCCCAATGGAAACAAGCGTGACATCAAATGCATTAAGCTACAATTTATTGATCTTCGTTGAACCCGCTCGGGACAAGGGACTTTTGACTATAAATTTAGTGTTCCCGTCACTTGCTGTAATTAAGAGCTTCTGCATACTATCTTTCATGTATATAACAACTCAAGAAAGACAAGTTAACACAATTTCTGTCGCCTATAGTATTTAAGAAATTGCACTACTCATACAATGCAATTAGGGTATTATAATTATTTTGTTGTACACAATATATAATAAAAGGACATGGTTATTCCAAATAATAATATATTTATGATAAATAGAGCTCAGAATGACAAATAATGAATAAAATAAATTATATTAAAACAACATTTAAAACTAAAACGAATCACAGCATACTCATTATTATTTTAACTTATTTTATACACTTCAATTGCAGAGCTATAGAATATAAAAAAAACAGTATCATAGAATAAGTGAAGATAATTTAAAAGAATATTAAAACAAAAATTACGTACAATAATAGCCGACTGCTGGCTAAAAATTTAAACATTAGATTGAAGACTTACTTTAAGAACATACCATTATCAATAAAATAACACGACCCGGTTACACTCTTACCCTTGTCACTGGCTAGGAACATTATTAAATCACCAACCTCATATGAATCTGAAAATTTTCCTAAAGCAGTCAAGTTTTCAACAATATTTTCTTGAGATACATCCATCCCAGCATGTGTTGCAATCTCTGTTATCACTGGTCCAGGATTGACAGAGTTCACTCTAACGCCATGAGAAGCCAACTCCGTTGCAGCACCTCTAGTAAAATGATCCATAGCGGCTTTAGACACGCGGTAAGAGATCGTTCCAGGTAGCTTGCTCCACGATGACAGAACACTGGACACGTTAACGATGTTCCCTTTTGTGGCAATCAGGTGTGGGATGGCCAAACTGGTGATAAGGATGACTGGACGCAGGTTCGTGTTCATGATTTCGTCAAAGTTCTCTATTAAATTAGGCTGTAGTACAGTCGCATACCGTAATATACCTGCGTTGTTGACGAGTACGTCGAGTTTTCCAAACTTGTCAACAGTTTTTTGAACGACGGTCTTTGCTTCCAGGTCTTTGGAGACATCTGCTTTGATGATGAGGGTCTTGCCTCCATATTGCTCGCAACGGGTTGCAACTTCCTTCAGTTTTTCTTCGTTTCTTCCAACGAAGGCTACAGAAGCTCCCTCCGATGCCGGAGCTACCCCCCGTAACTAGGACCACTTTGTTTGCAAACATTTTGAACTACCTCACTTCTCGAAATTTGTTGACTTACTAAGCCACAGCTGTTTAAATATATCCTTTTATCGTACAAAATAATCTTAATCATCGTCTATTAATTGAATGATTGGCAAATGATTATATGTGTGACGACAATATTATGTTGCACTATTATTTCTGATTCACTTGACTCAGCGTTTATTTATCTATACATACATACATACAAATAAATAAAATTAAAGTGTCTGTTTGTAATGTCAAAATAGCAGCTTTTTACTAAATGCATAAATTATGAAATTATTTACGGTAGCTATTATTATCTTACTGATCATGACTTACTGCAGCAGGATATTAATAGGGTGGTAGAGTGGAGTTGTAGCAATAGGTTGTGTTTCAATGTGGCGAAATGTTTGGTGTTATCACTTTCCTTTATATCGTTTACTCGTGCGCGCGACCCAAGTCATTACCAATATTGCATGGATGGAATCGGACTGCAACGTGTCTCAGAGGTTAAGGACTTAGGCGTGCGCTTTACAAAAATGATTTAAATTTCCGTAAGCATACCGTAATTTAGGGTTGGTCTTACGGCTAGGAAACCATTTCACGAACATCAGCGCTCTGAGATCGTTGTACGAAGCGCTTGTAAAAAGCCACTTGGAATGCAATGCTGTTGTCTGGTCGCCACATGAAGCCAAGTATAAACTAATGCTGGAACGGGTCCAGAACAAGTTTATGAGATTCCTGTACCTAAAGCAGTATGGTGTGTATCCAGGGTATCCACTATTGTATCCTACTCTATTTGTGCTGGGCATGGTAGGCTATAGCAAACTGGAAGTAAGAAGGGAAGTAGCTCTAGCCACGTACTTGTTTAGGATTTTGCGGGGTAAAATACATAACCAAGGCGTTCTACGTGCGGTTGGGTTGTGTGTACCTGATGGGCACGTGGGGCGACGGAGGCGACCGCCGCTGTTGTGGGCGCCGCCCGCTCGCACCAACCTGCTGCAACACGCGCCGCTGACGCGCGCCCTTCGTGCGCTCAATATGATGTCACTAGAGATTGACTGCTTCAATTGCACTCTGAGTGAATTAAATCGGGCCGCATTTGGTAAATTATCCATAGGTTGTTCATAATCTGTACATACTATAAATTAATCTAATCTAAATTTATCTAATCTTTAAATATATTGCATTAGGTAATCCTGTAATGATAGTATGTGTTTTTAAATAAATAATAAATAAATCTTTTATGTTTTTTAATTATTATTGTTTGTCTGTCTGAACTGCCTCAAAAGCGTCAAGTCCAGTAATATCTAAGTATGAAAATGCCCTTGTTCCATATTGTAGGTACTGTTATACTGGGTAAGTGGTTCTTATCAAAGTGTTGAATGTTACACCAAAATGTACTTGATTTTTAGGGTTCCGTACGTCCTTTTTTATGTTCTAGACTCTAGATTTCATAAATCAATACTGTAATAAAGAAAACTGGTGGAAAAGAGAGGAAATAATCATTTCGTATCAAAGTTAATTGATTCAGACGTGACTTTGTGGGAATCCATTATAAAATACAATAGACGTAGATATATTTAGTAACCTATTCAGCTTAACTATTCCTCAAGAGACATAAAAAACCCTGTAAGAAATCGACATGCCTGTGTTTCACCTCTCAACGAGGCATCCTCAGCTGGACGCTGAGATAAACGTCCGGCGCTCGGCGTGGCAACATGTCGTGTTCGGTTTCGCGACTGGTCAATCGTCATCCTGAGGATGCCTCGTTGAGAGGTGAAACACGTGTCGATTTCTTACAATATTCTATATGAATATTGAAAAATCGTTAAGCGGATTAGGTTAGTAAATATAGCTACGTCTATTGTATTTTATTTCGTATCATAATAAAAATGATACTCTCATGATTTTCAAGATAATTCCATGCTGCTGACGTGGTGTACATTTCACCCACTTCACCTAAGTTGTCATAGTGAGCCATGAAAACTAAGGTGAAATGAGCTGTCAAAAGTGTTAATCCTTAGCATCAACATTGCCATCTTACCGTGACAACTTAGGTGAAGTGAGCGTGGAGTGAGATGTCATTGTCATCGATACCTACTCATACTAAGGCAGTGACAGTTCCCTTCAAGCTCAATTCACCTAAGTTTTCACGGTGAGATGGTTACAGAATAGCAATGCTGGTGGAATGACAGCTCACTTCACCTAAGTTTTCACGGTGAGATTTTTACAGAATAGGTCGGCTATTCTACCTGACCGGATTGAGCAAATCAGTCTGAACTGTCTGAAATGTGGTTATTAGTATACCTCTTTATGAAGGACCTCGTCCAGAAGAGTACCACGACCATAGCTTTTTCAGCCGCCAAGCAGCGTTGCTGCACAATATAAATATGGAGTTGCTGTGCGTACGTATACTAAAGAGAATGGGTAAGTTCAAAAGTCTTTTGAGCATTGTCTCATAAAATTATCATTCAAAAATGATTTGGTCTTGTAGATCAAAGTCAAGTAAGTAATTTACTTTAAAAACTTCAAAAAAAAAAACAAAATTTTTCAATAATCTCCAAAATTATCACACATTATCATAATCGATGATAGGGAAAATTAAGGACTGTACAAGGATCGTCTTCGCACTTGATGGTAATTTTTTTTAAACGGTACCCATCCCGCAGCTTTCCAGTAACCCTAGCGACTTGAGTACGCCAGTTCAGGGTATTATCAGGGTAAATGCCAGGGTTGCGGGAAAGTCCGAAAGGGAGACCGGGACCTTGGCAACAGGCAACTGAAGGAACACGGGTGAGTTTTAGTCAGTAAAAGTCTGGCACGCCCTTCCGCTCTGCCCAGAGCGGGAGAAGTCATTGGATGATTTCCCACCCTGAAAAAAAAAAGGGTATTATCAATGTGCTTGTGCAAGCCTAAGTTCTTTACGTCAGTGCTAAAAGGAACGATCATACCATTGAAGAAAACTGGTGGCAAGGTTATACCTTCCACCTGACTAATACCGCGAGGACTGCCAATGATGATCGCCTGACAGTTCGAAGGGTTGCCCAGGTTTTTATGGCTATCTAGTCCCTATTTATTAATATAGTCAGTGAAAAGGGTAGAGGCATCACTGAACTACGGTTGCATGTTATTACAAATGATAGAAATTCAATTTGTAAGCAATTTTTGTGTTTTTAAAACTATGAAGTACCTATTGGAAAAGATTCCGGTTACTTTTTTATTTTACGGCTGATAAATTAGATGAGCAAAGTGTTTTGTTGATTCAATTGAATTGAGTGTTGATTGTTGAATTCAAAACAAAATGTACAGGGTATTTTGATACGGCACATGGTTTTAGTAAAAGTTTGACTTTGAGAGTATCGCATATTAGTAAGAAAAACAACAACTTTACAAACATACATGTATTTGTTCACAATAAAAATGTAAACACACCTTTTTAAATACAAACATTATCACCAATATAATATATATAAAAAGGTCTACTTCAGCAAGTAACCGTTATCAACAGTATAGCACGACCCGGTTACACTCCTAGCCTTATCACTGGCTAGGTACAGGATTATATCACCAATCTCCTCAGGATCTGAAGATCTTCCTAATAATGTGGTGGTCGCTATGTTACTAGGCTGGACCACATCTGGAGCCATGTCAACACTCGACACAATTTCAGTTATAACTGGTCCAGGATTGACAGAGTTCACTCGCACGCCAGAAGCAGCCAGTTCCATTGCAGCAAACCTTGTAAAATGATCCATACCAGCTTTGGAAACGCTGTAAGACATCAGTCCTGGTATCTTAGCTGATGTAGATGCAACACTAGATATATTTATAATGTTGCCTTTTGTTTCTATGAGGTGTGGGACCGCTAAGTTGGTGATGTGGATGACGGGGCGCAGGTTCGTGTTCATGACCTCATCGTAGTTCTGTAATAGATTGGGTTCCAGTATAGTCGCAAACCGCGCAATGCCAGCGTTGTTGACGAGTACGTCGAGTTTTCCGAACTTTTCAACAGTTTTTTTGACGACGGTCTTAGCTTCCTCGTCTTTGGAGATATCTGCTTTGATAATGAGGATTTTGGCTCCAAGTTGCTCGCAACGGCTGGCAACTTCTTTCAGTTTGACTTCGTTTCTTCCGACAAAGGCAACAGAAGCTCGCTCCTTGGCAAATAACTCCACAGTAGCCGCTCCGATACCGGCGCTACCCCCCGTAACTAGGACCACTTTGTTTGCAAACATTTTGAACTACCTCACTTCTCACAATTTGTTGACTAACTAAGCCACAGCTGTTTAAATAGATACTTTTATCGTACAAAATAATCTTAATCATTGTCTACTTACTGAATGATTGGCAAATGATTATATGTGTGACGACAATATTATGTTGCACTATTATTTCTGATTCACTTGACTCAGCGTTTATTTATCTATACATACATACATACATACAAATAAATAAAATTAAAGCGTCTGTTTGTAATGTCAAAATAGCAGCTTTTTACTAAATACATTAATTATGAAATTATTTACGGTAGCTATTATTATCTTTTATGTTTTTTAATTATTATTGTTTGTCTGTCTGTACTGCCTCAAAAGCGTCAAGTCCAGTAATATCTAAGTATAAAAATGCCCTTGTTCCATATTGTAGGTACTGTTATACTGGGTAAGTGGTTCTTATCAAAGTGTTGAATGTTACACCAAAATGTACTTGATTTTTAGGGTTCCGTACGTCCTTTTTTATGTTCTAGACTCTAGATTTCATAAATCAATACTGTAATAAAGAAAACTGGTGGAAAAGAGAGGAAATAATCATTTCGTATCAAAGTTAATTGATTCAGACGTGACTTTGTGGGAATCCATTATAAAATACAATAGACGTAGATATATTTAGTAACCTTCCAATAGTGACACCATGTATACATTTAAAAAAACCCTAGAAGAACACGTTAGAAAACAGCACTAACAATACCGATTGTCACCTTTATCTCTTAATTCTCATAGTGTGAACACAGAGAATCGCACTTACTTTTATTTTTTATCTTACTTTTCTCAATATGTTAAGTGAACTGTAATGTTCTTTTTTTTGAGAAATAAATGTCTTTAAACCGAACCTATTCAGCTTAACTATTCCTCAAAAAACCCTGTAAGAAATCGACATGACTGTGTTTCACCTCTCAACGAAGCATCCTCAGCCGGACGCAGAGATAAACGTCCGGCGCTGGGCGTGGCAACATGTCGTGTTCGGTTTCGCGACTGGTCAATCATCACTCATCGACTGGTCATCCTGAGGATGCCTCGTTGAGAGGTGAAACACGTGTCGATTTCTTACAATATTCTATATGAATATTGAGGAATCGTTAAGCGGATTAGGTTAGTAAATATAGCTACGTCTATTGTATTTTATTTCGTATCATAATAAAAATGAAACTCAAATGATAATTCCATGCTGCTGACGTGGTGTACATTTCACCCACTTCACCTAAGTTGTCATAGTGAGCCATGAAAACTTAGGTGAAATGAGCTGTCAAAAGTGTTTATCCCTAGCATCAGCATTGCTATTCTATAACCATCTTACCGTGACAACTTAGGTGAAGTGAGCGTGGAGTGAGATGTCATTGTCATCGATACCTACTGATACTAAGGCAGTGACAGTTCCCTTCAAGCTCACTTCACCTAAGTTTTCACGGTGAGATGGTTACAGAATAGCAATGCTGGTGGTTTTTTTTTTTTTTTGATTAATAAGAACTAATGTTCAAATGTTCTTAGTAATGGATTACAATCTAGCCTAATAGGCTAATAAGCAATTTAACTCTAACTTAATATTTTACGAGATAGATTATGTTATAACTAAGAATAGTGTCAATTTGCACTTTTACACAATTTCGTAGCAATTTCTTAGAGTCTGATAATTGATGAAAACACTTTGTTCATGTGTTACATGTATAGCACAGCATTGTTACTATTTTTTTATACACTACACTAACTCAAATGGTTTAGTTCTTTTTAGCCTACGCACTATGTCCGTGTTATCTAGCAGCTGGATTGCCTCGACATTCACATGTCGGTGAAGTCTGTGTTCGTGAGCCTCAGCAAATTTTTGGATGATTGTGGGGACAAGTTCCATTTTAAGATCTCGATGGAGGTTGTCATTTCTAATATACCATGGTGCATTTACAGCATCCCTGAGTACTTTATTCTGGAAGTTTTGTATTATTTTAGCGTTGCTTAAATGATAAATGATTTTATTTCTGTAAGTAGGTTTGTACAAACACTTTTACACGTCAATCACATTTTTTTAAACTAGATGAGGTCGGCGTTTCCTATCTGACTACTCTGAGAAGAAAGGCCGAAACAAACTCAGAGGTCACAGTCTCTTTTAAAGTCCAGACATAATCTTGGTCAGATTATGTGAAGACCATGTAGATTGGTGTCTGAAATGGTCTTTTGAGGAAAGAACCACACAGATTGAGTGGACCTGTCCAGTCAGTGCACGCATTTGTCAGTAATCGTGCAGCTCAACTCCGAATTTAAGGAGCTCAACGATTTGACGAACAATACCAAAGAAAGGACATTTGGTTAGGCCTCATAAATTACTCAAACTGCCAGACTATGATTAATTAAAATTAAGAAAAAATAAATAATAAAAAAGTAAAGAAAGATCCACATAATCTTCACATTCACAATAATTAAAAATAATATAATACTTTACAAAGTAAATATTCATGTCAATGTAAATATAAATATAAAAATCCGGAAATAATCTTGGTCAGATCATTTGAGGACCATGTAGATTTGTGTCTGAAATGGTCTTTTGAGGAAAGAACCATACAGATTTGAGTGGACCTGTCCAGTCAGTGCACGCATTTGTCAGTAATCGTGTAGCTCAACTCAGAACTTAAGGAGCTCAACGACTCGACGAACAATACCAAAGAAAGGTCATTTGGGTAGGCCGCCTATAGTACTCAAACTGCCAGATAAATAAAAAATATGATCCACATAGTCCTCAAATTCACAATAATTAAAATAATAATAATATTATACTTCACAAAGTAAATATTCATGTCACTGTGTAGGTATATAATAAAATAAAAAGTTACCAAAAATAACAAAACTCGTAAGTAATTTAAAACCAAAAATAAAAAAATAAATGTACAAATTGGAGCAGCTCAATCCCAAGCCTTTTTGTCCTCAATGTAATCTTTAATGGTATAAAACGCTTTTTGGCACAACTTAGCTTAGTTTAGTACAGCCCCAAAGTTGGATACCGTACGTCCAAATTGGCATAAGAATATGCTTGTATAATATCATTTTATTATGTATTGATAAACAGGATTTCCTTCCGAGTAACCAAAACATACTTTTGTAACGTATGTCTAGTTCCTGTCTTTTCTTTTTGACGTGACATTTCCATCGCAGCTTGGCATCAAGAGTTATGCCAAGGTACTTGGCTGTATTAGCATATGGCACTTGCATACCGTTTATAAAGATTGGGTGGTAATCGCAGTGTTTGTTTGTAAAGTCAATGTGTATTGATGTTGACTCATTCAGCTTGATTTTCCACTTTTGTGTCCAGTCATAAACTTTGTTAACAGCTATTTGAACTTTTTCTACTGCTTCTTTGTGGCTTGATCCAGTAGCCATAATAGCAGTGTCATCTGCAAAGGTCGCAATGGTGTTGTTCTCCAGCTCTGGGATATCACATGTGTATAGCAAGTACAGGATTGGGCCTAACACACTTCCTTGAGGTACCCCAGCTTTTATAGTTTTTAGCTCGGAATATGCATCCTCTTGCCTTATTCTAAACATTCTGTTACTAATATATGACTCTAGAATATCTGCAAATTCTGAAGGTAGCATGCGTCTGAGTTTAGATATCAGACCCTCATGCCATACTTTATCAAAAGCTTGCGCGACATCTAGGAATACGGTGGCGCAGACTTCCTTGTTTTCTAGTGTTTTTTCAATAATGTTAGTTATTCTGTGTACCTGATCTATTGTAGAGTGTTGTTCCCTGAAGCCAAATGCAATGGTGGTGGAATGACAGCTCACTTCACCTAAGTTTTCACGGTGAGATTTTTACAGAATAAGGTCGGCTATTCTACCACCTAGTTTTTTCTGACCACTCTAAAATCGCTACAGTGCCAGTCTGTTAATGGAGCTATTCAACCCTATCACCCTGACCGGATTGAGCAAATCAGTCTGAACTGTCTGAAATGTGGTTATTAGTATACCTCTTTATGAAGGACCTCGTCCAGAAGAGTACGACGACCATAGCTTTTTCAGCCGCCAAGCAGCGTTGCTGCACAATATAAATATGGAGTTGCTGTGCGTACTTATACTAAAGAGAATGGGTAAGTTCAAAAGTCTTTTGAGCATTGTCTCATAAAATTATCATTCAAAAATGATTTGGTCTTGTGAATCAAAGTCAAGTAAGTACCTAATTTACTTTAAAAACTTCAAAGAAAAATAACTTTTATTAATATAGTCACTGAGAAGGGTAAAGGCATCACTGAACTACGGTTGCATGTTAATACAAATGACAGAAATTCAATTTGTAAACAATTTTTGTGTTTTTAAAACTATGAAGTACGTTATTGGGAAAGATTCTGGTTTTTATTTTATTTTACGGCTGATAAATTAGATGAGCGTTACTTATCTAAGTGTTTTGTTGATTCAATTGAATTGAGTGTTGATTGTTGAATTCAAAACAAAATGTACAGGGTATTTTGATACGGCACATGGTTTTAGTAAAAGTTTGACTTTGAGATTATCGTATATTAGTAAGAAAAACAACAACTTTACAAACATACATGTATTTGTTTACAATAAAAGTGTAAACACATCTTTTTTAATACAAACATTATCACCAAGATAATATAGAAAAAGGTCTACTTCAGCAAGTAACCGTTATCAACAGCATAGCACGACCCGGTTACACTCCTAGCCTTATCACTGGCTAGGTACAGGATTATATCACCAATCTCCTCAGGATCTGCAGCTCTTCCTAATAATGTGGTAGTCGCTATGTTACTAGCCTGGAGCACATCTGGAGCCATGTCAGCACTCGACACAATGTCAGTTATAACTGGTCCAGGATTGACAGTATTCACTCGCACGCCAGAAGCAGCCAGTTCCATTGCAGCAAACCTTGTAAAATGATCCATACCAGCTTTGGAAACGCTGTAAGACATCAGTCCTGGTATCTTAGCTGATGTAGATCCAACACTAGATATATTTATAATGTTGCCTTTTGTTTTTATGATGTGTGGGACCGCTAAGTTGGTAATGTGGATGACAGGGCGCAGGTTCGTGTTCATGACCTCATCGTAGTTCTGTAATAGATTGGGTTCCAGTATACTCGCGAACCGCACAATGCCAGCGTTGTTGACGAGAACATCAAGTTTTCCGAACTTGTCAACAGTTTTTTTGACGACGGTCTTAGCTTCCTCGTCTTTGGAGATATCTGCTTTGATAATGAGAATTTTGGCTCCATGTTGCTCGCAACGGCTGGCCACTTCTTTCAGTTTGACTTCGTTTCTTCCGACAAAGGCAACAGAAGCTCGCTCCTTGGCAAATAACTCCACAGTAGCCGCTCCGATACCGGCGCTACCCCCCGTAACTAGGACCACTTTGTTTGCAAACATTTTGAACTACCTCAATTCTCAGAATTTGTTGACTAACTAAGCCACACCTGTTTAAATAGATACTTTTATCGTACAAAATAATCTTAATCATTGTCTACTTACTGAATGATTGGCAAATGATTAGATGTTACTTGAATCAGCGTTTATTTATCATTACTAAAAATCAAAATAACATAATAAGGTGCCAAAAAGCGTCAAATACTACCGAAATATAAAAATTCCATTGTTCCTTGTGCTGATAAACTGGGCTAGTGGTTCTTATCAAAGTGTTGAATCTTACACCGTACTTGATTTTTTTTATATCATCATTATAGTTATTTCTATTTTATCTAATGGTATCTACTTGCAAACGATATATCTATACCACTTCATAATATCTTGTCATTGTTATTATGAAACCAACAATATGTGAAACCTTGTGCATAACTTGACTCGCTTTCAAAGGATTTTTCCACATATTGTCACAATCCATCTGGCTAGCCTTTCTTCCCAACTATGTTGGGGTCGGCGTCCAGTCTCACCGGATTCAGCTGAATTTTACATGGAGCGACTGCCTATCAGACCTCCAAAACCCAGAAAATGGGTAATACGATACCCCTTGGTAAAACTGGTTGTCAGACTTTCGGGCTTCTGACGACCCGTAACGACTGTCAAAGATCTACGAATAACAGCCGGGACCAACGGCTTAACGTGCTTTCCGAGGCACGGAGGAGTTTCGGTATGTAAAGATGGTCACCCATCCACGGACCAACCCCAGCAAGCGTAGCTAAACCTGATGGATCGACCCGTGCGCCTTTTATTACTTGGCCACGAGCTCCTCTACATATTGTCACAATAAATGGGTATTTGTTGTGACAATATGTGATACGGGTGTATTACATACTTCTTTACGCATAGTAGAAAAAATATTTTCGCGCTAGTAACCTAGTAACTGTTAAGCATTGTCAAGACATTATTAAAACTTCCGTCAGGTCAAACTAGAGCATGGATTAAATTTTTTAAAGTAACGTAGTGCTTGCCATTACTTAAATCTGTTCTGTTAAATCTCCACAAAATCAATAAATCAAGAGTTACAGTGTATATACTGGAACTTGAAATATACAATATATTATTATAATGAGGCTCTTTCCACATTTTCCTCAAAAATTATATAATCATAACCTCGAAATTGACATTCTTTAGTAATATTTTTATTTTTTCTATCGTATTGTGTTGTACATGCATCATATACTTTTACCCCAATTCACGTTTCTGTAACTGGGCAAGTTTACAATGAGTTTCAGGCAAAAAGTGGTTCTAATCACAGGAGGTAGTTCTGATGTTGGTGCTACCACAGCAAAGTTGTTCGCTAAAGAATGTGCTACAGTGGTGATAGTCGGCCAGGACGAATCTAAATTGAAAGCTGTTGCTAAACGTTTGACCCAATTAGGGGCAGAAACATTAGTTATAAAAGCAGATGCGTCCAAAGACAAAGAAGCATGCATAATTATCGAGACAACTATCAGTAAATTTGGAAGACTGGATGTGCTTGTCAACAGTGCTGGAATTTTGAAAAACGCTGGAATACTGACAGACCACTTCTTGGAAACGTACGACGAAGTGATGAACATCAACATGCGAGGTGCTGTCCTTATCACCCACTATGCTGCTCCCCATCTTATCAAAACTAAAGGGAATATTATCTACGTGGCGGGTATAGCTGGAATCAGTAATACATCTTTAAACATAGCATACAAGACAGCAAAGGCTGCAATGAACCATTTTACTAGAAACGCTGCTTTAGAACTGGCCCCGCATAAAGTGAGAGTAAATACAGTCAGTCCTGGTCCAGTCCGTGCTGCTATTTTTGATGGTATGGATATAAATATAGAAAAATTGCTAAACAATGCGACGCTGCAACGATTATCAGAGCCTACTGATATAGCTGCTATAATATTGTATATAGCCAGTGAAAAGGGCAAAGGCATCACTGGCTCAAATTTCTGGCGCAAACTTCGGTTGCATGATAATACAATTGATAGAAATGCATATTGTAAGCAACTTTCAGGTTTTTGAAAATTATAAAAATTGAAAAACATTCTCATTTATTTTTTAACTAGCTGCGTCCCGCGGTTTCACCCACGTAAGTCCTGATCCCGTGGGAATATCGGGATAAAAAGTATTCTATGTTCTAATTCAGGTCATAGTCTACCCCTGTGCCAAATTTCATCCAAATCCGTTCAGCCGTTTTAGCGTGAAAGCATAACAAACAAACAAATTCAATATAGCTTCTTCATGACACCCACGTGGTATGTCGATAAAAAGTAGCTTAGGTCCTTCCCCGGGATGCCATCTATCTCCTTGCCAAATATCGAAATCCGTTCAATGGTTTAATCGTGAAAAGGTAACATACAGACAGACAACCCGACAGAGTTACTTTCGAATTTATATATTAGAGTACTATGGATAGTGAGAAGTCAGCTTGATGGTCTTTAAGTTCTCTAGGAAAAGAGATGAAAATTGAAAAATAATTGAGTCACATGTTACAATGGTAAAGCGCTCCAAGCTTATTTTGGCAAGTGGCAAAAATCGGAACTAACCCCGGCTTGCCATTTTTTGAATACATTTCAAGTGTCATTTTCTCAAAACAACTCATCGAGTATTTCGGGACATCGCTAAGCAATTGGTCGACTCTTCACGTGACCGTGAGGGGTTAGTCCAAAGAATCAGCATTGCCATTCAACGTGGCAATGCTGCCAGCCTTTTGGGCACTTTTCCCATTGACAGCGATGCGGACTAATTTTTTGATGCCCAATGAGCACTCCCCCTTTTTTTTAATTTTTTTATATAATTTACTGTACATAATGATATTTAGAAAGAAATATGTATAGTAATATTTCTTTCTAAATATCATTTTTTATGTTACTGCACAAATATTTACCAACAGCGCCCCCCCCCTGTTAACGGCATTGAAGCGCCAAAAGATCCTTGTAGGAGTGTACCATAGTGATGTTGTTAAATATAATATGCTACTGTCAGTGATATCACTGACAGTAGCATATTACTGTCAAGTCATGACATTCATCCTTCATAAATATGTCGTCAGGTCGTCAGATCTAAGTTCACGAAAACATAATTCTTCAATAGTCTTTCAGATTATAATGATTCAATCAATGGATTAAATTATGTGTGATAAAATTCCAACGTATGATTGAACTCCTTAAATTTTAATATAATATGAATAACGGTTCCATTTCACTAATAACATGTGTACATGTAATAATTTAATACCAAACTTTAGTAAAATACTTATATTTGTATCATTCTTCTCAAGTCAGTAACTGGGGAGGTGTTGGGATAATGAGTTTTGCGCAAAAAGTGATTCTGATCATAGGCGGTAGTGACGATATCGGTGCGCTCACAGCGGAGTTATTAGCTAAAGAGGGTGGTTCATTAGCCATCGTCGGAAATAACGGAACTGAACTAAATGTGGTAGCACAAAAATTAGGAGCACAAACACTAGTTATCAAAGCAGATGTGTCCAAAGATGCAGAAGCAGACGTAATTGTCAAGAAAACTATCGACAAATTTGGAAAACTGGATGTGCTTGTCAACAACGTTGGAATACTGAGAGAAGCTGGTATTCTATCACCCAACTTCTTAAATACGTATGATGAAGTGATGAACATTAACATGCGAAGTGTTGTCCGCATCACCTACTTCGCTGCTCCCCATCTCATTAAAACTAAAGGAAACATAATCAACGTGTCAAGTATGGCTGGAATCAATACCACAAGACCTCAACACACAGCATACGGTACATCAAAGGCTGCATTGATCGATTTTACCAGAAGCACTGCTTTAGAACTAGCACCTCATGGAGTGAGAGTGAATACAATTAGTGCTGGTCCATTCCGTTTAACTATTAACGATGATATTAAAAAAATACCAGATAAAATGCAAAGTAATATGTCTCTACCCCGATTATCAGAACCGACTGAGATCGCTAATTTGATACTGTATGTAGCCAGTGACAAAGGTAAAGGCATCACTGGCTCAAATTTATGGCGTAAACTACGGTTAAATAATAACAACAGGGGTTGAAATTTGTTTTATATGCAACGTGAAAATTATTTATTAATATTTAAAATAAATATCTAATATTAATATATAATATATATATATATATATATATATATATATATATATATTAATATTAAATATCGATTATTGTATTCATCATTATGAGCAAGGATCATTGTATTATGGAAATGATTATTGGAAAAAATAATCAGCTGTTCCCTACATTTTGACGATCTATGAGAATATAAATGTAGCCAACAGCTAATTTTTTACGTGATTTCAGGGATTGTCCCATAGTCAAAGTATGATTACAATGACCCTTTAAGAGATTTCGTGCATGAAAATATACACCTTATATAAATAGAAAAATATCTCGGTTTTAAGGCTCCGTACCCCAAAAGGAAATCATTCAAAATATTTTAATTATATCTATAAAAAACGTCAGAAACTAAACGTTAGTTTCGGCCTATAAACAAGTACCAGGTACAGTACGACACAAAGTAGATGTAGCATCGGCAAAATGCGTAAAACCGATCACAATCCGAACAGTGTGCCTTCAACATCTCCAATCTTTATTAAAACTTTAGTTGAAAATGATCTTTACGAAAACGCAATAAAGACTTGTAAAGTCATTTAGCCAAACACATTCATAAAATTGAAATGAATTAATGCAAATTATCAAATCTGTGCTACATCTAAGTTGTGTCGTACTGTACTTAACAAAATAGCAACTGGTTTAAAAATCTACTGTCTGTTAATGCCTATAACGTTCTCTCATTCACAAAATATAATCTATAAAAAGGATAAGTAAAATAATGAAAATAAAAACCTATATAAATCAAATGTGATTGATGCCATTACAACTGCAACAAAATCTGAAATAATATCCTGCCCACAAAATCCACTAATAAATAGTGGAAATTACAATTGTAGGTATACAGCGTGTAAGGGTAAACACTCTTGTCATTCAAACCATGGGTAGTTGACTTAAAGATAAAAATAAATGACCGAGTAATAACAAAAAAAAAACGTTAGTTTCATTAAAAGATTTTAAAAAGTTTCTATGCGACACCGTGCTCGCTAGCGAAACAGCTGACTAACTGAGAGAGGGGTCGCGCTCACGTCGGTTAGGTCACGTCCTACGACCCCCACACATGCTGAGACGCAATTTCGTTGCCCTAGCGCATAGGTGAAAGGGTGAAATACTCTAATGGTAAAAAGTAATTTAACCTCTCTGCTCGACAAGACTTTGACACGTGACACATCAGCTAACTCGACAGGATGTTGCGAATTCCGTCATAAAAATCAGGAATTTACATGAACTTTTAGCATTTGAATTTATTAAAAAAAGTATGTTACCGCATCTATTTTATACAATAAGTTTGTGGCAAATATCATAAATTATATGTCGAGGTCGGTCAAACCGCGGCAGTCGACTGCGTAAGTTGTTTAAAATAGGTATAAATACACCTATTCAAAAGGTAGGCAACTCAGATTCCCTGAAAATATGTACATAAACAATCTTCTCTCTTGCTGAAAATATGCAAAAGGACCAAATAAAGATATTATCATTCTTTCTGCATTCTTACTTTTACCATTATTCATACTTAAACTAGATAAAAAACACGATCAAATATGAACAAAAATTAACAAAAATTGTGGTGCGACGTAACACTTCTTAGTGCTTACCGTTCACCCAATTTTTCGATTTCGATTCAAATGTTGCACTCAGCCTAATCGATATTCGATATAATCAAACTTGATTAAAAATTGTAGAAACTGAATAAAAACTCTTTGGTATATTTTTCATTAATTATTTTATTTTGAAAATTAATTTTAGTAATAAGTACATATACATACACTGTGGATAGTGGTGTAACGATTTAGGGTTCCGTACGACCGAATGAAAAACTGAACCCATATAGGATCACTTGTGTCACACGAGTCTTGTGTCTGTTCTGCATTGCTGCAATTTGCTTCGAATCTACTGGACCGATTAGGTTGAAATTTGGTACACATATACATTTTGGTGACCCAAACATGGAAATGTAACGTAAATAAATGGATTTAGCAAAAAGTCACTTTTGGGGGGCCAAACCAGAAAATTGAAAAAAAAAGTTTTCGAAAAAGCGTTCATACCTGCGACGGTCTTCTTCTTATTTGATAGCAAGAGAGAAAGAGAGGGAAAGTGGGAATTTAGTCAAAATGAAAATCCAAGATGGTGGCTGCAATTTTTTTTAAATTTTTCCTCTTATCTTTCGTTTTCATAGTTTGCGATAATGCTAAAGTCAATAGTGAGGTCAAAATTTAAATCCAAGATGGCGGCTGCGACAAGTTTTTGTCATGTGTGTCGTGTGGTTTTCGGGTGATAGTGTCGATACCCAATAAGATGAAATTATAATTATATTGTAAATAAATTATCATAGACATCAGTCGCTGTCGATTGTAAACTTGATAGCCAAAATCCGTAAAAAAGGACCTCTTAATTATTTCGTCACGTCCGTTCGTCCATTGGTTCGGATGTCATACAGGCATTTTACTCGGACACCTATTTATACTATACCTACCGTTGAAAATTTGGAAGAAGGTGTATTCTTTACACCGCCAAAAATCGTATAATAAAATTACCATAAACATAATTAGGGGTGTCATTCCCCATACATGCAATCGAAGGATGAAAAAAAGATGTATGTAGAGATGTATGACTCATAAGCAAGCATGTAGCATTGTTGGATCTTATAATTAAAATGATAAGATGCTTCTAAGTGACTGCTTTTTGAAGTGATAACCCATTGTAACCGAAAATAACCCGTATTTCAACAATGAGTTACGGGTTATTTTCGGTTACAACTGCAGAATTAACTTTGTTTTTCGTAGTTTTTTCTAGAAATACAAACTTATTTTTGCAGTCGAAGAATTAATGCTGTGCAATGTGCATGTGTATATGTTCATCCCAACTACGGAACCCTTTTGTGCGTGGTCCGACAAAGACTTGGTCAGTTTCTTAAATTTCGTTGGGAAACTACCACAAAAAAAAACAATTTCTAGTACCTACTCAAGTAACCTAATAAAAACAAAAACTAGCAAGCTCATACAACTAACAAAACATATTGACGTTATGTAAAATTAATTTCTCACCATTATCAAACAAAATTTTGTTACGCCTACCTAAAAAGTATACTGGGCATTCTGTAGCAAACTATCAGAAAAGTTTAAAAAATAAAATCTACATTAAAATAATTTTGTCCAATATATTAAAATAATTTAGAACAGCGAGCGCATTCCATTTTTAAATTCAATTATAGAATCATTTCGGCGCGAAATTCAAAATATGAGGTACCTAGCCCGGCCATAAGGTCCTGTCTATTGAGTTAATAAATGTATAGGTTTCAATATAATGTCCGAAAAACGATTAAAATAACATTAGAAAAGTATAAATTATTAATGTATCCAGTGCTTAATGTATTTATTGTATAAAACAATTTTATTTCAATTTCCAAGTATCGATTTCTTATATTCGACATATTAATTAATCGAGAAGAACGAAATTTAAAAAATAATCGTTTGGCATAATCGTTTTCGGACATCATTACAATAAAAAAAAGTATAATGGACGGCGATTTTGAAAACAAATTCAGTAGTGGTAATGAATAATACGTGTTATTGGACCCGTGTTCGTATATTATGTTAAGATTTGGACATTTTCTAGTTGTATATAATATTTTGAATAATATTTGTCACATTTTAAATCGTATCTACATGTGTATGAGTGATATTCGTGAAAAGTAAAAATGAAAACACGCACGATTGGCGCGAAACTTCGTCTTTGGATAACACAAAACTTCATTACCACTATTTATTTAACTTGAACAATGGATGAATTCGTCAAATAATTAAATGATGTATTATTCACTGCCCCTGTGGTGGGGTTTGGATGTTCAAAATCACAAATTTTTATGTTTTTTAGCCTCGACCACCACTGTCATCAAAATGGCGATTATGGTATTTACAGTCTTGAATTTTATATAGGTGAATTAATTAACTTGCGCGCTGAATATGAAAGATTTAATGGCGTAAACATAATGAGTTTTTATCCAACTCTCATAATTAACGCACATTCATAAGATTTGATGGGTAGCATATTAAATATTTCCATAATCGAGACAGGGTGTCGTATGTGGTAATTCTGGGGTCCAATTGGATCCGCTACCGAGCCGGCGGAGGTTTTTGTGTTCGGGTCCAATTGGGGGCGCTTCCGAACTATACGGTTAAAAAAATACAAAATTAAAAGTCGTAATTTTCCATTGATTTTACGTTCTATAAATGACACCAAACCACTAGTTTCAAGGATAACGGTGTTTACCCTAACACCCTGTATAATGTCAAATAATGAAAGATCAGGATCGATTCCCGGCTAGGTCAGAAGACTTTTCTTGTAGCTTCCGTTGTGTGCACACGGCTACACATCAAGCTATACATTTCCAGTACAAGCTGACCTCGCATTGTACGGAAATCCTACACAATGCGAGATCAACATAAACTGGAAATGTATAGCATTGTGTGTAGCTGGATCGAGGAAAACCGCAGACAACACATAGTTTTATATAAGATAAGTGGGCCTTATCTAACATTTCTTTATCTACTTTTGTACTTGATTTATTTCAGTTGGATTAGATAATATGATTGGATATCTCCCAATCAAATAACGACAGTCATGCTTATACTTACAACTACCTATTAAATCTCTTGTCATTTACTTATTTAAAAACATTGCTACGATTGACTGCTCGTCTAGTCGTTGAAAGCGCTGCTGTTGAGCATGAGGTCCTGGGTTCGACTCCCAGTTCGGGCAAAATCTTATTGGCTCTTTTCATTACTTTTTACCACTAAAGTATTTCACCCTTTCACCTATGCGCTAGGACAACGAACTTGCGTCTCAACACAGGTGGGGGATGCGGGACGTGGCCTGACCGGCCGTGAGCGCGACCCCTCTCTCAAGCGGTTTCGCTAGCGAGAACGGTGTCGCATAGAAACTTTTTAAAATCTTTTACGTTTAACGTTTTTTTTTGTTGTAATTCGGTCATTTATTTTTATATTTAAATCAACTACCCATGGTTTGAATGACAAGAGTGTTTACCCTTACACCCTGTATATTACACCATCAGACTTGCAATCCATTATGATAGGAATTAAGTACATAAGCCCCATGTGTATATTTCATTTTCAAGGTCTTGTTATTCAAGTATTTAATCAAATTGTTATCATATCAGTTATGTATTTCTATCTGATATAATAACAATTTTGTTTTAACAATAAAATTATGTAAGCATGAACGTGTTGACTCATTACCTGACTGCGGTGGAAAGGAAGGGTTATGAATGTCACTGGCTATGTACTGGTACACTTGGTGCTGCTGGGGAGTTTTTGCGCTACTTCTTCTTCCCAGCTAAAGCACTAGGAAGTGGTGAAGGGTGGGCGTTTTGGAGGACTGTCCTATTCCCGATAAACTCAAAAACTACTGCACCGATTTTCATGCTGTTTTCACAAATTCTCGAGGAAGGTTTTAGTATATAATAACCGACATCCACGTGGGCGAAGCCAGTTAAAAAGCTAGTTAATACTATATATGCGAAAGTGACTTTTTTGTTTGTTACGCTTTCACGCTAAAACGGTTAACCGGATTTGGATACTTTTTATCCGGATATTCGTTATCCGTATTGTATAGCATAAGTTCATTACCTCGTATGCAGCCGACGTACACGGACGTAAAAATATCGCGGCGGGATTTTATCGCGTATTGCATTTTCAAATCTGCTTCAGTTTTAATTTCGGTGTTGAGTCGAGAATCCAACAAAGTGCATTCCACGTCGAAAAAACACACGGTTGAATTTCCAACACTGGGACAGTGCGCGAAAAAATCGCCGCGGGAAAAATCGTCCGTGCGTACCTGGACTTACAGCAAGTGTAGCTAGAGTTCAAGATTTAGGTTAGGAAGACTCGCAGATATAAAACTAAGATTTAAAGACTATCAAACTAACAATCACAATCTGTCATTTTGTCTAGTCTTCCGCCAACAAAACCAGTTTCTATGGAGGTCATGCTACGCGTGCTGGACAGCAAAAGTCGATCTTGTGACTACTGAACCACCGCGACAGTGATAATAGGTAGATTTCTCAGTTACGGAACAAAACATATATTGATAGGCAAACAAGACAACCTTGACGATGAGTAGAGATTCAGTCACAATACGAGCATTCCGGACCCAAGGCACCCCTGGAGGACACCCCTGGGGGTGCCACGGGACCTTGAATTCGGACCCGTGGCACCCCCAGGTCCTAAAATCCATACAACGGTGTACCAGTGGTATCACGGGTTCTATTTACTAGTTCCCATGAATCCACCAATCGAATAGTGATGGGACAGATGGACAACAGTGATTAGATAGGTACAGTAAAACTATTTTCTTAATGTCCCTCGTCCATGTCCATCGATTATTAGATTTATCGTGTATAATAATTTGAATTCAGATTCTTCTAAATAATGAGAATAAATTTCTACTATATTGATACATAAGTATATAATAAATTCTCAGTAGTTAAAATTACCACACAATCGAAATAGTCCCCCCAGCCCGATACTTTATTGTAGTTTTGTTTTGATTTCCGTGTGAGCTATATGAGCTGTAAAATTATTATACATTAGCTGATGCCCGCAGCTTCGCTCGCGTGGATGTCGGTTATTATATACCTTATTCTAAACCTTCCTCAAGAACCTCTCTAACCGTTGGTGAAAACAGCATGAAAATCGGTGCAGTAGTTTTTGAGTTTATCGCGAACAGGACGGCAGACAGACTTTGTTTTATGATATGTAAGGATAAACTATTTTCATCAATTTTAAAAATAAATTCATCATCTGCCTAGCCTTTTCCCAACCAATTTGGGGTCGGCTTCTAGTCTAACCGGATACAGCTGAATACCAGTATTTTACATGAAGCGACTGCCTATCTGACCTCCACAACCTAGTAACTGGATAATACGATACCCCTTGGCAAGACTGGTTGTCAGACTTTCGGGTTTCTCCGTAACGACTGTCAAAGATCCACAAATGACAGCCGGGACCATCGGCTTCACGTGCTTTCCGAGGCACGGAGGAGTCTCGATATGTAAAAATGCAGCCCCGGCAAGCGTAGCTTAACCTGATGGATCGACCCGTGCGGCTGTTATTACTTAGCCACGAGCTCCTATTTTAAAAATAAATTACTTTAAGTCAAAAGAGTATTAACAACTCTATAATATACTTCCAAGTCCATTGAGAGCGTCCGGTCTGCACCTGATAGAAATCCGACGACTGACGAACACGAAGTTTGCCGAGGGACATTAAGAAAAAGTTGTACTGTACGGAATATTGGCTCCATACAACGAACAGAAGCTGGCGCACGCACACATACGTACTGCGATCTCAAACAAATGCCAGTCGCGAGTGCACTTGCACTCGCTGTAGGTGGAGCGTGTCTGTGTGTGCGTGTGGTTTCGATTGTTGTAATGGAACCGGTCTTCTACACATGACTTGTAACTTGATGTTTGATAGGTTAAAGAGTCAAGGTTAACATTTAGTTATGTCATTTTCCTGTTTGGCTATTGCAACTGGTGCTACTGGCAGTCAGGGCTCCAGGGACAGAAGCATCCTAATATTAGGTCCCCACCTATGAAATCAGCGTTTTGTATGGGGAATTTTAAAGAAGTTGCATTTTTCGTACTAACATTTTCTTAATTTATATAACAACCATGAACACTAATGTTTTAAAACTTTTATGCACTAATGTTTAAAAACTAAGACAACGTATGCCACTTAGGTTAAGCGTCAAAAATAAGTTTTGGCTGAGTTAAAAAAAAAATTGTGGTCATTTCTGCTAACAAAATGAGGAGTCATTTTTAAGGTATTTTTTATGTTTAGAAAACTTTATGTAATAACGTTTTTTTACTAGTTGTCTATGATGGTCATTATTCGATAAAATACCAAGCAATTGATTAATACTTTAAATCATAGAAGTGATGAGGTTTTCTATTTGTTAGAAAAAAACGCCAATTTCATAGGTGGGGACCCAATAAAAGTTTTTTGTGAGAAGATGAAAGATAATTATTAAGGTTTTTTTTTTCTTCTCTTAATTGCAGTTTGTATGAGTGTTATTTTGTTTGCTAATTTTGTTATTTCTCGCATTTATATACAGGGTGTAAGGGTAAACACCGTTATTCAAATTCAAATTCAAAATTTTTATTTCAGACCAAGCATGGGATCCATATAGTGTTAGTTTGAACTTAGCCTATGTTAGTAAATTCCAATAACAATACCTACAATACTAAACATTAATTGGCTACATGAACATGTGCACGCACATGTCTGCCAGCCCAAAGTCTGATAAAAGGTCCATCAACCTTGTCCGCCAGTGTAGCTAAAATACTGTTAGGGCTACCCCTGAATCGCCGCAACATCGATGCACATCGTTTGCGCATGATGGCAAACGCGTTATCCTTGCAACCTTTATAGACCGTAAAATCAATGGAAAATTACAACTTTTTTTTTCTTTTTTTTAATCTACATTTTACCACAAGAGACGCAAGTTCGTTTTCCTATGCGCTAGGGCAACGAACTTGCGTCTCAACACGGGCGGGGGCTACGGGATGTGACCTGACCGGCCGCGAGCGCGACCCATCCCTCAGTCAGTCAGCTGTTTCGCTAGAGAGCACGGTGTCGGATAGAAACTTTTTGAAATCTTTTAATGAAAATGACGTTTTTATTTTGTTGTGTTCGGTCATTTATTTTTACATTTAAGTCAACTTCCCATGGTTTGAATGACAAGACTGTTTACCCTTACAGCCTGTATATATTTTTGATTTGTATTTTACCTAACCTACGTATGTGTGTCACTTTTTAGTTTGTATATTGTTCTTATCCATACTAATATTATAAATTCGAAAGTAACTCTGTCTGTCGGTCCGCCTGTATGTTACCTTTTCACGCCTAAACCTAAAGATAAAATTTGGCAAGGAGATAGATGGCATCCTGGAGAAGGACATAGGTTGCTTTACATCGACATACCACGCGGGCGAAGCCGCGGGCGGAAGCTATTTCTCTATACACAATCTCGCCTTGGGACTGCATTCTGTACCTAATGTTGTGCAAGAAAACTTAAATAAATCGTGTTCAGGAATACCACTTGCACAATCAAGCCCTTCATACAACTACCTACTTAGCAAGTGCCTCCTCAGTTCCTCAAGTGTATTGGTCGAGGCCTTTGGCTATTATTAACGATTATTAACAAGTAGGTATAAGTACCTACTTATAGCTACATACACACACATAATAGTGTGACCTTATTGGGAATGTTCTTCAGAAAGGTCAGGTACGGGTCAGATTTATAAAGGTAATCGAGGCAAAAGGAGTATGTACGGATCGTAGAAGATGGCGTTGTAGTTTCTGCCTACCCCCATGGGAAGAAGTCGTGAGTTTATGTATGCATTTATGTATGTTTTGTATAAGTAGGTAGGTATTTAGATAAGTAACAGACATAATTATAAAGTTATAATTACGTATGCTATATGACAGTTTTTGAGAAACTTCCTATGATTTATTTTCTTCAACTTAAGAATATAATTATCATCAAAATAATGACATTAACAAAGTCGTATCAGCCAATGGCTTAATTGCCAAGAGCCTCGAACAAAACCTAATGAGGCTCTCGTTGGGCAGCTGGATTAAGGGCTTGATTCAGAAAGCTGTACTCCTGGACACGGCTCGCATCGTTAGGAGGTTCCTCTCTCTGGAGCCCTGACCGCCGGTAGCTTGGACCCTGTTCCCGATACCGGTGGGCTACTATTTTTTATATTTTTAAATGTTTATATAATTTTTTATTCTAATATTTAAAAATATAATTTATAAGTATGAAAAATGAAATAAAGAGGAACATTAACAAAACTATTTTTTTTTTTCATTTTCAAATCTGCTTACGATCACTGAAAAAGCATTATGACGAATTTTGACTAATATTGAGCAAACGTTGGTCGTAATCAAAGTGAATTAAGCTTAGCTCCAGGCTTCAGAGATCCTGCAGTGAGACAGTTACAACTAATATTCATTATGTATTAAAATCTAATCACATTGGTAATAATTACACGCAATAGGAAAACTGCAAAGTATTTTTTATTATGACCGTTTATGAATTTAAAAAAAATAGGTTAGGTTATTTGATGAGAACTTTTAAAAGATACAGAGCAATAAAATAATTTTAAGAAAAACAGCATACGTACAATGCATTTGTTCACAATAAAATTTAAACAGCCTTTTAAATATAAAAATAATCACCAAGATATATAAAAAGGTCTACTTCAGCAAGAAACCGTTATCAATAACATAACACGACCCGGTTACACTCCTAGACTTGTCACTGGCTAAGTACAGGATTATATCACCAATCTCCTCAGGATCTGAAGATCTTCCTGTTAATGTTTTGCTCGATATGTTATTACCCTGGAGTGATTCTGGAGCCGTATCAACACTCGACACAATGTCAGTTATAACCGGTCCAGGATTGATAGCGTTCACTCGCACGCCAGAAGCAGCCAGTTCCAGTGCAGCAAACCTTGTAAAATGATCTATACCAGCTTTGGAGACGCTGTAAGACATCAGTCCTGGTAGTTTAGCAGATGTAGATGCGACACTAGATATATTTATGATATTTCCTTTTGTTTTTATGAGATGTGGGACCGCTAAGTTGGTGATGTGGATGACAGGGCGCAGGTTCGTGTTCATGACCTCATCGTAATTCTGTAATAGATTGGGTTCCAGTATAGTTGCAAACCGCGCAATGCCAGCGTTGTTGACGAGAACATCGAGTTTTCCGAACTTGTCAACAGTTTTTTGGACAATTGTCTTAGCTTCCTCGTCTTTGGAGACATCTGCTTTGATAATGAGGGTTTTGGCTCCATGCTGCTCACAACGTTTAGCGACTTCCTTTAGTTTGTCTTCGTTTCTTCCAACGAAGGCTACAGAAGCTCCCTCTTTGGCAAATAACTCCACAGTAGCCGCTCCGATGCCGGAGCTACCGCCCGTAACTAGGACCACTTTTCTGGCAAACATGTTGAACAACTTCACGACTTCAAATTGGTTAGCATACTAAGGCAAGACGGCTTATATATCGTGTCAAATAGCTAAATCATCGTCTGAGGAGTCACAAGAACTCGTTAAAATGAATCGTCATGCTAACCCACGTTATTTGCCTGTTCTAAACAGGTTTTTTTGTTGTAAATTTTGGTATTTACCTATTTGATTAGGACCATTAGGAGTTGGTTACTGAATGTGTTAGTTTATTACTTCCTACTAGTTCTGTCTTTGTGAACGTAACTCTCGATGACATCACATAATTAAACATAGGTATTCTACATATTTAAAGAAGCTATACCTGACCCTAAAGAAATTAAATACTCGCTTTGCTAGATTGGTATCCGTCGTTGGTTGATTTAGACCAAACGAGTGAATGCACACTCTATCCCGTCTGTCTGTGTAAACGGTAAACGGGGACGGGGACGGGGGATCTTTTGTTGGTCTCTCCAATGTCAATAATATTATGAAACGAATTCTCTTTTTAACCGACTCCAAAAATTAGGAGGTTCTCAATTCGTCTGTATGTTTTTTTGTGTGTTTGTTACGCGATTACCTACTCCGCCAATTATGAACTGATTTTGATGATTCTTTTTTTGTTTGGTAAGTCTTGCTTCAGAGGTGGTCTCATAGAAACTTTAATAACTTTGCTTGCGTAGTTTTTGAGTTAGCTTCAATATTACGTATTTTTACAACGTTTTAAGTTTTTTATTTTTTTTTATTTATCATCATACATCTACCCTTACAGCTAACCAATGCGGTAAATGTGCCTTAATTAATACTTCATTCCATACAATTGTTCCTTATAACTAATACCTATAACTAATCACAAACAAAGCATTCCTTGTGAATTCACTCAGAGAACAACAGAATAGGTCTGTCTCACTCGCTATGAGGTTGAGTGTACGGAGTGCACGCGTCAGCGGCGCCTCCTTCAGAAGGTTGGTCCTAGCTCAGTTACTCCGTCACTGTTATTTATATAGCAGGTAGTGGTATACGAATTCCTGTGGGGTAGGTATCACAAGTAAAATAGGAAAAATAATATTATTTTACAAAAAAAAAAAAACAACCGACTTCCAAAAACACTAAAAACTGAAAAATTACTTTAATTTCGGAAGTCGGTGGCAAAAAACGAAAATTGAAAACCAAAGACACCGACTTCCGAAATTAAAGTTATTTTTCACTTTAAAGCTTATAGCTTTATACTGATTTTTTGTATAGCCGGTTGTTTTTATTTTATAAGTATAGTCGTTTGGTCTAAATCCACCTTCATAAAGTAGTGTTTTGTATTTAAATTATTTACTTCACCAGAATACTGACAAGAACAACCAACGAGCAAACAACCAAATGACAACGTGTCACGGACATGGTGACACCTGACAATGAGCATCAGCTCCTTGTTAGGATTTGCGTACAGCAGTACCAACAGTACCCAGTAGCTTAATTTACACGGAACTACTTATAGATTGAACTGTTATTTATAGAATCACTCGTGTCAACTCGTGTGTTTGTCTGGCTGGTTGGATTTGCACCAAATCTACTGGACCAATTTAGTTGAGATTTGGTACACAATATGAATTTCTATGACCCAAACACGGATTGTGTAATGGATTTGGATGAAATTTGGCACCTAGGTATACCATAACCCAGAGACGGACGTAGGCTACGTTTCATCCTAGATTGCAGATGAATTCGCGGGTAACAGCTTGCTACTTATATTGTTACAACTTAAAAAACACAATGTTTTATTGGTTGGTTGGTTGGCTTAGTTTTTAAGTTTCTTTGAAAAATACTGCGGAGTACAAACTTATTTTACTTGCCGATAAAATCAATATTGCGTATGCGTTTATTTTTCAGCTTAGCCATTCTACAAGGGATTTAAGTATTCGTTCAAAAACTTCTTGCAACTATTTAAAAAGTTGTGTTTCTTCCACTTTCACCCCATATACTTACATAATGAAAATGTCATGTCTGTCAAAATACCAATCAAATAAATACAGCCGATGAATCATGGCCGTTCCGAACTTTGAGAAGAAGACTGCGCAATAACATTTTGTAGGAACCAAATGGTGACATGAGATGAGTGTGAGTGAGAGAACATGCGCGAAAGTTCGAAAAGCCTTTGTTCAGACTGGCCATGATTCATCGGCCGTATTTGTTGTTTAAAATACGTTATAATACTACCAAATGCCGCCTGTTTTTTATAAACTATCAAACATCGATTTATTAACAAAGTATTAGCGAAAATTATTTGGTAGAATAACGTTGTTAAGCCGCACAGAGACAATGTCTGAAGCTGAACTTTTTTTTTTTTGACATTGACAGCCAACTTTTCTTTTTTGAACGGTTTCACTTCATGTTTGGCGCTGCTTTGGAACTGGCGCCGGTCGGTGTTAGAGTGAACTTATTGTTGTTTTTAACTGAATTGCAGTTTATTTCAGTTATAACTGTTAAAAACAACAATAAGTTTTTCAATTCAAACCCCGATATATAACCCACTAAAGCGAGGGTTATTCAAACGTAGGTCGTATCAAATAAAGGACAGAATGTTTTGCCGAAAAATTAATAAAACCCTACAGTTACCGTGTAATTTCGTTACTCCGGTTTGGATAAAGCAGCCTCTAAACTGCTCTAACCGGCAGCAGTCAGGGACAAGGAACATATACTCACCTAGTCAGGGATGTGCTTAGGAACAAAGTCGTTATACACAGGTGGTGGAACAGGTATTAGATAGATAGATAAAGCGTTTATAGATAGATAGATATAGCATGTATTGGTACTGCTACAGCGAGAGCATTCGCCAAGCAGCGTGCTAAAGTAGTCACCGTAGATATAAACAAAGAGAACGCCTGTAAAATCAGTAACGAATGACAGGGAAAGCTGTGCCCCAATGCACTAGGGTTTCAATGCGATGTGACCAAAGATGATGAATTAGAGGCACTATTTTGTTTCGCAATCTCAAAATTCTGCCAAATAGACGTACTCGTCAACAATGCTTGGATATTAAATTTTGGATCACTCCTCAAAGGAGATATAATGAGAACCTATGACGAGACTATGGCTTGTAACCTCCGCGCATGCGTATGCCTCACTATGTTGGCAACTCCTCACCTTGTCAAGACCAAGGGAAATGTTATCAATGTATCCTAGGACGTTATTACGCCGGGAAACCGAAGTACATGCCGTATTGTATATCGAAGGTAGGTCTTGATCACTTCATGTTTGGCGCTGCTTTGGAACTGGCGCCGGTCGGTGTTAGAGTGAACAATGTCTGTCCTGGACCTGTAAAAACTGACATATTTTCAACAGCTGGTGTCAAGGGATCATTTAAAGAGATAGGTGAATCTTTCACAATTAAAGATGCGTTGGGACCTGAGGAGATCGCTGATTTAATTGTATATTTAGCAAGTTACAAGGCAAAGAGTATAACTGGAGTAAGGTATTACATAGATAATGAAACTCTGCTCATGGGTTGAGGATTCAAAATGGCGTTAGCTTCAGCTCCGACTCTGCCTATTTTGCTCGAACAAGTAGTGTACAATCCTGGGGTACAATCCTGGGTAGTAATGTCATCGTTATTCCACTCCGAAAATGGGATGGTGCTATCGGCCTTGTATAACACCGCCTCTCTCTCACACTGGATAAATGGTGGCATTAATTCTGCATACCGACCTGTTGATTCCGTATTTCGGTTGAATTTATTCACTACACTGTCTGATCACCACACCAAAGCCTTTCGTGCAGGTCACTTCACTTTTCACTGTTTCCTGCCATTCATGGAGATCTGACAGTTGACATTAGTGACAGCTACCTAACTCTGGTCTCTTGTGTGCATGAGATAGTGCATATAATAGATCCCGCGGTCCCGCCACCGCTTTTCTAGGAAAATGTAGCTTTAGGACCAAAGGTTTACATTATACGCCTTGGTTTCATCTTCCGGCACTAGTCGTGTTTCATTTTGGCAAAGGGAACACATTTTGTAGGATTTTCAACAAGGTTTTAATGAATCTGAATGGTGATCATTTTCTCGGATTTTACTGCCGTAGATTTCAATATTACAATAAAATTACTGTAGATGTTTGAAAGGTTTCAACTGCAAATGTTACGTCAAGTCTTTAGATCATCTTCTCATCCATCATCTTTTTTTTTTGCTTTTTCCTTAGTGGAAGTCTTGTACTTTAAGATTAAAAATTCTACTTAGATTTGTTTTTTTTTACTTGATTGCCTATTATCAGTTTTTGATATTTATTATTTATTTTTGAACTTTTGTTTTTTTTTGTGTTGGCTCACTTATTATTTAAAAGGAATTAGTGTTTGTACGTATGATATTGTTTAGTTTTTTTTTTATAATGGGCATGTTATTTTTCAGAATACAGTTTTTTTTTAATGTGGTCTTTCTTCTACGGAGAAGTTCTCTACCTACTAAAACCTTAGCACACATTCACCTTATTTTACTGCGAGTGTACACACGGCTACATAATATCAAGCTATACATTTCCATGCTTCTTCTTTCAAAAGTCAAATTACTTTTGAAAGAAGAAGACAAAACGTTGTGTAACTATACAGGCGCTATACAACGTTTATTAGTAAGGCGGTTCCAGTATAAGCTGACCTCGCATTGTACGGACATCCTACACAATGCAAGATCAGCATAAACTGAAATGTATAGCTAGATGTGTAGCCGTGTGTACCAAAAATCTACCTACCTCGTCGGCAAATACAGGCATGTTGATATGTTATTTATGCTTCCACTGCGTCTTTCTTGTCATCCCACTTGTTGTCCCGCATAACGCGTGGGATTCCCTTCAGTTTGGCCCAGTGGCAGTGGTTTCTACATTTGGTATAGTGAATGTGGTTTAAGAAAGTTTTGAACGTTCAAATTGGACTTGACGTAGGGTTCGTTCCCGGGCCGGGGGCAGGTGATATTGGGATCTATTAGGTATTTCTAAGTAGCAATCCGGAGTTAATTAAATTAAAAACAAAGTCTGATAGCTTATATATTATGTAAATATTTAATTACCTTGTTTGAAAATAAAAAGTACAGACATAAAAAAACATAATCAAAATCAAAAGTCATATAATCAAACTAGGCTGAGAATCAGCACTTTTCGAACGTCAAAATCACAGAAGAAATTCCCCCAAAACGCCCATTTCCTAGTACTTTAGTTGGGAAGAAGAAGTGGCGCAACAAACTCCCCAAGATCCAAGTTCATGACTCAGAACAAATAAAAAACCAAGACAGAGCGCTGTCAACAGTGACGTGAGGCCGGTTTTGTAAAAACGTGTGCACTTAGTGAGGTGTAGTTTGATTGTAAATGTATGCATGTGAGTGTGTATGCACAGAGCGGAGGTTTCGTTTTGGCATGCTTCACTGTATTGTTCTCAGCGCTGTCTTGGTTTTTTCTTTGGTCTGAGGTACATGAATACAAAATTATCTGGTGCTGTCCAACTAAAAAATAAAAACCAAGAACACGTGATGTCTACACTGTACAACTTTTTAAAACTTCAGCAGCACACCATTGTCAACAGCATAATTAGAGCCTGTCACACCTCTAGCTTTATCACTAGCCAGGAACATTATCACATCAGCTACTTCCTCTGGTTCGGAGATCCTCTGAAGAGCAGTTGCATTGCAATTGTCCACCCAAACATTATTAGTTACCAAACCCTGTAGCATGTCAGTGCGGACGGGGCCTGGACTCACTATGTTCACTCTGACGCCTGAAGCTGCCAACTCCAACGCCGCTCCGTGAGTGAAGTGCTTCAGAGCAGCCTTAGAAACACAGTACATCATCAACTGTGACGCTTGTACGTACGTTCTGGCGAGTATGCTCGAAATGTTGATGATGTTGCCCTTAGTCTTCGCCAAGTATGGCGCCGCCAAGCTCGTCAAGTGGACCACAGCCCGTAGATTGATGCCCAGCACTTCATCGTACGTTTGCATCACATCTGGACTTGTGAGCGACGTGATCTTCAGTATGGCAGCGTTATTAACAAGGACATCGAGTTTCCCGAATTTCTCTACTGTTTTTTTGACGATAGTTTTCGCTTCCACATCATTGGCGACGTCAGCTTTAATGATGAGGGTCGGAGCGTTATGTTTCTCGCAGCGTTGGGCTACTGCCTTGAGCCCGGCTTCGTTTCTCCCGACGATGGCGATGCTAGCACCTGCTTTAGCGAATTGTTCAGCGGTGGCTGCACCGATGCCGGCGCTGCCTCCTGTCACGAGGACCACTTTGTTCTTGAAGCTCATGTTGCACGACTGTTAGGTACGAGGGCTGGTAGTGTATTGAAGCGTCTCACTCAATGATCTAAATACAGATGTATTGAAGGCACGCCTGTCTGCTACGAGCCATGCGTCATGAAATTGGTAGTTAAAATGGAGATGCACGCAGTACGTAAACAAGTAAACTAATTTTAAATTACACATTATGCGACATCAAGGTTACATGCACAATGATATTTTAAACATTTTATAATTTTAAAATATCTTTAAAAGTATATATTTAAGAAAATTGATGAAAATTTAACTGAGCCTAATTTTTTTTTAATACAGTAAATAGTTTGTTACCTACAGATAACAGGAATAGCCATAAGAAGTCTATGGTCTTAAAATAACATGGTAAATCTGCCAATATTGTGCGTACAAACTTACATTTGCAGTTGGAACGTATGGGAGAACATGTTTTTCAACTACAATGTTAAGTTTGTTCTTGGGATAAATTCATCCCTACTACGGAACCCTTTATTGTGCGTGGTCTGACACGCACTTATCCGATTTTTTAAAGTGTTGTTGGTAGTAATGGATCGCACCGCGAGGGGTGTACCATGTAGAAAACCTACCTATTGTTTCCGTTAGATAGGTAGCCTTTATCAATGATTGTGAGACGTTATTCAAAGACAGATAGAAATACACTGTCTATCATCAATAGCGATCTGTCTTTCATTGCCATTGTCTTTGAAAATAGGTTATTGAGTTCAGCCGTAATAATAATATACACTTTATTCTATAATCGGCCTCGGAATTGTTTTATCTCCCTAAGTTTGAATGTCGCTCATTTCATACAACGACAAGGCCTTTTTGTCAGTAAGATACTCTCAACTTTAGTGAAGTCTCAGCTTACAGCTCCCGCAGACAGGCGCGACGCGACTCCGTCAGAATTTTCATGAAGTTTTCAGTCATTTCAATCAATTCCATCAAATCATGTCCCAACTATGTTGGGAAACGGCTTCCAGTCTAACCGGATGCAGCTGAATACCAATATTTTACATGGAGCGACTGCCTAACTGACCTCCACAACCCAGTAATTGGGTAATACGATACCTCTTGGTAAGAATGGTGTAGATAAATAAATAAATACATTTTTTCGATACACTTTATAGAAATCTTTAAAACTGCACTTAGTTGCGCCATTATCTGAACTTACCTCCAATCTTTGTAGGAGAGCTTCAGGGTAAGTGGCACTGTTGTCGTCGCCGCTAATAACCGACGTAAATATTGCCAGCAGACTTAATATTAAAACGATGTAAAGTGAACGTTAACTACATAGATGGTGGTTGTACTTTTGAAAGGTTTGTCTCTTAGATCATTTTAGTGTAATGCCACAGAATAGTTTTTAATATCGTGTGGAATTCATCACGCATGCGGGATTGCACCGCACGCGTTACCGTAAGGACGCCCTCAGGCTGGTGGAGCAAAATTCTTCGCTGGTAGCAGCTGGATAAGAGTTAAAGACGGGCAATTGGAGAGACCAATGTCCAACAGTGGACTGCTGTAGGCTGATGATGATGACGTAAGTGAAAACACGGCATGTTAGGAGATTTTTTTTTTGTTCATTTCTGCAAAAAGTTGAAAATATTGCATTGATCAAGGGTACTAAGCTGGGCTGGGTAACCGCCCCCACAACAAGGTTGGACAACCGAAGAATGCTATTAGCCTAGAAGGTTTTATCCACTCCCCAGCACGAGAAAAACTACAAATAGACTTTCCAAAAAACCAATATACCGCCCCCACAACAAGGTTGGACAACCGAAGAATGCTATTAGCCTAGAAGGTTTTACTCCGCAGCACGAGAAAAACCTACAAATAGACTTTCCAAAAAACCAATATAAGTACATAGATAAAGAAAATGAACCGAAAAGCGCCAAAAACATAATAATGTAAGCGACGCTTAAGCCAAGGCGATACCAAGACGCTCTAAGGAGATAGTGCTCGGGGGTCATCGCAAACAAATGAGGGGTGTAAATCCTACCCTCCACCCCCTTCTCCCCCCTTCTTGCCCCAAACCCCACAGGTAGCACTTGCTCAACCCTTTCTTGGCTAACATATGGCTGGTACACCTTAAATTAGTGAAAGTACTGGATAAGAACTTTTGTTGTGACATTTTTATTTATTATTTTGTTTATTTTGGGACTCTTAGCTAAGTAATAACAGCCGTTTATCCGTGTACATAATACGATAATTCGTGTTGATACGTAATAGTTTTTTTTTTTTTTAATTTCGCGCGTTGGCCAGACTCTTTTAATTTATTTAGTTTAATTACTATTTCTTCAATGTTTGTATGCCTAATTACAGGGAAATTTTGTAAACACTTTAATTTATGTACTACTTTCTAAACAAATAAACGTTTATTTATATTATTGTTTATTTATTTAGATTCATTTAAGAACAAAACAATACGTCAGTAACAATGCATATAGAATTTAAAGTGAACATAATAATAACAAGGAAAATCAGTGAGTATTGTTTAATATTCTGCACATTTAAACTGGCGACAGATTTATGTAAAGATCTTAATCTAGTAAAGATCAATGAGCTTTATTTGGTTCTTTAAACAATAGGTTTTAGTGCTTACTGTGAACTTACTTATTATTTTCACGTAGGTTAGTAACAAATTCAGCCTTGCAATTTATGTGCAAATGATTTACTGCAGTAATGTTAATGTTTTTAGGGTTCCGTATCCAAAGGGTAAAACGGGACCCTATACCCGGGCTACGCTGTCCGTCCGTACGTCCGTCCGCCTGTCACCAGGCTGTATCTCATGAACCTTGATAGTTAGTGGAAATATTTACAGATGATGTATTTCTGTTGCTGCTATAACAACCAATACTAAAAAACAGAATAACATCAATATTTAAGGGGGCGCCCATACAAAAAACGTGATTTTTTTTGCCGTTTTAAAGATAAATTCAAATTCAAATTCTTTATTGCGAACTAAGTGTACAGAATTTAGAGATGGTAACAATAGGTAGGTTCTTAGAACTTAGTTGCCTGTAAAGGCATTGCAAATTGGTTATAAATATTATTAAAATTAAACATTAAACATACTCAATATTCTAGTTATACAGTCTATTCATTATGTTATTATTATATTAAATATTATATTATACTATTCTTATAATTTATATCACAATTATCATTATTCATACATTTTATATTATATTGTATTATAGTATACTATACTATTCTTATAATTTATAACCCATTATAATAAGTATCACATTCATTCATAATGGTACGGAACCCGTCGCGCGCGAGTCCAACTCGCACGTGGACGGTTTTGTGGTGGCCTCCGCACGTGTACATAATTACATGGCTAAATAGTATATAAAATGAGTGAATAGGTACATACTTATATCAAAATGTCAGCTGCCTCGGTGATCTAGTGGAGAGCATGAGATCGATTCCTAGGTCATTCCTAGGTCCTAATCAGCGCTGGGGCTCTGTCTCGCATAGGGTCGCAGCATTATGCTGAGTGATGGCCGTTTTGCGTGAATGTGACGCATATTTTCCCGCAACTTGTTATTTTCATATATTTGTCCTTTCTTGGCGTCATGTTTGCCGCAAATAAACGTATTTTCTTTCTTTTCTTTCTTTCTAGGTCGGCCAAAGAGTTTTGCCATTCGAAGTTTCTCCCTTGATGTCACCTTGGTGGCAAGTGGCTCGCCCTCGGCCCGGGTATATTTGTTATTATATCAAGTACCTACTGATAATAATCGATACTAAATACTTAATTCTTATCTTGTAGGTATATCTAAGTCACGCACATAATTATACCGTATAACTATTTCACTTAATGTCCCTCGGCAAACTTAAACTATAGACATAAAAAAGTGCTACCAGCCGGTCGATTCTGTAAAAACCTAGGTGAAAATTTAGGTGAAGTGAGCGTGGAGTGGGCTGTCAGTGTCACTGAAGCTAGGGATGCCCAAGCATTACATTTACAATCATAATCGAGATTTTAATAATATTTTTATTCTAATTCTATTGATACTTAATAAATATCATTTTAAAGCTATTATTTGAATGCCTAAACATTAGTACTATTTAAGGAGGCTTTAAATAAAATAGCAAAACAGATTTTCAGTCAGAAACTCAATTTTGTTTTACTTACTCAATTTTTTTCCTAGACTAAGTCCTATAGCCTGAGCCGCGATTGGGTCATGGGATTGCGTTGATATAAATAAACAGTCTAACAATGGGTAAATATTAACAAACTATATTGATGCGCATTTTCTTTAGTAGCTTGCTTAATTAAACGGGTAGGTATGTTTTATATTATTTATTGTAAGTAGGTACTTACGTAACGCGCTCGCGGGACTAGTCTAGGAAAAATATTGAGTAGGTAAAACAAAATTGAGTTTCTGACTGAATATCTATTATTCTATTTTATCATCCCTGAATAGTACTAATGTTTAGACACTTAAATACCTACTAGCTTTAAAATATTATTAAATCTCGATTATGATTGTAAATGTATTAGCTTGGACATCCCTAGCATCAGGTGGGATGACACTGACAGCTCACTCCACCTAAGTTTTCACGGCGTGATGTTTACAGAATAGCAATACAGGATGAAAAGTATCCGATATGTTGTAATCGTAATCCAAGTTCATAGTCTTCCCATCCAAATCCGTTCGGCCGCTCGTTTGTTATGTTTATAGTTTAAGTTTTCCGAGGGACATAAAGAGAATAGTTGTACTGTACACAAATGATCAAATTGAAAATTGAAATCATAATGGAATCTAGAAAAAATCCAAATAGCCGCTAATTTAAATATGTACATAATTTTATTACTTTTATGGCATTACATTATGTGATTACTAAAAAATAAAGGTTAAATCATACACTGATTCATTGTTGGTTAAAATGTTAGTCAAGATCAACATTTGCAAGTAGGTATGTGAGCAAGATGTGCCTATCCATCAACATAATTTATAGATCTATTGTTGTTTCATTTGTAATAAGTACAGTAATTTTATTCTTTGTATGCACTTTGGTCTTCACATAAATTATTGTGATTTAATGTAAACAAAACATAATAAAACTATTTTTTTAAGTAATTATTTTTAAATGTCGTTTCTTGCTAGATATTCCATACGAAACGACCTCTTGGAAGGGGCTGCTAGATTAAATTCTTATTTTTTTTACGTTTAAGTGGTCTAGGTCTAGGTTCTAGGTCCTAATTGTTTTTTTTTTTACTTCAATGTAACTAGCTACGTTTCAGACAACTTTGTGACGGATTTGATGCAAGTGGAAAATCTGCCTGACCGGTGGTGCTCAGGCAACTTGGGCAGTGAGCTTCGCTACCATCTCTAATACCTGCTAATTAGCCGATGTCAATACCACACCGTGACTTATGTAGATATTTAATGTTACAAGTAGAAGCCGCGACTCACACACTGACTTATTCATTGTACAATTTTAGGAAAATTGTGTACAATGTTTGTAAATATTGTGTGCACCTATCACTTATTTAATTTATATGTCGTTGCTTCATTTCGTATTCTTTTTACCTATTGTGGTATAGTAATTTTATTCTAGTTGCATCGTATTCACTTACTTACAACTAAAGTAATGCACATAGACAAAATATTGTAAAACATTTTAAAAGAGTAAAGGTGGAGTTTCTTGCCCATTCTTCTCCAAACGAAAAATACCTTCGGAAGGGGCGACTAAAATCAATTCTATGTTGACTTTCAAAAGTGCTTTTTATGTGCCTATTTGAAATAAATTATTTGAATTTGACTTTGACGACAGAGAGACTGTGTGAAAGATGTTATGGCTAGAAAGGGGTTGATGACTACCAAGATGACGACTAATAGAGAAGTATGGAAGAATAATACATTTTGCGCCGACACCGAATAAATCGGGATAAGTGTAAGAGAATGATGGAGTAGAAAGAAGAATTTGAAAAAGTCTAAAAGTTTTCGTAAGGGTATTGTACTATTTCTTATCCACCGCGATGCGATCCAGTGACACCTCGTAGGGGCACGCGGTTAAGACAGTTGAAGTGTTCGGACGTCCCGTCGGATTTATAGGCGGACTGTATTGGTTCCGTTAGGTTAGTACCTACACTAATTGTTTAACAATTAACTGTACCTCCCTAACAATTAACTGTACCTACACTACCCACTACCTCTACCTATGTACCATGTACCTAATGCCCATATTATATCGTCAACAGGACATAAGTAAACAGAGATGAAATTAAGACTTTTGCAACATATAGGCAACATTCACGACAATTAAATGTTTGCGTACTTTTAAACCCACTTAAGAAAGAAAAATAAAATCTTTTTATTTTCTTTTTTCATTTTAACCTACTTCAAAAAAGTACGTATGTTGTCATCTCGACCAAACGCGAGCTTAAACAGATTACGAAAAATGTGTCCCACGAAAAAATATTTTTTCCAATAGATCTATGATGGTAGGGGAGCCCCAGCGGCGATTTCGGGAGTTACTCGAACGCGGCAGAATAACATACGGGGGGCAACCTTGTACCTTGTGAAGTACTCCCACCATACCTGAGCCCTGTACATAGGGGCAAACGCCTAGGGCAGCCGATCAGATTAGTAAAAACTCTCCCATTTCCTTATTTCACGCTTAAAGTGTCAGATTATTGAAATGCACACTTTTCTGCATGTAACCAACTTACCTTACCTTAATCTGACGCGCTCGAGTTTTTCTAACTATCGATTTTTTTTTACTTCTGATCTGATCGGCTGCCCTAGGCGTTTGCCCCTATGTACAGGGCTCCGGTATGGTGGGAGTACTTCACAAGGTACAAGGTTGCGCCTCGTATGTTATTCTGCCACGCTCGAGTAACTCCCGAAATCCCCGCTAGGGCTCAACTACCATAGACGCTCCCCCCACCAGTGAAAGGGTATAGGTACTTCACATAACTTTTTTTTCTTTTTAGCATCTAATCTTCACAATCCAATAGGTCCCCACGACCCTCGAGTAAATCCCCATTTCATCCAGCATCATTGCCTCCCCCCTACTATCATTATGAATTACCGTCCCAAAAACAATTGATAATTCACACCTACCTACCTAAGAACACCTAGCTCGTAATCCGATACGCACAGTAAGATCAATCATAATAATTACTTCACGTCGACGTTTCCCTAAGAATAGACGACAAATGCGACAAATGTGACAGCTACGACAGATCCAACAATTTTTTATCATACAACACTGTCCCAATTCCCAAGTCGGGAGCCAGGGAAGTAATAGATAGCTGGTGCGAAACAATTCTAACGGTAATTGGGGTAGATGCCTCGTGAGGATCTCTGACACACTTGACATATGACGATATTGTGTAAATTGTATACCCATATTTTGTACGTGACTGAAACTGGTGATGCCACCCTATTTTGGCTTGTTTGGCAAAAAAAAAACTGCAAATTACACAAGCATATCCTACGATATGCTTGTGTAATTTGCAGTTTTTTTTTTGTTGTAGGGAAGATAAATATCTTTGTCCCTAAAACCTAGGCTATTATGACTTAGGTACCTACTATTCCAACCAAAGAGTAGATCACATTCTCGGCATTTGTATGTGCGAGAAAGACTGTTAACAGCAATATACCTCAGGTGCGGTCCCGGGGGTCATAAACCCCCACAAAATCATTCAAGCTGTCGAGAGACTGAATGATTTACGTTCTTTACTAACTAAAAACTGTAGGTACTTAAGCCACAGTGACCCCGGTGGGCATATATACAAAAAAAAGTTTTTAGAGTACTTATTAATTAGGTAACCATTTCCCTAAAAATATTCCTCGGCACCAATGGTGACCCCTAAATCTTGAGCTGCGACCGCGCCTGATATACCTAACTAATTTGTTTAGATGTTAGTAGAGCCTAACAAGACAGCTGGGGGCTTAAAACAGTCACTTTGGCAGAATTATACTAGGAAAATATTATGAATCATCGTAAAATGTCACAAACTGACAATTCATTATGATCTGCGTGCTATTCATATTACGAAATAATTCATATGTTTGACAGTTTTCTATGGACATTCGTAAAATTGTCCACACATTATGAATTGCTTTTTTGTCAAATTAGAGGAATTGCTAATGACTGCTGGAAATTCAGGAAATGAATTGCTTTTAGAGGAACTGCTAATGACATGTGGCCGTTTTAGGACCCATGGAAGTAACTGAATGAAAGTAGCCGAGGTTCGAGTGGAATGGCGTGCGCCTATGTCCAGCAGTGGACGGCTATAACCTGATGATGAGGCTCCTAGACCTATGGACCTTGAGGAAATGGATTCTAAACCAATATTGGTACACACGGCTACACATCAAGCTATACATTTCCAGTATAAGCTGACCTCGCATTGTTCTGAAATCCTATATAATGCGAGATCAGCATAAACTGGAACATATAGCTTGATGTGTAGCCGTGTATACATTTATCCAAGGATCGAGTGGACTGGCGTGTTATCTAAGAGACCTAGGTATGTCCAGCTCATGAGCTGGACATAGGACCATTTGAAAGTCTGAATAATCCTAACTTATAATAATAATGCAAAACTGTAACAAACATGTACGCTTTCACGCTGAAACGGCTGAATGTTTGTCACATGGGTCGACCATGACCAAGGATACTTTTTATCGCGGTAGCTAAAGCTAGTAACCAATACTTGTAGAGTTAATTAGATTTTAATTCATCATACTACCCTAATATATCTGACACAACACACGTCCGTCACTAGCTAATGCGCGCGACGTATAGACGCGAATAAATATTGTTTGTTGGTATCATAAATAAGGGCCGAGACAGACGTCGGGACGCGTCACCTTTTGATACATTTCTACTGTCGTTATTAATGACAAGTCATCGGTGTCCTCCCGACGGACAAACTCAGGGTTGCCACACTTGCCACTGCCGGTCAGTATATAGGTACCCAGTTATATGGTTATAGAAATGCAGTAGTGAGGACTGTTTGAGTGAAGGGGATACAGGATATTAGCGTATAAGTATTTGTCTATGTTTTGGTTTAATACTATGATGTTCAGTTCACAATAATAGACTCGAGTTTTTAACCGACTTCTTCAGGAGGTTCTCAATTCATCTATAAACAAAAAAAAAACAACCTACTTCCAAAAAAAACACTAAAAAGTGAAAAATAACGTTAATTTCGGAAGTCGGTGGCAAAACACTAAAATTGAAAAGCAAAGACACCTACTTCCGAAATTAAAGTTATTTTTCGCTTTTTAGTGTTTTTTTGGAAGTCGGTTCTATTGCTTTTTTAATTTTACTATAGGTAGTAACGTAATGTCAGATGACAAATTGGAACTTGGTAAAAAAGTAAAAAAATGGTTAAAAAACCTGTATTGTCCCAAGTGACAGACAGTTATAGTAGTTATATATTACCTACCTACTAATAACTGAAGTAATTATAACAAAATACAACACTTTCTGGATATGGTAGAGAACCTATCCGAACCAGTTTAAATTCACCTACTAACTAAACCTCTCTGCAAAGAAGATAAGTTCTTTCATTTTTAACCAATACCTGGCACAGAAAACTCTGTAAACAAAAGTTCTCTCTTCAATTTACGAAAAACTAACGTAACCTATATAGAAAATACTAACGCGCAGCCCTATTCTGGAGGCCTGCCCAGCATAATAATAGATCGGAGAGGGAGGCATATCGTACATTCACCACCCTTTAATATCATGTGAGAGTTCTGCTAAATTTATCAATGGCGGTAGGACGTAGGTACATCGCGACCGGCACTCGGCTTTGTATTACTTATTCAGTCTGCGACGACGAAATTGATCTTTGTTTCCAAAGGAAATCCTTTAGCCCCTGGTAGGTATAGCATACAGAAATACATACCTACTTGAACAATTACGCCTCGCCTTTTAAAAAAACTACAGAATACCGTGTGCAATGTTAGACTCAATCTACCTAGCCTCTTCCCAACTATGTTGGGGTCGGCTTCCAGTCTAACCGGATGCCGTAACCCAGTAACTGGTAATACAATACCCCTTGGTAAGACGGGTTGTCAGACTTTCGGGCTTCTGACGAGTTGACGACCCGTAACGACTGTCAAAGATCTACGAATGACAGCCGAGACCAACAACTTAACGTGCATTAATTCCGAGACACGGCGGAGTTTCGGTATGTAAAGATGGTCACCCATCCACGGACCAACCCCGGCAAGCGTAGCTTAACCTGATGGATCGACCCGTGCGGCTGTTATTACTTGGACACGAGCTCCTCATTTAAATCATCAATACCTAACAAATAAGAAAACCTTGAACCATGACGTTTCATCTCTATTATCGGTACGTAAGATACAATCTGGATTAACCTGATGGATCGACCCGTGCGGCTGTTATTAGCTACGAGCCATTACACCTTTGTGTCAAAAATAAATAAATTTGGAAGTCCAGTTGTTATGCTACGCGTGCAGGACGTGGAGTATGGACGTGGCATGCATAGAATATGGAAACATTAGGCAGTATCTACCTACCTATTAAGTTTTTTGTTTTGTACCACCATCGGCATCGTCAATACTAATCGGGTAAAAAATAAGCTCTTCTGGGGACCTAAAATGGCCACATTAGCAATTCTTCTAATAGGAATTCATTGCCTGAATTTCCAGCTGTCATTAGCTACTCCTCTAATTTGACACAAAAACAATTCATAATGTGTGGACCATCTTACGAATCTCCATAGAAAACTGTTAAACAGATGAATTATTGCGTAATATGAATCGCACGCAGATCATAATTATGAATTGTCAGTTTGTGACATTTTACGATGATTCATAATACTTTTCCTATTAGAATAGAATAGAATAGAATAGAATATATATTTATTTGCTTTAAACATGGTACATTTAGGTCTTATTTATAAAGTTGTGATCTTACATGTTTTGCCATGGGCTGGCATACAAATATATAAACATGTTATTTACTTACATGTATAAATTTTTTACAACACAAATATCTAAACATGTTAATTACCTACATGTATAATTTTTTTTACAACACGTTTATTTTAAATTACAATTATAACATGTCTAATAAAGGTTATTATGGTTTCGTATCTACTTGAACACTTAACAATAATATCATAACAGTAATTTTATATATAAAATTACTTAATTAAAACTCAGTATCATAATATCTTATATTTATCTGTTACTTTTTTATCAAAAAAATCTTTTAGACTATAAAAACAATTAATAATAAGCCATTTGTGTAGTTTGGATTTAAAGTGTTTTAGAGGGAGTTCCCTTATTTCTTTTGGAATATTATTGAAGATTTTAATTGCTGTGATAAAGCTACTTTTATGACATAATGTACTTTGGTGTGAAGGAATTCTTAGCTTATTCTGCCAAAATGGCTGTTTTAAGCCCCGCTCTTCAGTAAACAACAAAGTTACAACACTTAACAACAAATACTCATAGTATCTATCAAAAAGATGTAGTTTGTACGAAGCCAATTCCTATTCGGAATTCGACTAACGGTGCCACTCATTCAATGCCAAGAACAATCCACAAACCTTTAAACCATACAAAATATTAAATTACAACGAAAATTCACGTACGAAATCTTGTAGAATGGAATTTATTGCCTCCTATATGTTGTTTTATTTATAAGAAAGCATGGGCCGCGCTGAGGGAGATGAAATTACGTGATACCATTGCGAATCAAAGTGATATACAACTCTGTGTGTGTGGCACAATCAGTTACCTGAGTAACTGTGTGCGTTGTTACATAGGCCTACTCGCTCGATTGACGACGATACATTATTAAATTAAAAACATACCTACATAATAATTGGTGACCCGTTCTTCCGGGATTGTCCTGATAGCCGTGGAATACCTTTCCACTCCTCTTAAGCACCTTAGGACATGTTGCCCCTTTGTCGCTACGACACTTTGTGCTAGCGACCGTTCTCGGGGGCCCATTATTGAGTGTGCAAGTCACCCCCTGCCATTTTATCTGTGTATTTTATATAAAAAATTGGTCAGGCAGGGGCCATTGTCTTTCCATAGTTCAATATAACCAGTTCACTTAACCACATAAACCCATAATCCAATATCTTTTTTTTCCATAACCTGCAATAGTCCTACACCAACCGGGGTTTGTTCTCAATACTCAATACTCAATATCTTTATTGCGTTCCAAAATGTACATATGTAAGTTTACATGAGCTGGTGGTTTGTAATGAAGACACAATTTTGGACCCTGTCGGGTCCTTGGTTGCACTCGCATAGTGCGAACAGGGATAATCGTCGGTTGGTGCCTCATTCCTTTTAAAATTGTCTAAGGGGCCTCTGCGAGTTGGCTTCGGCTCCTCGCATGCCTTCCAAAGGTCCGGGACCCTAAGCTCCCGAGATTTTTTTTTTAAATTATTAACCCCATTCATGTTATGTCATGTGTCATGTCTTTGTCCACATCATGAGAATAGATACGCAGTCCTTCGCTGGACTGGCTAAACATAGGCCTCTTCATTTGCAAGCCATTTATCCTGAACTTCGTCTTCTCTCAACCAGCTGCTACAGAGCAAAAGCAATGGTCTGTGAACCACCCTGCTCGTATCATCGACACTTAGCCTGAGGGTGTCCTGCCATAGGTAGGTACATTTGCTACTTCATGGCCTCCACGCAAAAACAAACCTACTCCTATCGTCATGGGTTCTAGAGTGCGTTTAATAGTTCCTATCCGTAATGCTGGCTCCTCCTGTTGTAGGGCCAATGCGATTAAGCTACGGCGCTACTTAGCAGGTCCTTTTTAAAAATTTAATAGCTGAGCCAACATTACATTACCACAAAATATTAAAAATTACTCATTTATGCAGCTTAGCCACGCCGTCAATAAACTCCAGTTTACCTCTGCTTACCCATAAGCAACAGCACGGTATTGTTTGAAACTTTAATTCTTTACTGAGGAAGAAAAATGGTAAGTCGTTGCACTTACATTATTGTAAAACTCTACTCAAAAAGGTTAACGAAACGTGTTTTTTGCGAAGAAACTAAACGTAACAAAATACCGCGACATTAACTGTCAAAGATAACTTGTAAAATTGTCGTTAGCCAAAACAAGAGTTTATTTTAATTATTTCACGATGGATAGCCGTTTGTACGAAACTAAATTACCAAACCATAAAATATTTAAGGATCTAAAAGACAGTTTGAGTGAAAATCCTAGTGGAAAGTTGCGAAATTTGATCGCATTGAAGGATGATGTGTTTTATGTTTGGAACTGCAAAGAGAACTGTTTACTGAGTTTAAATCTGAAGCATTTGGAAGAATGTGGTGAAGAGACTCCTTATCAGGTATTTAAGCACTTATACTGTAGATATTTTCATTGTTTTAGCTTTGTATTTGATGCCGGCATGATTTTTAGCTATGAACAATTTTGAGGTTATGTTATCTTGTTATGAACATTCTCAAACAATTTAATGGTTTGTTTTTATTTCTTTTCGAAGCAAACGCACCTCAAAATAGTATTAATCAAATCTTGTGGTGATAGGGTAGGTAAATCTATTATTTTATGTCCTATTAAAACAATTTTGGTATGTGTACCTTTAAACAAGCTAAGTGATTGCTATCTCGCATAACATTGGTCAGTACACAAACAGTACAAAACAAAGAAACAGTCCTTCTTTACAATAACATTTATCTTATATTTCTGAAGAGCAATAAAGAAGTTTTATCTATCTAACTGAATCATAAATTGGTAGCACATTCAGTCTATTTCATTAGTACCTGTAATGAAGTATTGTGATGTCATTTTCTACATAAGTAATAACTTATCATAAGAAGACACTTGGACGTATCATCACATTTGATGATTAATTATGTTTGAACGTAACTTAACTATAAGCAACGTTTATAAATAAACCCCTAAGTAGTTAACAAATTGACTGCCTCGTTGGACTTGTGGTTGCAAGCGCCACTGCTGACCATGAGGTTCTGGGTTTGATTCCCAGGTCGGGCAAAGGGTTATTGGGCTATTCCATCTGGAATATCTCAGTAGCAGCCCGTAGTCTGGAATTTGTGCCCCATGGTGGCAATAGGCTGGCCTGAAAAAGATGTATCCTAATATCACGCAATTAATATTGGGTATAGGTATAGGTGGGGAACCTATGAAATTGGCGTTTTTGATTATTGATTAAAAATATTCATCAATTGCTTCGTATTATATTGACTAATGGCCATCATAGACAACTACTAATAGTAAAAAAACCTTATTACTTATAGTTTTTTTAACATAAAAATATACCTTCTCATTTTGTTAGCAGAAATGACCACAATTTTTTTTTTAACTTAGCCAAACTTATTTTTGTCGCTTAATCTAAGTGGCATATGTTATCTTAGTTTTTAAACAGTAGTGTTCATGGTTGTTATATAAACTAAGAAAACGTTAGTATGAAAAATGCAACTTCTTTAAAATTCCCCATACAAAACACCAATTTCATTGGTGGGGACTTAATATGAAAAGAATAATTATTTTACACACACGGAGAGACAAAGAAACATTGTTTTTGATAGCATGTATTTTTCAGCCTTCATAAAATGCTTTATTGTTTGTAATTTAAGAATGGATTATTTAATATTTTTTATTATTTATTGTTATAATTGACAGGTCTAGCAATATTTTATTTGTCTTCATGTTAGCCGCCCTAGTACAGGCGAAGACAAAGTAATTTATTTATGTAAAGCGTTTTATGAAATTTATATCTTATTTATTTACAAAAGTTATTTTTCTTTTCAGGTATGTTGTTTTAAGAACAAACATTCTGTTCTTCTTCTGTGTTGAGGGTACGGTTTATTTAAATTTTGTCGGCCCAATACTTTACCACTTCTATGGCATCTTCGGTGGCAGCTCAGAAGCCTTCTAAGTATAAGTAAGTCTTGCATTATTTTATTGAACTTGAGTATTTATCCTCTTTTTCAGTTTAGTCATTATATTATTTTACTTTTAACTAGCTACTCGCCCCCGCCTCACGCTGTTTTCATAACGTTGTTATACGTAAGTTTTTAACCCCCGACGGAAAAAGAGGGGTGTTATAAGTTTAACGTGTGTATCTGTGTGTCTGTCTGCGCCATCGTAGCTGCCAAACGGCTGAACTGATTTTGATTTTTTTGGTTTTGTTTGAAAGGTGACTTGATCTTCTTAGCTATAAAAAAAAAAAGTTTATTAGATGCTTTTAGTCGGTGGTTTTTTAAATTTTTAATTTAATTTAACTTGTGGATGCACTGACGTAGCCCAGAATTTGCTTAAGTTTTTTTTGCAATTTGCGTCTGGGTCAGTTTGTATGTTTATCAAAATATGATTTGCGACCGTAACAAACATTGTATTAACATAATTATAATCATTAGAATCATCAATACAAGTCTTTAAGTTAGAATTGGACTCGTAATGTCATGATTTCATGAAATAGTTGATCAGTAGGGCAAGTTGAACTGAGAGGGTTGTATTAATGATTTGCATGATTATAATTCCGTAAACACATACTGGGGAATGTGGAAAATATCATGAGCAAAGTTTTGATTATGAATATGGAGGGTTATAAGAGTAGGGGAAGACCAAAGAAACGATGGGTGGACAAGACTACTGAAAGAAGGTATGGCCAGAAAGGGGTGTGACTACAGAGATGATATAAATCGAAAATAACTCTCCGCCCGTAGCGATCTGCATGTTTATGTGCGGTATCGCCACGTGGTGGTCGGAAATTATACCACCGGAATAAAAAGTATCCTATGTCCCAGATCATGGTATACACTTGTGCCAAAAAAAAAAAAACATCCAAATCCATTCACCCGTTTTAGCATAAAAGCGTTATAAACAAACAAGCTTACTTTCGTGTATAGAATTATGGCTGCGTAGTTAAAATGAGATTGGGCGGGTCATGTCACCCGCATGCATAGCGACCGCTGGGCAACAGTCTCCACACAGTGGGTGCCTGAGGATGGACGGCCGCCGAGGCCGGCCCAGGAAGAGGTGGCGAAACGACCTAGACGCGCACCGCAAGGGTTAGATCGAGGTGGCCCTGGAGAAGGATGATTGGAAGGAATTGGGGGAGGCTTTTGTCCAGCAGTGGGACAGTGTAAACTAACAAAAAAAAATATCCCAAATAAATAATCTATGAATACCCTATTTAAATTTTCTACCGTCTACGGTTCTACGGTCTATGCAAATAAAACTAAATTCCGTTCTATTATAAACAATTAAACACTAAAATCTCTGAAACACCAAAGAAAATCAATTAACCAAATTGATTAATAGCTAAACAAAACAATGAACATGTTACGAACGGCCATTGAAAAGAGCTTTCGATCCGACCGCCATTAATCTCACTTGAAACGTTACCACGGAATTAATTATCCTCTGACCATACGATTTAATGGGCTTCCTGAGGGACCCTGAGCTTTCCGATTAAATCACTACATCTCATTGGCCGATTTATAGTGACCAGAGTGCCCGAAATTTAGTGGAAGCTGGATAAGGTCCATTTGGGAAGAGAAATATTGCTGTGGCTATGAAGAAACAGCAACTATAATTATAATCAGTCTTATCGTGGTTACAGTTGACTATACATACATATTATCTATCTATATTTATAAAAATGAATCCCTATTTCCCTTGGTCACGCCATCACGCGTGAACGGCTGAACGGATTTGGATGAAATTTGGCACAGGGGTAGACCATGACCTGGAATAGGACATAGGATAATTTTTATCCCGATATTCCCACGGGATCGAGACTTCGCGGGTAAACCGCGGGGTGCAGCTAGTTTATTAATATTTCAACAGAACTAAGTAATAGAGGTTTCATGAGATATAAATGAAAACAAATTATGTAGTTTTTGGCATACTTAAATTAGGAAGTGTCACTTCGCATATAATAATGTACATATCATGTCCCTACATACACATAGCTTTACTACCATGGTCTTTCTAGCCGGATTTATTGTTTTGGATCCGGTCCTTCGGTCCGAGTAGCCCTTTGCCCTGCCCGATTGTTAATCTGAACTTAGGTGTACTTTTCACCTTCGCCGTTTCGGGCCAAGACGGTCTTAAATCGCTGCGAACGTTAAGTTACGGGGTGGTCTCTAACTGGATTTTTGTTGGAAAATTATGAGAATATTGTTATGTGGAAAAAGGAAAATTTTGGAATGGTGTTGAATGGAAACAAAAGAATGACGCTTAGTTATTGTTCGCCGGCCTCAGTGACGCGTAAAACTTTGAAAAATATTATTCCTATTAAAAATATTTCATCTCTTTGTTGGTTTCTCAAACACGTGAATAAAGGAAACCTTATAATCACGTGTTTCTTTATGCAACCAATAGAAGCATCGGGAACATCACGCGTTGACCTAAACTGGGTCCAATTAATGTCCAGACAGTATACATCGTGTAACATTTTAATTAAAACCAACTTAAGTGACCCACTTAGACCTTCGATTTAATCAGTTACTCAATAGGTAATTTCGGGGGCACTACACCTGGGTCGAACAATTAACTTGACCCGCCTTCCATACATAAATGTGTAAAGCAAATATTGTCACAATTACGCGATAGCATCAGCCTGTAAACACACGGACGAAGAGTGGTACCCTTCGGCGTATATCTCGAGGCTCCGGAGGCCCGTGTGGCAATCGAGATACAGGCTCAAGTCTTGAGAATAAGCGAGGGAAATCTTAGGCTCTGAGACAAAACAAGAGGGACAAAAATAGTAAAAAAACTGAAGGTAATCTGGTACAATTTTCAAAGCATTATGGCTCAGGCAGATCATTATAATTATATCAAATATCCGTTTGGGTTCACAATACATAGTTTGACAAAAAAATTGGATTGCAAATTATAGATAAACGAAGTATAAACGCAGCTATGAAGGAAGATGTACTAACATTATTTAAATTGGTAAGATCATTCACTATGAAGTTATTTTTGTGGGGTAAATGATACTTAATTCTAAATCATCATTTTATCTTTATGAAGTCCTGTATGCTAATCTTTTTGTCTGTTTTTTTTTAATCGGTTCAAATCCTTCAACAAATCTTTTTTTCTGCCTCCCATTGTTACAGGTAGAGTTTCTATAACTGCAGTGCAGATAAAATCGTATCATATCGGTAATATTTAATTGATTGCATAAAAACAAATTGCTACTCTATTATAACGCCCTCAAGCTACAACTCAATTAATCACTGGTCACTGTACCTACCCATGCTTTTTTTATCGCGTCGATGGCACCTCGTAGCACATTCCGTCCTATCTTCATGCTTTATGAAAACGATCATAGCGCTGAAAGTCTACAACTTGCAGCTTACACTCTAAGATATTTTCCTCCGTACCTTAAGATCGTTTTATTACCAACCCGGATGGACTTCGGGGATGGATGGTGGGGAATGTAAATTTACTGTACGGAACCGGACGCGAGGAGGTGAGCATCGGATTGTTTTGTTTTTGGTCGGGCCGCATTAAGGATGGCCGCGTTTCACACCGATTTGAAATTTGGAAATAAACTATCTGGCATAAAGGATATATTTTCATTTCTGGATTTGCCACCATCAGGACATCTTTTAGCGAAATGATATTAAGTATTGGAGTTAATGAATAGATCTATGATTTATGATCTCTCAGTACCTTCAGACTCTCAGACCTTCTTCAAATGATGTTTTCTGATGATGAGCATAGTTTGCATTGAAGTTCACTCTTCATTCTGTCTGTATTTATAATTGTAAGACGCTATCCTTAGGAGTCCATCTTATTGCAATAACATTATCATTATCCTTACACTTCGGTATAACAACACCGTCCCGCAAGTTCTTAACACAGTTCCAACCGATTCTAAACTTAAAGACTCGTCATCAAGGTTTAAATTCTCACAACGGATAAAGGTAAAGATTTGGGAGGTGAACTTAAGACAATCGCGTGTTCGGAAGCATTTCACCACGGCCTTTGTTTAGACGTGTTAGATCGATGTGCCTAATGTATGTGGATTGAACAGCGTGGGTTTAATTTGCCGCTTGTCCATTTGTTCCGATTGTGGCCTTATTTATTGTGTACCAAGGATTGGTTTGTAATTAATGGTTTGTGTTGATTTTTGCATCTGTTTACGTTTAATATCGTAGGTTTCGGTCGATTCTAGGGAAAGATTGAATCATTTTCTTTCGAAAATACTACATAACGGAATGTACACTATAGTTTTAAGGAGACGTAAACGTTCATATATTTACGTTCACTTTTTGCTTTTAAAGATTGTCCGTTACCCCAAATAAGAATTCGAACCTAAACGTTTGTAACTTATTATCATATTAAATGTTTGCCATGTGCGTATAAATATCCAAATATACTAACATTTTCTCCCATATTAAATAAAGTTTTCAGTGTAGCATTTAATTGAACCAACCATACTTCTCCAAGCTAAACTAGAACCTTGCTATCCTAAAACTAATCAAACTTAACATCACAGAATCTATTAAACATACAGTACATATCGATAGTCCTGTACGGATTACCCTCAAGTTGCCGGCCCAAGGCACATCGGTTCTTTGTCTAAACCGATTGCTACGGGGTACCCCAAGGAGGTATCCTGGGACAGGTGTGTTCTTGCAAGGATTTTAATTAATAATGTCTCGATAGTGTGTGGCCTCTGTGGTGTTGGGTGGCTGATTTATCGAGGGTACAATAGAAGGGTAGAATAGCAAACTTTGTTTAGTGCCCTGTGATAATAGAAGTGGACTAAGAAAAATGGAAAAGTTGTAAAGGAATTTTTCGTGAATCCGTTAATTGTTATATAAGTTTTGTAAAGTAATTGACATTTGTGATTAGGAACTGTTGGTAAGTATAAATACTAATGTTAGAATGTAACATCCCTTGTTCTTCATAATTTTCACTAGGTGACGAATGGATTTCAAGAAAGTAGGCCAATGGTCCTTTCAGGCACGTTTTAGCATTAAAACATTTTAAGTTATTTTAAAGTAGCTACCTAATTGACATTTTAACAAGCTGGCTAATCATACTAACAATAAGACGTGTTAAATAAGATGCAAAAGCTGGACAAACGTAGTAAAAAAATTCGAAAAGGCAATATTGAATTACCAAAACCGGAGTTCATACACAAAGTTAATAAAATCATATCCTTCCCCCAGTTAAGCAATACCATATAAGTACTTATAACCATATAACTTTCACTTATACCAACAGAATATCGACACAATGGTCTTAATAACCCACCAGAAGATAAACAAGTCCCATTGAGACGATATATCTTGGGGCCCTTTACTAACGAACATTCTGGAATTAACTGCACATTGCTGACGTCACAAGTTATTAGTTGTATCTCATGTGTATTGTCTGATGTGCCAATAGTTGGATTAATTTGTACAGCCAGCGATATTTAGGGGTTTCGGTTAGGGAAAGTTCGGCGATAAGCTGAGGTCAAAGCGGTAGCGAAGTCTTCGGGATGTAGGAGCATGATACAATTAGCTTTGGCAAGCCGAAACTATGCTCACAGATGTAGTTTATTTTGTTAAGCAGTTAATGTTATGATTGGCTTTGCATACTTCTTAAAGGGCTTAAGTTCGAGTTAAAATATCGAAAAGCTTTTCATTGCTAACTTGATTGGTCCGTAAGCCACATTGTTATCTCTTGGAAATGATCTAGCTAAAAATAATTTGTGTTTCCAGCACCTATACCACGACGTATTAATGCCACCATTTTTCCAGTGTTAGTGAGAAACGGAGCTATACAAGGCCGCTAGCACCATCCTTTTTTCGCAGTGGAATAATGGTGGTATTAGTACTTCATAGTCAGCCCCCTGAACCTATTAAAAAGGAGGCTGAGGAAACCGTCGCGCACGTTCTCTTTGAATGCACGGGCGCGTCACCCAGATTAGAACTGAAACCCTCGGGTCACCCAGATCTTACACGGAGGTTCTGTACAGAACAGGAGATCTAGTTAACTTCTGGAGGGAGGTGGGCTGGTTGGAATAACCACCAACGGCCGGTATGGACTACGCACAATGGTCCACCTTATGGACTAAGTACGGAAACCAAACCCCTAATACAGAAAATAGAACCTATTAAAAAAAAAATATTAGGTATTTTAAACGATTAGTTATAGGTACTACAGCAGGCGTAGCATGAGCACCGCTTTGTCGACAGAAGAGTAGACAAAAATGACGTTCCGTGTAGACAGTACAACAGCAGCAAAGTAGAAAGAGCCAACTGCACTTTGTACGAAATTCACTCGCTACATAATTCGACTCAGAATTCTTTGTTTTGTCATAGGATATTTTTTCTGATGGTGATTTTGACAGTTGGGATATACAAATTTCTTCCGAAATTGTCTACATATAAAAAGACCTAGACAAAGACCGTTAGAAACGGAAGGCAAAATGACAGAAGAAAGCATCATGCAACGCCTGCTGGTACTAGACAAAACCTAAAAGACCAAAGAGCCGAGCACAATTTATTCTCCTTTCCTCACTAGATCTCTATCTCACATATTAATTACTAATAAAACTTTAAAACGTGCACACCCGTGTGAGCGTCTCAAGGCTCTCTAAGACGGTTCGCCACCCGCCTCCCCCTACCCACTTACCACCCTTCTCTATGTCCGTACATGGTTAGTGTGAATATGTAAGCCCACGGGTGTTCATTAACTCAGCATGTTAAGCCGATGATCGTAGATAGTGTTTGTGGTCGCTCCATCGAGCCCCATTGAGAAAAGACGCGAGGCGAATCAAAGGACCAGGATAAAAGAACAGTGAATGGTATACAATTTAGAGGTCTTAAAAGTTCCATTTATTTAATTCAAATAACAGTAAAAGAATTCAATTTCTACAAATATTTTTCAATATTTTCTACCAGAATTCAGGAATTGAGTATTCAGAAATAACACAATGGTGATTGCGAAGGTTTAACTCAAGGAGTATAAGTTGGACCACGCGTTATTCACTATATTATTACAACAAACTCAACTGAATGTTGCGTTCAAAAGATCTACTAACTCCTTCTACTGAATCCTTGCATAACTCACAAAAAACCTTAACGCTTCCAAACAAATTGATCCCAGCATTTAATTACGCCACACAAACTATAAATATTTATTTTAAATCCAGCACAGTTGAGCGTAGCAGCGCGTTCACCTTGCCACTCCACATTTACACGAACAAATCTAAAATGGCGTCATGTAAAACGTACATCGCGGTGAGCACTTGAAACTCGTTCTTTTCCCGCCTCGGAGTGTCGTTGCCGACATTAAATCTTAATAAATCCCTTCATGCATCACCATAGCAGGTCCTTTGATTTTTCACTCGGCAAACCACGTCTGCGTGCTATCAAAGAAAATCACAACTCTTTTCAATGCGCGTCGATATAATGTTCACAAAGACCACCTTAATTGATCCCCCCGCGTCCCATTCCACTTTTGAAATATATAAAACCGGTCAGGTGTGAGTTGGACGAACTTTGATGGTTCCAGGGCTATTGAAAAGGAAAAAAAGTCAGACTGGGGTGGGATTGCTTTCGTTAATAACTGCATATTGTTGATTGCGTAACAGGAAGTCGTTGTGTGCCGCTAATTATTTGAGAAGGGACTCCATATCAAAATTGGTCCTTATAGGTATACAACGTATTTTGAAAATTTACTTGAAGAATAACGGATGGAACACCTAAAACTAAAATCAGTAGATACTTTAAAAAAGAAACAAATATTCCAACTATTCACGGTACCCAAAAAGAAAAGCCAAAGGGAGACGAAGAATGCAACGACGGGGCTCTCAATAGAGTGGACAGTGTACCTTCAATTTACTAATACAAATAAGCGCGACTCCGTCCTTTAGGCCCCCGACAACCGCTATAGGCGACGCTTTTAAAAGGACCTTGCCTATTGTGTTCAACCCTCAATCCTGGTCTCGATTATTGGAAAGAAAACACTCATCTATATTTTAAATAATGATCAGGGTACAAGAGACCCTTGGACGGGGGAAACAACGGTTGTGATGGATTGTGCGGGATACGGGCCAATAAAGGCTTTGTGTAGTTGTCGCCTTGTTCGTACAATATGGGTTTGATGTTTGTGAATTATTGGAGGGAATATTGTCACGACATAGGCTGATTAATTGGCAGTGTACACTATTATCAAAATAATTGAGGTATCTTGTGTTAAAGTTATCGGTGATTTTAATGTCTGCTTCATTAGCTATAATTATCATTCGATACTTATTTCATAAGTCTGTATCATCATGAACATCGTTAGACACACAATTATCTACGAGAAAAGGAATATTATAATCACAACAAACAGCAACTATCATCAGTAAGATAATCTTTCAAAAATTCTAAAAGCGTGCGAAACAAAACCGGCCGTGTAATGAACCCCCATACATCATTAACTGGTAGTGTAGGAGCACAAAATAGATATGAACAGAAGTTCGACTGCCTTCAAAGAGCGAAAATCGACGTAGACATAGAGGCGCATCTACATACAGCGAGTGTAACCGCACTCGCGCGGCTGGCATTAGCTTAAGATCGCTGTAAGTACACGTTTATATGTACGTGCACTTATTTTCGCTCGTCGTCTAGAGCCGGACTTCTGTACCCATCTATTTTGTGGTAAGAGTGTCACACAAACAATCCCGCTCCAGTTTCGCGAGGGACTGGTTGATAGTACGCAGTAGTGGATTCGTTACAGCGAGAGTCTAGTGGAGACCATTGTGAGTCGAGGACGTCTGCGCCGTTGTGTCCGAGATGTTGGTAATTGCCCCCGCTGCCTATGGTTGGAGGGAAAAAATCTGGATGCGATTGAGAATTTTTATTAAATAAACTTTTTTTTCTATGATTCATTTGGTTAGAGAGCTGCACGTTTGTTATAGTTTTCGAAGACTTCATGAATTTGAATATTGTCTCGCACCTCTTAAGCAAAAGGCTAAGATTCGTGTAAAATATAATGTCTCACAAATCTGACCCATCGTTGTCATTAACCATCACTCTCATACACCTCGATTCGCATCGCTTTTCAATGTAATGTTAGTCCGAGAGTTATAAAGTAATTACCACTTTACGATATGCACTTCTACGCTTATACCACACTAGTTTATTCTCCAAAGGCCTTGAAGGTCATCTAACTTGAAGATATGGGAGGATTCATTCATTAATTTTACGCCCTAACCCCTTCCAGTAACATAAGGATCCCTTTAATAAACCGCGACCGATGTCTCGCTCTGTTTATATGCATATAATAGAGTCCCAAATCTTCTTATTGTTCCCGAATATGGTTCACAGCATCTCATGAACAGGTAATGACATTATTTATTGGCACTAAAGGAGCATCGAGGTTAAAGACAAAGAGTCCGAATAGTTCGCAGGCTCTTGTTATGATAGTTGGGGAACTATGTGAGTTATGGCCACCTTCATTGATTCGACCCTCGCTCATACAGAGGCCACATTCCAGGGATTATGCATCTCATCAAAAGAAACTTCAGTTTATAGACATTGTAGTAAGTTTGGGAATGTCTTTGTTGGTGTATGGGGTGACTTTAGTTGGAACCTACTGCGTCGCGTCGGCCAAGCGTTTACGGTGTTATGATAAGAGGCCGATTACTTGAGAATTGAAATGAGTTGGAATTATAACGATGCTCTTATTTGGTTTGATAACTGTTAAAAGGTATTAAAAAGATTTTTCTGTGTTTTTTAAATCTATTCTTACGTTTTCATACAAGTTACCGGCTGTAAGCTCTCTCCAATTCACAAGTTCTTGTACATTGTGAGCGCTCCCATTTAAAATGTTATTCCCGTGAATCGAATATCGAATGAATTGTAAGCCCTGTATAATTATTATGAACCTAATAAAATCAAACTGGGAGGAGCGAAGTGGCGTCGGGTTTGACGAGAGCCCGACCATCTTGAAGTCAACAATGGTTCCCCGACTTGTTCTTTGCGTTGCACCGTTATTAAAATCTCGTGAAACAATCGACTTGAAAGCGCACTTCCGTGGGCTATGTACAGACTTGTTGACAGGATCGGCAGGATTTGTAGTTAGGTACGAATTATTTTAGACTAGCTTTTACCTGCGGCTTTGCTTACGTGGTCCCATAAGAACCGTACATTTTTAGAGATAAAAGAGATAGTGTATGAACCGGAGTCCATAAGCTATTTCTATTCAAACAAACACATCGATCTGATGATTCCTGGCTGCCTGAAAGAAGGATAAATCAACCTATCGGCAAACATATACACGCATTTATTATTAAAATATTGTAGGATCGGCTCCACCACATACTTTTGTTTAGTCTGGTCCTTCGAGGTGCGTGCTAAACAACGTTAATAAAAGAATCGTAATTACAGAAGTTGGTCTCGATTTCAACCTTTAAAAATTTACTGTGATTATTACTTATTTACATACTTTTTTAGCACTATAAGAATTATCGACGCGCCAAAAAAAGTTTAATTTGTCAACAATGATCAGTACAAAATCTGTACCAGCACCAAATGCATGGAATATTAATACCGGGCCTCGCCGATGGTGACTCCGAACGGATCATTAAAGGATAATTATCATGCCACTTCACAGGAAGCTGAAGGGTTTCCACTCGGAAATCTGATTCTTTCTCTATTTCTCCCTCCGGGCGACTTTTTTCTCGGATAATGATTTCGGCAGCCATGCTAATAGGTGCTAAGACATAATCTCGAATGAATGGGGACACTTATAAATCTGCCTTGAAAATTGGTTAGTTTTGTATCATGATTTCAACTCTATTTCACATTTTCATTATATATGTTTGCATTTCCACTATAAAATTCCGCAAATCGGGGTCGATAAATAAAGGATTTCTATCGAGAAAGCCTTAACACCCCACACGGGCAACCACCGGCCAATATTTCACACTAACTATTCAAAACCCGATGAATTTGAAATCACTCTAAAACTTTTATGACGTAACACCACCTCTCACACCCGATGCGTCGAACCTAAGGCATCCACAAAAGGTCCTACGAAGGTCCGAACCGAAGCGATGCATCATTAATGAACCACCGGCCACATCTATTGTGCACTATTTAACAACTACCCACCCCGACGGGGATTTCGTACCAAATTAAACTCGTCCAACAACGATTGTATAGAAAATAATACTGGGAAAACTCTTTGTCGGAGCACACGGGCGGACGGTGCAAATAAAACTATTGTTACAAGTGGTATTAATTAATGTGAATGGTAAATTAATCTGTAAGGTTTCGGCTTCAGGAGAAGAGGGTGGATGTTTGACTTGTCCGTATCGAAAGTGACCCGTGTGAGCATTTATAGGTTTTTCACTGGCGTTAATAATTAGTTGGTTCCGTATTTGAATGGGTTAATTTCTGTTATAAATATTGTTGTCTTTTTTGACTTTATAATTCTCATAGATGCCTGCATAAGCGTTATGTTATGTTACCGGTCACCGTCCCATTATTACCAGCACTAGCTGTATTTTTCGTATAAATTATGACCTTTGCCTAAATATCAGTTTGTAATACCGAATTCTCAGTATATATGCATTGTTTATTTGCTTTCAATTTGAAAATTTCTCAAACAGAAAAAGAACAATTTTCAGAACGATAAAAAACAAATGCATACAGCCAGTGTTTTCTTTGGCTACACCTCGACTTGTCCCGGAGATATGTACCTGCCCATTCTCTGTGAATAAACGCAGCACCATGTTATCCTTGGATATTTCTCCATAATTAAAAAGTAGGGAATTGCTGGCGACGCTCGGAGTTGGAATCGGGAGATTTTAATTATGTTAGTGAACCGGCTCTTTGTCCTGGCTGTGCGATAGCTTTTTTGCGATACCCCCAGACTTTTTTCTGAGAAGTAAGCACTAACTAGAGACTTCACAAATAAAACATCAAGTAGTGAAAATGTTGAATGTAACAAAGTTAACGATTCAGCTTTGTGATTTTTGCTGTGATTTGCAGATAGTTTTGCCTGCTTTGATAGTCTGGTCGTTATGAGAACTGAATTTTGATATAATAAAAGTCTGGAAATATTATGACGAACTTAATGAGAGGTTAACCGTTGCTTAACATTAGGATGACCAAAATAAAGATAGTCTAATGCCGTGATCCGACGGTGCGCCATATTGCGGACGGACACAGACGAACCCGCACGACGCACCGTGGGCAGGTACGTACGTGCGGGGTATCGCAGACATCGGAAGTTCCTCGGTGCGTGGCGGTCTGTAGTCGTTTGCCGTGTGTGTCCGTCCGCCAAATCGCGGATCGTCGGATCTCGGCATTAAACAGCAATCTGTTAAACAAAATTGAATCTATCAAAATCAAGACCCAAAATACTATCCACAACAACGTTTCTAAAACAGAGTTAGTTCCATTGTTCCACACGTTAACAAATAAACACCGTCTGATTTCAGTTTAGCAAACCGTACAAAAGTTGTAACAAAATCTCATTTCGCACGAACAAACATTTGAATTTAACATGAGTAACGTGTATTTGATTGTGAGACTTGTTAGTTTTCATTAACAATCACATGTACCGTTTACAGCATCAAACAAACAAACAGATTTTGATTCTGAAACATTTTGTTCTATAATTTACGTGGAAATTTTAGGCATGTCCCGGGGAGCGTGTTTGCCATCGTCCGAAGCTCGGACCTCTCGCGCGTAAAATTACTATCACCTACTACACCTTAGGTAAATATGTTAGCAAGAAATTCGCTTTGAACCCTTTCAGCCCTTTGTTGTTCAACTAAAACTATTCTCAGTTAATCCCTGGATAAACAGTGCTTGTTAATAAATTAACGCGTTATTAATATATGTTACTGTGACCCTATGGTTGGCAGGTGTCCCTTCAGGGTATGTTCTCTATGCTGTTTCATTTTACAACAAAGGTTGTGAGTTAAGAAACAGTAATTTCGGGTCAACTGTAAATATTGTAGCCATTCCGCTTTTTGTGTTGTTAATAAATTACGATATGGTTGGGTGACGTGTTTGTTTTGCTCTCATTATGTCGGGATATCTTTGTGAAGCATTTCACTCGGTCAAAGACAAATCTGTGGGGGCTTTGAAAATATGGGCTCTCTTCGGACGGGCGGATGTGGTAGTTCAAAACTGAGTCTAAACATACAGTACTAAGTTCTATTTCTAGAGATAAGGTCTTTGTAATCGTGTCCATATAGCCGTGCAAGTACGCGAGTATTTTGTTTATTTATCGAAATAGTGTTTCCATTATTATATTAGGGATTTTACATCAATTCTTTGCTGTCCAAAAAATGTCAAGGCGTTAAAGTCTGTGACAATTAACTCGAATAGTTTTAACGTTCAAACACCAAGCACCCAATTTTACTCACAAAAATTGCTTTTCAATCCTAAACAAAACATCTTGGAGACGAAAAACTATCCACCAATAATAGCACACCATAATTAACGACATCACAAACCCTCATATTGCATTGCCGAAAAATAATCCCGCCGAATCTCCTTTCATCCTCAAATGTATCCTAAGCTAATAAATAGAAGGAGAAAAACTCGGTCAGGGGGTGGAGGGAGATCTAAGTGAGTGCTTTACGTCATATCCGAAATCCCGGTAAAGTGAGTCCGGTAAAGCTTGGCAGTGTTCGATGGTCCGCTCTTCGCGATCTCAGTAATAGCAATAGCTTTGTGTTAAAGCTGCCCGGAGTGAAGTCTCATTGTTTGGTGCAAAAATTGGCGAATATCTTTTTTCGAAGACATGTTTGTTTTTCTAACTGAACAGACAGCTGTGCTGCTAGGGAGTTTGTTGCGCCACTTCTTCTTCCCAGCTAAAGCACTAGGAATAGGTGAAGCTTGGGCGTTTTGGGGGACTGTCTTATGTATTTTGACGTTCAAATAGTGCTGATTCTCAGCCTAGTTTGAATAAATGACTTTTGATTTTGAACATTTGATGACCGTAAACCGTAATGTTGGGATTCAGAAAGTAGTTTTCAAAGTTTACAGCGTTGTAAAAATTGTAATTTTATAACGTTTCAATTATAATTTTGACCTTTCAAATTAATTGTTTATCGCCTGTATTTCATGTTAAGGAAATCTTAAGTAAAATCTTTATTTAAAATGAGATAAACAAATGAGCTTGTGTTATGTAATGTAATATTATATTATCTTATGTTCCGATGATGTAAATAAATGAATGATTAAAAAATCTTTATTTAAACTGTAATTCTGCGCTTTCCTCGACCAGAACTTGCCCCCAATGAAGTGTAAGTCTCCGCTTATCTCCTATATCTTACGTCTTGCCGTTATATCGGCGTGGCTTAGCGCTTTTTCATCAATCCTGCTTTATTACGGCGGATTCGCTTTTGTCTACGGCCGGATGCCGGTCATTTAGCCTGACCGTGCCAGTCTCTATTACACCCATCCGATTTCATTCGTATCTGTCGTCCGGAACCGCCCGGAATCTGTCTTCGGACGTCATCTACCGTTTACTTTCGGACGAATTCCTTTTTTTTCGTCCTTCTTTTTAAGGCACTTGATGTATACCCACCCGCCATTGTCAGTTTGTTTTCTGTTTGGCAATTTTTAACGGGATTACACTCGCCGACCCCTGGTCTGATCACGTCTTTGCAGCTGCCCGTCTATTTATGAGGCCATATTTTATGGAATATTGAGTAAAGTGGCCTATAATCTACTAATATAATGGGGTTTAGCGGAAATATTACCACGCGTTCAATTGTGTTCGGTTTTCTATTGTTGTGTCCGAGTCTTGGTTTAGTGGTCGTCTTGAGATTATTGTCAACACATACTAGGGGACTGACCGGCTATTAATTTAGAAATATGAATTGTTTTCCTTCATTATTTTTGCAATAACTTGAAAGGACATCAAACACTTTCGCCAGGTACGCATGTCTGGTTTATTGGCTCTAATAGTTGAGGTTATTCAGCCCTTTTCCCAATTCCCCTCAAAGCAATTCATCCCAAAAAATATTTATTAACTTTTCTACACAAAAAAACACCTATTCAGTGTTCACTATCCTCACCCCGATAGCTATCCCTGGCAGGGTTCCCAATGAAATGGGATTAAATCATGCGACATTAGCGTTGCCTCGTCCACAGCACTAAATAATCTTCCTTTTATTAAACTCGAGATAAATGATTATACAGTCGACTGTCCCTTGTTTGTCTGTAAATAGGAAAGTGGAATTTTTCTCAGGAATTAGAGGGTGTATTTCGTGTCGATCTTGGAAGAAAAGAATGTCGTGAAGGGAAATGCTGGCATCTGAAGTAGTAAATTGGTCTTGTAATTGATAGCTTGGTATTGTTTACCCTATTTCTATTATTGAACATTCCTTATAGCTTAAGATCGTGTTTAGTTTGTTAGAAATGTAGGTTACTGATAAATTAAAATTATCGTGACTAAAAATACTGGTCCTTAGATGCGCAAGTATTTTTTCTATTTAATCATCCAACTCAATCAATTTTTTTCGCGATTTCAGGTTTGGTCCTATAGTGAAAGTTGTTCATAATGGTTAGTACAATAAACACATAAGGGTGTATGAAAAGATGTACCTTATATAAAATTATCGTTTATGTCTATAAGAATCGTAACTCCAAATCTAATGATTTCCTTTTCCATATAGCATCAACAATTACATAGACAGTAGCACTACTGTCATCTCAGGTTATTTCCTGCATCGCGTGTCCATTGTCCATTATATCGGTGACACGGTTTTAGTTTTGAGTAATTGTGTCCCCGACAGGCTGTAAGACGAAGATCACGTAATATATGGTCCCGGGTGATACTTTCCATTCATTGTTCTGTCATTTATCATGGGTTCAATATTTACTTGATGTTGTTTGGCTGTAGTTGTTTGTTGAGTGCCTTTCGTCTAATTTAGGTTTTATTAAAATGATCTTGAAAACATGTTTCGATTCGAAGGACCATTTATTATTCTCTGTAGAGACTTGAAACGTTACTCAACGATACGATAGAGGTACGATAACGTTACGTAATATGTTCCAGTTATATGTTCCAGTAACCATTTACGAACTAATTGGAAATACAACGAAAGCCTATCGGAACGAAATCTTCAACTATTATTTGAGTTACGATCCGGGTCGAACGGTAGAAATGATCGTTACTGAAACTATACGTAAGGCTATTTTAACGTGTCAAGTCCCTGATTCTCTGCTATCGTGGCAATGAGATATAATTATTAATTTATTATATTCTGACATATTTCTATAGCCGATATATTATTCTGATATAATAAGAAATGGCTGTATAAGAGGAAGTCTAAAAGTGGGACCGGTGACTGAAAAGTTGTGTACAAATCGGTTGTCATGGTATGGGCATGTAACGCAGAGGAATGAGGAAACTTCCGTGAGGAAAGTTTTGAGTATGAATGTAGATGGCTATAAGATTAAGGGAAGATCAAAGAAATGATGGATGGAATGTGTGAAAGATCAAATAAATTGATAAAAGACAAGAGAATAATGATATTTCTAGGTGCGCTTCCATGGTGTGCGGGGTGTGGAGCAGTTCCAACAGTATCCTAAGCTTGATTTCGAGTCGCCTAGACTGTGTTTTCATCTCACATGGGTTGCCACAACGGTGATCCTATTTGTTTGTTTTTGTTTTGTTTTGTGAATTGTGAGTTCTTACTAACATAGTTGTAAGTCTTACTAACCATTTTTGAGTCAAGATACTCGAATAAAGAAAAATTCTATTCTATTCTATAGCCTCAAATATTTGCTTGTAATTTTGAGGAGTTGACGGTGGGTATAATTTAGTAGTTAACAAAGACGCGAAGTTATCATCCATGGTCCTTGCATCTAACCGTTCATGTCATTTACTGGAACGCAATATAACCAGTGCGATATTCTTTGCAACAATGACATTGTTATTTTCCGTCATAATACCTACAGTGTTACCAATAGTAATCGAATGTGTCGTCCGTACCACTAATGGTATTAGCCTTATTAATCATTTGCCATTCGCTCCTCGTACAGACGTGAGACAGTGGCACTCAATCTTTTGTTTTATGACCTTATTTTTTTCTTTTTTCTGTACACTAAAGGATGACTCTACCTACCTAATATTAAGGAGCTTGTCTAAACCCTGATATGAGGTACAATTTAGTTATTTTATGACGGTAAATAGAAATTTGTAGGTACCATTGCAGTCTATGCATTAAATCATGCCGTTTTACTGGTCATGTTGTATTATTTATTTATACTTTATATATTAACTACTACTAAGTACTATTATTTCTTTTTTTTAATTATTTTTGTTTTTTTAATATTATAATTTATTTTTGTTGTTACGGATTATTTCGAGTTTTTTACGTGTTTTTTTTAACGTAGTAAAATTATCTAAGTTGTCTGATTTAAATAGTTTCCTCACATTTTGAATTATATTCAACGTAAAAATAATGCATAGAACTTTGACAAGCTTCCCTCCGTGTCGCGTATTGTCACCTACTCGGGCCCAGGAAAAGATATTTGATTAGCCACCGCCGGCCACTAGGGGGCACCACAGAGGGCGGCTGGACATATGTTATTTATCTAGATGTGACCTCCTCCGTAGCTTATGAGGAAATATCGGTTTCTTACACGCAATTTATATCTATGACAATTGTAGGGAAGGAATTGCTGCGCCTTCGATATTATTGTGTGATATTTTTGTGAACGTTAAAGCGAAACTATTCAAACATATAATACATTGAAAGGAGAATGAACAGATAGTTTTAAAAAGGTTGTATATCACGTATTGATAATAGAGATGAAACGTCATAGTTTAAGGTTTTCATATTTGTTAGGTATTGATAATTTAAATGAGGAGCTCATGGCCAAGTAATAACAGCCGCACGGGTCAATCCATCAAGTTAAGCTACGCTTGCCGGCGTTGGTCCGTGGATGGGTGACCATCTTTACATACCGAAACTCTTCCGTGTCTCGGAAAGCACGTTAAGCCGTTGGTCCCGGCAGTCATTCGTAGATCTTTGACAGTTTACGGGTCTTACCAAGGGGTATCGTATTACCCAGTTACTGGGTTGTGGAGGTCAGATAGGCAGTCGCTCCATGAAAAATACTGGTATTCGACTGCATCCGGTTAGACTGGAAGCCGTCCCCAACATAGTTGGGAAAAGGCTAGGCAGATTGAGTGATCATTTAAATGATTATTAATCAGTTATTATTACAATTGTCACAAATCAAATTAAAAACAAGACACGCCCGAAAACTGGGCTGCAGTTTAAAAAAAAAAATGAAAATTTCGAGAAAAAAAAGCGATTTCGCGGGCTACCCTAAGAGCATGCCTTAGTGTCAGCCCTGTGTGTATCCGTCATCTAGAGTATTTAATTCTGTCCACCCCTGTAAGTAACACTGCACAGTAACATTGCGTCCAGGGAAATATGTTTAAATAATTCGATACACGTTCTGTTGGGGGAGTCTCTTGACGTTGTCATCGAGCATGATTGAAGATATTGAATTATGAATGTCTATTTATTTGTTTATTTGAAATACAAAATAAGCTCACAGTCAATCAATCTGCCTAGCCTTTTCCCAACTATGTTGGGGTCGGCTTTCAGTCTAACCAGATGCAGCTAAATACCAGTATTTTACATGGAGCGACTGCCTAACAGACCTTCACAACCCAGTTACTGGGTAATACGATACCCCTTGGTAAGACTGGTTGTCAGACTTTCGGGCTTCTGACGACCCGTAACGACTGTCAAAGATCCTCGAATGACAGCCGGGACCAACGGCTTAACATGCTTTCCGAGGCACGGAGGAGTCTCGATATGTAAAGATGTTCACCCATACACAGACCAATCCCGGCAAGCGTAGCTTAACAAGCTCCTCAATATAAGCTTACAGTATGAACACCAAATCGCTTGTATGCTTGACTTAAAGACATACAATTTACACTCCAAAATAATAAGAGTATTTCCTTCTAATAGATTAATATTATCGATGTCTAAATAGCGCTGAATAAATGTATTGATTGAAGGCACTACTTTGGCAGTTGTGACTTTATCTAGTATGGGATGGGCGCCTATGGAAACAAATCAAATTAAGAACACACAGAAGCTTCTCAGAGTTTAAAGGTATGATTCCGTACAACGCTGCACGTGGCTGTGCTCCAGAGCATTGTCATTTTGGTCCTTACGTACTTACTTACGTGACATGTCATGTGATAAATATTTTAGACCCTGAAAACAAAAAAAATCTTCAGGGTGCTTCTGCATGATAACCTAACTCTTTTGTTCTCGAAACTGAACTGGACAGACTGCTTCTTCCGAGCTAAAGCACTAGGAAGTGGTTTACCACTTCGGCGGGTTGGATTATGTAATTTTGACGTTCAAAAAGTGCTGTTTCTAAGCCTAGTTTGAATTAATGACTTTTGATTTTACCTACCCCATTTACCCATTTACACCCTATTAAAATACAACCCTCAACGTAACATCCATACCCACCTCCAACACCATCGACATACAATTCACTTACATCCAAATAACTAATAATCATAAAAGGTCGAATCCCCATGACAATTGCCGATCGCATCGCTGTTGTCGACATTATTAATAGTAACTATTAGATAATCATAGGCTACACCCTAATCGATAGGGTGAAGTTAAATTACTGACATCACGAAGGAATTTTGTTTGTTGAAAGTGATAGGAATGGTTTGATTATTGGTAACCTGTAATTTTATTGGTAATGGTAGGTTATTTGCGCCCGATGTTACCCCTGAAATTTTGTTTTATAGTTCTGTGGCGGCATCTACATTGCCACATGCGAACTACGCATCAAAATCCTGCATCGCGCAATTAAAGTTTACCGTGCGATGGACATATATACAAGAACCCGACATCAATCGTTGGGCAGTTGCCTCCCAGACGCAACACCCGTCGGAGGATCCTCCCTCTTCTATAGATGATGAGTGAACTTTACACCCTGTTCCTCATACCCCAAAAGTTTTGTCAATTCAATTAATCTTTATTGCAATCTATAATGTACACATACAGGTGGGAAGTATTAATGTCGGGCACAGGAAAATTTAAATAAGTAGAAGAGGAATAGCGCTTTAATCAGATTCAGATCAGATTCGCTTTAGTTAGATTGTTTAATGTTTAAATAAATTGTAACCAGACCAATATAGGTTATGATCATTCACAGGACAAACAAGTCAGTAGCTTAGATATTCTAAAAACTGGTTTTATTAAAATACTAGCTGCGCCCCGCGGTTTCAGCCGCATAGTCTCGATCGCGTGGGCATTTCGAGATAAAAAGTATCCTGTGTCCCAATCCAGGTTATGGTCTACCCATCTGGTCTTCATCCAATTCCGTTGACCCCTTTTAGCGTGAAAGCGTATCAAACAAACAAAGCTACTGTCGCATTTATAATAATTTGGGATGTACTTTACATGTTACCTGCATGCCTGGTAAACTTTCAAATAAAATGTATAAATATGTTACTGTTAGCTTGCATCTTCCCACTGCTGGGCAAGTACCCATGACTTCCGCTCTTTCGATCCAATGCTAATGTGGACCACTGGTCGTTGCTTTCACCAGTTTTATAAACACTTGTTTACGTCATATTTTCTGATTTTCAACGAATAAATAAATTCAAAATATGTGTGTTCTATAGCTGGCTACAAACCATAGTTCTTCGAAAAGGGCTCTTCATTATATTGTTTGATTAATAGACACTATGCTTTATCTATTAGATAATGTCAGGGTGCACCCTAATCGATGCATGGTTGAATAACAGGCGGCGCCCATGAGTTACGACTGTCGTTAATTTTACGTTTAAATAAATTATTATTTACATTTTATGATATCGTTTAGGTACTTGCAATTAAGGCGCTGACGACACTATAGCATTATGTTATTTTTATGTAAAAATTGACGATGGAAAAATTCTAAAGATTATTTATTAGTTCACATAATTTTGGTCCTAAGGTCTGCGTGCTTGAAAATTAGTTTCTTGAAAATAGGCGGGAAAATAGCGAATTGTAGGTAGTAGGTTTGAACCCAAACAGGCACTTTAATTTGTGTAAATTATTCTATCACCACTGCTCTCAAAACGGTGAAGAAAAACATCGTGAGGAAACCGCCATGTCCTAAAACAAAAATTTCGTAGACATGTAAGTAACATCCCCTAACCCACATTGGGCCCGCGTGTTGGATTACAGCCCACGCCCTCTCACAAAGAAGAGGCCTGTTTCCCAGCAGTGGGAACGTTATAGACTGATTATGCTAAGGCAGGGAAATTCATGCCGCAGTGAATACCAGCATACATGCCCTATAAACCGTACCACTTACTCATAAACTATACTAGTTCAATACAAGCAATTTAATTAGAAAGCGTGCCATCAATTACTATGACGCGTTTGACGTGAAGGCGCGGCTACACATTGGCGATAGCCAGTAATTAGTGATGGCTTCCACGGCTTGCCGACTAATTGACGACACTGTAACGATGTTTACTGAATTTTTGTCTGAAGATAGGAGCGGTTATTGGACGTCATTATGGCGGTCATTTGACGCGTGACGGCGCTAAGTAGAACGCTTAATCATTATCACTTTTTTGATATCGCCTGTGACATAATTTCTTGGCTGCCACGGATTATTTTAAATTGATTGTTCTACTTTCTGGGACGCTTTTAACGTTCTACATCGTTCTCACATGTATAATTTCAACTTGAATGATGTAACCAATATTTTGTAACTATATTTGGATTTAAAAGAGTATCCGTGTAGTTTCTTGCCCGTTCTTATCCATACGAACCTACTACGCTTTGGAATGGACAACTAGTTTCATCTTTTTGACTGACTGACCGACCCCTTGAAAATTCAAAAGTGCCTGTAATTGGTTTATTTTGAAATAAATGCTCTGAGTTTGAGTTTGACGTCGTATGTAAGTAAAAAGCATCACCATCCTTTTCGGGCAATCTATACGAACATGTTCATAAGTAAGTGTAATATGTTTGTTGATTAAAAAATGCCGATTTTTGATCTTCTTGTCCGGAAAAGTGTCTAACATCAGCTTAAAGTTACCAGTTGCCTTTATGACCTGTTAGCATTGCGTGGTTCTGGTCATCACTTAATATCAAATGACCATAGATGTTCAGGTTTTTGCACCATAAGTCCACATACACCTGCCTTGTCCTAACAATATCGGTAAAATTGCTGTCATAGTTTCCTATACATCCTATCTTAACCTGCAGATTTTTATCTAAGGTCTAATTGATCTAAAGAAGATTTAAAAAAGTTGGAAGGCCTCCCTCATGGTGGAACGATGATCGTGTGAAGACCGCAGGAATACGCTGCTACGCTGCTAGCAGTGGACCTCTTTCAACTGAAAAACAATTTCGCCCAAGATTTCACGATCAGATCCTTAAAGTGTCTCAATAAACGAATAATTCCTATTCATGAACCTGTTCCTTTACCAGCTAAAAGTTAGACAAAAGCGTTGTAACTAATTATGATTATTACACCAAAAAACTGCATGCTACATACAGACATCGCACATGATTCTGTTGCATATTAGATTTAATGGCGCGCTCCGAATGTTTTAATCACAATTTAAGATGGGTTCCCGCTGCACGACTGGGCGAACAATTTTCGGAGTTGCGGCGAATGTTCGGCGGTTATTGGGTACTGGTTTTATTTGTGGTAGAAATCATTTTCTTTATTGTTACGTATTTGTGGTTGGTACGACTACTTAGGTACCTATAGAATACCAAAAATTTGTAGGTTCAAACTAAACTAACTGAACACAAACATAAAGTCGCGTCTTCATCCCATGGGGGTAGGCAGACTACCAACTGCTACGATCCTTACATACAAGGAGTATGTAAGGATCGTACCAATATCGTATCGTTTGCTTCGTTTAAACTAACTTTCTTCATAATAATTGTCATTTTGTAACTAGTAGGTAGGTGGGTATGATTATTTGAAATCCGCTTGCACCACAAACTTAATCCATTTAACCTGTTGTCAGAGTTTTAAAGCCGCCCAAGAGCCTCTGACTGGGCTTCACATGCCGTTGAGAAATATTTCTCTGGCTTCCTCACAAGCTTTAGATACCTAATTATACAACACGCACATGAATCCAGAAAGTCAGAGATACGTGTCTTGGATTCGAACTGGAGACCTATGACTTGACTGTCCGACGGTCACACCACTAGGCTATCACGGCCTGCACTTAATCCATTAATTGTCAAATACTGATTTGTGGTAGTGAAGTGACCCTAAATTCGTAAATACTGGTCCCAAACCAGATTAAAAAAAAATTGCCTTAAAAATATTTCATAATTACGAGAAAAAATTGCTACATCGGGACCACACCTTAATCAGCGCTCTCACTGAGCAGGCGAGGCTCGCTCAAAGCGAATAAAGATATCTATATTCATTAAAATTTAAAACGCGAGCGGGTTATAAGATTCAAAAGGAGGGTGTAGAGGACGCGTGTACACCCTGTATATAGTTCAGATGGGACGCTAATTTATATATGAGAGCGGAAAAATTACAGTTGGTTTTTGTTCGAAAATGGATGGTGGAAAAGGAGTTGCTTGTTCGTACTCAACCTATCGGTAGTTCAAAGGCTAGGCATGGGGTTCTTTATCCCAAAATGTCATATTTCGACGCCTAATGCCGAGATCCGACAATCCACAATTTTGCGGACGGACACGCACGGCAGACGACCACAGACCGCCACGCACCGCGCACCGAGGAACTTCCGATGTCTGCGATACCCCCGCACGTACACCTTCCCACGGTGCGTCGTGCGGGCTCGTCTGTGTCCATCCACAATATGGCGCACCGTTGGATCACGGCATTAGAGTGAAAACCTCGTAAGTGTAAAAGAAGTAACTTTTCAGGAGGAAGAAAAAAGCGTGCTATACAATTTTTGTACGGCGTCTTTATGTTTTTTTGTCCACTGTCCAATTTGGCAGCTTAAATTCAAACAGCCGCCCCGCAAACCGTCGGCAATAACAATTACGATTCGGAATCACGCACCCGTCATTACGCGAACATTTTATCTTAAGAAAACGCAGCGCCTCCCAAACCCTTTAACGTCTAATCGTGAATTATATACGGTAATAAAATTCTTTAATCAAAGAAAACAACCGAGCGCCCATTAAGGCGTGAACACGTCGCCACCTCGAGTCGTTACAGCGAATATTTACATACATGTGTCATTACCTTACACCACCCACCCCCACCATAATTAAGAGTATAACGGAATCTTAGCGTCTTATTACGCGAACGTAACGATATCCTTTCAGAAAATTGTAACTGTGTCGTTATAACCCCCCACCTTTCCCCTTTTTAAATGATCGCCTCCGTTTGCCACTCAAAAGTTGGGAATATCCTCACAGGGAAGCTAAGAGCACACACGAAACTTAAATGTGAAATATCCTCTAATGAATCAGACAATATTTTAAGGCGTGGGAGGCAATAAAAACACCCCGCCACCCGCTAATGTACACCAACACTTTGTCTCAGTTTAGGGATGGGGTGATTTGGGTAAATAAGTGTCGATGTGGACAGGAGATAGCGCTGGGAGGACGCTTTATATCGATATCTTGGATTAATTTCAACGATATTGGACAAATAAATAACTGTTTTTTTTAATTTTCTTGTTAACAATATTTCTCTAATTTAAAACACATCTAATTTATTTTTTTTAGCGTTTGTCGCATGTTATAACATTAATTAGTCGAGAAATCTTCAATGCAATGTTTTATTACAGGTCTTTGTTTAATTTTTATTTATATGCGCAAGTAATATGACACATAACTGAAGATACTTATTAAAATAAAATAAATATACTAAAAAACCCGACTGCAAAAAAACCTACTTAACTGAAAAGAAAAAAACAATCATTATAATTTATAGAATTTTGATATTGCAAACTAATAACCAGAAATAAGGTGTAACTTTTGTTTGTCCTAAAAAGTCCTACTTAATTTAAAACCCAAAATGGCCCATAAAAACTATCGATACGCCTACATCACTAATGTTTCGGTCATACTCGGTTTTTGCCACAACGGGGGTCGAAATTATGTCAAGATGCCGATGGTGTAACGTCGTCGAACACAATACGTTTCCAACTCAAGACACGGAGATAACTGTGTCGCTGTTACTTTACCTCCGCTTCATCTTAGCTTTGTACTCAGATTTTGGGTAAATAAAACTTGTAAACACTTGCTACCTAATGTCAATATGACAGTCAGATGCCACTTGCATCCAGCACTCAAATTGTTTGTCACATTCGAAAATCGGAATAATGATGTGTGACTCCGGATTTTTAATTTGTCTGTCTGTGGTGGTCTTGTTTATACCTTTTAAGTCGTAGTTGGGTTTTAGTTTTTGTTACTTGATTTTTTTTTAAATTCTTTTGGGGTTATAATATATATATATTTTTGAAATGTGCTCATTAAGCCCTTTCATTTGATACCCAACATGGTACGATTAAACCATATTTTTTTTTTAAGTTCCTCACTTTATGTCCTCTAGAGGGCGCCATTTTTAATTTAATGTGACTTCACATAGCCTATAACCAGCGAACAATCACGACGCTTCTAACGATACCTCATTTGTCAAATTGTGATAAGTGGTTTGGAAGATAGGAGGGAACAGATGAACATACATACATACATACCGGTCAAAATCATAACCCTCCTTTTTTCTTCGCCGTAGTCGGGTAAAAATAAACAAATATTTTTAGTAAGACAACAACTCCCAATAACAATCAATAATAATATTTTGTAAATAAAATTAAATAAATGACAATCCTTTTCATTTCACAAAGACATTTGCAATTTCTTTCAGAATCATGAGTGTCTGAAAAAAATAGTCTGCTGGGGCCGTATAATGAAGTATTAATGCCATCATTATTCTACTGCGAAAAAAGGATGGTTCTATCGGTCTTGTATAGCTCCGTCTCGCACTCACACTGGAAAAATGGTGGCATTAACACGTCATAATACGGCCCCAGGGCACCAAAAATGACGGATTATTCCTAGTGTGTTACGGAATTAAGGTACAGGTTGAAGACAAGTCCCAACAAGCAACAACCTGATGGTAAGTCCACCGTTGTCTAAGGACAACGGCCATGAAAGATGCGACGCAAGGAAGACCCCACTCTTGAATGAGAATGCTCCAATTCGTAAATCCTATATTATTAAATGAGCAATATTTGTATATTTACCTATTTGTAATCACGTTCTCGAAAACGGCTATAACGATTTCGATTAAAATTGCAATATAGGTTTACGGGGGTGAAAAACCAATCTAGTTAGCTCTCATATCTGGGAAAAATCATTTTCTCTATTTTCACCCGAGCAGAGCTCGTTCGCCCAGGTACTGGAGATAATACGGTCTAGTGATAAGACTATATTAGAATAATAGAGACTAAACTTACATTGGATATTTAATTATTTATGGCTGTTACTGAACCACAATCAAACACAAAACCTTTAAATCCGTAAGCACCAAAAATCCCTCTAGAAAACGTCATCTTCTAACATCCAAACATTACAACTTGTTTATAACACGTGTAATAAAAACCATGGCACCATGAACGCACAGTGTACCACTGTGTACCATCGGGTACCATTGTGTACAACATACGAGCCACTCCCGGGTGGGCGTTTTGTGGTTACACTTGCGACTGACTTAGGCCTACAAGTGTTTGCAGGAAACTTTGTTTCATTAATTCACGTATGCCATACTGGTTCTGAATTTGACGAGCTTTTGCCAACAGTATGGTCATTTAAAGTAAAGAATCAATGTGGATCTCATTTACGACATCTGAAGAACACATCACACTGAATCCATTTATTGGGTGAAGCTTGCCAATAAGCAATCCATGGATTGAGTTTGTCATCTTTAATATTTGCGACTCACAGGATAAATATTGGAAAATAGCAGTATACGCGTGTTAAAATCCGCCGCACATCAGCACAAAATACTGAAAACCGTACCATCTTGAATTGCATCTTAAAGTTAATTAAAATAGCCACGTGGCTGAGAAACTATGTGCCGTTGCCGTGAGTAAGCCCCTCCAACATACAATGCCAGTACCAAGATGGTATTCTAACGCGACTGCACTGTGCACGTACCTTCACAGCCAAGATAGGCTATATTAGCCACATAGGAACACACGCTAGCTACCCATAGCTGTCAAAAACAGAAATAGACGCCGTAGCCGAAATCGACATAGAAATATATATACATAATTATGTCCCGTTGCGGCCGTTGCCGATATGAGATAAGATTTTGTAAATGGCCAAGTTCTTTAAAACAGTCATCCGTGTGTATCCAACGAACAACCGCCAACATTTTGAGACGAGATGATTTATTGATTCTAGCGACCACCCGGGATCGCCGAGTTCGCGATTAGATTCGCCCCATTTCATTATCATCTCACTAATTGGATCAGGGAATATATGTGCGTAAACTTACTTACAGTGGGTACTCGTGCGTAAATTGACACATCGAGCTAGGAGAGACACGGTGCTATGCAAAGCCAGACTCTTCAAAATCCATCTATAAAAAATACCTTACGAAGGACCTTGAAGCAGGTATAAATCATGATGTAAAAAAACATATTTCTTCCAAATCACCACTAATGGCAGTGTAGCTTCCTCCGAATGAACGGTTAACTTATCTGGGAGACAATTTCAGACCAATTCTGATCCATTTTTAATTAAGGCAGTGAGTGCCTATTCGAAAATTGGGAAACAGATTCTACAAAATACAAAATACGTAATGAATCAAATGAACTTAAAAACGCCACCGAACGCGACGTAATTCCCGTCAAAAGTCGGTGTAAAGCGATCAAAGATACCAATTAGGCAGGCGAGAGCGATATGACGCGATCGCTGCCGCTTTTTAACGCGTGCTTACCGCGGATCGTAAACTGCGTTAAGTGTTGTGTATGGCACCTAGGTTGGAGAGATATTAATCGCTTTACGAATTGGAATACAAAAATCTGACAACCAGTGTTACTAACACAGTAACTGGCTTGTAGAGGTCGGGTAGGCAGTCGCTCCGAGTAAATTACTGATATTCAGCTGCATCCGGTTATACTGAAAGCCGCCCCGACATAGTGGGATAAAGGCTCCGCAGATGAATACGAAACATTCACGAGAGACGCTATGTAAATTGTACTGATCGGCCGGCGCATCCTGGAAAGTCAAACCCCGGCCCTGAACTATCGAACCATTAATCCAGAAAATAGTTTTTTCTTTTCATTTTCATCGAATTCCGGAAGGAAATACGAACAAAGATATATCTTATAACCCTACTGGCAATTCCCTGAAGACCTATAATTAATATTACTCTGTTACTCTGCTATCCAATCACGTCTCGGTGGATCAATAACTTGATTAAGGAGGTATAGCATGGTCCATATCATCACCCGATGCAACACCCCCATGTCTATTTGTAAGTTCGTTCTTAGAAGAAGTTACTTAAAAAAAGTCAGAAAATTGTGATTTTGTAACTGCAACTATCTATAAGTTCCTCTGAACTGTGTGTAAGCTGGTATGTTGTATAGAATAATACGTTGATCTGCTCTTAATGTTCAATCATCAGCTGTGAATCATTTTCAATGCTGACAGTCGTCTACCTATCGGCTACTTTTTTTCCATGAACAAACGGCATGAACGGCATGTTCGGCATGAACTATTGTTGTAAGAAAAACTCATGCTGATGTACAAATATTACGCAACGGCAGGATGATAGGGTCCACCCATTTTAATGTGCACCCTTCACCAAAAGGTTTTTAATACCATTCTTACCATATTTCACGCTGAAAATTAAAAAAAAAACCTTTTTTCGGGTATCCAGCTGATTTCATGGCCTTCTATCGCCCTTCGCACTTCAGGTGTCTCATTAGACTGAACAAAAGTATCAGATCAAAGCATAGTTTTGTATGTGCATGTTTGATTTCACACAGTTATTGCTTGGTGATTATAGTCATTGAGGGGTGCAATGATTTTCGCCCTTGTGTTAAGAGCGGATTTTTAAATGGTACTGAAGTGCCCGTTCGTGATTTGATTTGAGTCGATGATTTGCAATGGTTCATTTAGATTATTTTAGATTAATGTTAGAGGAATATTTTCAATAAAGTTTTGATTTTCATTTAGGTTAATGGTCAATCTTTCGATCTTCTAAGATTAGTGCTAGACTAACGACTACCCGTCTGTAGCTACTGTTGTCATTGGTTCCGCTTACTGTATAACTTACATAAATTGTATTTTAATTTAAACATCTATACATTTGTACCCGAACGGTATTGGATGCTGCAAAGCGGATGAAAAGCTTTAGATATAACACAGATTGTATGTAACTGATTTTAGTCTTTTATACATATATGTCAATGAGCTAACTATTAAAATATCTTTTGTAACCACACTGACAGTTGACAATATTCCATCACCTCGACACATCATCACAGAATCTAAAACCAAAAGCACTTACGGAGGGGGTTAGACATTATTAGCGGCACGGAATTTATCGAGCAATATCAGCTAAGTAACAGCGCACAAAATGCCCAATTAAAATATTAATTACACTGAGTTGTGACACTTTGGCGGTCTGCGCCCGTTCTTACGCTTAATAGCAGGGGTGTTCTCCAGGAGGTTTAAACTTTAAGCTTTTATGTACTTATCGCCAGCCGAATATTTTCGACGTCATTTTACTGCGAAATATGTTATAGGTGTTTTTTCTTGTTTTTGGAACGATGTTGTGTATGTAAGCAATTAGTGTAAGGGAAACTTTGGTAAGTGTTACAGTTAAAGTTTTGTACAGGTCATAGAGAAATTAAATGTAGTGAATACATTTTTTGTGAAGTATGAGCATGAGGTATAAAACAGTATGAAAATGCTAATGAGGCCGATTTCGTGCAGTGGACGGCTGTTGGCTGATGATGTTCTTCTTGCCCGTTCTTCTCCATAGGTACCTACTCCGATTTGAAATAGGTAACTAGCTTCATCTTTCCTACTGACCGACCCCTTAACAATTCAAAAGTGCCTTTAATTGGTTTATTTGAAACTCTAGAATTGTAATCTATCTATCTAGCCTGTATTGTCCTACTTCAGGTCAATAACAGTAATACACATGAATTTGGCAAGTGTGATTATTTTAAAGTAAAGCAAGCGAAGTTTACTTTTTGAGGTAGGTATAAAAAATTTAAAGTTTTTCATTTTAATCTTGACACTACATGTTATAATAACCCAAACCTGCTCTCACAAAACATACCATTGCAGTGGATAAGAGTAACTAAACACACTTCATCCCCCGCCACTAAATATTAAGTGTTAATAATGCCGGTGACACCCCCTAAGATCAAAAATTCACCGATTCGTTACGCGCAACTTGACACGAAGGGGCGCTCTCGATTTTCAAACCCGTTACTTCTACCGATCCGATATTGGGATGATATTAATCTTAGACGTTTGCCTTTTGTTCGGGAGTAACGGATTTAGGGATAAATTGAGCAAACTGATTTAAATGTTAACCCCAGTTTGCGATAGCTTTTAACGTGAAATTGATTTGTTGAGTCTCGGTTTTGATCGGAGAGAAGAATTCGTTTGTTTTTGAAGCTGATTGATTCAGAGTGATTTAACAGCCTGCATTAAATTTTAATCTCAATTTCATTTGTCGGTCATTCATTTGTTTCAACTTCCAATATATTTTTTACTCAATCTCATCTGTATTATCTTTTGATTGTAACAATTTGTCTTTGTTCACAGGTATGTTATATACATCTGCCCATAAATTACTGATGTCGACACATAGGTATGTTGTATCAAACTATAGGATTAATCTCGAACTGGATACTATGATTGCCCATGTACGAATTGTAATTTGTTTGGCCAGGACGGTCCATCAAGGGAAATCTAAGGATTAACGTTTCAAGAATAAAGTAATGTATAGGAACAGTATACACTATGCAGTCGTGGATAGGGCACATCAAGGAGTTAGTTCATTTATAAACGTTGCTTAAAGATAATAGACATTTAAACATCAAAATGCAAGGCTAAGCAGACGTTAATCATAAATTAACTTTAAGGAACGTTTATAAATAAAGCCCTATGTTTAAAAAAAAAGTTGGGCCTGATAGATCATGTCTCTGCCAAACATGCGTATGAAACATACCGTAGCCTTCTAGTTTTAAAATTTTGACCTAACTGACTAGTAAAAGTGACAAAGAAAATCTACCTACACAAATATACATTTAATTTCATGTCTATCTAAAACACAATGTGTCATATTAACGCCAAGAACTGTACGTATGTTTAATTTACAGAAATAAGTCCCAACCAATACACACTTAATAACATACATTTATATTCACCCCCTTCAACCTCTGGTAACGAACACAATCAATATATAATGCAATCAAAACACATAATTAAAATTGCTCCCGAGACATTTGCATATGAAAACCTCTATAATTGATCATTCGTGGGCCCCACGGCTGAAGACAATGATGGGGGAAGAAGACTAAACAAATTAGGCCTCAGGAAAACAGATCGAAAATAAAGCATCCCATGTTATTATTTGCTAGCCTCGCGTGGATAGATATAAAAATATATGAAATAATTGGATATTTGAGTTTTATTTAGAATAGAATAGAATACTCTTTATTCTGTAAACCATAAAAAATACAGATATACGAGTAAATGTAGAAATTTTACGTAGGGTCTTATCGCTAAAAGCGATCTTTTACAGACAACCTTTGGTGATTAACGCGAGAAGGAGAGACAAAACTGCAGGTAGTCAGTGGTGTACCATTTTCATATACAATAAATACATACATACATAAAGCATATACTTATATAAATAAATAAATAAATAGAGTCGTCGAAAAGCAATGCTCGAACTACTAAACATTTAACTAGAGTATGTATACACCAGAGTATGTATCATATATATAGGAAATTGATTGTGGGGCTACGGAAAATTCGATGCTTGATTTCACAATGAGTTGCTGAGTAATGACGATTTGACCAAACGCCCTCAATGTCTCAACTGTTGATTGATCTTTAGAAGGCGGATAACAAATAAAATTCTATTGTGTCTCGTTAGTGACAGTTGGAGGTATATTCGCTACTACTTTGATGCTTGAACATTTCACGTATTTAATAAAAATTTACTCATTATTAAAAGCAATTTATTTGAGACTGTTGACCAGTAAATAATTATAAACTAAGACCGTTGTATATCGAAAAAACAATGTTAACATGAGATGTTGTGAATGGGAATTCACGGTGAATCCATATTTTGCTCGCATTGCGTTACTATATTTGTGCGTCCTCCGTAACAAGGCTATAGGAGTAGCGATTATGAAAAAAAATACGAGTCTAGCACACATAAAAAAAATCATAATAAAATCATAAAGGTAACATTCAGTAAGCTCATCATAAAGTTACTTAATACAGATGAACGTGCGTTCAGTTAGTGATTGTCTATAAATTTTAACAAAAAACAGCTTTATTTCCATTTGTATCAAAGACTAATACGGTTTTATACAAAGACATGTTCAATTACCTCCTAACAATTTTATAATAAACAGCCTCCCATTTCGCTCCTTGTTCGCTTCGCTCTCGCTCTCGCTCCGCTGGTTCCGTAGCTCACCGACCAGACAGTCGCGTCTACAACACTCGCGACTGTCTGCGACGCCAGCGGCGACGGTTTCAAGAGCACCACTGCACTCGTTGAAAAATTAATATACCGCACGCATCGTCGCTATGTTGTGTGTGGCTGTGTTTATTTGGTAGTTGTTACCTACTCGTTTAGTGTAAGTATCTGTAGGCTTATGGTTGTTGAAAGTTATGGTAATATGAACTATGTTCAATACTTCCACGTGATTGAATATCGATCAGTTTTGATTCTACTTCTTGATAATAATGTTGTATACATCTGAGCTATAGAGCTATGAAATAATGTTAAATAGTTATGAAATAATGAGACGATAATGTGGATAGCCACATTATCGTCTCATTATTTCATAACTATTTGCATTGCAACTATATTATTAGCTATAGGGTTTTTAGTCTAACAGGTTGCAGCTTATTACCAATATTTTACATGAAGACTATTTTAACAAAAAAAATCAAGGTGCAATCCAGCCTGTATACATACATATAGCTTTTAATAATATCAATCAAGAAAATCAAATCTTCGGGCCCAAAATTGAGGGATAACTATTAACTCCCCATAAATAGCAGCGAGGGCCACCGATAACACCTTATCGAGTTGTTTAAGGGCGATATCGGGCCGATGATTGTACCCTGCGGGCCGCCGCTAGTTAATCAAACCTATTATAGTTCGCCTCTGATATTGCCCTTAGAATTAAGTTATAATGACGTCGTGATCTTCGCAAATGGGAATTATGATAGTCGATGCTTAACTATTGGGCCGATCATATGATACTCTATCACTATATTTAATTCAGAAATTAATTCTGTAGTAGTTTTATCGTCTAGTAGTTTTTGCTTTCATACTAACCAGTTCTTTACAATATTCATGCTCATGTTCACAGTTGTGTGTTATTAACGAAACATTATCCACATGAGCAAAATTTAAATTAACATTATCTTAGCAAACTTAAACTTAATATCAAACGTAATATCGAGAAATTCGGACATACGAGCACCCAGAATTAATCTAAACAGGTACCAACAATTCGTACCAATATACGGGTGTTGTAACGTTCAACCCTTATCCAAACATCGCCGACGGTGACCAATAAACACGAAACAGAATTTAATATACACCACAACAAACGTACAACACACATACATATTTTCGTCGAAATAATACGACAGTAGTAATTGAATCGGCCTCAGGCATACTCGGGGTGCGTCGTTAACGTTCCTGGGGAGTATTCTGTACTGCTCTACCCTAGATATGCACTAGAATGCTACTACAAAACAAACGGGAGAACGAGACACCAAGATGAAAAGAAAGCGTAGAGCGAGCAGGAGGCAGAGAGGGAAAGTGTTTATTATAAACAAAGGATAGAGTCTTATTGGTAGTAAGGTTTTAATAGACTATTGGACAAACGTGGGTGAAAATTTCACCTCGTACGAAGACACAAATTGTTAGAGGGTCCCTAATGCCGATGTTTAGACGATTTTGCTCTGAGCGTATTTAGATAGCCTTTGATGTTTTGTGGCGTTTGGGTTTGACCGTTAATTAAATGTAGATTGTATCTGCCTGTCCGGTTCAATCGTGTTTTCGGTTGTAGTAATATTCTTTTTGATGTATTGTTATCGGTTGATAGTTAATCCTTTTTGAGGGGATCTTAATGAAGTAGAACGTTGACTTCATTAGCATTGTTTAAATACCATTCCTCTGGTCGCGTGTTTCGCTTATATCATAAGCTGCTTGAAGGCATGCATTGTCATAAGTATTAGATATATATTTGATGGTGTAATGGAATATAAACTAATTGTTGTCCACTAACATTTTTTTTAAGATAACGTACTACTGAAGAATTTGATATTTCGATAAACATAAATCTCTTTCACATTTTCATCATAACAATTCGAGGCTCCTACTGTGACACAGAAAATAATGGACCCAATCGTTTCTTGGCACTCACTCCATGTCAAAGAGTGATTGTCGACGATTGAGCGATGGACCCGTCAAAAGACCATTCGGTCGGCATACCATCCATCATAGTACACATTTCGCACACCCAACACCATTTTATCAAGACCCCCTCAGAGCCATCCAAATTCTGTACTGACCAGGGAATTGCTTAGTGCGATGGGGGTCTAAATATATTGGATGGTTTCTGGTTGAAATTATTTTCACTACTGGTCCAGTCTGACGTTTCGATCTGCTCCTAGATGGATTAATTTGATTATATCAGAACAGATGTTTCTTAGAGGTATTAAACTCGATGGATTTTGGGGATTCTGTTACGGAATATTGCTGATTGAGATTATAAAATGTGTAGTTACTATTGATTTATTGAATTGTTATTATTGATTTATTGAATTTGCTTGTCTTACAGAGAATTAAGTTGATAAATCTATAGTTCTCTATAACGTAGAACAAAAGATATGACAACAGTAAAATCAGATTCAACTGATATCACGGTAAGGGACTGTCGGGAAAAACGGTCGCCCGTAAGGCAAAACGAACAAATTTAATTATGCCGTTCGGAAATGGACTAGAAAATTGAATGGAAGGTAGGTGCAGGTATTTGTGGGAGATGTTCAGGGTGTATTATATCCTCCCACACTTCGGTACCTAGTTTAATTAGTTGTGAGGTAGTATTTTTTGTGTGTTCATTTGTGTTTGTCAAAAACGGGAAATTAGAAACGATTGTCTAAGAAATAAAAGTGAAAATAAAGTAGATTTTGCTTATAGGTTCGTTTCACATCTTGATGAAAGATGGCGAATAAGTATTATACCTTTGCTAATTTAGTTAAAGATAACTTCGATGGTCTGTGCAAGTTAAAGTTACAGACCTTTAGAGGAATTGTAGATTTTACACTAACTACCAAGTTTGCCTATTCTCTTGCTCGTAAACATGCCAATTCGAGCGACCTAGCTAATTCTCCGTCGCTCAAATACCAAGCAAGGCAAGCAGCCGTGGGATGCGTTTGATTACAACCGCTGGCTCGAGATGGTAGCCAATTGAGGAATACCGGCCCGATGGCATCGTCTTGTCAATGAGATATGAAGCTATTTCGGCTACCTGTTGCGGTTTAGTACTTAAGATGCATCCAGACTACACGTGGCCTCGAAAGTAATATATTTCACGTCAAATATCATACGTCTCAGAATATATTATGTCATGTTGTCGTCGATTTACTTAGATTTCAAGATATTGTATCGAAAATCTAAGGAGGTAGTCATAGTTGACGAGGAGTTACTATAGTTGATGCAAAATGAGGTAGGATAGCGGTCATTGCCTTTTTTCCAATATCTCTTCATAAAAATCTGCACTTGCTTATATCCACTCTTTTAATCCTTCCTTACTCATTTTCTATGTCTTCAGTCGCACAAAACGACATATAAAAAGGTCTCCATACTTTCTGGCAATCATTAACTTGTATTCAAACTATTGTCAAAGCCACTTGTTCACCACAACATCAAACGATCTGTTTACTTCAGTGCCTCACACTATCGCTTGATCGCAGCTCGCAACAGATTAGGAACTACAGTTAGATCTTAGTAACAAACTCCCTTAGTTGATAGTCAGATAAATTGCGTACGCGAGAATTTGTTTCCAGCTTGGTTCATTTTAGTGGCAACGAGGTTTCAAGTGGTTTGTTTTAAGGCGTTAGTTCTTCATCATCATCAGCCTACGGCAGTCCACTGCCGGACATAGGCTTCTACCTATTCATTAAGGGGTTAAAAAAAATATAAAAAGTACTGTTAGAGCAGCTTTTAACAACCATTTGCATTTGATTTTTGATAAAGAAATGATTTCTGTTCCAGAAATACTTGTGTGCATCATAAAATAAAATAATATTATAATATTGTATGATTACCATCTTCAGACACCCCAAAACTTGGAACAGCGAAGACACTGACATCTTAATCAAAACTCCAGCCCCCGACGAAAAATACAATAAATCAGAAACATGCAAATCCTGCTAATAACATGCACAAAACCGAAAACCATTTCACGGTGCCGAAGCGGGCTGAGCAGTAATCCAGGAATATTTTATACCAGTACGCAATGTGGGGGAGACGGACTCACGGGTGCTATTTCCATGCTGATGTTTAATAATTGATAATACCCCGCGAAAAACGCACGGGTACCGCACCCCGCGTATGGATATAGAGTTGCTGTTACCGAGTTTTTATTTAATTTAGATTAGAACATGCTTGAGTGAAGTGAGCAAGACTATAGTCATTAATATGAAAGTTTCACACATATCACAGGTATTCTGTTAGAGATTTCTTTATAAATAAGCTCAACCTGTAAGGTAAACATTTATTTGCATAGATTGCAGATTAATGTTTACTTTACTTTTTTTACTTTACAAGTTGACCGTATTTATAAAGACGTGTACGTATTTTTCTGTTCGTTCTTCTTGTCTATTTATTTGTGTTCTTTGACATTTTTTTTTTTACATAAACTGTTATATGAAATAAATAAATCTAGTCACACCAAAACCGTCAAGACATACCCGCCCACTCTATACAAATCCCACGCTACCTGTTAGGTAGCTCCTGGTATCGTATTATCAGCCTCCTCAACTTGTAAAGTGAGCAACTCAATCGATAATCATCTGTATACCAACAAAATTTGCAAGAAGAACGCGCCAACATTTATACGTAATACTATATGTATAATTTTGATTGAAACGTATGATACTCGTAAGGGTGATGTGAGAATGGGGATGTATTTTGTATCTTTGTAAAGAATATTATGATTGGCAGTGACTGAGGAAGGGGTGTCAGTGGAGAAATCACAATGTATTTTTACTTCTTCCATTATGGAGGAAATGTTTTGATATCAATAATTAAAATCTACGGATTTAGGATTTAAATTGAACCATTATATCTACTAGAACTGCTTCATGATTGATTCTAATGCTCTAAGGTAGCCTCAAGAATTTAATAGGTTGTTTGTGATGTTAAAATTTATTTACAAATGCAGTACCAACTGCCTCATCTCAACTTTGCCACCTCGTAAATTTAACGAAAATTCTCTATATTTCCCCTGTCAAAGAAAAAACAAAATATATACCCGGCACACATAACAGTCTTCTAATTATATTCCAAAATTCCTCACGTAATTCCAGAGATATTTTGACCTCGGCCTCTCCGAAGGCTTATTATTTTTCCACAGGTAATAAAATAAATGATTTTCCCTTTTTCATCACTAGGCAGTAATCCTGTTGAAGAGACCCGACGCCGGTGTTCGCGTTTTATTTAACACCGTCGTCGGTAATAATTCCATCTGCATATATATCGGCCGTGAGAACGAGCCTTACATAGATTATTTGTTGAGGGATAAGAACGGCAGTACTTTGTCTTGAAGCCCGCTTTTGGGCCTTTCTGTGTTAAATTCGGGGTGAAAGATACGTCTTTTGCTACTCAAGACCTGACAAAAATGTTTGTTAAATTATTTCAGCGGTATCTTTTTGAATAACTAAACGTTTTATAGGATTAAGGGACTGTGTGAAAATTTTGTAAATAATTCATTGGTGGTGTCATAGAAGACCCTGCTCAGTCTTGATAATTGAAGTATCGACAGAAGAAGTAATCTAATCTCTGGGACATAACAAGACACTGCAGGTGAAAATTATCTAACTGAAGAATCATCTAAATCCTTACATACTTGACGTCACCGTGGATTTGCACATACTACATAACACATTTAATAATTCTCTTTTCTTTAAACTGAAAGTCCCAAAGGTTTTCCTCCAAAATTTTCTTCCACACCTCCACAGACCCTCTGCGATCTTTGCAACCCGGATAAGCGTGTCTCACCGCAATTGAAATGTTTATAGATACAATAATGCTCCCGGATCAATCCCCTGCCTTCCAAGGTGGTTGTTTAATTTATTTTTCCTAGATACCCTCGTGTTTCTACCACCGGGCGTCTTATTTGCAAGACCTTATTTGTGTATTTCGCTCCTTGTTTGAAATGCGGGTAGGAATAAATATGTTTTGATGGATCTTGGGTAAACTGGGACGGGAATGAGGTGTGTACGATGTTCCAGTTTCGTTTTAGAGGGGCAGGGCAATGAGCTGCAATTTAGGATAAGAGTAATTTTTCCGAACTTATTGCGACATAATTTTTACCTTTTGAATACATTTATGATGAGTTTTCTTGCTTTTGAGATAGAACAAGTCTTTAAACTTACAAGTTTTGAACTAGTTAAAGACAACATTACTAAAGACGACACAGATCAAAGTATCTAACGAAGAATTCCCAACTACCCTACTTAGTTTAAAAAAATATATCATATTCAATACCCTCGTACTAGCATGAAACGGGCTCGTTAAAAAAATATTGTATATATGTGCAAATTGGCAACGCGCGTTTTCGCTGAAGAGTCCTGATGAATAACTAATGAAGCGACCCTGCCTAATGACGATGCATTTATTCTGGCCGCGGTGAGAATGTTCGGTTCTGGAAGTCGGCTTTTTAAGTGGTAATTTTATTGGAAGCATGATTTGATTTAGCCACCACTCTTGTTTGAAGATGCACACAGAACTGCTGAAAGTTCAGGCTTGAATCTAAGAGTGTGATGACTTCAAAGCAAATATCTGAAGCTGTGGAATTTAGCTGAAAGCAGTCCTAGACCGGTAATCAATCTCGTTAAGGAAAACCAAGTGGTACCGTATAAGATAAACAGATTTCTTTTATGGTCTGAGTAATTAAATGTAGATGATATACGTATCGGAAAACACTTCATCTGATAAAGGGTCTACATTCAACAGCAACATGAATTTTCAAATAGTCAACAAAATGTTACCAACATTTATATAAAAAACAACCACTAATCATGGAGTGGACTTGAAAGAGGAATAGGAAATCCACGCCAGCCTCCAAGTGTTAACGGAGTCTAAACACGAGAGCTCTCGTCACTTAGACGACACTTCACGAGCGAATCCTAGTACGAAATATTAAATAAACGGTTAATGCTGTAGTATGAAGTTAAATACAAATCCAAATATATGCAGAGATACTGACCAATATATCACATGCTAATGCATGCTAATGCATAGGACAAAGGCGAAGATTCAGGAGGTAATAACGTAGTAGGTATCAATAGTAACCGTTTTTTGGAATCTCTCGTTTCGAGTTTTAGTTCGGCGGTATGGAATAATGTAATGGAGGTGGTCTATGAATATAACAAATTAATGAGGTATCTGTTCCTCGAAATCTTGAATTGGAATCTCTCGTTTCGAGTTTTAGTTCGGCGGTATGGAATAATGTAATGGAGGTGGTCTATGAATATAACAAATTAATGAGGTATCTGTTCCTCGAAATCTTGAATTTCTATAATATGTACCTTTGTTAAAACAAAATAAAGTTGTAACAGGCAGGTATTACGAACCGCTCCCACCACAATCCGTTTGACAGGCGAAGCTTCTAGAAAATCTAGAAGCTTCCTAGAATAGGTAGACATCGCGCATGACATATTGAAATGTCATCCGTCAAGTGCTCGGCAGCTGTGTGGATAAAAAGAACTATATCTTCGACCCAAAACCCATATGTTTACACAATAAACCTAGTTTGTATGTTAAAAAGTGTTACAAGTAGTTTTCTTTGTAGTAAATACGATGCTTTTCGCAAACTAAAACTGTTCACCCGTTTTCTAATTATCCGTAGAAACACTAATTCATATTTCGCCGAGCCCTCTCATTTACCACAACTATCACTACCAAATCCTTTGAGTATTCAATCGTTAATACTACTAATTCAAATCCTCTTACATTGTACCATAGGCAGTGATGCAGACGGGATCCCGGTCAATTATAAGCTTTGATCATAGTTGCGGATGCCATGACATGGGTTCAAGCTGACGGCTGCATGTGAGATCACTAGGTCAGAATATTCTTTGAAATTAACACAAGAATGGATTGGCTTGTTATAATTTAGGATGAATCCGAAGGAGAGGGGAATTTTTGAGTGGTATTTACGACTAATTTATGAAACTTAGCTATCAATGAATTTGGTCTTTATAGTGTGTAAGGGTAAACAATCTTGTCATTCAAACCTGGGTAGTTGACTTAAATATAAATATAAATGACCGAGTAACAACAAAAAAACTCGTTAATTTCATTAAAAGATTTTAAATAGTGCGACACCGTGCTCGCTAGCGAAACAGCTGACTGACTGAGGGAGGGGTCACGCTCACGGCCGGTCAGGTCACCCCCCACCCGTACTGACACGCAAGTTCGTTGCCCTAGCGCATAGGTGAAAGGGTGAAATACTCCAGTGGAAAAATGTAATTTCAAGAAAAGAAAAAAAAAGTCGTAATTTTCCATTGATTTTACGTTATATAAATGACACCAAACCACTGGTTTCAAGGATAACGGTGTTTACCCTAAAACCCTGCATAAGTTTAGTACTTAGACTACTCTGTTAAAGTATCTAGCATAATTTATAACAGACAAATATGTTACTGGGGAGTTTGTTGGACCAGCTAAAACACTAGAAAGTGATAAAGCGTTTTAAGCAACTTTTAACAATCAAAAAGTGCTGATTCTCAAAATGGTGTAATTAAAATGTACTGTAGGTATATTTTCTTGCAATAAAACAAACCAAGATGCCATTCGTCATTACCCTGTTCAAATTCGCCCTTCCACGGTGATAACAGAACAATTGCAAATTCTAGAAAACTCCCACTTTTCCTGAGAGATAGCGGCCAAACCCATCCGACCCGAGTCAGGCAAACCTACCAATACATCATTCAACTTGGCCGGGACTTTTTATACCGGCGACATTATCAAAATTGTGGAGGCTGCCTCCTCCCGTGTTTCACCTTAATGAGGTTCCCCCACTGTCTCCCGATTTTACAACTGCCGATAACACGGTTACATTGAATAATTGTCGTAATTTAGTCAGCTTGTTACGCAAAAACATGATACTTGGGGTTTTATTACGTATCGTTGCGGTGATAACGTGTATCGGGTATAGGGATAATTACCAGTGTTTTGGCTTCGGTTTGATTATATGAAGCAAGGAGAAATTACTCTTTTGATGCTAGACAAGAATTCTTATTAGTGTTATCGCGGTTAGTACTGACGGACTGATAGGTAGCTAGCTAATCGTAAAGCAAAACCAGACAATACTTTATGCTATTTTTTTCCCACTTAGTCTAAATGGACGATGTTCTATGTGACTCCGTCACTGTTATTTACATAGCAGGTAGTGGTATTCGAATTTGTGTGGGGTAGGTACCACAACTAAAAAGTAAAAAATAAAAACTTTTTACAAAAAAAAAGAACCGACTTCCAAAAAAAACAAAAAAGTGAAAAGTAACTTTAATTTCGGAAGTCGGTGGCAAAACATGAACATTGAAATCTAAAGACACCGACTTCCGAAATTAAAGTAATTTTTCACTTTTTAGTGTTTTATTTTTTTTGGAAGTTGGTTTTTATTTTAATGTTTTTTTCTTATAACTTATTGTGATAAATATTTTAATTTCGACTGTTAAAAATCTGATATATTGAGAATCTGGTATTCTGAGATCGAGCTACAGAATTGGCCTAGATTTCTGATCAGCGAGCTTACTAAGAAATTGTATTTCACCTATAGTATAATTTTAAATCTCTAAACTAGCTCAAAATTTATTTTTATAACAGCTGCCAAAACATTTTCCGCTATCAATTTACTTTCGGATGGCATCTCAAAAAAAGGCAATAGCATTTAAAAACTCAACTTACGTAATAACAAACAATATCTTTCTACACGTCAGTCGAGACTCGAGACGAACCTTGTAGCCTACTAATGGGCGAGACTCGCGAACCTACCTTACCTACCTTTATTATTTACCTACCCGACAATTTTTCGCATTGGCTTACCCTCATTTGAAACATGTTCGTCACTAATAGGCCACTTGTATGTTTTAATAACGCAAATGTTTCTCTGTATCATTATAATATCGGAACGCGAATTTTTCAATGCTTTTTGTTGAGTTTTTTCGTTAAAAGTGGATAGCTTTTTTTGCTTTGAGTAATGAGTTACTTCTGGCACTGAAGCATTGATGATACTCATTTTAGTGACTGTACTTTCAAAATGCACTTTAATTTGGGATTTCCACCAAATGCTAAAAGTTAAGTTTTAAACAGGCATTTCATTGCATTCATGGAAAGTTATTAATTGTGTCTGAACAGACGGCCTAGGCAAAGTCACTTTCTATCAGCGATAACGGTGATGGAAAAGGCAAAAATGTATGGGACTGACGTCAGTTATCGAAAAGCTTATTTCAATCCTGTTGAAAGTCGTTGTAGAAATACGAAACGCTTTCGAAGCGATTGTCACTTGTCTAAGCCCTCTGGGCTTAATATGACAGTAAGACCACAAGTACCTACGACGAATCAGTCTTACTATGAATATTCCTAATTTGTTATCCTCATAAAATACTAGTGTCGAAAACCCTTTTAAATAACCTAAAAGCCACTTTTAATTACCGTACCTATAAAACAAAATCTTCGCAACCATCCACAAAAATCGATCCAGATCACCGCTCAACCCAATTAAGCTACCAATCTAACTTCAATAACTTAATATCGTTAAATACTATAATTTTTTTCATCCCCACCTGTCCCCCGCGGGCTTAATAAGGCGTTGGTCGTTTGACGCGAATTTTTACGCTACGGTCCTTCGAGCCGCGGAACCCCACTTTTATGGTTTTCATTAATGAAGATGGCTTCAGGGCTGATCGTTCGAGTCCCTGTAAACCTTGATCATGGGGTGATGTTTAATGCCTATTATTTTTAAGATTGCAACTTGCTTGTGCTGTAGGTATTGCGATCGCACTCCTCATTTGAATGCTCCCGGGGGAATGGAAATCAATTGTTTTGGAAGCGTAGTGTTTTGATACGCGATTTTTTTTATGATTTTGTATATTCGTGCGTTCGTTAATTAAGACCGAAATAGTCTAGTATCAGAATATAATATAGCCAATAACCTTTTAAGCAGGGTAAACACTTAAGAGAAAAATTGTCCTTTTATTATAATTTGACAAGATAGTGCTGATCTAAGGTTCCTTCGTCAACAAACCTCAAATAACCGCTGCTCAAAAGCTTACAAGATTATATGAAACATATTTTTGGTCCTTGTCTCCTATGTTTACGCAAATAGGCAATTGAAAATTTCTCCAGTACTCCAATTCAAGCCGCATAACAAATTGACCGTCAAAAAAACAAATTCAATATAAAGAAACGGCCTTTCAATTATTCACGAATTCGGAACGAGTCCCTGTCCACGGCAGATCTTTATTCAAATCTGATATAGGCCGCCATCTTAGCAGGTTTGCATCGCAAATCGGTACGCAGTTCTTTTTTTGAATTCGTACACTTCACCCCAAAATTGCCAGTTTGATTGCTATTTTAATGCCTTTCCATCTTTTCCTTTGGAAAATTATCTTTCAAATTTTCGGATAATAAGCGATGGACGGTGTATTTTTTGGGATAATCGGAGGCAGCTGACGCATATTTTTTTATTCGGCTTGTTAATGCTGATAAATAAGAATATTTTAAGACAAAGTGAATGTTAAATTATTCGTTTGAATATGTTTTTCTGTTCTAGAATTGATTTACATAGAGTACGCTTATTTTAGGGTTTAACTGCCAACAAGCAAAGCTGATCTTTTAAAGTTAACTCTTCTTTAGTTTCTTGCTTCTTCGTAACACGTCTGGCAAAAAGACAATTAGCGGGAAAGTCCGAAAGGGATACAACATACAAGGCCCTTTGGCAACAGGCAACTGAAGGAACACGGGTGGGTTTTAGTCAGTAAAAGTCTGACACGACCTCCCGCTCCGTCCAGAGCGGGAGAAGTCATTTGAGGACTTCAAAAAATCAAAAAAAAAAAAAAAACAATAAGGCAATCAAAGTGATTATCTCGACGTATGCGTCATTTAGTGTGATGTTAAAAACCAATTAAAATTTTAGTTTCCTCAAGCTCTGACCAAATAAATAATAAAACCAAGCTTTCAATAGTGACGTGAGGCCGGTTTCATAAACATTGTGTGCACTTAGTGAGGTGTACTTTGACTGTAAGTGGCTGTAAATGTGTGCGTGTGAGCGTGTATGCACAGAGTGGAGGTGTAGTTTTGGCATGCTTCACTGTATTGTTCGCAGCGCTCTGTCTTGGTTTTTTATTCTGAGTCCTCAAGGTAAATATTACATCTTCCTTATAACGACAGTTTATTTTTTCTTCCATAAAACACGAGATGTCTGTCAGGATGATGAATGTGCAAGCGATTGTTATTTCCGTTTGATCTTGATTAATTAGTGATTGCAAACAGAATGCGATATTACGACGCTGATGGGGTGCGATTACTCGTCAAATTGCTTGTTCAGGTTAATCTAAACATCGATACATTGGTGTTGAATAATTTGTAAACAATTATGAAGATTGAATCTCTTGTGAAACTTAAAGGAGTCTCGAGTAAGATATAAAGCAGGTCATCTGTCTAGCCTTTTCCCAGCTATGTTGAGGTCGGCTTCGATTCTAACTGGAAAGAAGATCAAATAGTTACAGTTACAAATAAAATAGGTGCAGTAGATACTTGTTTTGGCGACGGAGGAAAAGAGGTAAAGGTAACACATGCTTGCCTTGAAGGTACAGTCAGGCTAAGTGAATCATGACCCAATCGTTTGAAACCGTCAAAATAACAAAGATGGCAGATGACAAATTCGGTACCAATGAAATGTATGTTTACGCGTAAGAAACAAAAAACTAAGCTTATGGTGACCAGAGAATTCAATTTTTTCGACTGTACTTAGACTAATAATTTATGAAACTGCTTGCAATCACAATTATTTTTTATATTCATTTACTGCAATTTGTAGGCAAGGCACTGTCAGTCTGTTGAATAAAAGATATGAGACCTGCAAATTATTGTTGAACATCGCTGAACCTTTTACTAAATTCCTATAACGCACTTGGAACTAAAATCATAGCATCACGCCTTTTATGTACTCTCTGAAGCGATAGGCAGAAGTGCACCTATATTACACCCACATTTCGTCAGTTAAGTTCAGCACGTTAAGCCATTGGTCCCGACTGTCATTTGTAGATCTTTGACAGTTGTTACGGGTCGTCAGAAGCCCGAAACTATGACAACCAGTCTTACCAAGGGGTATCGTATTACCCGGTAACTGGGTTGTGGAAGTCCGATAGGCAATCGCTCCATGTGAAATACTGGTATTCAGCTCCATGCGGTTGGACTGGAAGCTGAACACAACATTGCGGGGAAAAGGCTATCAGATGATGATTTCGTCAGTTACATTCAAGTCCCATGGTTCGAGCCTATTGCCTTCAACCGGATACAAACTCGGACTCCGGGCTCCTACTGAGAAATTCCAACTACTAATAAGAGGTATCAATAACAAGTGACTTTATCACACAATCGTCTCAAAGCTCCCACGGACATAATCGCCAGTCTTTAAGAATATCTCCTCGAAAGGGGAGGGCGGGGTGATGATGGCATTTTTTTTCCAAGTCGTCAGATAGATTGGATGACACTCGATCTCCCCAAGAGGGCGAAATTAAAACAGCGGCGATGAGCCAAGCACGAAACGGCCGGGGAATTATTTTCCGTTGAGTGATTCTCGGCCATAAAATTTCTGATTGATCAATTCATCCGGTGTTTCCATTCCGCCGTAATGAAGAGCACGTTGCTGGTCGCCGTTTTTTTCCTCTATTCGTCCCCCGCCTCTATTTTTCCGCCTGTTTTCGCTTTAGTGGGTGTTTTATTAATTTCCTCTGCGTGTTTTTTCGGTCGTTGTCCCTTGAATTTGCATTTGGTTTTTTTCGATAGTCGAAAACAGATTTGGGGTATTTGTTCCGAAGTTTTTGTTTGCATTGGAATCGTATTAACAACGCTCCCCTTTTCTCTTCTTTTCTTGTAGATACGGAATACTGTGTTTAATTATCTGTCCATACTTAACCAAACTCAAAGCATTTATTTCAATTATACCATTTAGGTACACACAATTTTGTATTGTCAAAGAGTCGGTCAGTTAATCAGAAAGTTGAAGCTAGTTACCCATGTATGAAGAAGAACGGGTAAGAAATTTCATACCTTTAAAAACCACCAGGAAATCCTATACAATGCGAGATCAGTCAAAACTGGAAATGTATAGCTTGATGTGTAGCCGTGTGTACCTTACCAAACCATATCTTGGTAAGGCAATTACTTCGTCCACCTACACAAATTACTTGTCCACCATCCCCCATCCTAAAAACAGAGCAATCCAAATAGGACGTTACATATAACGCATCACAAACTTCATCTCCGACTCTAAAGTTGTCACACGATCAGTTTCACGCAACCTCGTGCGAATAGCGAAGCAAATTTTATTGCGGGTCCTTCACGATATTAAGAGGGAAAAGGGGGATAATGGACACCGATCCGACGGACAAAGCTTCGGCGGCCATCATTTCGGTCACATTTCATTAAAAACAACAATAAGCACGATAACGACTGTTCGGGTGGTCTGCGGACGATTTTGATCACATTTTCTTGCTTTTGTATTTATATGTGTGTTGATGAATTTTATGTGGTGAGCTGATTGGCAGATATTAAATAAATAAATAAAATAAATAAACTTTATTTATTCAGACTAGAATGAGGTCCACAATATCAGTAACATAATAGCTTATCCTATGTTAGTAAGTACTAAATAACTAAAATAGATCGGGTCCAGTTTGTAAGCACCCATACTAGCGGGCTATATGCCCGGGCAGCTATCGATTAAAACAAATGTTTCTTTGTTAACATATTTGCCATTAACATTTTAGTAAGTTATAGGCTTTATCATTATTTATTAGTTTGAAAACCTAGAGTGTCTTACCATTCTAATTATTCCTACAAAGATCTGAGCCACTGATTAGCCAGTCGCGATTGGAGTACTATTAATTCTATACCCTGTGCAAATGTTTGAATAACTTCTCACAATTTCCGCGTCACATTTTCCTAACGCAATTGAGCCATACCTTTCTCATACATTTCCGACTTCTTTCAAGTTTATTAAAAAGCTCCAAAAATATACCTGATCCGAACACCAATTCCCCTCATTACGGGAGCCCATTCAATTTTAACGAGATCGTATACGCCGTAAAATGCCTTTGATGTTAATCTATAACGTGGCTCCTCGATCTACCGATAAATAACGAATAAACAAACAAAAGAAGGAAAAAGCGAAAGATGGGTCGTCTCGCCCCCACTCTCCCCTCCCGGCATAATTTCATTATTTGCTACGAGCACATCACTTTAAAATATTCTCAATCTATACGAGTACGAGGAGTCGACGCCGTTATTACCCACTAGTGCTTTCTCCACGGCTTCGCTCCTTTTGTTTTGACGATAATTTAATTTTATGTGTGACGCTTTGTCTTTTTTTTTAAGTTGTTTTGTCCTTTAGTCTTTTGTGTCAAATCGTTTATTTCAAATAAGTTCATAAAAGGCAATTTTGAATGTCAAAAACAGGCCTTATGAATAATACAACAATTATCTACGCCGAGTCCAGCTGTGAACATGAGCCAAAAAGCTATAATAACCAAACATTGCAGCAGCATCGGCCATTTCTCTCAAATGAACTATAATCTTGTAGGTAAGAAAGGTCCTGCAAAGTTTCATTTAGTTAGCCCTAGAGAAAGTTGTCCAAAATTAGGTAAAAGAAATCTTAACAATACTAACAATTATAAAAACTCTTCAATACAATATCTTATAACCGACCAACAAATCGATGTTTTTTATCCACATTTCACCTGTAGGTGTCGCCTCCCTCGAGGGAAGGCTCGCTAAGAAAAAATGTGTTCTTGTCGTGTTTTTATTAGTGAAAAAACAATGATGAATTAGTGGGGACGCGTTTATTAGTCGCCAGCGATTTTCTGTTCGAGGGTTCTGCTCGAAATTAGAAACCAATTATACAGAGTAATTTTATGTTAATTGATTTTTCAGGGTTAGGTAAGTAATAACAGCCGCACGGGTCGATCCATCAGGTTAAGCTACGCTTGCCGGAGTTCGTCCGTGGATGGGTGACCATCTTTACACACCGAGACTCCTCCGTGCCTCGAAAAGCACGTTAAGCAGTTAGTCCCGGCTGTCATTTGTAGATCTTTGACAGTTGTTACGGGTCGTCAGAACCCAGAAAGTCTGACAACCAGTCTTACCAAGGGGTACCTATCGTATTACCCAGTAACTGGGTTGTGGAGGGCAGATCGGCAGTCGCTCCATGTGACATACTGGTATTCAGCTGCATCTGGTTAGACTGGAAACCGACCCCAACATTGTTGGGAAAAGGCTAGGCAGATGATGATTTTTCAGGGATGTTTATTGTTTAGCCGATAGACATGTAAAATGCAACGAGTGACAGTCAAGATTCGAATACGTATACCATCAATTTAAGTTAATTAGATAGTCACCTCTGGGCAAGTACCAATGTGACTTGGTCAATTCATATCTAGGTACCTGCTTTCCGAGTCAATGAAATGAAATGAAATGAAATGAAATTGTTTATTCTGTAAATAGGATATCGCAATCACTTTTACACGTCATATTTTTAAAAAAATAAAATAAGCTAGATGAGGTCGGCGTTTCCTATCTGACTACTCTGAGAAGAAAGGCCGAAACAAACTCAGAGGTCGCAGTCTCTTTTAAGGTCCAGACATAATCTTGGTCAAGCCATATGAGGACCATGTAGATTAATGTCTGAAATGGTCTTTTGAGGAAAGAACCACACAGATTTGAGTGGACCTGTCCAGTCAGTGCAAGCATTTGTCAGTAACCGAGGAGCTCAACTCAGAGCTGAAGGAGCTCAACGACGAATCTTGGACGTTACTGAAATCGGTGACGGAAAACATCGTGAGGATACCTGTCTTCAGCAAGGGTGGTGATCAATCCATTTTCTATATGGGAATAGGCCTTTGCCCAACTGTGGGACAGTATTAATAATAGTTCTCCAGACCGAATTTCGGCCATGGCGATCAATCTCAGCGGAGACCAGCCTTCGGCGCGGGAGATATTATAGTGCGATAGTGTGTGCGCATATACAGGTGTACCTACTCTCTCTTCGTTCACTCTCATAGTCTGATGGGAAGGCAATCCGATCAGAGAGAGATCAAGCGCAAGGCTAACGGCTTCCGAGGCACGGAGGGGTCATATGTAATGGATAGCCACCCATCCACGAGCCGAACGCGAAAAGCGTAACTTAACCTTCGATCGATCCGTGCGGCTGTAATTATGTAGCCACGAGACCCTCATAAAAAGTTTAGCTTGCCAATACAAAAAAATACATACAGAACCAAAACACAGCCCAGGCGAATTTAATTTATATTTTTTACAGTTTCCACGTTATACCAGACTATGGCCCGTGCAAAATTTATATTAACAAGCCGTGCAATATTGGACTACATCATCGGGAGATTTCGGGTGTTTCCGGCGTTCTTGTTTTAAATTAAATTGTTCGCCAGGTCTTTGTAGGACATTCGGATTTATTGGCCGTTGCTTGGTCCGATAGAGGAAAAGTACCTAGTGAAGGGTCCGATAGTTAGAGGAAAAGTAGTGAATTAAGTCCAACAGGTACCTTATTGCTTATAAAAGTAATCTATAGGTTTTTTTATTTTTAATCGGCTGACCAGCTACTGATACGCTGTAAAACAATTTTACCGCACGATTCGTAATTTTTTATATGAAGTGAAGAAAAATATTGTATGAAAACATGAAATTAATGGTTTGTCATCGACTGAGCCTTTGACATGCAGATTACAGACAGATTTTTTAATAACTGATGAAAAGGAAGGTCTAATGAAGCAAGAAACAACTACAAAATATTTATCGTAAAAGGATCCTACGAGATACATTCGTCCGTTATCGCATACCACCACATAGTAGTTTCCCGAAGTAGTTTCCTAACGGAAAGGTCTTTTCCGAGTACTTTATATCAGGAAACTGATGGGTAATAAATGTATTCTAAAGTAAACCGTAGCTATGTTGTAAATAAAGATAGATATCGAAATAAACTTGAATAAAAAACATGCGCAGCAGCCTTTGGGGACTGCCGATAGAAGTGAAAACGAAGTAACATAAATTCATTTCTTCAAACGTTCGGTGACGATGACGCGAGTTCCATGATTTTTGTTCACCCAACAAGCGTTCGGTGACGATGACGCGCGTTCCATGATTTTTGTTCACCCAAAAAGTGCTCAACGCGCCTAAAGAAGTTTTCACTTCAATAATCACGTAAATTGGCACAGCATATCAGACTGTAATGTGTCTTAACTGGGTCAGATAAATTATTTTCTTTCAAATGTTCCCATTACTGGGAAACAGGCCTGTAATCAACCACGCGGGCCCATGCGCACGCGGGTTGGTAGATGTCACATGTTTTCGAATTTGCACATCATCAAGACATACATAGTTTCTGAGAAAAACTGACAACAGACAAAAAAGTGATCTAATAAAGATTTCGTTTTAAATTTTTAAAATACGGATCCTTTAAAACCATTGAATCCAGAGCCTGTCTTATTACACTAGTAAAACAGCTTCAAAATGTCGTCTGCTCAACGACGTAAAACGCAATAAATGTTGTTGAACTGTAAAAATGAAAGCCATTGCTACTGTCTGTTACGCATTTACCTCGCTGATGCTAGGGATTGACACTATTGACAGCTCACATCAAATTCACTTCACCTAAGTTTTCACGGTAAGATTTCTACAGCATAGATCGGCTTTAAAACCATAACCTTCAAAAAACTCTTTCCTAACATAATTCCATCTGTTTCCACCAAGAAAACTTACCAGTTATGCACAATAGCTTATTACACGAACAAGTCATATCGTTCGGGACAAGCCAGACGTGTTCGTTAATATGAAAATTAGCTGGAATGAGGCGCTCCAGGAAATTGGCTGCACCTCCATGCTAAAGCAACGTAGTTATGCATCGATGGTGCAGGATTTTGTACCAGAATTCTAGATTATTCGTCGAGTCTTCTGGGAATGTATGGATGGTATTACGGGCCTGTGCTAGTGGATTCAGATAATTAATGTTTTTACACTGATTGTAATCATTAACGATTTTTCTATTATCAGACGACTATTCTCAAAAGTAGAGGAGCACGTGGCTAAGTAATAACAGCCGCACGGGTCGATCCATCAGGTTAAGGTTAAGCTACGCTTGCCGGGGTTGGTCCATGGATGGGTGACCATCTTTACATACCGAGACTCCTCCGTGCCTCGGATAGCACGTTAAACCGTTGGTCCCGGCCATTTGTGGTTTTGCGGTTGTCATTTGTGGATCTTTGAGAGTCGTTACGGGTCGTCAGAAGCTCGAAAGTCTGACAACCAGTTTTACCAAGGGGTATCGTATTACCCAGCTAGTGGGTTGTGGAGGTCAGATAGGCAGTCGCTCCATGTAAAATACTGGTATTCAGCTGCATCCGGTTAGACTGGAAGCCGACCCCAATATAGTTGGGAAAAGGCTAGGCAGATGATGATTCTCAAAAGTAATTTTTGCTGTTTTGTTAAATCATCATCATCATTTCAGCCGACAGACGTCCATTGCCGGACGTAGGCCTCACCCAAGCATTGCCACCTTCAACCGGTGACCGGACCATAATAGCAAATAATCAATGCGTTGAATCAACATTGTCAAAATAATATGTGGTTACAAGTTCTTAGAATTAAGTTCATCCTAATGGAGCCAGAAAAAGGTTGCCTTAATTAAAAACAAGCAGTTCACAGAAACGTTAAAAAGTTGTAAATTCGTCAAAATCTTGCATTTACCATACAAAAACGAATAACACCCACTTATACCCAGAAAAAGCAACAGCAACCAATTTAAAATTCGTTCGAAACATTCATTAAATCCTAAAACAAAAACTGTAGACCGACAACCTAAATATATCAAAGTATCTCGCCTCTCTTCCGAGAGAAAAACGGTTTCCTATAACGTTTACCAAGAAAAATTACATATACGGAACTAAACCGTCACAAAGTGTAGGAAGAAAAATGTAGTTACATCGTTTTTCTTTTAAACGCGGCACAGAGCGGCCATAATGGCTCGCTTTGACTTACTAGATGGAATTTTTAATGCAATAATTTCGATAATTTATCGCTAGATAGCGTTCCTTTGTGGCAGGGGCGGTCGGGGGTGGAAACACAAATTGGTTTTCTTTTTATCAGTAAACATTAGAGTGGCCGACTCGATTGACCTCCGGCTGTTGTGAAACACGGATGTAGAAGATGTTTAGCTTGTTCGTTGTATGTTGATGATATACTTGTATCATGAAGTCCGTGAGAACAGTCATGATTTATGATTGATAATTAGAAATAGAAGACTTCGGGTTTCGTGCCCGAAATCTTCTATTTGAAATTGGGTTATTGTTGGTCCTTTTGTCCCTAATCAATACAGCTGCTGTCACACACATTCAATAAACATATTTACGAGTTCCATAATATTTTTAATATAAATGTGAAATATTGGTTCAGCCAGAGTATTGGGCATCGAAAGGACCAAGTTCCAATCCCGATCCCAGGTCCCCCTTGCCAATGTGTCCCAAAACTCTAGCTTTCAATTCAAAAGCGTCACTTTTGAGGCTCCGCAGAGTCCGTAATTAAATACGTGACGTTATTTAGCCCTGGCCTCTCCCGGTAATTTGCGGTAATGGAAAGATGGTCACAACGATTTCGCGAACGGTTCAACGTTTATTTTTTTCATATTAAAAATAATATCCCATGTTCAAGTTGGCGGAAAATTTTGTTTGTGCTGTATTGTTTCGGAGTAATGGCGTTTTGTTTGGGATGTCTTTGGCTCTAAATTGGCTTCGAAAGCCTTGTTATTAATTCACAAAACAAAATCTCTTCAATTTTTCATCTGCCACGTGTCCACATTTTTTTTACGTGACGGCAATATAAATTCCACCACCTTTAAATTACGATACAAAATGTTTAAAGCAGTACGCCAGCGTTATGTTAGGTTTTACACAAAACCTAAAACATAACGCTGACAAAATGGCTCCGTGCCAGGATATCGGCTCGGCCGTGTGCGCTGCTTAGATACCGTCGTATTAACTGTATGATGAGATAATTTCAAACCCGATCTGAGAGTAGAAGATGAAAATATGGGAAGGCTAGTTTTTGGCTAGGACTTGTCATGTTGTCACCAAGACTTTTTCGTTCGGCGATAAATTAAAAGTGCATAAACATGTGCCCAACCGATGATTTCACTTAACATTTAAATATTTTATCTTTCTGCGAAACGCGTTAGCTTTGTAATGAGATCTTTTTCTTGTATTCTTATATCGAAGCTTATATACTCATGGGTAACGATAGTTCAGGTGAAAGTTGATTGGCGATTATGTAAAGATTTCTTTCAATCAATCTGCCTAGCCTTTTCCCAACTCTGTTTGGGTCGGCTTCCAGTTTAACCGGATGCAGCTGAATATCAGTATTTTACATGTAGCGACTGCCTATCTGACCTCCACAACCCAGTTACTGGGTAATACGATAGCCCTTGGTTATCATATTATGTAGGTACATATTTGAAAGCAAACACTGATTATAAAACAGCAACCTCTATCTTATCTAACTATAATATTATAAACGTGAAAGTTTGTAAGTAGGTGTTTGTTACTCTTTCACGTAAAAACGGCTGAATAGATTTGCATGAAATTTGGGAAACAGATAGTTTATAACCTGGATTAACACATAGGATACTTGTTATCCCGATATTTCCACGGGATCGAGACTTACGCGGGTGAAACCGCGGGGCGCAGCTAGTTGCTAAATACTTTATAAATACTATCATCACATTTTACACAAAGCAACTATGCTACATATATATGAATAAACTTACGCTTTCTTCCAATGGGGGGCAGAAACTACAGAACGCCATCTGCTACGATCCTTTTGATTCATTTACGTTCATACATTAGGTCATACACGCACGTACTACCTGACCTTTCTGAAGGACACAATAGACGCTGATATATTTAGTAACCTATTCCGCTTGACTATTCTTCAAGAGCAGCTCTGCGTCCAGCGCTCGGTGTGGTAACACTTCGCGTTCTGGTTTGCAATTGGTCAATCGTCATCCTGAAAATGCCTCGTTGAGAGGTGAAACACGTGTCGATTTCTTACAGGGTTTTTATGACTCTTGAAGAATAGTCAAGCGGAATAGGTTACTAAATATATCAGCGTCTATTGTATTTTATAATGGATTTCCGCAAAGTCACGCCTGAATCAATTAACTATTTCTGAAGGACATCACCAATAAGGACACAATATGTCCCTTTTCCCCTCACAGCATCCTCAACTATGGTAATGTACCCACCATATCTTAACCTAAAAGTCCCAGAGTGCCAAAATAACCAAGTGTTCGCCATTAGAATAACTAAATAAGTTTTTAATCCGAGCTAAAGTATTGGTCATAATATTCTGAGGACGCTCCCGATAACGTAACTTGGCAGACCGCCAGAGGAAAATCTGCTGTATCGTGTATTAACATAATATCGCTCGTATTTTTGCTTTAGAGGCAAATGGATGATCTGGAATTAGTTATGGATAGAGGATGATGTAGGAACGATGTTACGGATGGTGTAAGAACTTGACAAAGAGTGAGATTTAAAAAAGTGTTCGTGTTTCTTGCCTGTTCTTTTCCATACGTACTTACTATGGTTCGAAAGGGATAGCTTCATATTTATGACTGACCGACCCCATGAGAATTCAAAAGTGCTTGTAATTGGTTTGTTCGAAATAAATGCTTTGATAAATGAGTATGATTGGCGATTTGGTAAACATCCGACAACCCATGCCCAGTCCCATGAATCAGTTCTATTTCTATGTATTTGATGTTCAAAAGTGCCTTTAATGTGCCTACTTGAGATAAATTATTTGACTTTGACTTACGACTAAAGACAAAACGTATTAAATAAGATTTAGATCCTACTACGTGCATCAACAACTAGTGAAAAAACATTCTGTTAACTTAGAAGCACTAACAAAGCAGTTATTGCAACACAGGATTATAATATTTTTATTTTAGTAATATTTCTATAGTTTTTTTTATATCAATATTTGGCCGAAATGCATAAATTATTAGCATTTTCCGGCTATCATCATTGTAAACAACCCACTGCCAAATTCAAATCGTCCAACTCTCCATGAAATCGTTCGACGAATAAAAAAAACACAATTTCTCTCTTGAAACTTTTAAAAACGCCCTTTGCTCCGATACGTTAAAATAGCAAAGTAGCACCGAACGTTTCATTTTTCAAACTTTTAATCTCAAAGTGGCCGTGAAAGAAAAATGGCGGCGTTAAGGAAATCGCCAGATCCACCTATTATCAACTCCGATTCGAGTAAAGGTGTGTTTACGGATCTAAGATCCGACTAAGAATATACGTACTTGTTTTAAATATTTATACCAAAGTATTAGGTCCCTGCTGATTCCAAAGTATACGCACTCATCAAAATCTGGACCTCCAAAAGGTTTGCCGAATTATTCTTGAAAAAGATCGGTTATAAGTAATTTCTGTCTTAAGTCCGTGGTCTTAGACATATAAAGAGCAGCTTTGGTTAAATTATTTGATGCGGTTTTTTCCATCATTTAGAGAATTTGTTTCTGAAGGTTTATGTATATAATTATTTCATATTTAAGTTAGAAATATCACAAAAATTTCGATGTTTTGACATATCGTCATTGCACTCGTGCGATGCATGGGCAGTTAAAAATAAATTAGTCTTCACCAAAAACATACGGCCACGACAAAAAATCACCTTACACACACCTTAATCCAATCTTAGTCAAAATATTTGTACACTTCACAATTATAGCGTAACTTTTGAGCTAAACTGTAAACGCGACTTAATCCGCGAACAAATCCACATCCTACCACCCCATTGCCCGCGAAATTCACACCTTACGGTATAAAATATAAAGTTGAAGCTCGCATGTGGAAGAGAAGGTGGTTATACGCAGCGATACGAGACGAATTGTTGCAGAAGAGTCATAAAAACTAAGATATTAATGTATCGTGGGAGGCATTAGCCGGTCGCTGGATCGATTCCTATGCATAAAAAATGCTAATGGTTCTGAAGAGAGTACGTAACGCTGGAGTTGGCTGATTTATGCCGGGAGTTTTGTAACTATTCGCGGTTCGATGTCGCACCCTGGTGTTTTTAGGACAGGTGGACCTTAGAAGTTGGGAAGAAGACGCTAATGGTGGCTGCGAAATTTTCCTTTGTTAATTTTTTTTGGGGTGCGTATTATAAAATGGTCAGGGCTTTTTTATATTGAAAGGAGTAGATCCAAAATTAAACGGCAAGCAAATCTGCAGTCTGATTGCGTAACACAATTTTAATAACAATAGCTTTCTATAACATCTATTCATGCATTGAGTTGCAATATCGTGAACACAGATTTTAATCAGGCGCGGTCCAAGCCCTAGATTTTGGGGGGGGGGGGGGGGGTCACCATTGGTGCCGAATATTTTTAGGGAAATGGTTACCTAATTGATAAGTACTCTAAAAACTTTTTTTTTGTATCCCCATCGGGGTCACTGTGTAAGTACCTGCAGTTTTTAGTTAGTATAGCACGTTAATCATTTAGTCTCTCGACAGCTTGAATGATTTTAGGGGGGGTCAGGAGCCCCCCCCTCCGACCGCGCCTGATTTTAATACATACCGTGTAATGGATGTTCAACTGACAAAATGAAAACGATTGTCTCTAGTGAGTGTGTTACGATACTCGTATTAAGCTACTGATCGCTGCCAGCAATGATTATTTCCCTGCCCTTTTTATATACTTGTGTGTTGGATCATTAAGTTCCCTTCAAAATGGTTGAGCTGAATGGTGCTGATCCATGCGTCATGTTCGTGAACGGGCGCCATCAGTAGGGACTGGTCATCTCTTAGCTGCCACGGCTTATTTTGATTTATTTTAATTTTTGAATTGTTTTGTATCGTTTTATCTTTTATTTACGAACTCTTTTAACCTGCACGTTTTTCTACATTGTACTCACATGTATGATTCCAACATGAATGATGTAAACAACATATTGTAACAATATTCTGATTTAAAAGAGTCTCCGTGGAGTTTCTTGCCCGTTCTTCTCCATAGGAACCTACTACGCTTTGGAATGGGCAACTAGCTTCATATTTTCTGACTGACCGACCCTTTGACAATTCAAAAGTGCCTGTAATTGGTTTATTTGAAATAAATGCTTTGAGTTTGAGTTTGAGTTTGACTTGTACATATTACAATTTTAAGTCTGAAAGTTTTTAAATTACTTATGTAAATGTGTCAACATGTCTATTAATAAATGTCATAAATGAGAATAAACTAAAAAAAAAGCATAATTTATGAATAAAGGCAATAATGAATCTATATCTATTTCAGATAACGTTAAGTATCCATGGAGTTACAAACATTTACAGTATTATAATATTCTAGACTAAACTATTTCCAAGTTAATTATAATTGCGTACCTACCTTCATAACTAACCAATGACAGCTTAGATCCTAAGCTGCATAGTACTGCCCTAATTAAATCTATCTTGATACCTTTTCCTCCCGAGTAATTCTAGTACTCTCACGACTCTAATGAGGAATGAAAAACTTAAGATACAAAGTTACTTACTACAACGGCCACATTAGCAATTCCTCTAAAAGCAATTCATTTCCTGAATTTCCAGCTGTCATTAGCAATTTGACACAAAATTCATTATGTGTAGATCATTTTACGAATCTCCATAGAAAACTGTCAAATAGATGAATGATTTCGTAATATGAATCGCACGCAGATAATATTATGAATTTTCAGTTTGTGACATTTTTACGATGATTCATAATATTTTCCTATTATGATTCTGCCAATGTGGCTGTTTTAAGCCCCCTGTTTGTCTAATGTCAGGGGTCATTTGGTCCTAGAAACTGTACACAAAGGTGGACGAGGTTTTTCATTACGGTTTTCATTCTTTAGTTTCCATATAGTACTAAATCCGGGGTGTTAGTGTATGTGAGTTTCTATGTTTGTAAACGCACCCACGATACAGAAAGAAATTCTTAGTGTGGGGCAACGTTTTTTTAAAAAAAAAAAAAAAACGAAGAGTAATTAAACTCAATAAATGAGGTTTCTCTTTATAGATTTCTAGTGGTAACACTTGTCTTCATAACCGTTAATGTTACCTGTTTTTGATTAACACTTACAGATACATGATCTGACCAAGATTATGTCTGGATTGTAAAAGAGGGAAAGACTGGATTAAGAAAGACCGAAACGAACTCAGAGGTCACAGTGACCTCTGAGTACGTTTCGGTCTTTCTTATCAGAGTAGTCAGATAGGAAACGCCGATCTCATCTAGTTTAAAAAAATATGATTGACATGTAAAAGTGTTTGTATCATCGTAACTTACAGAAATAAAATCAGTTATCATTTAGGTACTAAAATCTATATATATATTATTAATTGAAGTCGCTGTTCGTGCCTGTCTGTGTGACCGCGTTGTTCAAACCTACGCTACGGATTTTGATGTCATTTTCACTATAATATAAATAATTTATTCCGGAAGGGTGTTGATGCATTAATATTAAACTTACATATAATAAAGCATTCAAGTAATTAATAAACAAAGTTTCTACCAACACATTGGTAAGCGTATGGTATGATCTACAAAGTACCTCTCAGCTTTGATATCGTAGCATATGTTCTACAAGTAATGCTACGGCGTAGAAGTCTACGCCGTAGCGGTCGTAGCAGGGGCCTACGATCTTTCCGAAGTTGATTTGTATGACTTCCGTAAAGCTTAGTTTCCTTTCGATTGAAAACAAATAAATATTTATTGCCCTCCAAAGTCTCTAATGATTATGTGAAAAACTAAACTTTACAAAAAGAACGTAATTTTTCCTGAATACTGCAGAGTGATTTTCAAAACGATAAATACTCTTCGCGGATCACTTACACCTTATAGTTACGTTATTTATTAATAGGACAAAATATTTATATAAATAAAACTCATATTATCAGTACAGCAACCAGACAAATCAGCCTATAATAACTCCCAAACAAATTCCTTTAAACACGACTTACGACCTCTAGCGCCATCTACCGTCGGGTAGCGGTACTAAGTTTAATAACGTGTCGACTTACGGGGTTTAATTCATAATAACTAGTGGTGCACAGTGATTGGTTTATGTGAGAAGTTTAGGTGCATTCTATTAATTATTATACGGCTGCAATATACTGTTTTTGTAATAGTGTTGTAAAGTTTGGTGTAAGAAATCTATGGATGGAGACCTGTCTTGTCTAAGGCATGGAAAAATGATGTTATTATAAAAAAACAGCTATCTCAAAAACGTGTCTTACAGGACTAGGAACAGGGTCTAGGAAATTGATAATTTTGTATTGTGATCGACCAAACTTATGTTTTGTAAGTACTGCGATTAAATTTTGAAATTTTGACAGTTTTTCCTTACAAAAAATGTCCGACGTCAGTTTTATTCCTCTAATAAAAGATATCTGCGTTTGGTAATAATCAGCCCTTAGATGAAAGATTGGAAGAAAACACTTTAATTTTTCGCATTATAATTAGGTTGACGGCCGTCATAATTATTTGCACTACAAATCACTAATGACTTTTGTAAAAATCAGTCCTTAGATAAACACTTCATGTATTTTTAGGGCCAGCTTGCACCATAAATCACTAATATCGTTTAGCACTAAACATTTTTAAAACAGTATTCTGTGTCCGTCAATTTCAAACGATTGAAAGAAACAGAATAATGTTTTAAAATCGTTTGGCACTAAAGGTATTTATCTACACCCATGCTATAAATGCTCTCTAAAAGTTTCTGAAACAGTTAGCTTATTGCAAACATTAAAACAACGAGTGTCATAGTAACCATAACATCATCCAAACAGGTTTTATAATGTTGTACTGAATTTCATAATGCAACTCATTTCAAAAAAAGAAAATTGTCATTCACGAGCTTTCACTAACAAAGCACCGTAATTTAAAAAACAAAACATACATTCGAATTCACGTCGTACCGCGCCATTTTTGTTCGATATTGGTATTGCAAAGAAACTTTTATAGAAGATTCATATCATGGGTGTAGATAAAGTCTTGTATGCAACTGTAAATAATTAGGTATTAAAACACTCATGTGATACTATTTTATACCCACATTCGTGTTTTAATACCCCTTATAATAACTATTAGATATTTGTGGGTCCAACGATTATGCGACGTCTCTCGATCTGTTTAGTAATTTTATTCTAGGTATATCGTCTTCACATGTAATTAATATATTCAAAACCTTTTTAAAAGCGTAACTATGGAGTTTCTTCCCCATTCTTCTCCACTATTATTATCTTTGGGAAGGGGCAACAGGAATCAATTCTATTTTCTTGTAAAATTTGAAGTTCATACGTGCTTTTTATGTACAGTCACGGACTTTAATTGATGAGCCACCTGGCACTGTTCGTATTTTAGCCGTGTAATGCAAATCGGTTTTATTCGGTTCCCGACACGCAAAGTCATATGTCTTCGTATTAGAAGAAGAAAATTATATTTCATATCTTTACCGGTTGGCTAACCTGAGAGCCTTCAACTTGACAGCAGAGTCACTACCCAAAGTCAACCAATGGCAGGTCTAGCAACAGTAACCTAGCAACTATAATTAATCGTTGCTAGGTTACTGTTGAGATAGTAACGTTAGCGTACGGAGAAATATTAATAGTCATTTTGACAAGTTCGAAAGTAACGTCTCTGACATCGACATTTCAACTGTCACTGTCTTCAGATAAGTTTTCAAAATTATCGAGTTAATGAGCTATGATTCAAAGAAGGTCGGTATCAAATAGATTGGATAAACTTAATGCAACATTGTATTTATTTTATCATTGAGAACTTATTAGTCGACCTCTATGGATAAGACTATTTCCGATTAAAAGTAATTTATTTGTCATCTTGTTTACGAGCGTACGATTTGAGTTCGTGTAATCTCGTGAATGTATGAAACTGCAAAATTGAAAAGTTTGAAGGTGGCTCATCAATTAAAGTCCGGGACTGTACCTACGTAATTGAAATCAATTATTTGACTTTGACATTAGTGGCTCATTCGGATAACTCTTTCATTTATTTCGACAGTCTTTCTTAGTGCATGATTATAAAACTGGCGGCTTAAAACGGCCACTTTGGCAGAATCATAATAGGAAAATATTAGGAATCATCGTAAAATGTCACAAACTGGCAATTCATAATATGATCTGCGTGCAATTGATATTATGAAATAATTCATCTGTTTGACAGTTTTCTATGGAGATTCGTAAAATGGTCCACAGAATCTGAATTGCTGTTGTGTCAAATTAGAGAAATTGCTAAAGGGAATTCAGGGAAGGAATTGCTTTTAGAAGAATTGCTATTTTGGCCGTTTGAGGCCCCTGATATAGTATTTTTATATCATGAAACTACGCGCGCTTTACTTGTACTTTAGTTTTGTTATAATCTAAACGGTATTTCAGACCTATTTCATATTCTACATAAATCATTCCCACAAAATTGCAAAAACGTAAACTAAAACACGAATCTCGTACCTATCTATAAAAACTGACCGCCCCGCTCTTAATCCAAAGGCGATTTTCCATTTTAATCCTGCTGCGAAAATTTTATATAAACGCTTAGCATCCTCCAATCTTTTATACCAACGCATCATTAAAATTCCACCCGTGGAAGAATTAAAATGAAAAAACACAAACAATTATTTGAATACATGCACCGCACTGGCAATCTTTGCGAGCCTCCTCGGTCACGTAAACCAGAATGGCGAAAAAAAAATTTATACATATCTGGCTGGGACACCGATCGCGATACACGGACGTACGCGGGTTGAATAATTTATTTTTTTTTTCATAATATTATTATTTTATTAAATATGGCGAATAACCCTGCCCCCGCGCGGGATCCCCTTAGACACCCACCTTCCCTTAATTGTTCGAGGTTCAGCTATGTGTGTACCTATCAGGAATTTTAATACGTAACCACAGTAATCCCTGGGTCTTAATTTTTACCCAACTACGGCGAAGAAAAAGGAGGGTTATGATTTTGACCGCTATGTATGTATGTATGTATGTATGTATGTATGTATGTATGTATGTATGTATGTTCATCTGTTCCCTCCTATCTTCCAAACCACATAACACAATTTGACAAATGAGGTATCGTTAGAAGCGTCGTGATTGTCCGCTGGTTATAGGCTATGTGAAGTCACATTAAATTAAAAATGGCGCCCTCTAGAGGACATAAAGGGAGGAACTTAAAAAAAAATATGGTTTAATCGTACCATGTTGGGTATCAAATGAAAGGGCTTAATGAGCACATTTCAAAAATATATATATTATAACCCCAAAAGTATTTTAAAAAAAATCAAGTAACAAAAACTAAAACCCAACTACGACTTAAAAGATATAAACAAGGCACCACAGACAGACAAATTAAAAATCCGGAGTCACACGTAATCTGTTCGATTTATGCCCTAACACGTGTGACTCCGGATTTTTAATTTGTCTGTCTGTGGTGCCTTGTTTATATCTTTTAAGTCGTAGTTGGGTTTTAGTTTTTGTTACTTGATTTTTTTATTGTAGGTTTTGTTCGTGAATTTGCATATATAATTTATTTTTTTGGTATCTAGGGTTTGTGTTTAGATGTAATTATTTATATAATAAGCGTTACTGCTTCGGTATGTGAGGATTCTTTCAATGTTCGATAATGTTATGTATGATAAGATAAGATAAGATAAGATATTCTTTATTTGTCTAAACATGGTATACATACAAGAGCATGCAAGATTAAAATCAATTGTTTAAGTCCAGTCATGTTTAGCCGTAAGTATCGGTGTACAAATATTTCTGTAATATTGAAAACTATTATTCTTTTTATTGACAACTAAAAAATTATAAAATTTCACAAAATGGCTATGTATATCCCTTTACTATGGCTACAGTATATTCCTTTTTATACTATTAAAATATCCAAAAATACGTCAATCTTTAAAATAGTAATAATAATCGTGATCAAAAACCATAACATCCACCATAACTCATATTGCAACCTACAACATTTTTTTTTTTTTCGAAAAGTTTTTGGCCATATTTTAGGCGTGAAATTCGAAGCCATTATCGCGTCGCGTAGGCTACGCTTCGGAACTGTCGGAGGTTTTCGTCGTCTGAATTTATGCCCGCCCCGCTGTGACCACAGCGTGCGAGTTGGTCACACTGTGGGGTGCCACTGACGGGGACATGCTTGCAAATAAGCAATAACCTTTTAAAGAATTTTTTCAACCTTTTACTTACTGTGATAAACCGTTGGAATCGTCTCCTCAAGGCTTTTATTTTGATATTTCACATTTCAACAACCTCATAGCGAATGAGACGGACTTATTATGTTGTTCTCTGAGTGAATTCACAGGAAAAGCATTGTTTAAAATTAGTTATAGATGTTAAGATAAGCGCATTTATCGCATTGAGGTATCCTGTAACGGTAGATGTAAGTAGATAAATAAATAAATAAAAATGTAAAACTACTTATTGACGTCCTTAATCCACCATTTTGATTTTATAAAAACAAAACGTAGCCTATAACCATCCAGTGACATAGACAAAATATGTCATAGACACCTCATGTATTAAAATCCATACACGGGTGTATGGATTTTAGGATGCTTCAAGAGTAAAGAATCTAACATACAAAGATACAATAGAGATACGCGCGAAAAATATAATCCTATTTTTGCTTATAATCAAGTTATGTGTTTCTTTCCGGAATAAAAACGGAAGACAAGTTCTCGACTCTTTCTTACAAACGGCTCCATGTAAGTGTCCTCACTGTATCTGATATTTTTAACTGGAGTGTAACTGGCACGTGAGATATTAGCCTTTGGGATGGCATGCAATGCTTCTGGTATTGCAGCTATCTATAGACAACGGTGACCACTGGGTGGGTGATAGGGGGATCTACTGGTTTGCCACCCAATAACACATATGTATGCCTATCAATTAGTTATGCGCTTCTAAGCGAAGCTCTTGCTTTGATATTCCATGAACATTTTAAGAAAATAATTTTAAAATTCTAAACAAATTAGGCGCAGACCAGATTCTACATTATAAAAACCTTAAAATTTTGTTAAATATTATAACAAAGGTACTGCTTATCTTAATCCTCTTCTATTTTTATGTATTTTTCTCTTTTAACGGTTTCGAGTGTTCAAATAAAGATCTTCCTATTGGGAAGATGTGTCTAAGAAAAAGATTTCCCGCTGTAACTTTAACCCCAACTGAATGTTACCGCGTGGGTCAAAACGTTCCGGGTTCCATTCGGTAGGGTTAACCCACTTTGATTCTTTTCGATAATCACCCGCTAATGCACTGTGGCCATTTTGGGTTTTTCAATGTTTTAAATAATGGCCGAAGAGGGTGAACTTCTATTGTTTTTCGTGTAGATATTATATATATATTTCTGTGGTTGGGTCTTTGAATATTGATCAATTTGAATCTTTCCACCTACGCTTTGGCTTATACACATGGTAGATCGTGTTGTTTTTTTTTTTTCAAATAGTTGTCGCTTAAATGTATGTTGATGATTTTTTATCTTAAATTATTTTCACGAAAAAGCAATCGTTTTTAATTACCTACTTGATAGCTAAAAGCTAGCTTTTCAAACTACCAGCTTTAAAACATTAACGTAATCATTTAACAATCCATAAAGAGCTTTCAACAGTTAACAGAACCCACGCTCTATCTTCTAACAACAAATATCCAAACCCAACGCCAATGACAAACCTTTGACCAGCCAAATATTAATAGACCATTAAAGTACATTGAACAGTTTGTAACAGGGGCTGTGCTTGGCAAGTTTGCGTGGCGGTTAATGTACTGGAAACTGCAATAGTTAGTATCACGATTAGAGTATTAATATCTGGTTTGGATGGCGCTTCGTTGTCCATTGATTTAGGTCTGTTTTGCTTAGATAGCTTAGAGATTTTACAAAATCCATACTAATATTATAAATTCGAAAGTAACTCTATTTGCATCGAGATATAAGTACTAACGTACTAGAGAAGCTACGTCAAATAACTGAATTGTCCTATTCTTCGTATTGAATCTTTAGTTCGCTGCAGCGCTAAAATAATAACAATTCGTCTAAACCGTACCTAATTTACCACAATGCTAGATTTGCTGCGGAAGTGTATTTATTCTCGGCAAAAAGGTCTTAAGCGCCATGTAAATCACGGCACTACGCGTTTTCTTCGACAAACTGCGGCGCGATCGCCGCAGTTGAACGAGACAAAGTGGGAATTTACGGTATCTTCTCTAGTACGTTAGTACTTATATCTCGATGTCTATTTGTCTGTCTGTCTCTCTGCCTGTATGTTACCTTTTCACGCCTAAACCACTGAACGGATTTCGATAAAATTTGGCAAGGAGATAGATGGCATCCTGAAGAATCGACATACCACGCAGGCGGAAGCAAGTTATTTATAAAATCAAGAGGCAATTTAGGCAATTTAGTTTATGTAGATGATATAATCTTATATACCACTATGTGGCTTGTCTTAAAGAGATGAAGAAATCTTTGCACTGCACAGAAACTATATTTTTTTTATCTCGTTTAATTCAAAAAAACAAACACATCCATCAAAATTGAATTTCCGAAAAAATATATAAAAAACAAAAACAATCAACATGAGAATCCACAGCAGCGCCGATAACCTAACTATCTCCCGAGACGAAGGAAAAATATGATTAGGAAAGTTTTTTAATCAATAAAAGGAACAAAAAATAAAGTAGGAAGCGTTCTCGGCTTCCTGGCTTCGTCGGATTTTTTCGTCTTATTTCTCATTACACCGGCGCCTTGCCTCGTTTCCCCTGACGTCATAGTTATAATCATTTATCGTTTGACGGCCGCCCGCGGTCCGCACAGCGCTTATTTCTAAAGGAAATTGAAAAAGTTGCCTTGATCGCGGAGTGTGAAATAGAATCGGGATCGAGTCTCAGAGCCGCTTGTTGGGCTTGATGGCTTGTTTCAAGACTGGAATGTACATAATCTTGTAAAGCGTTAATGTCTTTACATGATTTGGTAGCATATTGAGCATAAGTGATAAGTTGAGTACTGGTTGTTTGGGCAACCTATCATCCATTTTGTCGAAATACTCAATATCAATATTCAAAGCGTCTTAATCAGCTCTTCATCTTCGAGTATTTACTACACTTTAAAAACATCATACTAAAATATATACATCTTTTGAATCATAACCCCTTCCTGATGGCCCTACCTATGATCTAATTATGATGGCGATTGTTTAGCTATTGTGTCTGCTCCGCAAACAGTGAGTGCCCAAATTGACGGAACTAAATTTCCATATTAACGATCTTACTTCTTTCCCTCCAGAAACTCCTCTTCCTCATCCCGCCATCATTCCATGTGGAGAGGATCATGGCAAGCGGCTGCGGCAGCCGCATCTGCGTGTGGGGCTCTCGAGGAGTCACCATCGCCGAACTGCCTGCTAGATGGGGAAGAGCAGGCCTCTTTGATTCTGGCAAAGAGACTGTTTTGTGCAAGTAAGTGATTCTTCTTGATAGCATTTCTTAGTAAATTATGTCGTCCATATATATCGATGATGGATAAATGATGAAATGAGGCGGCAAAGTCTTTTGAAAATACCTAATAACAATAATCATTTTTATCTTGGAGTGTTTATTTGATGTCGATGTTATCAATTATAAACTAAAATTTACTTCAGAAAAATCTATACTGTAATCTAATGTCATTTTATCACTCAGTTTTTGCGTGCCTCTTGTGTTTATGAGCACTTGCGAGTATCGAGTATTATAATAATTCCAACCTATTGAAGCCTTTACCCATAAAACAAATCAACGCAGCAAAATCTCCTTGAAACTCCATAACCATAAAAATTACTAATAAATTCGCCCCTAACAAAGTTTTAAACAAAGGCCAATATAGTGCAACAAATTTCAACTATAAAATGAAGGCTTAACCACGTCTAGTGAAGAAACTAAACACCTGAAATCTAATAAAGCCTGATAAGTTCCCGAGAAAGCTGGCACGTAAGCATCGTGTATTTTCTACTATCACGGTAAATTTTGTAACCTATTAAGCTCCTCGAAGCGGCTATAATGTTAGCCTGAGGTAACGATTAAGGCATAGATTATTGTTTAGATGACAACTTATAGACGGGACTGTTCTTTGATGAAATTCGGTGGTCAAGATTTTGGAAAATCCTTGAAGTTACAATTTAAAGTGGACTGAATGATTTTGAACTGTTTTCAGACTATAGACATATGACATGAACAATCGAATAGATCACAATTCAATTATAACCAAATATGCAATCTGCATATAATATACGTAGGTTCGATGCAGTTTATCTTCCTCTCATAAACATCATAAGAAGTTGTTGGGTTGCCAAGCTAAAATGGGATTGGGCGGTAAATGTCAGCCGCATACATGGCGACCGCTGGGCAACAGGCTTCACACGGCGGTTGCCTAAGGATGAACGGCGCCGCCGAGGCCGGCCCAGGAAGAGGTGGCGAGACGACCTAGACGCGTACCGCAAGGGTTGGATCGAGTTGACCCTGGAAAAGGATGCTGGAAGGATTTGGGGGAGGCCTTTGCTCAGCAATGGGACAGCGTAGGTAAACAAACAAAAAAAAAAGAAGAAGTTGTGCCTCAACAAAGCCAGCCATTATTGCAAATGATGAACTCTCAGAGGCAAACTCCAATTAGGCACAAAGCTGCCCCAATACCACCACAATATAGTCTAAGTGTTTCGCGCTCGGAGTCACCACTCTTTTGTACATGTTATTAGGCGGCTATATCTCCAAATTTGCATATTTCGGCAGTAAAATTAATTCGAAGATTTGCCCGCATCCACCATCCAGACGGGTGCTCAAGGGGGTGGCTTTTGTAATGTTTTTGGATTTCTGCATTAGAATTTATACGTACCGATACGTATTGTGGCTTCGTCCCTAAGACGAGTATTATACGAGTCGATGACTTTCAATTAAGTGTTTCGATTGAGCGCCGACCAAGTATCAAAATTGTTTCCAAGTTTATGATAAGTAGGTTAGAGGATTGATTTAATTTTTACTCTGTTTGGGGGGAGCAAGTCGTTTATATTGACGGCAAAGATAGCGACTGATCTAAAATGTTGCTTTGAAATATTAGTGGTCTTGTGAACACACACTTTGTATGTAATCATTCATCGGGTTTTGGATACTTACAAAAGCAATGTGTAAAGACCAAGTCTTAACATCAAGACTCCTTTCAAGAATGATCTTTTTCAGTATTAGATAAATTTTAAACAGTACCTAAACATGCTACCGGTAACTATTTAAAAGCTAAAGTACTATAAATATTATTTTTATTTTCTTTACTGTTATGCAGATTATCGTTAGCAACTTTCTTATTTGCCATATCCCAATTTATGTTAAAGTTATCAGAGTTTACTAAATTGTAAAAAGTTTATTCAAGTAAGAAGTAAGTGTTAAGTTTATTGTTAAGTTATTTTTGTTTGCGTGAATATGACGCATATTTTCCCCCAATTTATTATTTGTCTTATATTTCTCCTTTCTTAGCGTCATGTTTGCCGCAAATAAACGTATTTTCTTTCTTATTAAAATCAAATACTGTAGTAGACTCTTCAGTTTCTTAATCACATAAAACTAATCCCACATCCCTCTACCTACAAAAAAGTTGCAAAAGCACCAAGTTCACCAAATACATCTTATATCCCGCCTGACTTATGGTAATAGCAGTTAGCAGTTCCAGCACAGCTCAGAACCCGTTGGTATTAATCCTTACTACTAATATTAGCAATAAACGGCCCCTTTCGGCTAATTATGCTAAGATGTTCAGTCTTGCCGTCTGCACCGAGGATTTGAGTTTTACACTTTGTTTATACTCCAGTGTACATAGATGATAGCATGATTTTTGGCACGGGGCGTTGAAGTTGGGTGGAAAACTGGAGAATAAAGTTGTGGATGAAATCTTGGGTGATGCAAGTCCTAATATTGAACATTAATTAAATATCGTCAGCGTAACATTTGCGACACTTAAATCAGTCGGTGTGGTGAAGACCTGTGTACCGTAGCGGACATCTTTTAGCTAAAAGATCATGTTAAAAAAATAATTATTTATGTTATTAAAAATATTTGCCAATAAAAGGTTTAAAGTATTGTCTAAAATGTAAAAATACCTTAAATATCCGAAGAAAATACAAGAAGAAGTAGCTCACAAGACAACACAATACAAAATAATCTATGCCACCAAAACCCTATTAAACATGAGCAATCACAAATTGCCTTCACCTTTATAATAATCTTTAAACACAATTTTCCCAACTAATTTACTCTGTGTCGCAGCATCTTCAGCTCGAGTGGGCTCGTATATTCTTTGATAACCCCTTATCGCCGCCGTTCGGTGCATTTCCGAGCTTCCGAAGCGAATCTCCCGCTAAATATTATGTTGGAATATTTACTGTGTTTGCTTCTGTTTTGGTTATGTAAGTCCAGGTATATTTGGGAGTTTGTATCTTGATTTGTTAGAGGAGAGTATGTTGTTTAGTTCTTTGAAAACTGATTTATTCAGTGTATTGAGTACAGGTATCCTCATTGGTGACATCTTTGATTTGATAATAGTATGACAAGCTGTTCAAATCAATAATTCCTCGAAATTAAACGAATCAAATAGTATAGTTTATTTTTATTTTTATTAAATCACTATTAACCAAAGCATTCAAAATTCAAACCTAAAAACATTTTAAAACGTAACAAATAATTAAACGTCCATTATCGGCACAGACAGACGTCAAACAGCAGTCGATCCTCTTTAAACACAAACAAAACAAATAGATTCGCACGGGAATAGAACCTACGTCCAAGGAAGTTTGTTTGATGTTAGTTTGAAAGTAAGGGATTAATTCTGTTTGGGCTTAAAAGGCCTTTATGTCTGTCTACTAAAGTCTGGAACAAACAATAAAAGGAAATCTATTTTTAAATATTTTTTCTTTATTGTAAAAATACTCATTGTTCAAAAAAGAAACCAGTAATCCATCTGTAGAGGTAAATTGAATCATATCACGAACCCATAAATGGAAAACAAGTTACAACAAAACTAAAGTTGCAACAACAAAACACCATAATCTACTACCATAACCATCAAAGACAAATCCCATACATTAACCCAAGATCGATAGATAGCGATACATCGCAACCTAATCCTTCAACCGCGGCGACCTACCCACAAACCGAACGATCCTGTAAGTCTCAATTACTGGGTAACCCTGATTTACCCGACGACCGATCCAATTTGTAAACGGGACTCGATCGGAGAAAACTATTCACGACATTCACAATCAAAAACCAACCTAAACTCAACTTTAGAGAGTCGAATTTTGGTATGTAGGGTTGAGAGATCACCTTCCAAGTCGATATTGTCTAGTCATGCGAGTGATGACCATGGAAAATGTTTTTGCACCAAATTACGCTTTGATTAGAGGGGTTAGGGTGTGTTTTGGAATGGCCATGTTTGACATCGGTCGGCCCGACCTGAACCCCAATTATAGGCCACAAACTATTTTATCTAACACCCGTGTGACAACACTAATCTTATTAGAATCTATTGGAATCGAAATCGTGCCAAGAAAGTAAGGAGAAGATGTCGTATTGTCGAATTAAGTTCCATTCCATTTTTCAAAAAAGTTACAATATTCTTGGTTTTTATTTGATTTATGTAAACAATATTGTTTAATTTATTTAGATCTACAATTAATATGAATTTGATTGAAAAGTCTTATATCATGAACGGGTTTCTTACCCGTTCTTTGGCATATGAACCTACTACGCTTTGGGATCTGCAACTATCTTCATCTTTCTGACTGACCGACTCCTTGATAATTCAAAAGTACCTACCTGTAATTGGTTTAATTGAAATAAATGCTTTGAGTTTTATCGCAATTGTCTGTGGAACTTATCATGATTCATTATCATCATTTCAGCTCGGTATCATCCACTGCAGGATTAAGTCCTCCTTTCTTTTCTGACAGATTTCATCATTGGTAGAAATTATGCTAAAATCTTTCCACTCTCTTTTCCTTTTAAACTGAAATTTAAACTCTCCTACCTCTAACCGCTTCCATCCTCGCCCTCACGTCTCCAGCGATCGGGATTGATTCTCTTGCGGCGTGATCCGGGCTTTTGGCTTAAACCAATTTGCCGGTTAATCCGAGGTACACGTACGGACGCTTCGGGACCCTGCAATACACCCAGCTAATACCTCCTTATTCTTTGTCTTAACGTGAGATTTTCCTTATCGATGATTTTCTGTGGCTTAATTTTTGAGGTCGGTTGTTATAGGCTTTTAGTGTGGTGTGTCAGGATACCTATCCAACGCTTTTAGCCAATCGAGTTGTTTTAGATCTGCGGTTGATCTGGCTAAATAATGTTCTACTTTCTAGACTACTAATCTTATATGTAGAGGTTCCTGTGACCAGACAATGTTTAAATCCCACAAACAGTAATTAATAATAGTAATACTGTCAAACTTTTTTTTGGGCTGAATACGAGGCTTTTGGCTACTTTTGTATTATTTTTTATTTTGTCTTTTTTTGTTGTGTGCGTTTTGTTTGTGCAGAATAAACAATTTTTTTTTTCAATTATTTATGAAGGATAGTCACCTAATAAAGATAGAAGGATGACAAATCAGCTTCTCAAATTAATCCTTGCACAAAAACAAACTTACCATAAACCCTTAACCAAACTATCACACAAAATGACCACCTCATCTTAGCCAAACTTTATTAACAACATAATCTCACGGACGCCTCAATAAACATGTAAGAGACCGATATGCAAATATCTAGCCCCCGTCCAGTTCGTACGAGGCGGTTTGAACAAGACTGGACATGGATCGCCAGTGTAAACATGTTTGAGGGATGTTAGGGTAGTTATTGAGTGTACCACTAAATATCTTTGTATGGTGTTGGTAGTCTTTACTCAAGGGCTTTGGGGTGGATTAAGTGATGAATTTATATTATAGGATATTATAGATTATGATGATTAGCACAGTAATGAGCTGGACTTGGATCAATAAATTGCAAGATTATAAAAATCGGATTAACTAAATTGTATGTACCATACATACAATTTAGTAAATCCGATTTATTCCGATAAGTATTTTCAAAAAACGTTAGTTTTTATCGCGAAACAGTCTATCAAATAGCACAAGATTTTCTGAAATCCTTAAACAAAATGTCCAAACCACGAAATACAAGATAAAATCACGGCACTTCCTCCCCAAAACCGATCAAACGCCATAAAAAACTGAAGAAAAAGAAAATCCCTTTCTCACGTCGAACCTAAGTACCTTAATCGCCCCCTATTGTGTGTACACCGATTTGCGGGTAGATCACAGAAAGAATCCCTTTTTTATCCCTTCAGGGAGTCTCGCTGAGCCACTGGACCGTGTTACCGGTATCGATAACAAATTGGGGATGCAATTCTTAAAGGGTTGAAAGGATTTGGGAGTTCCTTACAAGATAGGGGTTATTGAATCTTTTGTCAGGTCCCTTTGGATTCGGGTCACGAAAATGATGTGACTATAGGGACTTGTTGCTCTTCAAGTTCTTCGTATGAAGTTGTTCGAATTGTTCCACTTACTTTACTACAACCGAACTTATGAAATTATGTTTAGCACTTGGGATTGAATAGTTGGATTGCGTACAAGCTTATTTACAGATGACCTTTGCATCCTCTTAAATACATGGATGATGTTTTGTTACAAACCACTATGTATTCATATAGTAATAAACGTTATTTTATGCTGGGCTAATTTCTAGTTTAAATGGTGACAGACACAAAGTTAATTTCCAATTTCATTTCTAACAAAGTAAATCGAGCTATATTACAAATGAGAGTATCAAAACTCCAGTGGGAACTTTGATTAAGCAGCAAAATCATGCACATAGCTTTAAAAAGAGCAGCCAATAAACCACCTGGCCGTAGTTGTGTATAGTAATTAACGGCGGTTGCAATCCGACTGTTTAATTCCGAACAACGCCGCAATAAACGTAACGGTACCGGACCGGTGCCGTGCCCACCCACCGAAACGGAATGCGATGAAAAAGGCACGATGTCCACACACACTTGAGGAGGGAAATTACAAACGGCGGTGGCGTCCGCCGACCGTAATATCATTCCGCACGAGTCTTGAAAACGAAATTAAATTTTGCATGAAATGGTACAATATACAAAGAAAGTGGCCGGACAAAGGCAGAGTGGCGCCCAACGTGGGGCCACGGTTGGTTAGCCCCCGCGAGCCGGACTTATCGTGGCCGCGTGTGTAATTTGTTTCTAATCATATTACATTTTTGTTTCGTCTGTTTCTTTGTGATGCGGCTTCACTAGGTAAGATTTAATTTTAATTAACATTTTTTCGCCTGTGTTTATATTGCAAATTTCGCTGCGCTATTTAGAGCAGATACGTTTTACAGATATCAGATAACTGTACAAAGAAACTTGCTTTTGCTAAACTTGATAATTTTACTTTAAAATATTCAAAGATATCAAACGTATAAGTAAATGAAGTCGTCAATTTTAGTCGAAGTAACAAACAAAACATAAAAACACAAGAGACTGAATAAACGCCAGAAAGAACGAACGTCGACATCTATCGGACAGCTGTTGTCAATAATGTATACCTTATCAAAATTATACAGACCCTAGATTTTTACCCACACCCATCTAACATTAGAACTACGCAGCATCTCCTCCATTATTAACAGGGCCCGAACTCGGCCGGTTAATTAGCCCCCTTCATAATGTACAAACGGTTACAGAATACCTCTAGAAAATTTACGCACTCATAAATACACACCGTCTGGCACCCGGTGATCTCAGCAATTTTCAGTTTTCGGCAAGCACCTTAATAATTCAGAACGTAGGCGCGGCCGTAGCAAAAATGAATTCTCTAATGTGAATGGAACTTAGACTGGCGCCCAACCGGGCCAACGGCAAAATAATTAAAGCATAGCATTAAAAATTCTTCCAGAGAGCTCCACTGCCCGGATATGTGATAATATTAATACGGCCGGCTCCGGCTTTTTGGTTCGGACGGTCTTAGGTCTGACTCCTGATTATTACAATTATAATTGTGAATAATTTAACGCTCAGACATGTGTGAATTAATTTTAATTAACACATGTTTACTGATGAGTACGGCCTTTGGACAGTGTTTGGAGTGTGTGGATTAAAAAAACACTTCTGTTACAAGGTGATGGAAAGCGTGCTATTAGAAAAGTGCATCATTTTGAGATTATTTTCCTGATGAGCTATTTTAATAGATTAATTATTGGCTGGATGTCACAATACCCAATTGATAATCTTTCTGCCCAGAGAGGTACCAATTTTATGACGCTGTTTTTGTTTTCGGTGCTAGTTTGAAATACACAGCGCTACTCCATACCATCAGCTACAATTATTTTCAAATTGGGTCGTTCCCGTCACCTACCGCGGGCTGATACAATTCTTCAGACCAAATCCTCTCTTACTAGCATCTAATGCTAGAACCATTTCTACACAAAGAAAGTTCTAAAATATACAGCCAACACGCGCGAAGTTGGTCTAGATTTAGTGTTATTTCGCTACGGACTAGCTTCTAACTTACATTCGGAATATATCGGTAAGGAACTCTTAGTTGAACTGTTAGCACAATGGATGGAGTTCGTTTTGATGATGTTGTAAGTTTCAAGTTGGTAGTGCAAAGAAAGTTGAGTTAAAGTTCTATTATCACTAGGTGTGAGAAACTTTGTGAATGTTATGTATGTCCCAATCAGTCTGTATCAATTAACTATTGCACACATTTTTACGTTAGCCCCTTGACTTGGATTCCTCTGTATCCGTCTTTGTGCAAAGTCATGTATTTCTAACAATTTCTTTAGCTTAACAAATAACGGTCACAGCGGAACCCCAACGCCTAACTCTTAGCAAAACCCGTCTTGCTCTGAAAGTCCGCACAAAATACGAACTACCCGAAAATTGACCACTCCAATATTTCTCCCTCACCTACGCATTGTCACGGCCCAAGTCGTAAAGCCCGTAAGAAGCACGTAACAAGCCGCAACGTCAGTCCGTACGTCAGGCCAGGCGTGGCCACAAACCCGCAGCGCCTTGCAGAAATAACCTTTTGCGACAATCGTATGCATGCGTGTCTCGCCTTGCCTGTGTAAGCTCCGAGATCTGTGGCCGCTCTTAGCTTAGCCAGTGATGAATTAAAAAGAGGTTTTGTTTGTAGAGAATGGATACAAGTTGTATCTGCTGTAGAATGGATGGAAGTAGTCAGTGCTACAATCTGTACTGATGTGTGTTGTTTATGTTGTCCTATTTTTCTATTGCTTGGTAGAATAGCCTAAGCACCCACATATTTTTTTTGCTTTCAAGTTTTCTTGCGTGTATATTTGATAAGGTATGGAATAAAATAGTTACAGGTATCACTATCACCAAGACCTGTTGTCATCGTCATAATCAACTCCTAAAAAAACATTACACTCCTTTTTGGGCAGTCGTGTAATAATGTAATGAATACGCGATGGACATAAAAAACTTTTTCACCGACTTCCGAAATTAAAGTTATTTTTCACTTTTTTTGTATTTTTTTGGAAGTCGGTTCTTTTTTTGTTTGTAAAAAAGGTTTTATTTTTCACTTTTTAGTTGTGGTGTGGGATAGCCCACACAAATTTGTCTGCTATGTAAATAACAGTGTCGAAATCAACTAAGATAATAATATCGTCTATATACGCAAAGTGGGAAAAATACGTAATTATTGAAGCTAACTCAAAAACTACGCAAGCAAAATTAATACAATTTATATGGGACCACCTCTGAAGCATGACCTACCAAACAAAAAAAAAAAAACATACAGACGAATTGAGAATCTCCTCCTTTTTGAAGAAGCCGGTTAGTAAAATAACCATTCAAATATAGAACAAAACATCATCGGTAACAAAAAATTTAAACCTCCAGCCACTAAACATTCCCTTAAAGATCAATTTAGCAAAAGTCCCGCCAAAAAGTTCGCATAACACATTCTAATTACCTACACGAACACTAATCAAACTCACTATTGTACCAAGCTTGGCGTAAGCCCTGTACCTGTCATTTAGCTACCGGATTACCGACCAATTAACGGAATTGGGTGAGAACTCGTTAAATAATCCAGTTAGCCGATCGGCGGCGGCGAGATCAAAGCGGAGGCAATGGGGTGCATCGATAGCTCGATCTTGCACCCTCTGGCCCGGAGAGTGTTCGTTTTTGTTTTAGATTATGTGTGGAATTCTATATGAAGCTTTATTGTCGTCTTTTTCACGCTTTCAGTCAGTAGTATCAATTTACACTTTTACAATTTTTATCATGATGATATTATCGTGGACGGAAATTTAAAAGTGTCTTTATATATTTCCATACATTTTACTTCCCTGTGTTATCGTGTTATCGTGGTGCCGTGGACGTCCACCATTTTTCCTTCACTTTTATCCTTACTAGTACTCCTTAAATAAATGTATTTTCTTTCTTTCTTTCTTACAGACTTGTGCGTTCTTTACCTTCCTACTTTTGAGGAATTGTCTGGGTTCTTATATAGAATATATAAAAGGTGGCGATTTAGTGACCTGCATCCGTCAAGGGGGTAATTCTACCTGTCATATGAATCTTATATGTGTTTCATAGCGAAACCTGTTTCATAGTGTTCATAGTGAAACTGGCAAGGCGGCACCCTTGACGGATGCAGTTGTCTAAATCGCCACCCTATATATCGTATTTTAATGATGACTTGATCAAGAAATTAGTACATATAAAACCTTCTTCAAATTACATTATTAGCTTCCATAGCTTTTTACCTTTACCTGCAACTCTTACAATATTTAGAGACCCAAAAGTAATCATAATCCACACTTAACATCAAAAATACATTACTTAGCAAGAGACTTAATCAATTTTGCTCGCATAGCCGCTTCACAGGTGACATTAACATATTTTTGCGATGGCCATGTTGTTTCAAAGGGTCTGAATTTCAAAAATACGACTCAACACATACTCTCATTAAGTTTGGAACACGTAAGGAGAGAGACTGAATACTAATTGAGAGCTAAGAGTGATGCGAGTAGAACCGACAGACGGATAATTGGCAAATAACTTACAGACGGGGCGTTGTTTGTGCCTACAGTTCAGGTGCAAGTTGATTGGCGAGGCAGATTATGTAAAGATTTCTTTCAATTAATCTGCCTAGCCTTTTCCCAAGTTTCCAACCGGATGCAGCTGAATAACAGTATTTTACATGGAGCGACTGCCTATCTGACCTCCACAACCCAGTAACTGGGTAATACGATACGCCTCGGTAAGACTGGTTGTCAGACTTTCGCTTATCTGTGTTATCCTCTGGATGGAATAATCGGTGTTGTGGGCTATCCTAGGCGCAGGCAATTTTGCTTCAGGAAAATTGGATTATCTGAGTTAAAGTCCGGTTTTTACCGAGATGAATTACTGAGACATTTTTGTTGTGTAGGCTTTCTTACTATTTATATAATTGATTGGCTCGTGTTTGACTTCCTCTGATGATGCAAACAACGACGCTTGCTTCAAATTAACCTAATCACCCGAAACTTGATGACTCCTAGACTTTAACTATTGCGAGACACAAGGCCTTACATAAAACCGATACTACTATCTTCAGTTCATATTATCATGTCGCATCTGTGTTATCAACTCTATCGCTCACCGTCGAAGGTTCTCGCGTGGGGTGTTAGCTCCAGGGGCGAAGCTATGGTGTTAATTATACGATTTTCTTTGAAATAAGTTAATAAATATTGGATAAGGCCCACCCTCGCTGCCCTTTTAATGAACCCGCTCGATACCTGGCTATGTTTTGCTGCACCGATCATGGAAGATGAGTTTTCTTAGTTATTATTTTGAAATCTGTTTTGGTTTAAGGATTCGTCAACATTTTAGGGATGCAGAAAATTTTAAGCTGCGGATAACTTGGACCGTTTATTTTACAGTCTAAGCATAGAGTAACTTTTTGAGATGAGATGATATCAGAGATGATCTTAGGATAAGAGATGTCTCATGGTGTCTTATAAAGGTGACAAATAATCAGCTGAAAAGAAAATACTGCAATCTCGAATCGTTTGTTAAAACAATATAACCTCAAATCTGCTCAAGTAACGACTTTGGAGGCTCATAAATTAATATCCACTACAGTAATAAAGTACAAGAGTACATACATCCATAATAATAGATAAGACAGTCGAACAAATCCAAATGCCCAATTAAAATACATCAGACAGAAACCTAATAAAAACCCATATTCATAACTCCATTGAGGTGTGTAATAAATTCGGAGAGAGCTATCATAAAAGGGCTCATACCGTACACATCTACATTACAAATCGTCCTCATCTCGCACAATGATCGACACTGACGCGTTATTAGAGCGCCTTATCTCACCGCATCTTGTCATTCAGTTTTTACGATTCATATTCATTGTTTTTGAGAGTGCTTGCTGGGTTAATGTAAAGGGGGATGCTGTAGTTGTAACAGAAGTACCAGGGCTCCATGTTGGTTAAGAGAGTTATGTGTCTCTTGGGGTCTTGCCATAATCATTTGCAGAGCAAGTCAAGGTGACGGTTAGTAGTTGCAGCGCACATGGTTCAAAATCGCTTGACACTTCTGTTTTTGTCATAATACAGTATGTTATCTAACGAAGGGCGTTCCCGTTAACCTGCAATAGTTAAGCGTCTATACATTCTAAAAAATATTACATTTAAAAAAAAAGATTTTTTATTTTTTATAGTAAAATATTCACCAAAAATAATCCGTATGATTAAATTGATACGGAAAAGAAACAGTGTCCACAAACACTTGTCTCACTTGTTTTTCTACGTTGAAATATGTACAAGTGTACTTGTACAGAGTGTTTCTTTACGTACAAATTTAATAGTTTTGTGAATATTTCACTACTTATATTTTCAATCTGCCTAGCCTTTTCCCAACTATATTGGGGTCGGCTTCCAGTCTAACCGGATGCAGCTGAATACCAGTATTTCACTAGGTACTTTTATACAATTTTTTTTTTTCAGTGGTAATATTTTTTTGCTTGTATGGAAGATAAACTATTGCGGGTTAACGAAAACGCCCTTTGTTAGTTATCATACAGTATATCGACCAGCTATAAGAGTATATGGTGAACCCTCTGGAAGGTGTTTTAAAAATAAAATAACTATCGCTGTAGTCAAAACAGGATTACACCAACCACCACCAACAGGAGCCATGTTACCAAAAGGACCAAAAATTAACTCCCCTTCGTCATATTTCTTTGCATAAAGAAATGGCATATTATATGGGTCTGAAAATAGATCATTCCGAAATTATTGATGATCTACACTAATATTATAAAGAGGAAGCATTTTTATTTTTGTGTGTATGTTTGTAATGAATAAACTCAAAAACTACTGCGCCGATTTCAAAAATTCTTTCACCATTAGAAAGCTACATTCACCCTGAGTAACATAGGCTATAATTTATAAAGATTACACGCGGGAGAAGCCGCTGGCGGCAGCTAGTCTTTCATAAAGCAATTGGCTTCATACACTTTTGCAATAATACTGGAAACTAATTAAACATCCAATCTTCTGAACCTCTCCTGCATACACGAATTTAAATTTCTGTCCCATACATTTTGCTTATGAGAACACCGATTCGGTTCGACATTTTCGTATAAGAGCCTGTAAAAACTCCATACGTTTGTACCGCATTTTCACCAACATTTCCAAACTGTGGCACATTTGAAAGTAACCCTTATACTGATGGGAATAAGGGTTAGGTGCGCTTTGAAAAATGGAGTGTAGAACTTTGCAAAGTGCTACAGAGACTGAATACGCGCTTGAATTATTTAGATAGCAATCGTGGGTCCGTATTCTGATCGTTTTTCTCATCGGTATCGGATAGGAGCACTATGTCTATCCTTGTCTCCGCTATAGTGATAGAGAGAGATGGCTGTATTCATAGGTGGGGCTGCTTTTGTTTCGTTTATTCATAGCATGTGTCATGAAAGTGATGTCTAATACGTTTGGGGTTGAGCGTAGCGTTTGAATGTTAGCTTGAATAATGTACCTGAGGACGTCAGAGGCGGCCTTTGCGAAATATTTTTGGTAAATGATCGGGGGCTAGGTAGTTTTAGTTCCAGTGAAAACTTTACAAATTTATAAAATTGTATTCTCTTCGTACTGTTAAAACTAAATAATGCTGATTTCTGATGCTGTTTTCTTATTTTAACTTTTCTGTAAGAAAAATACAATACTAATTATCATTATCTTATCTTCAAAGTTCTATGGATTCTATCTGGTCATTACAAGCTGTTTGGCTACTAAATTACAATAAAAGCTCGATTGTCGTAACGACCATTCCAATTTTATCATCTTCATACTTACTTTACACCTTCATTTAACATAATGTCACCTTCTTCCTCCAAACCACTACAATCTCCATCAGAAATGACATCTAGAACACTAATTACCATTAAAAAATCCTTCGTTCCATCACACACACTCCATACAACTGTCGAATGATCGCAAGACATTTTTCCCCGTTGCGACTGGCCAGTGCCGGGCTTCGTAAATTAAAATGTGAATAATTAACACCGACCTCCCCCCTCTACATGCCACCCTCAGACACCCCCCCACTCCAGTCACACGCCACCCAGATGTATTAGTTTTAAGCTCTCAGTTCGTATGAACGCGATTTAGGGTGAATTCAAAAGGCAGATAGTTGACCCCCTCTAGTATTATAATCGTGTGGACGTTTTTCGCGTTTTTAGTTAATACGGTCTTGGGTGGGCGGGACCGTGTAAGCGATTATGGCCTTTGGAGGCATTGTTTAAATAATCCTTGAGTCGTTTTTGAGATAGACAGGCTGTTAAGAAATAAGTATCTCCTAGCCAGTTTTTTGTAGGAATAATTTATTAAAATAGAAAAATCAAATATTTATTTTTATTCAACTGATAGTAGTTTACGACGAGATCCTAATTTTCAAATAACAGCTTTCGCGCATATGGGATCTGAAAGAATACACGATTTGTACTAAGTAATTTCTTTAGTAGGAATAAACAGCGCGCTTACAACAACACTTCTAAGATTTGATACTTGGATTAAAAAAAAGTTTTCTGTTATCTTCTTGTGGTCTGTAGATTTTGGACAGTCATAAAACCATAAGTAGGTGTTTGGTTTCGCAACCTAGATTATTGTATGTCACACCATTTTTATTCAAATTATTTGAATTCCCCATTCATTTGATTACTACGAGGGTACAACATACTGAATTCCCCACAAATAGGTACACAACCGATCTTTACCAATCAACACCCAATTTCAAACAACGAACGAACTTATTACGTCATCAACGTACACGCAATCAGTGACGAATAAAACACAGGGTCAATCAGAGGGCATAACTAATTCAATTTGCGAACGTGGCCGAACCGCGGCGGAAACGCACGAAGTGTTCGACGATCGTTAATATTGATCAGTATTATCCCGGATCGACGATTTACGTGAAACACCGGACTCCCACATCGCTATACATTTAATTATTAAAAGGTTTACACGGATATAGATAAACTAAACAAGCCAAACAAAAGGTCTCTTACGAGTATTTATTTTTAGAAATCACATTGATCAGTAGGTATCTATCTATTCATGGAACATTGTTTTCATACCTTGGGAACTTTTCTTCTAATTTATCAAGGCATTTACCATATCATTTTAAGATGCAACAGTCGCTTCGAATGCGTTCATAATCGCACTTTTAGCCACTTCCCAAAGGCGTAAGAAACGCGTATTTCGAGTTAAAACGATTGCTTTATTAGTTAGTTACCTTTGCTGAAGTTTATAATCGTAAAGATCTCTATCAGACCGATTACCTACTTTCACCAATAAAAAACAAACGCAAATAGGAACAATAATTTTCACCCGTTCGTTCTGTTTGCCAACATCATCTGCCTAGCCTTTTCCCAACTATGTTGGGGTCGGCTTCCAATCTAACCGGATGCAGCTGAATACCAGTATTTTACATGGAGCGAGTGCCTATCTGACCTCCACAACCCAATTACTGGGTAACACGATACCGCTTGGTAAGACTGGTTGCCAGACTTTCGGGCTTCTGACGACCCGTAACAACTGTCAAAGATCAACAAATGACAGCCGGGACCAAGGGCTTAACGTGCTTTCCGAGGCACGGAAGGGTCTTGGTACGTAAAGATGGTCACCCATCCACGGGCCTACCGCGGTAAGCGTAGCTTAACCTGATTGATCGACCCGTGCGGCTGTTATTTCTTAACAACAAGCAAATTATTAAAAGAAATCGACCAGCTGTCCCTCAAACGCAATCACTTCCATATTTCCAACATCCGTGGCGTTCCTCGCGAAAAATGTTTGTTGTTTCCGGCGTAAGGTGAAAAGTCGGGATTCGGATGGTGAAAGCCATTTTCACCCCAAATATTTTATTGTGATCATTTCGTTCGGTGCGTTGATTACCGGCGGGTTGAGTTGATACTGTTTACCTGTTCGTGTATTGATGGTTCTTCTTGTAAAGGAAGGCAAGACGTCGGTACGACTAAAAGTTTATAAAGGAACTAAGTTAAATAAAACAATTTATTTTTAAAACAAAAACCCGACTGCAAAAACCTATAAATGCAAAGAGAAAAACAAACATTGAACTTTGTTTTTGTAAGGTATTGCAGGCGGGGACACAAACAAAAGTTACACCATATTGCAGGTCATTGGTTTGTATGACCCCGTTTTGTTTGCGCGACGGATTTTGATGCGGTTTTCACCATCATTTAGAGAATTTATCCCGAAAGGCTAAGGAGTATAATAAATTAATATTAAACTTACATATTATTAAGAAATCTCGATATTTTGTCAAGCCGTTAAAACCGTGCGAAGCAGGGGCAGATCGCAAAAGATAATTATGAAACGGTTATGAACTTTAACACAACCTCCTTACAGTCTAATGGTGCTCCCACACTGCAAACATTTGATCACTTCATTGATTTTGTGTGAATGTTTTTATAATAAAAACTTTTTACAAAAAAAAACAACCGACTCCCAAGAAAAACACTAAAAAAATGAAAAATAAGTTTAATTTCGGAAGTGTCTTTGCTTTTCAATTTTCGTTTTTTGCCACCGACTTCCGAAATTAAAGTTATTTTTCACTTTTTTAGTGTTTTTTTTTAAGTCTGTTGTTTATTTTTGTAAAAAGTTTTTATTTTTCACTTTTTAGTTGTGGTACCTACACAAATTCGAATACCACTACCTGCTATGTAAATAACAGTGACGAATATTTTATGTCGTCTACATAGACTAAGTGGGAAAAATACGTAATTATTTAAGCTAACTCAAAAGCTACGCAAGCCATGACCTACCAAACAAAAAAAGAATCATCAAAATCGATTCATAATTGGCGGAGTAATCGCTTAATATAATATACACAAAAAAAAAATACAGACGAATTGCGAACCCCTCCTCTTTTTTGAAGAAGTCGGTTAAAAAATGATCACAAATGTTTGTAAATTTTATTTTAACAGCAATGTTAGCACCATTTTAACACGAAACACTTCGATCCATGCGTCTTCGAAACATACACATCTTTTAACACCTCTCCTTGTGTTGTTCCTTTGGCAATCCTTTAGAAAGGCTTCTCATCCGTCAGGGTGGCGTTTGCTTGACAACCTGACTTGAACAGTGACGCCTGTTCTCAGGTATACCTGACAGCAACCCAAGCCCGTCCTAGGTGGAATATTTTACAATATGCACGTACATTTTCTAATCTGCTGGGAACGTGGAAGCCTTTAGGGATGAAATGAAACATGTCGCTTTGGTGACTAGATGGGGGCGACTTTTCTATAAGACATGGTATTTAAAGTTTTTCGGCAACTTTAAATCTTTTCTAGAGGAAAGGGGAAACAAAAACATTACCCTCCTGGGGCAGTCGGGTAAAAACAATGCCAAACGCAACGCTCCGGACATATTTCTTTAGTGTCTTCCATAACTATGAATATTTTCATACTAACATGCTTGTTGCTAATGGAGGAGCACGTGGCTAAGTAATAACAACCGCAGGGCCGATTGATCAGGTTAAGCTACGCTTGCCGGGACAAAAAATCGATCAAAACATTCAAATAAACATGGCTACCACATTTAAATGGTCCAGTCCTCATGCATAATTAATAAAAATAGCTCACACACGTTGATCCCTAGCATTAAATACGTTATAAATAATAGAATCCATGTTCGAGCCCCAGAGACTTGTCCCGAACAGCGCATGCATATTAACCATCACGCACAAAAATAGAATAAATTAATAATTCTATTTTTCTATTCAAACTCCCCTATTTATTAGTTGGTGTTACTACACAAACTCGATGGCGGATCACGTGAAAATTGTGTCTGTGAAATTTTATTTAAAACTAGCAGCGCCCCGCGGTTTCACCCGCTTAAGTCTCGATCCCGTGGGAATATCGGGATAAAAATTATCCTATGTTTTAATCCAGGTTATAAAATATGTGTTTGCCAAATTTCATCCAAATCCGTTCAGCTGTTTTTGCGTGATTGAGTAACAAACATCCAAACACACAAACTTTGACATTTATAATATTAGTAGGATATTGGTACACAAATCCATAAGTAGTTCCGACTAGCTTTATAGGTGGTTTAAAAAGTTTTGATCTTTGATAACTTGAAGGTAAAATATTATTCATATCCAAGTTTTTTTTTAGCATTTGTTAATAATTACCGGCAAAAAATCTCAATTCAAATATTATTTCTTTGATATATTTGATGGTAGATTATAATAATCCAAAAAAAGTTCTGAAAATCAAAAACTCACTCCTCTTCCTCCGCCAATTTCCAGTACAAAAAGCCAGCCATGTCAAAATTTATTATAAACCATAAATATCCCGTATTCCCGTCACATATAAATTTGAACAATAATAAATTAATATGTGCCGACAAATGGTATGTGTTCACAACTCATCTATAAAGTGTCGTTAGGCCGGCCGCACACGTATAAAATTGCCACCGTATATTATATTCGGTTTGTTTAATTAAAACGAGCACGGGAATTGAACCGACGACCCCGTGTAGAACACGATTTTTTATCACATATGTAAATATATCGTAAATTTTACGTACGAGTTATATTGACCTCTGCCGTATTGGGTTAAATATTTTATTTTAATTAATCTAATTAAGATTTTAATGTGGTGAAGCGCTCATAATAAATTATTTCTATTTTCGAATGTAAAGTACAGAATCCCAGAGCTGTTTACAACTGTATTAGTTTTAGAATGTGATTCAAGGAATGACTTACCAATAACTAATGGTAGCGTCCATGGGCTGCTAACTTAACCCTACCGCATAATAGTTTTAAGCTCTATTGCACATCTTACTAATTTTTAGATTAATTTATAAAAACAGAGCTTGGAATTTAATGAAAACATTGGATTTTGCATAATTCATTATTAATTTGCGTCATTAATTTATAAAAACAGTGTTTGGATTATAATGAATGTTCCAATGTTTTCATTATAATTTAATTTTCCAAATAAAATTATTAAAAAACTTATGTTAAAAAATATGGTTCGTGTTGCACTGACTTGTTTTGGAATGATGATCAAATTTTCAGTCCATAAAATACGGGCTCCAAAATAAAAAAAACAAATATTTATTGTATTTGCCTTTCAATATTATTCATCGAGCTTCATTACCATAACACACAAACCTTTTGTTCATTCCTCGATATATCGTCCACGTATTATCGGCGTTAGAAACAGCCAATCGCACAGACCACCGGCCGTTCAAATAATCGTAAATTCACCAACGGACAAAATATAATAAATTGCCGATGAGATCTGTGCGTACACTTCAACAAAAAAAATCTGCGTACCAAAAAATCTAACGTGCATCTTAAGTCAAGGGAATAAAGGTGAAAATGGAGTGTTATAAGGGTTCAAGGATAGAAGAGTGGTTACCGATGAGTCTATATTTGCACTCTGAACCCTTTGTTGTCGCCTTTTTTCGGTTGTTTCCGAATAAAGGCTGATAGAACACGTTTTTCAAATCATTAAACAGTTTCGACCGCGGACGCGGTTGCGGGCAAAAAGGAGGTTTGTGGCCAAAAAAAGGAGCTGGAATAAAAATTGTGAAGCGTTGGCCTGGGACGAAGTGATCGTTGTTTCGCCCCGATAATAATATAGTGCGACTCGGGGTTTTTGATGCTGTTTCTTAGCCCAATTATTTTTTAAGCAAAAATAAACTAATGAGAGGAGTGTCTGATAGATGGAAAGAGAAGTTCAGCCGTATAAATAAGTAAATTAGAATATTAGAAAATAAAATATAAGTAAAAATCTTTTTAAGAACAAGCTTTGAATGAACTAAAAAGTTCTAAATAAAACTTACGTAAACATAGAACTTTAATATTTTCTTAAGAGCTTGAGGCTTATTTTTAATTTATATTAAGAAGAACATTTACGCCTCAAGCTTTTAACAAAATATTAAAGTTCTATGTTTACGTAAGTTTTATTTAGAACTTTTTAGTTCATTCAAAGCCGTAAACACATACGAACAGAGCAAGCTAATATAAAGCTTGTAAAAATGGATTGTCTTTCAACTTCTTAAACAAATAATAATCATTTTTCCATCCTTCATTGCAAACTATAAGCTATCATAAGCCTGACCAATGATGCAAACAAACAAAATAGGCTGCTTAAGCTATAAAACCCGGACAAACAAAAAACCCAAAAAAAACGTCAAGTATCAAAACCGTTAACTCCAACATATTCGCAGCCAATACTTTACGTCACACGTCGGTTCGACACTTGACGCGGCGTTTTCCTGCTAAACGCGTAAACGACACACTCCCCGATTCGCTTTTGCAAGCGTTTGGGAAACGTACACTGTGTTCAAAATCAACTGTTTGTTTAACAGATAAACAGTGTTTATCGAGTGATTGGGACACGGTTGACTTGCGATTTTTCGTTTACTTATGGGACAACTGGGGCTTTTTAACAGTTTGAACGCCGTTGACGGTTGCATTGGTCATTCATATTACTAGCGGATCGTTCTTGTATCTATTATATGGGTGAAATTAAGCTCTGTCAGTGGCAAGAAGATGATGAGACATAGACGAAACCTTTTCTTCCTTATAAAATGTCTTACAAGAATAAGGGTGCCTTTCCACCAGAGATGTGCTATGCTACGATGCTATGGATGCGTTTGATATCCACCAATCATATTAATTGGCTATGTAGAACAATATGGGAGCAATGAATATGATTGGTGGATATCACACGCATCCATAGAAACGTAGCATAGTACATCTCTGGTGGAAAAGCACCCTAAAGTAATACTGAATACGTCAGTCTTTGATTAGACTAACAGAATATAATTATATAGATCAAGTTGTACCATAATTCTATAAGAATAATCAGCAATACCAAAACAATACATAATCGTCTATTTAAACTCTGCCTATTTTGTCAAAAAAGGTAATTCATTTATTTGGTTCAGACTAAAAGGCGCAGCACATTCTGCAAAATAACAATTAATTATAGAAAAATATTTGTTTGTAAGAAATTATCAGGAATGTGTGCCAATTAGTTAAAGATCAATTTTGGAAAAAAAATATCTTTTTTCCAAAAGCAGAACTAGCAAGAAATACAGTTTTGATAATGAACGCGATTTGCGTCAATTACTTCCGGCGGCCGGCTGTCATCATTTACATAGACTATATTATTCAGTGATGGGCTTACCATTACCTCATTTGCACCGTGCTATAAGTAGCAAATTACGAAACAGAAACAATAATGGTTTATTAATACTACCCGAAGAAAATAGATCAAAAACTGGATTTGCTGGGTGTAAGACCTAGTGTTCTGGTGCAATTTGGGGAAGTCTTTTTTTGACATAGACCTGCTGGAGTTGGCAGAAGTCTACGACAGACTGATGAATCTCCAGATTGGTTTATTATATCAATCAATACAGGCAGACACGGTAAGCCAGCTACCATAGACAAACCTAATGTCGTTTCATATAATATGATCCCCAGAATAACAGAACACAATAACATCACGCCTAAATTTCCCGAAGGGTTAGGCAGAATTGTACCTATAGTACACCCACATTGAGAACTTCAAATATTCAAAATACCACTTTGAACAAAACCGCTCGGATTACTTTCCTATAACTTACAACATAACTCAAAAAACAATACATTACACAAACCCACCCCATTTTATTTAAAAGCCCAAAACAAGAAGAACAATATCTTCCGTGACATAAAATTCGAAAAAAAGTTTAATGGGACCAAAATCCTGGCTCCAATAAAACATAAAAATACCCCAATATATTAGACCAAATTGATATTGTATAGATGATCCCTATTATAACGGTGGTATGAACACAGTACCCTGTTTTGCATATAGAAAAGCGATTCTTTTTTTGCTGGAAGTTTTTGAGGAACGATAGAAAAAGTGCAGTGGACTGCGCGCAAGAATTAATGGTGTGAAACTTCGGACCGGGCCGTCGTGGGAACCGGTTATACGGCACGGTCTAAATTTATGTACGTTCACGATTCCGTAGCTGGCTGGTTTTTGGGCGAATTTTTGCTGATCGTTTGTTAGCGTTTGGGCATTGATTAAAAGGAGTATGTTGAATTATGTAGCTATAGTGACTGTAGATTGGGTACAATTTCATGTATCTACTTATGATATTAGAAAACTGTCACTATCTCTATCATCAATAAAGGAAAAACTCTTCGAAAGTTTTTAAAATTTTCATAAGATGATAAAATATTGGACTGACACAATTTGTCTTTCTTCTATAGAGCCTCCACAAAAAATTGTAACCTAATTGTAGCCACAAAGGCAGACCATCGATCACAGACGAAACCGTCATCGCATTCAATAAGAATCTGCATCAAACGATTGCCACAATCAATCCTCATTTGCGGAGACGCCGAAAAAATCAGCCGACGAGAAGCCACAGATGGCGGAGCATTTTTAATAGTCGCCAAGAACTCGCCAGTCACCAACAGACAAATCTACTGTAATTAATGACTATGAGGGTATTTTTTTTCACTCCGATACCAATAAAGGAGACATTACTGAAGGGACAAAACAAAACATTGCGGCCGGTGTCGAACGAAAGGAGAATTTATCATCTAGACGGCACCGGCAGTCGGCGCACCCGCCAATGTCCATTTGGATAATGCCCAACGCGATTAAAAATATAAAAATACCCCCACCCGACCCCTGTGGGGAGAGGGGGGATTTGACGGAGGACATCGCGCTGAGGACACAAAAGGATTATAAATGAGAAGGAATTTTAGATAATATTTGTACGTTGGATGTGGATTGTAATGTCGGGAGAGATCGGCCGGCGGGGCCGCAAGCGTGGGGCGGGGGGGCGCCTTCCGCGATCCGCACCTAATGAGTGTTTGTATCAATTTGTTAGTATTGTATTTGAATATTTTTATACGTTCGTTACGAGTTTAATCCCTTGTGGTTGTGGCAGACTGGATCGATGTTTTTTTTTAACTCTCGGCCGTTTGATCGCCGGGTGCGTTTGTGTTGATTAAAGGCGTTGTTCGAGGTTTTGGGACCCATGTCTCGACCGCACTCTTTTTATACTTTTTACTTGTGTCCGACAATTTGGATGGGTGTAGAATATTAAAAGTGTGATTATGTTGTGACTGCCTGTTCCACACCCATTACGAGTGATGAGGCTTTTATGGAAGTAGTTCATTGTTCACATAACGAGCCCTAACTTTAACTAGCCACTGAAAATACGAAATTTCCTAATTCCACCGCGAGTTATAAAAAAATAATTAATTCTAATTACTCTGTAGGCCTTAAAAAATACAATTCGCTCGTATAGGACCCCACGATAGTATAAAGGGTCAGATAAACATGGAAAAAATATAATTCGTATTCATAATTAATACATTTAAAAAATATTATATTTTCCAGAGCGTTTTTAGACTACGAAGGATGAATCTGAATGAGCGAGAAAAGAATAACACAGCTCTGAGCGAGCGACACTCGGTGTTTTCAATTCATTATCTCGAAAACAAAAATTTCATTAGCCCCGAGATTTCCTTTTTAAATTTAATTATTCATATTTAAATTAAACAAAATATAATAGAGGTCCGCCAGAGAAAAAAGCGGCTTTATCGTATCATATTTTATTAACCGAATTTATAATTCTACGCCGATTCGAGTAAATCCCCTACAGTGGGTAGACGGAGGGGGTTGTGGGCCTCTCCCTGGGAAATATTTATGAATGCCAAGCAGAAAAATCCACAATAATATTTCAGGGTGGACGTCGGCCGCGGTCTTTACTTGCCAGCCCCTGATCTATTTAAAAAAAGGCCTCCCGGAAGGACAAAAGGGCTGCGGGGTGCTCGTAAAAAAACTGGACACGTATAGAGGTTACCGGCCGTCCGGCCGCTTTGTCTGATTCTTATTTTTTACCGGATCGGATCCTTTTCGCCGTTTTTTATCGGTTTTTGTTCCGGAGACACTACGGACCGGGTCGGATACCCCGTTTGTTCTAATGTCATCCCATTTGTAATTTTTACGTTTCACTGTATATGTGTTTTTTTTTAGTTGACCGCCTAATGGTTACCCTTTTCTTTGGTATGTAAAAATTGTTTGATTTATATTTTGGTCGCTGACCAGCGACAGTTTTCTTTGGGTTCTAATTTAATTGTATTCATTCTACATTCATGTGTATCAAGTAGAATTGTTTTATTCAGGTCACGTTTACTTTCATGTAGTTATGCAACAGCTTCAGTGGAAAACCACCAAATCCAAAATTACAAAATGTTGACGTTGCTTGTACGATTTTTTTTTTGAAAAGGTGGGAGATGGCACTGCAACATAAGGTTTTGTACCGAAACCATTGCGGGAGTTTAAAACTCATGATGCAGCATTAATATGGAAAGGAGCCAAATACAACCTTGTACGATTATTTTCTTTGGAAAAGGTGGAGGTTGGCACTACAACATAAGCTAATATCCTACAGCCACTGCAGGACCACTACTGCCACTACTAGCAACATCGAAAATACTGTTAAATAAAAACACTAGCCAACCAATGAATGCAAAGTTGTACACAATGAACGGGCTGCTGTAACTGAATCCCGAACGTGGCCGGCAATGGGATTAGCATCAAATTGGACGTGTAGCATGCGCTGTGCCCCAGTGGCGGGACCTATTGATAGACATTGTAATTGTGAAGTAAACGCTATTTGAAATACCGGGCTTTTTGTGAAATTTTGGATAACCTGTCTGGCTTAATCTGGAGGTGAACTTTAGGATCATATAGACTAGAATTTAGGAATAAGAACTATTTATTATGTACATCAAACGAATGATGAAGTAGGAACGTAGATATAATTTTAAAAATTTCATAGAGAATGACAATGGGTGGTCATAAGGAGTCGTGTTGTCATGTCTGTCAACTTTAGAAATCAAAATAGCTTAGAGTGCCTAAGTAAACTAAAAACGACTACTACTTCTCATGGTTGGTCTCGATTGAGAAATGGGTTTCTGCTGTAAACATAAGACTCCTCAACTTAACTTTAGGAAAACTACGTCTACTGCTGGAAAACTTATTATTTCTATCCTTGTTATGTTACCGTTCAGACATGCCCCTAATTGCGTAACACAAGATCAATCAGAATAGGAATCCGTTCGAAACAGATGTTTAATCTATTATTTCAAAGTTCGTAAGTTACGTTGTTGAGCAGATTTTATTTCGAACTTATGAAACAATGGATTAGACATTTGTTCCAAACAGATTCCAATTCTGATTGATCTTGTGTCCATTTCCCAACCTTTCGAGCTACCGCGCATTACAATTTCGATCCAATTTTTACTATGGTCTAAATAACAACCGCAAAAATATACTACATAAGTCTACCCACAAAATGTGGCTCATTTTGCCTTACATTTCACCTTACCTTCAGTTCGGAATCACAGACCCCATTTTAATATTAAACAAGTAAAATCCGACAAGAAGGCGAGTTCTAAACGCACGATTAATCCAGACCGCGTTCCCGCCAAAAAAGAGGAAAAAAACAAAATGGCCGGCGAATAATCAAATTATTAGAAGGCCCACGTGAGGGCACCGCGGTCTTACCGCTTATTTATCATAGATGTAATGGATGTTACCGTTTTTTTTCGGACAATGTTATCGGCTTGTTTTCGCAGTGTAGATGACTCGGTTGCCATATTTCTTCATTACAATAATATTAGTTTGGTTTTTAATTAATTCGCAACTTGTGGCTTACGCTCTCACGATCTATGAGTTTTTGATAGATTTAGATTGCAGTTACTTTTGGCAAAGCACACTGATTTATAAAGTAAAGACATATCATTCTTAATTCGATACTCGCTAACTGAAACGCATCGACATATCGCCTTTTGTTGCCGCAACAACTTACAAAATTGTTACCTTCTGGGGGCTTCCATCGTAAAATGTCACAAACTGACAATTCATAATAATGATCTGCGTGTACGAAATAATTCATCTGTTTGACAGTTTCCTTTGGAGATTCGTAAAATGGTCCACAAATTGTGAGTTGATTTTGTATCAAATTAGAGGAATTGCTAATGACAGCTAGTAATTCAGGAAATGAATTGCATTGCTAATGTGACCGTTTTAGGCCCCCCAGATCCACTGTTTAAATCAACTTCGCTGCTTAATCGCCAGGCCTACTATAATTAACATTGTTCTCTTCGCAGGAGTTACTCGCTGGACGAAAGGTTCCTGTACTGCCAGGGTGAAGTGCGGCGGGTACACTGGCATCCAGGGTCACTGTCACATGTGTTCGTGCTGGGATCTGACAATACTATCAGGTAAGATCACTCTTGCTTATTACAAAGCATAGTTAAGTGCTTATGATGTTTGAACCCTTGAGCTATATAAAATTGAGGCGCATACCTAATTTCCTTTGCGTGTGATACCGAACCGGAGTGATTTAAATGCTTTGCTTTTTTTCGATCGGCGACCTCAAACATCTTTACGTGAAAGACTTTTGAGGCAAGGTGCTTTAAGAATTTCGCCTTTTCTCTGGAAAAATGTAGATTACTATAATAGGCGTGACTCAGCGTGTTGATGGCAAAAATATCTTCTTTTTTTTTACTACTTGTACCGTGGATAATCCAGGTCTGGTCATTAGACCAGACCTGGATGATTTGGAGGATTGAATTGAATTCAGTTCAATCCTCATTGAGTTTTATCGATGTCGAATCAAGTCGACTCACCATTTGCAATAATAATAATATTTACTTATTACAGATAAACTGTCACCTATTATGTACCTACTACCCATATTTGCAAGATAAATGTCAATTCTATTCTACTAAGGTGTCTATAGAAGTATCCACAAACATTTACAGTATTAGTATTCTAGACTAAACTAGATGGAACATTCAGTAATAAGCAGTTAAATTCAACCAAATCTCGCCCATTGCAGGCTTTACAACATAGCCTTAAAGAAAGGTCCAAAGCTGGTGCAGATCCTTACCATCGGCATCAAGCCATCAGGGCAACTTGCGGGCAGGAACCTGCTGGACAGTCTGGGCGACACGGCGGTAGACTTCACACCGATACCGGACTCCGAGACCCTGCTGATATTGAGGGGGAACGGGGATGTTTATATGATGGAGTGTGAGCTGGATCGTAAGAGGTAAGACAAAGATTAATATTTATTTACAACTTGCCCGCGGCTTTGCCCACGTTGAGGTCGGAAATTATCCCATAGGAACGAAATACGGGGACAAAAAGTATCCTATTTCCTAACCCGTCATGGTCTACCAATGTGCCGAATTTCATCCAAATTCCAAACCCATTCAGCCGTTTTAGAGTAAAAGCGTAACAAAACAAACAAACTCACTTTCGCATTAATAATATTATTACTAGCTGCGCCTCACGGGTTTTACTCGCGTAAATCTCATTCAATGGGAATATAGGGAAAGTAGATCTTTAAGAAATATGCAAAATGGTCACAAATTAATATTGCTGATCGTACTCGTTTGCACGAGTTTTACGACTGAGAATGTCGTTGCGATAATTGTCAGAAGAATTCTCGACCCCATCGTGTAAATGACACTTAAACACAAGACCGAAACGAGGCTACTCGGAAAAAACTAATAACAGTATGTGAAAGTATTGTTTTGCTCGTGTCTAAGTAATAACAGCCGCTCGGGTCGATCCATCAGGTTAAGCGACGCTTGCCGGGGTTGGTCCGTGGATCCATTTTCCCATATCGAGACTCCTCCGTGTCTCGGAAAGCACGTTAAGCCGTTGGTCCCGGCTGTCATTTGTGGATCTTTGACAGTCGTTACGAGTCGTCAGAAGCACGAAAGTCTGACAACCAGTCTAACCAAGGGGTATCGTATTACCCAGTTACTTGGTTGTGGAGGTCAGATAGGCAGTCGCTCCATGTAAAATATTGGTATTCAGCTGCATCCGGTTAGACTGGAAGCCGACCCCAACATAGTTGGGAAAAGGCTAGGCAGATTGATTTATTTTTGTTTTAACAACAACATTCGTTTTTTTTGATATCCTAATTGTTGTTCAGCATAGCCTTTAATGTCTCCTTTCTTAATTTCAGCCCTCTTCAACCAAAACTATCAGGTCCTCTGGCTATGTACCCTCCTGCTGACGACAACTACGGCTCGGAGTCGTGTTCCATCACCGCTCTAGGGGGAGGTGACACCCCTCCACTGGTCGTGGTCGCGACCTGCTCCGCGGCGCTGTACCACTGCCTGCTGCTACCTAATGTAAGTTAGATCTTGCCACGTTCTGAAGCTATGGTGAGAGAGGACAGTTGATCAGAGACTGGATGATCTAGCGGTGACGCTAGTTCTGCCATAATTTTTCATGGATAGTCGTGTTTGGTTCTGCCACGAGATAATTGGAGGACATTGTATTTACCAGGTTTTTGCCTATTTTCGGTACCAATTATCATCAATCATACATATCTATATGTATACATATTATAAATTCGCTTAAATAAGTCACTTTAGGTGTTTGTCTGCACATCCGCGTTGTTCTTCTAAACCACGTCTCTTCTAAATCACGTCATTTCTAAAACAGGTCTATGTCCAGCAGTGGACTGCTATAGGCTGATGATGATGATGATGATGAAGAAATCTCGATGTTCTGTCAATCGTGTTTTCGCCAAACATAGGACCTAGCATCAATCCTCAACTTTAACATATATTTATTTCAAAATTAATGAGGAGCTCGTGGCTAAGTAATAACAGCCGCTCGGGTCGATCCATCAGGTTAAGCTACGCTTGCCGGGGTTGGTCCGTGGATGGGTGGCCATTTTCACATATCGAGACTCCTCCGTGCCTCGGAAAGCACGTTAAGCCGTTGGTCCCGGCTGTCATTTGTGGATCTTTGACAGTCGTTACGAGTTGTCAGAAGCACGAAAGTCTGACAACCAGTCTAACCAAGGGGGTATCGTATTACCCAGTTACTGGCTTGTGGAGGTCAGATATGCAGTCGCTCCATGTAAAATACTGGTATTCAGCTGCATCCGGTTAGACTGGAAGCCGACCCCAACATAGTTGGGAAAAGGCTAGGCAGATTGATTGATTTATTTCAAAATGAATACTGCAGTATTTTCGGCATAACGGAGGATCATGCTAAGCAATTTGTGGTACGGTACGGCCTTAAAGTATTTTTTATGGTTGCAGCCATCAGAGAAAGAAGATGGTGAAAGTCACGCCCTCTATGTGGTCGAAGCTGTAGAATTAAACATGGTTCTGAACCCAGACGATGATCTGCAGTATTCTTATCCAGTACACCTGTATCCGGTAAGTTCAAGTTTATACAGGGTGTTAGGGTAAACACCGTTATCCTTGCAACCAGTGGTTTGGTTTCATTTATAGAACGTAAAATCAATGGAAAATTACAACTTTTATTTTTATTGTTTTAGACCTAAATTTTACCACAAGAGACGCAAGTTCGTTGCCCTATGCGCTAGGGCAACGAACTTGCGTCTCAACACGGGTGGGGGGTGCGGGATGTGACCTGACCGGCCGCGAGCGCGATCCCTCCCTTAGTCAGTCAGCTGTTTCGCTAGCAAGCACGGTGTCAGATAGAAACTTTTTAAAATCTTTTAATGAAAATAACGTTTTTTTTTGTTGTGTTCGGTCATTTATTTTTATATTTAAGTCAACTACCCATGGTTTGAATGACAAGAGTGTTTACCCTTACATCCTGTATGATGTGGCTTCGTAAAAGTTATTTTAATACGTACACATAAGGCTTAATATTTTTGTGCACTTTTCTACAGCACTAATCATTCTAAAGTCGACTTAATTTACATAGGAATAAAGTTAATATTTTATACTACCGCTTACCGCTTAAATCTCGATCCCGTGGGAATATCGGGATAAAAAGTATCCTATGAGTTAATCCAGGTTATAAACTATATGTTTGCCAAATTTCATCCAAATCCATTCAGCCGTTTTTGCGTGATTGAGTAACAAACATCCAAACACACAAACTTTCACATTTGTAATATTAGTAGGATTGCCTATAAATAAGATTGTAATATCCAATGCAACATTAATATTTTATAACCATTTCAACAATCAACAAGTCATTCTAAAATCAACTTAATTCACATACAAATAAAGTTCTTATTTGTTGATTTTCAGTGCACAAACAACACTTATGCATGCGTGCACGCTGGCGGAGTACATGCGATTACTCTGCCTATGCTTGGGCATCTAGTGGACTACGCTTTGGCTGATGAAAGTAAGTTTTTATCATAAAAAGTTTTAATTTAGCTTCACTTGGTATTAATAACCATAGATTAGATAACCACCACAAACAAAAAGTGATTTTGCGAGCGACATAATAAACTGTCTCATTAACCTGCCCCGCATAATTGTGTCTATGGCAGGGGCCCAAAAAGATTATCTTGCAAGCTAGTTTTGAACAGCTTGCATCCATCCTTCTTTTTCAATTCCTTATGAAAAACTCAATAACTCTGAACTCCATTTGGAGATCGAAACCAATGACTTCATGCTCAGCAAACGCACTTACGACCACTTTACCTACGAGGCAGTATAAGTGATTCTTTACTCATTAAGTCTCGGTTAATAATAAAACAATTCATTATCTAGTAGCTGGGCAACCGAGCACTGCTCGGGTGGAAATAGAGAAAAAGGATTTTCTCAGATGATCGATTTTTTGCCCTCATAAACCTATTGTATATTTACATTGCAACTTTTATCGAAATCATTAAAACCGTTTTCGAGAACGTGATTCAAAATCAAAATATTTTTATGTCACAATAAACCTACATGGGCTCTGATGAAACGTCAGAAGCTAGTTGCACGGTTCCAATTGGTCGTTTCCTATGGAGAAGAGCGAGAAAGAAGCACCACGGTTACTCTTTTAAAAATATATGGCTTTTACAATGTTTTAAAATTACAGTGTTAATAGGTATGAGAGGACAATGTAGGCCTGTCGACATGTACTAGGTACTTAGCAAAATAGAAAATGATCTCATGATGATATTGCTCATTTAATTGTATTGCATAGTTCGTAGCTCTCTAGAAGGTCATTAGGTCTCGAAAGGTCTTGAATATCGTTGTTTGTCGTATCCGCAGCGGAGATGGACGCGGTCCTGTCGGCGATGTGCGCGCGCGCGAGCGTGGCGCGCCACCTGCTGTGCACGCGCTCGGCGCGCGCCGGCGAGCCGCCCGCGGGGCTGGCGCTGACGTCACCGCCGCTGCCCAAGCTGTTGGTGCTGTGTACTGAGTGCAATCTGCTGGCTAGGTAACCTTTGCCACTCTCTGACTCATAAACTATCGCACAAAAAATCACACCGATCCATCAACCAACTCTTGAATAAAACGGATTTATATCGAGGACCATGAATCACTCGCGTCGCTCAGGATTCTAATTCACTCGCGTGATTCAAGTGTTAGAATCCTAAATAACTTTTTACCCCACAGGACTTTGGAGCCATTCGACTTAGAAGATCAATTATACAAAGAGCTGCAGCTAAAGAACCCGACGTTAGAACAAGATGATATCAACAATATACTGAAAGAGGTAAGTAATAATAACGTTATTGTAATGTAAAGGGCGAATAATTGTAGCGAAAAAATATCTACTTACTACACTTCATCCCCCCCCCCACTCACTCCCTCTCCCACTCTTACTCTCTCTCACTCACTTATTTTTCCTTAGTTTTAATTAAGTAATCATCTAGGCAGATGATGGTCTGGCAGTTTGAGTAATTTATGCGGCCTAACCAAATATCCTGTCTTTGGTATTGTTCATCAAATCGTTCAGCTCCTTAAATTCGGAGTTGAGCTGCTCGATTACTGACAAATGTTTGCACTGACTGGACAAGCCCACTCAACCTGTGTGGTTCTTTCCTCAAAAGACCATTTCAGACACCAATCTACATTGTCTTCACATGATCTGACCAAGATTATGTCTGGAACTCTGGACTTTAAAAAAGACTGTGACCTCTGAGTTTTTTTCGGCCTTTCTTCTCAGAGTAGTCAGATAGGAAACGCCGACCTCATCTACTTATAAAAATGTGATTGACATGTAAAAGTGTTTGTACAAACTTACTTATAGGAATAAATCATTTATCACTATCTCTCTCTCTCATACTTTTTTATATTTCTTTTACTCAGAACTTAATCTTATTCACACAACCCCAACCCTTCGGGGAAACAAGGCTTGATGTTATGCTGTTGTTTTTCATTCACTGGCAGACAAAGCATCGCTTAAACCGCTCGGTCTATTTTTATTTATAATTCCAGAGACAGAAACTGACGTTCACATCGATAGTACAAGAGATTCTTACGCGGGACGTGTCTCAGCCGATCCTGCAAATCAGCAAGAAAGCGGAACCCAGTCCTAAGGAGTGCTTAGAGGTAATATCCTAACTATCTTATTCCTAACTAATATAATAATTATAAATGCGAAAATGAGTTTTTTTGTTACGCTTTCACGTGTAACAACCAACTATCGCGGCTGAACGGATTTAGATAAAATTTAGCACATGGGTAGACCATGACCTGAAATAGGACATGGGATACTTTTTATCCCGATATTCACACGGGATCGAGAATTACGCGGGTGAAACCGCGGGGCGCAGCTAAAGTCTGGTTTCGAAGCAGAAAGAATTTCGTACAATGACTGAATGATTCCTGACGAATTAATTTATTAAGAATTACCGAAGAGCAGCATTTTGGTCCAGGAGAAACTATGTACTCCTCCGGCCGCATAATGAGTGTCATAAAAATTACCAACCGGTGCTTTGTTTTTTGTATCTTTATTATTTCTTTTTTTGACGTTGTCTTAAAACCGTTCCATATATGAACGGCCAGCATTTTTCGCCAGTTCTTAATAGAACTCATAATTGAGGGCATCCGAATAACAAAGCTTACTAAATTTTCCAGTTCCTAACGCAAGCAACGCTGAAACTCCGCGGCGAGTACATCTCCCGCCAACAACGCGCCAGCGACGCCATCGCACGCAAGCTGCACTCGCTACGCTCGCTCAGCGGGCAGCACCAGGACTGGCTGCAGGACTTACAGGTTAGCAGAATAAATACATATCAAATTACTCGAAGTTATACTTTTACTGTTCATTGTTAACTACACCTAACATCACGCCTTCTTTTCCCGAACGGTTGGGCAGAGGTGTACTTATAGGGGTCCGCCAGGACCCATGCCTGCCAGGGTTGCGGGAAAGTCCGAAAGGGATACCAGGACCTTGGCAACACGCAACTGAAGGAACACGGGTGGGTTTTAGTCAGTAAAAGTCTGACACGCCCTTCCGCTCCGCCCAGAGCGGGAGAAGTCATTGGATGATTTCCCCTACTCAAAAAAAAAAAAGTTGTACCTACAGTACAGTCGCAAGCAAACTCCGGGGTGCTAACGAGCAATTCCTAATCGAAGAACCCAATAACACTTTGCCCGACCCGGGAATTGAACCCAAGACCTCATGCTCAGCAGTAGCGCTTGCGACAACTAGACCAACGAGGCAGTAATATGATTATTAACTGTATTTGACTGTTGATATTTCAGAAAGAGATAGATGATGTCCAACTTGATTCTACGGTTCTCAAGGAGAAGTGTATGTTAGCTGAGAAACATCAAGATGATCTCAAATACAGGTGAATATCATAATTATAATTTCCTTTATTTCATACTAGGTTCCGCCCGCGGCTTCGCCCGCGTAATATGTCGACAAAAAGTAGCCTATGTAAAAACTAAAATGCAAAAGTACCGGTATCGAAAAAAAAGTATTCGATATCAAAAAGAATCGATATTTATAACATGTCCAATTTCCCTATCTGTAGTCCTGGAGATTTCATTATGGGCCGATTTCAGACCATTTCTCTATTAATCTAAAATAGTTTGTGTATTTAACTTAGATATAAGTATAATCAGCCTATAATATACCCACTCCTGGGATACAGGCCTTCAGGGAGACAACAGGTACAGGTTCATGTACAGGGAGCAAGCAAACTCACTTTCGGATTATAATATGAGTTAGGATTCGTCGTAGAACTACAACGGCATGATCCACTGAATACATTTTTATTTACATATTGTCTAAACTTACAGATGCTCAACAGTAATCCGTAACATCCGCGCGTCGGCCTCAGCGACGCCGGCGGAGCGGGAGCTGTTAGCGGAGCTGGAGCGCTACAAGCGGAGCGGGGAGCGGCTCGGGGACCAGATACTGATGCTCAAGCAACACGCGCAGCACAAGACTGTCGAGGTAAGCGATATGAGCGAAATAAGCGATAGTTCACCATGAAGGAACTGGTATGTCTGGTAGTCCACACGTTGTAAAACATCCTTGACTACGTCATTTCCTCTGTGTAATCTATCTTGCGTAATCAAAGATTTCAGTCAAAGTCAAATAATTTATTTCAAGTAAGCACATTAAAGGCACTTTTGAACGTCAAAAGCAAAGAAAAAAACTGCAAACTAGCCAATTTGTTCCTGAATAAGAATCACGACATGCATCAACAAAATGATGTGTCTGTTTGTAACTCATTATCATCCTAATATTATTTATAAGAAGTATCTATTCATACACGAAATCAGCTGTTCCCTACATTTTGACGAGTTATGCGAGCATAAATGTAGAGAATAGCTGAATTTTTATTCGCGATTTCAGGGTTGGTCGCATAGTGAAGTGAATCCAAGATGGCGGCTGCGAAAATGTTGTCATTGTTTTTTGTTTATGCAGCATTATTCTTCCCCTACTCCCCTACACCTGGAAATTGAGCTATATGTTTATTATTTTTTACAGCTGGAGAAATGGCACTCTGAATACAAGAAGAAGGACATCGCGCTCGGCAAGTCTCACAGTGATACGATCTCCTCTATTCTGCAACAGCAGTAAGTTATATTAAATTATGTATTATAACCTCGTTTAGGTACACCAAGAACCGTGCATTTCTTCGGGATAAAAATTAGCCTACTCACTCAATCGTCACTCAATCTTGCATTTTGCATCACGATACTCAAGAAACTAGTGTCGGTAAACTTTTTAAAGTTCTTGATACATTCATTAATCTAACAGTTATTTAGCTCAATGTGACGGTAAGACATTATAAAATTATGAAATATTTTAAGTCAACGTTCTGTCTTCGATCACGTAGGGAACCTCCACTCATTTTGCCAAACTTAAGTGGCAGTGAGCAGACATTGCTCGCAGAACAGATGGTCGATGGGGCCGAAAGGTTCTGTAGCGGCGCCCGCGTACCGGAACACGTAGCGTTGGAAGGCCCCCCACAAGGTGGACCGGTGACCTGGTGAAGGCCGCGGGAATGCGCTGGATGTGAGAAGCACAGAACCGGTCGAAGTGGCGGGGCTTGGGTGAGGCCTATGTCCAGCTGTGGATATCTTTCGGCTGAAATGATGATGATGACCGTCCTGCCCTCATCCCAGTTTATTTGGGTTCAGAGCAGCATGTCATCTTTTTCGTCAATTAAATATTTAAGGTAGTCCCCGCGAGGGGATGTGTAGGAGCACATAATAGTGACCTTATTGGTGATGAGAAAGGTTAGGTGCGTAGTACTCGCAACCGGCGTGCTTGTATGACCAGAGGCTATAGACAAAATCCCTTTTCTGTAAGCGTTAACGCCAACAGAAAGATCAAATTGTATGGAGTTGACATTAGCTTTAGAGATGTCACGTGACTGCTGCTGTCAACTCCATACAATTGATCTTTCCGTTGGCGTTAACGCTTACAGAAAAGGGATTTTGTCTAGGCCCCCTGGTGTATGAACGTGAACGAAGCAAAATTAGTATGTAAGGATCGTAGCAGGTAGCGTTCTGTAGTTTCTGCCTACCCACATGGGAAAAAGGCGTGATTTTATGTATGTTCTTCTCTTCTTGCCGGTGCTCTGCCTTGAGCGCGTTTTCCTTCCACCCGGCCCAGTATCAAAAGCCTTTCCAGACCATGCTTAGGTGAACGCATAATATGTCCGAAAAAGCTGACGGCACGCTCCTGGCATATCGTAGATAGCCGCTTGGTGATGTGGAGTTCCTCCAGTATGGATTAATTCGTTCTCATGGCGGTCAATGGAAAGCTATTTATGTATGTAACTATCTAAAATGTTGACTACCAATTTTTCCGTTTCGTTTTCAGAACCGGACAAATATCGACGCTTATTGAAGAAACGAAGCTACTCAAAGACCAACTCAGCATTGTTTAGATTTATTTGAATTTGTATTACTATTTGGTTTTCTTGTTCGTAGTAAAATAATTGTCATTATTAGTAAGAAAAAAAATATCTTACTACCTTTTGGTACATGAAAGTTAAGCTACGGTTTCATCGAAGAGCGGTGGCCGCCACATAGCGTCCCCAATTTACCGGCGAATGATGTCACTGAAACGTTATGTATGAGAGTAAGCTGGGATGTTTTCTAGAGAACGTTTTTTGACAAACCTCATTCTCACGACGGCCGTCAGTGCGGCCGTTATGTGACGGCTACCGCTCTGCCAGGGAACCGTAGCTTAGCTGGATATGTCGTTATTAGGGTTTATTTATTACGTTGCTTAAAGTTAATTGTCGTTCAAACGTCAAAAGTATGGTTAAACAGTCGCTAATCATTACTTAACATTAAGTAACGTTTATAAATAAACCCCTTAGTGACTTGGTCCCTATTTTTTTTTTCTTTAAATTCTGTACTTATTTTTTGAAGCCATGAGAGCTGTATTGATTTATGGACACAAGAATAACAACTTATGTAATAATAACCGCTGTGACGAAAATATAATTTGAAGCTAATATTTAAAGATTCATTGTGTATAGGACATCACTCATTTTATCAGCAACGCTCCTACACGGCAAATAACTTGTCATGCAACTTAGGATTTTAAATCAAATGCATTAAAGTATATTTTACTCGCTCGCGGGCATTTAGCGTCTGGCGAGCCGTCCACTATTCTGTATTGCCATCGTAAAATAGACTTTAATGCATTGGATTTAAAATCCTAACTTGAATGACAAGTTATTTGCCGTGTCGGAGCGGTGCTGTTATAATTAGCGATGTCCTTAACTCTTAAGTGACTGTTAGAACTGATTTAATTTTGTATTGTTTCTTAAAATAAAGATATTACTTTTTAAAACATATTTTTTTCAATAAACAAAAATACGCCCTTTTTATTTAAATAAAATTCAATAAATATATTATATTTTAATAAAATTCCACTAAATGAAAACGGGAAATATGGGTTGCAAACAAATAAAAAAAAAATGAAATTATTTGTCAAAATTTAGATTCTAATCAAAGATTCAATAACAATCCTAACTAATATTATAAATGCGAAAGGGAGTTTGTTTGTTCATTTTTTTGTTACGATTTCACTCTAAAACAGCTGAACGGATTTGGATGAAATTTGGCACAGGGGTAGTCCATGGTCGGGAATAGGACATAAGATACTTTTTATCCCGATAGTCCCACGCGATCGAGACTTACGCGGGTGAAACCGCGGGGCGCAGCTAGTGTTAATTAGTTAGGAATAAGGATGTTTGAATGATGATTAAGTTTTTTTTTTTTACTTACCTATCAGTTTAATTATTTTTATAGTTCAAGCTGTTGCTGTTGCCATATCAAGGTACTTTACCTACTAAAAATAATGAAATACAAAATACGCGCAGACGAAGTCAGAAACAGTTAGAGGTTACGCAATTACGCAATTATAATTTATAAATAAATGCTTGGAATAATTGGGTACAGGATAAAATAAACTTTTTCCTGTTGATGTAGTAAAGTCAAGGTTATTTATTGAGACGTATAGGTAAGCGGCCTATAATTGTCTCGGCGACTCGTATACGTTAGACCGAAACTTGAAATCCCGAATCACCTTATCTCGAATGAACGCTATCTCGATTTCGAATTACTCTATCCCGATCCCGAATCACTATCCTGATCTCGAATCACTCTATCCCGATCCCGAATCACTCTATCCCGATCCCGAATGACTCTATCCCGATGCCGAATTAACACTGTCCCAAATCACATTACTCCGAATGAACGCAATCCCGAATCACATGCGCCTTATACTGATGTAGCGCTACTGCTAAGGTCTTGGGTTCGTTTCCCAGGTCGGGAATTTGTCATTGGGTTTTTCCATTAGAAAGGAAATCATTCATTTTGGGCTAAATTATGAAAGTCCAAACAAAAAAAAGATATATTCCGTTAGAACATGTTATTCTCTTCACTTTTCACTATGGGACCAAATCTGTAGGACAATTCACTGCCCTGTTATACGATTTTGAAAAATACTGTTTTCAGTATGTTTTAGTTAAAATAATTAATAGTAGGTAACATAATTAAGGTAATAGCTGTAGTAATAAAAAATGTAGAAAAAATCGTACTCTTTCGGAATATAGCTTTTTTTTTGTTTGGCACTTTCACCTTTCGCCCAATAATGTATGGACGGTGAATGATCTCCTTTCTCAGCCGCAGCCCGAAGTCCCGGTTGATGGCAATAGGCTCGCCACCTATTACATGGGACCTGGCGAAATGTTGGTGTACTAGGTACACCTCTGCCTTACCGTCCGGGGTTTACAGGCGTGATGTTATGTTATACTAATTTTATAAAAGCAAGACTATTTGCTAAAAAAAGTATACTCGACGTCGTAATTCCTTTACCACCCTATGGTTGAATGTCACTTGCACGTCATGAAACGTCAAGGTTAATTTGTCTACTAGCTTCAGCCTGCGACTTCGTCCGCATGGAATTTCCGCCCCGGTCCCACCACCTCGCATCGCATCGCCCGCCAGCCTTATTACTTTGGTTTCGCTTAGCGTTCTTTGGGACTTATTTTGTTTTTACACGGCTTCTAAGGGTGCTAGCGTGATATTAAATAGCCTTCCTCAAGAATTGGGCTACCCAATGATAAAATATTTTTTCAAATCCGACTGTTCCAGAGATTAGCGCGTTCAAACAAACATACAAAAAATCTCTTCAGCTTAATTATTTATTATTATTTTAAACGAAAATTGACATTTCACGAAGTTCCAAATTTACTGGGAATAGTTGTCAAAAGTGATACATTTCGAGGTAGACTATTCTTACGTAGTTGTAATATTACACGATAATGGCATAAATGATAAAGACCTTTGAATACAATCTAGAGAATAATCACTGCATTGTATTCAAATGCCATTCCAAGAAATGCATTCAATTACCTACTTACAGCTTTTATAGAATTATAATCGACGCCATAATTGAGTAATTTAATATTCACACTCACACAAAGTATACAGTAAGTTCTTTATTTCCAGTAACATAAATATATGTTAAAATACAACACTACTAGACTAGAGTTGCATTATCAATTAATTATCAATTTCCATTAAAGATTGATTCGCTAAAGTTGCTTCGCCGCAGTACTTCATTGTCTTCCGATTTTAACATCACGCTGGGACCATTAGGAGCCGAGCAAGTCAAAAAGTACGCTGAGCGCGGGGCACAGCTATAGGATATCATCATCTAGCTAGCCTTTTCCCAACTATGTTGGGGTCGGCTTCCAGTCTAACCGGATGCAGCTGAATACCAGTATTTTACATGGAGCGACTGACTATCTGACCTCCACGACCCCGTAACTGGGCAGTACGATACCCCTTGGTAAGACTGGTTGTCAGACTTTCGGGCTTCTGACGACCCGTAACGACTGTCAAAGATCCACAAATGTCAGCCGGGACCGACGGCTTAACGTGCTTTCCGAGACACGGAGTAGTCTCGGTATGTAAAGATGGTCACCCATCCACAGACCAACCCTGGCAAGCGTAGCTTAACCTGATGGATCGACCCGTGCGGCTGTTATTACGAAGCCACGAGCTCCTCATAGCACAGCTATAGGATATATTTTATGTTAAAACAAGAAGTTTCAAGCGGACGAAGTTGTGGCAGAAGTTATACTGAAGGTAATAATATAACAAAATAACATCTTTTCAGGTAGATTTTAGACTTCGTTTTATGCGGCCCTATGAGCTGTCTAATAATTCTGGTGTATAATCGGCCTCGTTAGTGCTTTATCACCTTTGACCAAAAATCGAAATCAGCTGTTCCCTACATTTTGACGAGTTATGCGAGCATAAATGTAGAGAATAGCTGAATTTTTATTCGCGATTTCAGGGTTGGTCGCATAGTGAAGTGAATCCAAGATGGCGGCTGCGAAAATGTTGTCATTGTTTTTTGTTTATGCAGCATTATTCTTCCCCTACTCCCCTACACCTGGAAATTGAGCTATATGTTTATTATTTTTTACAGCTGGAGAAATGGCACTCTGAATACAAGAAGAAGGACATCGCGCTCGGCAAGTCTCACAGTGATACGATCTCCTCTATTCTGCAACAGCAGTAAGTTATATTAAATTATGTATTATAACCTCGTTTAGGTACACCAAGAACCGTGCATTTCTTCGGGATAAAAATTAGCCTACTCACTCAATCGTCACTCAATCTTGCATTTTGCATCACGATACTCAAGAAACTAGTGTCGGTAAACTTTTTAAAGTTCTTGATACATTCATTAATCTAACAGTTATTTAGCTCAATGTGACGGTAAGACATTATAAAATTATGAAATATTTTAAGTCAACGTTCTGTCTTCGATCACGTAGGGAACCTCCACTCATTTTGCCAAACTTAAGTGGCAGTGAGCAGACATTGCTCGCAGAACAGATGGTCGATGGGGCCGAAAGGTTCTGTAGCGGCGCCCGCGTACCGGAACACGTAGCGTTGGAAGGCCCCCCACAAGGTGGACCGGTGACCTGGTGAAGGCCGCGGGAATGCGCTGGATGTGAGAAGCACAGAACCGGTCGAAGTGGCGGGGCTTGGGTGAGGCCTATGTCCAGCTGTGGATATCTTTCGGCTGAAATGATGATGATGACCGTCCTGCCCTCATCCCAGTTTATTTGGGTTCAGAGCAGCATGTCATCTTTTTCGTCAATTAAATATTTAAGGTAGTCCCCGCGAGGGGATGTGTAGGAGCACATAATAGTGACCTTATTGGTGATGAGAAAGGTTAGGTGCGTAGTACTCGCAACCGGCGTGCTTGTATGACCAGAGGCTATAGACAAAATCCCTTTTCTGTAAGCGTTAACGCCAACAGAAAGATCAAATTGTATGGAGTTGACATTAGCTTTAGAGATGTCACGTGACTGCTGCTGTCAACTCCATACAATTGATCTTTCCGTTGGCGTTAACGCTTACAGAAAAGGGATTTTGTCTAGGCCCCCTGGTGTATGAACGTGAACGAAGCAAAATTAGTATGTAAGGATCGTAGCAGGTAGCGTTCTGTAGTTTCTGCCTACCCACATGGGAAAAAGGCGTGATTTTATGTATGTTCTTCTCTTCTTGCCGGTGCTCTGCCTTGAGCGCGTTTTCCTTCCACCCGGCCCAGTATCAAAAGCCTTTCCAGACCATGCTTAGGTGAACGCATAATATGTCCGAAAAAGCTGACGGCACGCTCCTGGCATATCGTAGATAGCCGCTTGGTGATGTGGAGTTCCTCCAGTATGGATTAATTCGTTCTCATGGCGGTCAATGGAAAGCTATTTATGTATGTAACTATCTAAAATGTTGACTACCAATTTTTCCGTTTCGTTTTCAGAACCGGACAAATATCGACGCTTATTGAAGAAACGAAGCTACTCAAAGACCAACTCAGCATTGTTTAGATTTATTTGAATTTGTATTACTATTTGGTTTTCTTGTTCGTAGTAAAATAATTGTCATTATTAGTAAGAAAAAAAATATCTTACTACCTTTTGGTACATGAAAGTTAAGCTACGGTTTCATCGAAGAGCGGTGGCCGCCACATAGCGTCCCCAATTTACCGGCGAATGATGTCACTGAAACGTTATGTATGAGAGTAAGCTGGGATGTTTTCTAGAGAACGTTTTTTGACAAACCTCATTCTCACGACGGCCGTCAGTGCGGCCGTTATGTGACGGCTACCGCTCTGCCAGGGAACCGTAGCTTAGCTGGATATGTCGTTATTAGGGTTTATTTATTACGTTGCTTAAAGTTAATTGTCGTTCAAACGTCAAAAGTATGGTTAAACAGTCGCTAATCATTACTTAACATTAAGTAACGTTTATAAATAAACCCCTTAGTGACTTGGTCCCTATTTTTTTTTTCTTTAAATTCTGTACTTATTTTTTGAAGCCATGAGAGCTGTATTGATTTATGGACACAAGAATAACAACTTATGTAATAATAACCGCTGTGACGAAAATATAATTTGAAGCTAATATTTAAAGATTCATTGTGTATAGGACATCACTCATTTTATCAGCAACGCTCCTACACGGCAAATAACTTGTCATGCAACTTAGGATTTTAAATCAAATGCATTAAAGTATATTTTACTCGCTCGCGGGCATTTAGCGTCTGGCGAGCCGTCCACTATTCTGTATTGCCATCGTAAAATAGACTTTAATGCATTGGATTTAAAATCCTAACTTGAATGACAAGTTATTTGCCGTGTCGGAGCGGTGCTGTTATAATTAGCGATGTCCTTAACTCTTAAGTGACTGTTAGAACTGATTTAATTTTGTATTGTTTCTTAAAATAAAGATATTACTTTTTAAAACATATTTTTTTCAATAAACAAAAATACGCCCTTTTTATTTAAATAAAATTCAATAAATATATTATATTTTAATAAAATTCCACTAAATGAAAACGGGAAATATGGGTTGCAAACAAATAAAAAAAAAATGAAATTATTTGTCAAAATTTAGATTCTAATCAAAGATTCAATAACAATCCTAACTAATATTATAAATGCGAAAGGGAGTTTGTTTGTTCATTTTTTTGTTACGATTTCACTCTAAAACAGCTGAACGGATTTGGATGAAATTTGGCACAGGGGTAGTCCATGGTCGGGAATAGGACATAAGATACTTTTTATCCCGATAGTCCCACGCGATCGAGACTTACGCGGGTGAAACCGCGGGGCGCAGCTAGTGTTAATTAGTTAGGAATAAGGATGTTTGAATGATGATTAAGTTTTTTTTTTTTACTTACCTATCAGTTTAATTATTTTTATAGTTCAAGCTGTTGCTGTTGCCATATCAAGGTACTTTACCTACTAAAAATAATGAAATACAAAATACGCGCAGACGAAGTCAGAAACAGTTAGAGGTTACGCAATTACGCAATTATAATTTATAAATAAATGCTTGGAATAATTGGGTACAGGATAAAATAAACTTTTTCCTGTTGATGTAGTAAAGTCAAGGTTATTTATTGAGACGTATAGGTAAGCGGCCTATAATTGTCTCGGCGACTCGTATACGTTAGACCGAAACTTGAAATCCCGAATCACCTTATCTCGAATGAACGCTATCTCGATTTCGAATTACTCTATCCCGATCCCGAATCACTATCCTGATCTCGAATCACTCTATCCCGATCCCGAATCACTCTATCCCGATCCCGAATGACTCTATCCCGATGCCGAATTAACACTGTCCCAAATCACATTACTCCGAATGAACGCAATCCCGAATCACATGCGCCTTATACTGATGTAGCGCTACTGCTAAGGTCTTGGGTTCGTTTCCCAGGTCGGGAATTTGTCATTGGGTTTTTCCATTAGAAAGGAAATCATTCATTTTGGGCTAAATTATGAAAGTCCAAACAAAAAAAAGATATATTCCGTTAGAACATGTTATTCTCTTCACTTTTCACTATGGGACCAAATCTGTAGGACAATTCACTGCCCTGTTATACGATTTTGAAAAATACTGTTTTCAGTATGTTTTAGTTAAAATAATTAATAGTAGGTAACATAATTAAGGTAATAGCTGTAGTAATAAAAAATGTAGAAAAAATCGTACTCTTTCGGAATATAGCTTTTTTTTTGTTTGGCACTTTCACCTTTCGCCCAATAATGTATGGACGGTGAATGATCTCCTTTCTCAGCCGCAGCCCGAAGTCCCGGTTGATGGCAATAGGCTCGCCACCTATTACATGGGACCTGGCGAAATGTTGGTGTACTAGGTACACCTCTGCCTTACCGTCCGGGGTTTACAGGCGTGATGTTATGTTATACTAATTTTATAAAAGCAAGACTATTTGCTAAAAAAAGTATACTCGACGTCGTAATTCCTTTACCACCCTATGGTTGAATGTCACTTGCACGTCATGAAACGTCAAGGTTAATTTGTCTACTAGCTTCAGCCTGCGACTTCGTCCGCATGGAATTTCCGCCCCGGTCCCACCACCTCGCATCGCATCGCCCGCCAGCCTTATTACTTTGGTTTCGCTTAGCGTTCTTTGGGACTTATTTTGTTTTTACACGGCTTCTAAGGGTGCTAGCGTGATATTAAATAGCCTTCCTCAAGAATTGGGCTACCCAATGATAAAATATTTTTTCAAATCCGACTGTTCCAGAGATTAGCGCGTTCAAACAAACATACAAAAAATCTCTTCAGCTTAATTATTTATTATTATTTTAAACGAAAATTGACATTTCACGAAGTTCCAAATTTACTGGGAATAGTTGTCAAAAGTGATACATTTCGAGGTAGACTATTCTTACGTAGTTGTAATATTACACGATAATGGCATAAATGATAAAGACCTTTGAATACAATCTAGAGAATAATCACTGCATTGTATTCAAATGCCATTCCAAGAAATGCATTCAATTACCTACTTACAGCTTTTATAGAATTATAATCGACGCCATAATTGAGTAATTTAATATTCACACTCACACAAAGTATACAGTAAGTTCTTTATTTCCAGTAACATAAATATATGTTAAAATACAACACTACTAGACTAGAGTTGCATTATCAATTAATTATCAATTTCCATTAAAGATTGATTCGCTAAAGTTGCTTCGCCGCAGTACTTCATTGTCTTCCGATTTTAACATCACGCTGGGACCATTAGGAGCCGAGCAAGTCAAAAAGTACGCTGAGCGCGGGGCACAGCTATAGGATATCATCATCTAGCTAGCCTTTTCCCAACTATGTTGGGGTCGGCTTCCAGTCTAACCGGATGCAGCTGAATACCAGTATTTTACATGGAGCGACTGACTATCTGACCTCCACGACCCCGTAACTGGGCAGTACGATACCCCTTGGTAAGACTGGTTGTCAGACTTTCGGGCTTCTGACGACCCGTAACGACTGTCAAAGATCCACAAATGTCAGCCGGGACCGACGGCTTAACGTGCTTTCCGAGACACGGAGTAGTCTCGGTATGTAAAGATGGTCACCCATCCACAGACCAACCCTGGCAAGCGTAGCTTAACCTGATGGATCGACCCGTGCGGCTGTTATTACGAAGCCACGAGCTCCTCATAGCACAGCTATAGGATATATTTTATGTTAAAACAAGAAGTTTCAAGCGGACGAAGTTGTGGCAGAAGTTATACTGAAGGTAATAATATAACAAAATAACATCTTTTCAGGTAGATTTTAGACTTCGTTTTATGCGGCCCTATGAGCTGTCTAATAATTCTGGTGTATAATCGGCCTCGTTAGTGCTTTATCACCTTTGACCAAAAATCCTACAGAAATTGTTCCACCAGTGTTGCGCCCTCCCTTGCGAAATGCAGTTGTATATTAATACTTTAAATAAAGCGACTGCTATCTGTCGTAGGCGTAATCCAGGGCTCCTAATTTGTGCCCCCGGGAGGTTATGTTCCAAAAAAGGCACAGGCAAGTATTTCTCTTTTGCCGCAATACATTTTTTATTGGGATTTATTTTATACCAATATTCCCATCATCATCATTTATTCTTCATTACTTTTATTTTTTCCTACTAATATTTTTTTCTACTAGTGTTGATAAATGAGGTAGATTTAAATTTTTATGTTTATACATTAAAATGCTTATAAACAATATAAAACAACTAATTTTTTACTCAAGAACTAAATTGAATGACGATCATGATTTAAATGAACTAAGTAGTAGTATTTTATTATCATTGTGCATGTGTGTGTATCTAGCAGTCGTACCTGTCGTACCTATATGTGTAATATAAATTAATTTACAGAGGCCCTAGTGTGAGTTTCTTTTAACTATCTTGACTTTACGCATCGACCGCGTTCGGCGCTCCGATTGGCCCTTCACCTGTGAAGGCCAGTGAAGAGCCAATCGGAGCTCCGATTAGCCCTTCACTGCCGTGAGGCAGCCTCATCCATTTTAATTACCTACTACATGACGCATGTCTCGTAGCCGACAGGCGTGTCTTCAATACATCTGTATTTAGATCATTGTGTAAGACGCTATAAGCCTTCAATACACTACCAGTCCTCGTAGCTAACAGTCGTGCAACATGAGCTTCAAGAACAAAGTGGTCCTCGTGACAGGAGGCAGCGCCGGCATCGGTGCAGCCACCGCTGAACAATTCGCTAAAGCAGGTGCTAGCATCGCCATCGTCGGGAGAAACGAAGCCGGGCTCAAGGCAGTGGCCCAACGCTGCGAGAAACATAACGCTCCGACCCTCATCATTAAAGCTGACGTCGCCAATGATGCGGAAGCGAAAACTATCGTCAAAAAAACAATTGAGAAATTCGGGAAACTCGATGTCCTTGTTAATAACGCTGGCATACTGAAGATCACGTCGCTCACAAGTCCAGATGTGATGCAAACGTACGATGAAGTGCTGGGCATCAATCTGCGAGCTGTGGTCCACTTGACGAGCTTGGCGGCGCCATACTTGGCGAAGACTAAGGGCAACATCATCAACATTTCGAGCATACTCTCCAAAACATACGTACAAGCGTCACAGTTGATGATGTACTGTGTTTCTAAGGCTGCTCTGGAGCACTTCACTCACGGAGCGGCGTTGGAGCTGGCAGCTTCAGGTGTCAGAGTGAACATAGTGAGTCCAGGCCCCGTCCGCACTAACATGCTACAGGGTTTGGTAACTGATAAGATCTGGGAGGCCAATAGCAATGCAACTCCTCTTCAGAGGATCTCCGAACCAGAGGAAGTAGCTGATGTGATAATGTTCTTGGCTAGTGATAAAGCTAGAGGTGTGACAGGCTCCAATTATACTGTTGACAATGGCGTGCTGCTGAAGTGTTAAAAGTTGTACTGTATTGTCATCACGTTTTGTTAGTTTTTATTATACCTACGTAATTTTATTTGGACAGCAACAGATAATTTTGTATTCATGTACCTCAGACCAAAGAAAAAACTAAGACATAGCGCTGCGAACAATACAGTGCAGCATGCCAAAACTACACCTCCGCTCTGTGCATACACGCTCACACGCACACATTTACAACCATTTACAATCAAACTACACCTCACTAAGTGCACACATTTTTGCGAAACCGGGCTCACGTCACTGTAATAACTTGAATCTTGAAATCAAATGTTTTATTATACCTGCCCTAAAATGTGTATAATATGCTGGGGAGTTTGTTGCGCCACTTCTTCCCAGCTAAAGCACTAGGAAGTGGTGAAGGGTGGGCGTTGGGGAACTGTCTGAGTGAATGAATTGAATTGAATTGTCTGAGTGCGTGTGTGACTGTTTTTATTTTATGTCAGTAAGTACTTTTTATTGTCAAACCAGGTAATTAAATATTTACATAATATAAAAGCTAACAGACTTTGTTTTTAATTTAATTAACTCCGGATCAAATTTAAAAATTAAGTCAAATTTGAACGTTCAAAATCTTTCATTTACCACATTCACTATATCAAATGAAGTCAATGCTGAGGCGTTCCCACGCGTTATGAGGAAAAATTCGCTCGCTCCGATGGGCATGCGATGGTGTCAATTAACTTGTATGGAGGCGTTCAAACTGGTGAGAATAGTCGCGTGACTTCCCTACCTAATCATTAAAACAATAGACGCTCGTAGTCACAGCCTCGGCAACAGCTCTACCGACATACCATGCATACTCTGCTGACATACCATGGATAGATTAACTTGAATGGTCGAATCTATAGGCCTAGAACGAACGAAACGAATATAATCATTGTAAGTATGCTTCAAGGTTATTTTGTTGCTAACATCCGACTTGTGTCCATGGATTTCGCCAATTTTTTTCGGTATGTGTGTTGTACTCGTACTACCTTATCTGGGACGTCGACAACCTTTACTATGGGGGGCCTGGAGTTTTAAAATACAGGCCTAGATTTCAGATCTCCCACAAATGACCAAATTTTGTCAAAACACCTGTCAGCTTAATATGAACCTATAACTAGTATATGAATGTAATTTTTGGAAATATATAAACATACTTTTATTTGTTAAGATTTATTTATTTATGGATCATTTGGCGCGTAACCAAATAGTAACTGACGCCGCCATCTTGTATTTTTATACATTCAAAGCATGAATGTTGGTCCATAATATATGTAGGAATGATTTAAAATAATTATTATTTAGCGTCATAAGACCTTACTAATTACGATTAACTACCACTAAGTAATAACAGCATATAATAATGAGTAGGAAAAGTAAAAAAATAGGCGGTACAGGTACCAACTGTCTAAAACTAATATAGCAGTTGAGATACAGATCTATAAAACACAAATACGGGGGAGAAATCCGCATTGGAGGTGTTTTGATCAATTGAAACTTTCTACTAAACGCAAGGATTTTTTTACGAGGGCAACATTTATATCAACTTCATTTATAAAATGCCTGCTGTCAAAAATGAATCTATATTTAGACAAAGATCTTTTGGCGCGTTGCCAAAATCGAAACTAAGGCCGCCATGTTGTTTGTTAATACGTTTCACAAAACAATATTGAACGAATGTTTACCAACAGCGCCTCCCTATTAGGGCTCCCACACATAACTGCGAATTCGCAACGCATCGTAAATATCTGCGAGCTCGCCGAGAAAATATAAGGGGAACCGTCGCTGATTTTTGCGATGCGACGTCGCAACGCAGTTTTGTGTGAGAGCCCTTAACGTCAACCTAGAGCCAAACGATCCTTGTAGCAGTGTAATAAAATAACGTTGATATTGTGTAGGCGTTCAGAAACCATGGTTTAGTAGAAATAAAATATTTTATTCGGAATATCCCGTAATTCGAGATTCCCTCCATGCACTTATCATAGGAAACATTAATTATCTTGACGAGAAGCAGTGGCCGACTCGGGTAAATGTTAACGTCAAACAAGGATGGCGCTATTTGACCTGTCATACTTCCATCTCTTTCTAGCAATAATCTTGCTGATCAACGTGAGGATGAGATGGAGCTATACAGGGCAAATAGCGGAATCCCTTCTTAACTTAACACTTCCATATATGGTACACTTACGCAGTAGATACACTTATAAAATAGCTGTCTTAACAAACATACAGACGAATTGAGAACCTCCTCCTTTTTGAAGAAGTCGGTTAATAAACAAACAAACCATATTATAAAAAGAACTAAACGCACTTTAAAAAAAACTAAATCAAAACGGCAGTCGATAATGACTCTTAAAACCTATGCGTAAAGTTAATATTACAATGACTTAGTTAATCAGGGGTCCCCAGAACATTTTGGATACCCTCCTTTCATCTTCAGTGCAAAAAAAATCTTTTCCGAGCTTCACAAACTCTTTTAGTGATAGCTTGCCATCCTGCAAAAGAAATTGAGATTTTCAATATTAAGTTAAAGACTTTATTTTGACTGTATGGTTGTTATTTGATTGTTGCTTTCAAACTATTAGAAAAAAATATTTTAACTTGATTTTTCAATTATACGGAATCTCATAAATCTCCAATCACACAGCCTGCCATGCTTGTGAACTTGTGACTGATGAGTGATAACTGATAACCGGATCGGATTGAGTCATGGGATTCCTGTCAAGTTAAATATGCATATTATGCTAATAGTGGATTTTCGTCTGAAATGCAACAAAAGGGGGTCAAACTGACGACGTCTTGGTCGCCAAACCGCGCTTTAGCCATTGGGCTATTACCGGCATTCATGTATCTAGAGATAGATACGGGTGAATGAATGTCATACATAATTTATAACACCACACCTGTAATCCCCGAAAAGTTAGGGAGAGGTATCCACATTTCGCCAGTTACGTTCAAGTCCCATATTTTAATGTGGCGTCACATAGCCAGCGGACGACCAAGACGCCTCCAACGATACCTCATTTGTGAAATTGTAATGAGGAATTGAGAAGATATGAGGGAACACATGAACATACATCATCTCATCATCAGCCTACTGCTGGACATAGGCCTCTCCAATTGCCCGCCATTCAGCTCGATTCTCGGCAACTCACATCCAGTTGCTACCAGCCACCCTGCGAAGATCGTCGCTCCACCTAGCCCGAGGGCGTCCTACCTTACGTTTGTCGATTCGCGGTCTCCACTCAAGAACACGTCTACCTCAACGGCCATCGGTTCTACGGCTAATATGGCCGGCCCATTGCCACTTCAGCTGGCTTATTCTGTGAGCTATGTCAACAACTTTGGTACAACTTTGGTACTTGGTGAACATAAATGTATGTTCACCAAAGTACCAAAGTTGTTGTACCTACATACATACTGGTCAAAATCATAACCATCCTTTTTGCTTAGCCGTAGTAGGGTAAAAAAGACAAGCTTACCCCATTAACATCTATGACAGCGAAGGCGACGGCCGCTTTCTCATTGTCGAGTCCTAAGCACTGGAAGAACAGTTTGAATTCGTGCACCGATATGAAACCGGACTTGTCCTTGTCCACTGCCTGAAAAACATACCATATTTTTTTTAACAATTTTGATTCTAGCGTTCAAGCATTTTATCTTAACTTTGGTCAACTTTTAAAGTGGCTCCTGCACATCATATGGAATTGTTTGTTATTTGGATTGATTGTATTTTTGAACTCGAACGGACGCGTTTATTTAATTGGCGAAACTTCAAAAACTTAATTATATGACATAAAATCACGCCTGTAATCCTCGATGGCTTAGGCAGAGGTGTAGCTGCCTAGACTTTTTTTTTTAATAGTACACCCACATTTCACCAATTACGTTTCAGTCCCATGTTAAAGGGAGCGAGCCTATTGACTTCAACCGGGCACAAATCCAGACTCGGAACTGCTACTGAGAAATTCCCGGTGGAACATTCCAGCAACTAACTTTGCACGACCCGGGAATCGAACCCAGGACCGCATGCTCAGCAGTAGCGCCTGCGAGCAACGACGCAGTTCAAGTAGGAAATGGTTTTTTTTTGCTATTATGTCATTATTTTTCTGACTAGCTTCCGCCCGCGGCTTCCTCGCATGTTATGTCGATAAAAGTAGCCTATTACCTTCCCCAGGATAACATCTATCTCCTTGCCAATTTTTTTGAAATCCTTTGGGTACCAGACAGAGAGTTACTTTCGATTTTATAATATTAGTAGATATGGAAGTATGGATTTTGGAGAATAGAAGAATGAAGAACAGACTTACCTTGAACAAGTATGGGAGCCAGCGATGCGCCTTCTTCTTGAGCGATTTGTCGTTGAGCACGTGGTGCATGTCCTCGAGGTACTGCTCCACAGTCACGAAGTTGTACGGGTCGATAGCGCCCCATTGCTCCTCCCAGGTCATCTGTTAGAAGACGAATAAATGAATGAAATGCAACGACCCCAGCGTGGTTTAACCAGACTCGATAAATCGATTAGACCCCAAGATTTGCACTAGCCCCAGGAGCCTCATGCTTCATGGGGATACAGAGGCTATAGACCGGGGGGCGCGGTAATGGTAGGGAAGAGTCGTGCCCTCAGGATAAGGAAGGATTTGCGAGCCATCCCAGGTCATCTGTTAGAAGACAATACTTTAATAATTAATCTGCAAAAAAAATTGAGAATGTCTGATGAATGAAAGTGGAGGCTATACGTCCATTACCAGACTACAGTCAATTCATTCATGGGCTAACCGGATGCATGGTTGGTGTTCTGAAGGGTTTTCCTTTTAACTAAGTAATGTTTGGGTTTCAAAATATCAATCTGCCTAGCCCTTTCCCAGTATGTTGGGGTCGGCTTCCAGTCTAACCGGATGTAGCTGAATACCAGTATTTTACATGGACCAACTGCCACTTCTTGGCCCAGTTACTGGGTAACACGTTACTCCTTGGTAAGGCTGGTTGCCAGACTTTTGACCATCCACGAATCGACTGCGGCAAGGGTAGCTTAACTTTCGATCGAGCCGGGCGGCTGTTATCAGTTAGCCACAAACCCCGCCGGGTTATAATATACAAGAAACCAATTTAAAATTCATCATTTTGCCGAAACAAGTCCACTTCTGGACATAGATCCCCCGCGATCGATCAAGTGCTTAACGCTTCCAGCCGTCTTTGGGGACTGCCGATAGAAATGAAAACTAAGCAACAATGCGTAACCTCAACGTTATTCAAACGGTAGATGGCGCTAAAAACATTTCTTCAAGCGTGACGGTGACGATGACGCGAGTTCCATGATTTTTGTTCACCCAAAAAGTGCTCAACGCGCCTAAAGAAGTTTTCACTTCAAAAATCAAAAGCGTTTTTTAAATAAAAATTACCTTAATAATACTGGTGAAATCCTCAGCCTGCTGACCAGTCAGGTGACCCAGAGACTTGAACCGCTCAGCGAAGAGTAAGAAGTCGTTGAATGAGATCAGACCGTCCTTGTCGACATCCAGGATGTTGTGAACTGTGCGCATCTTGCGGCGCCAGAACTCAGACTGGAAGAGGAACAGAATTATCATTTAAAAGGTTTATACAGGATGTAAGGGTAAACACTATTGTCATTCAAACCATGAGTAGTTGACTTAAATATATAAATAAATGACCGAACACAACAAAAAAAAAACGTTATTTTCATTAAAAGATTTTAAAAAGTTTCTATCTGACATCGTGCTTGCTAGCGAAACAGCTGACTGACTAAGGGAGGGATCGCGCTCGCTGCCGGTCAGGTCACATCCCGTACCCCCCGCCCGTGTTGAGACGCAAGTTCGTTACCCTAGCGCTTAGGGCAACGAACTTGCGTCTCTTGTGGTAAAATTTTGATCTAAAAAAAATTTAAAAAAAGTTGTAATTTTCCATTGATTTTACGTTCTATAAATGAAACCAAACCACTGGTTTGAATGACAAGAGTGTTTACCCTAACACCCTGTATATATGCGACAGGTATACAAGGAAACGGTTAACAGAGTGCTAAATGACAGCCAGGACCAACGGCTGAACGTGCTTTTCGTGGCACGGAGGAGTCTCGGTATGTAAAGATGGTCACCCATACACGGACCAACCCCGGCAAGCGTAGCTTAACCTGATGGATCGACCCATGCGACTGTTATTACGTAGCCACGATAGCTCCTCCATACTTCCATACTAATATTATAAATTCGAAAGTAAGTCTGTCTGTCTGTCTGTCTGTATGTTACCTTTTCACGCCTAAACCAATTGAATGAATTCCGACAAAATTTGGCAAGGAAGATAGATGGGGGAAGGATATAGGCTACTTTTTATCGACATACCGCGCGGGCGAAGCCGCGGGCGGAAGTTAGTAAACTAATAAGATGTTGGTCATATACGATTCCGCTTTTACAGTTAAGAAAATGAACTCACCCTATCATATCCTTTACACTCAGTATCGGAATCAGAATCAGACTCGCTGTCAGACTGTTTCCGTCGGTCTTCCTCCGGGCGGCCATGTTGTTTGCTGTATCGTCGCAGAATGGAGCCGCGCTCTGATTGGAGCTCCCGGTCGCGGGGCAGGTCGCCCAGGTAGCACACACTGCCGTTGCAGGCTGGCTTCGTGTGGAATAACTGGAAGAAAAAGACCAAAGACCATTATTTTATGGGAAACAAAAGATAACCATAACCCTTCCTTGGCCGTTCCGGGTAAAAAGGGAGAAAATATTTGTTAATTGCACAAAAGCACGTGCATAAAGAAAAAAACAAGTTAACTTAAAGTTGCACAACATTGTTTTAGCAACATGTTTTTGTGTTGCAGAATACTTTAATAGCAACTTAGAATGTTGCAGTGATCACTAATAAAGAAATCATGTCAAAGTTTCTTATATTTATTACTAGCTAATGCCCGCGGCTTCGCCCGCGTAGATGACGGTTATTATATACTAAAACCTTCCTCGAGAACCACTTTATCCATTGGTGAAAACAGAATGAAAATCGGTGCAATAGTTTTTGAGTTTATTGCGAACAGGACGACAGACAGACGCGGCGGAGGACTTTGTTTTATAATATTGTAAGGATAAGGATGCATGTGGTACCTAAACAAAAATGGTCAGGTGTCACCAAAGTTCCAATGTTTTTGGGGATTTTAAGAGTGTGACTGAGAGAGTCTAAGAAATGGGTATTATGTAGGTAAGCAGTACTTACTACACTTACATATAGGTTTTTCTTACTTTCTGTGTGCCTTAGCTACAGGAGAATAAATTGTGATTAGACACAATTAACTCATCTCTATAATTACCCAACACAAAGCATAATATCATTGAGTTTATCAACCACTGATAAGCAAAATTATCTATAATTTGCCCAGTAAAACTTGTACAGTTTACATTATGCATCGATCGTTGAGAGCGATGACCGCATTATGCATATCGGTCGTGTGCAAGCGCAGCTTATGTGCACTGTGTGGCATTTGGCATCAATATAGTTAAACCTACTGATCCACAGGAGCCCATCATGGCCATTCGATTTGTGTGAAAAGTAGCTGCAATATTTGTGAAAATTTAGACTGCGACCCATAGCTCAGCTACCCACGAATGCGTGGTTGGAAAACGAATGAACCGCGCAGCCAACATAGCAAACCTCTCGTGCATATCCTACCTAGCAGTGGACGATCGACTTAATGTTTTTGATTCAAGTTTTGTATTTACGTCTATACATTGTCCAGTCTGCATTGCTTATGCACCCCACTAAGTGATCGTTGTAGTGTCCTTGCAGTGTATTTATAGATAGTTGGGCACGGCTGCGTATCGGCGCAACTTGTTATAATGGGAAGTATTGGTGTATGAGTAACTTGTAGTTTTGCAGTACCTACCAAAATCTATTTACCAATTAATGTAATTTTTAAATTTTATCAGCGTTAGGAACCAGAGGGCCTAAACAAGTGACAATCGCTTCCAAAGCGTTTCGTATTTCTAACAACGACTTTCAACAGGATTGACATTAGCTTTTCGATAGCTTATGTCAGTCCTATACATTTTTGCCCTTTCCATCATCGTTATCGCTAATAGAATATCACTTTGCCTAGGGCCTCTGAAAGCGATTACACGACAGCGCATGCGCACGAAACGGACACGCTAGGCGCTCCGATTCAAATGGCTATGAACGCGTCACCATCTCAGTAGTGTGCTCGAGCGGTCTCTCACGCGATGTGTTCGCGAACAAGTGTTTTGACTGCCTCTTGCACGCGAACTACTCGCTAACCGCTCGCGAACATAGCCAAAGGTGTCTAGACTATGTTCCTAACATACACGCGAACGGAACTGTACGTGCACGCGCGCAGCAGTGAACCCGCCTTTATACCGTAAAAGTACCTATTAAAGACATGAAAAATAACACTATGTCGATTATTATGAAAGTTTCTCCCTACTTCCATAGCATTTCCCGTTCACAAGAAGTTACCGCAAAATCTTGAAATAGGATATTAAAGTTGAATAATATTTGTTTACCACATTGTGTTCTCAATAAGAAACTGGAACGAAATCGTTTTCCTGTTGATCGATACTGTTTACGTTGTATTTATAACTTTTGATAATAACTATTTAGTAGGTACTGTATGTTGATTACAAATTATTGGGTGTTATCAAACACGTAGGCCCTTGATCACGCTCATTTGTGGGGCTTCCACTTGGGTAAACAGGACAAACAGGCACAAGAATTTTAATTTTGTCAAATGTACGAATTTGGGGTTCTGTTTTTTAGTAGTATGAGGAACAGGGTGTCAAGTTCACTCAACCACCACAGAAAAGGGAGGATGCTCCGACCAGACGGGTGTTGTGTCTGGCGTGCAACTGCCCAACGATTGATGTTGGGTTTTTGTATAAATGTCCACTGCTCGGTAAACTTTCCTAATAACGTATTGTCATAAAACTTATGCATCACCACGCCTGTATTCCCCGTAGGATTAGGCAGAGGTGTTCCTTTAGTACAACCAAACGCCACTTATGTTCAAGGCCCATGTAACAAGGGCAAGCCTATTGCCATCAACCTGGCACAAGTCCAGACTCCGGGCTGCTACCGAGAAATTCCATACAGAAAAATCCAATAACGCTTTGCCCGACCCGGGAACTGAACCCAGGACCTCATGCTCAGCAGTCCCGCTTGCGACCAGTAGACCAACGGGACAGGCTGATAAACAATAGCAAACTGCAATCTTCAAATCGTCTGTAACGATTCTGTGAAATTCCATTATTATTAGGGCGCACCATACTACCTGAGTGAGAACGAGACGGTGTGGGGCTCTAAAGCGTCGAAAAGTTTAGGTAATTGCTTATTACGGTGAAAATAATGGTAATTTAAAAAAAATAAAAAACATCAGACCTGCTTTATATGTATATAGTTCAGTTATTAATCAAAGTATTTTTTTAATACCAGTGGTTTATAGTTCTGTTTAGAGGTAACTTAGGTTTTTTTTTTGTATCGAGAAAATTTTATGTAGTCGTGTTTTCGCCAAACATAGGACCTAGCATCAATCCTCAACTTTAACATATATTTATTTCAAAAATAATACTGCAGTATTTTCGGCATAACGGAGGATCATGCTAAGCAATTTGAAGTAGGGTGCGTCCTTAAAATTTGTACCTATCGGTCATTGACCTTACAGCCTAAAAGTTCATTGAATAACAAATCATAACAACTCGTGTCAATGCGGGTGATCCTGCGACCTCGCCGCAACGATTTGCGAATTAGTTCACGGACAGAAATCATAATTCTGTTGACTGAACTTTAAATAAATCGAGATGATTGATCAGAGGGGTCTACGTGAGCTGGGACAGGTCTTGGATAGGTCAAATTGATTTGTGGGCTTAAAAAGTCATTCAACTTACGTAACTACATAGATTTTCAAGGGTTAGCAAATGGTTCCTTACGAGCTAATCCAAAAGTTGGAAGAAAGAAGAACCCAGGTATCATATATATGTACGGTACCTACATTTGATTGTTTATTAAAAAATGTATTGTGCTGAACTTGCTCAATATATATCCACATTTTGAAAGGCAAAAAAATAAAACACAAGAAATCGTTTGAGTAGATACAGAAACTCCAAAGAGGCTGAAATTGACTGACTGAAAAGCTACAGCCAATCAAATGAAATCATTAGAACTCCAGTTTTAACAGCATAATATTAACGGGTGTAAAAGGACGCTTAACGAAGCCAAAAGTCACTTGTTATTCCCGTCATTGTGATATTTTTTTGGTTCTGGACCATACCTGGGAACCTTCTGGTTACGGAGATTGAAGGTCAAAGTTGCAACTTTTTCAGACGCATTTTTAAAGAAAGCATGTTTTAAATGTTATAACCTTATTTTAAATACCCCCACAAAACCTGAACCGTTGCTTGCACTCTTAAACACAAAGTTTTGCGTGCGTTACGTTGCGCACTACCGTAAACCGCGATTTTTCACACCAAAAAAAAATTCTTTTCCCAGCAATTATTTTTGTGCAATGTTACTTAATTTGATGTACAGAATGCGTAGTTGACGGCTATGTGATGGGTCTTATTACACACTATAAATTAACCAATAATAAAGCCTTTTAGAAACCAGGTGTAAATCTCAGGTTTCTACCTTTTCAATCTTTATTTATTTCTGGCGTTCATTTTATAAGTAGGCTACAAATTAACTAAACCAAACTCAAACTCAAACTCAAAGCATTTATTTCAATTAAACCATTTACAGACACTTTTGAATTGTCAAAGAATCGGTCAGTTAGTCAAAAACTTGAAGCTAGTTGCCCATTCCAAATCGTAGATCTCTATGGAGAAGAACGGGCAAGAAACTCCAAGGACACTCTTTTAAAAATGGATATAGATATTACAAAATCCTGGGTACAGTATTCTTGGTGCTTCTATATGTGAGAACAATGTCAAATGAAAAATAATCAAAAACAATTCAAATTATAAGATTAAAAATAAGCCCTGGCAGATGAGAGATGACCAGTCTCAACTGACAGCGCCCGTTCACGAACATGACACGTGGGTCAGCATCATCCAGCTCAACCATTTTGTAGGGAACCGAATGATCCAACACACGCGCCACCATCAGCGAGACATTTAAGTGACCAAACGTGTTCAAACTATTAGATATACACGACCATTCCGACCATACAACAGCTATGCCATAGGAGGAATAGATTTTATACCGTATTCCGGTCTAACCAGTTCCATTGGAGTAGGTGCGAGTAAGGTAAGCCCTTCATAAAAGTTCGTTACAAAATAACAGGTAGAATGGTCCTTCATAGCATTAGTTAAGATAAGTACAAAAGATTATAAAATACATACACGTCGATGCAGAATTGCAGATGAAATGAGAGATCAAGTTCGGGCATTTTTCGAGTGCTTTATAGTTACATATTCAAATTCATTATCTATTATTTTCGAAAGGCCATTTATTTTTCAGCCGATAATGGTTCGGACGTTTTTTAAAATACTTACTTAAAATATAAAGGCGATGATTTCAAATTCCGATTATACTGTAGGTGTAGGTAATACCTAGTTAGGTTTTACTAATAATTTCGTTTTTTACATTCAACCCAACCATTATTCACTAGGGCATTTTTCATGTCCATGTTTTAAACTTTTCGTTAGGTATGGGTACCTACTTCCATACCTCAAAATGTCTGTCTATCTGTTACCCATAATAAAGGGCCTCAACACACAGTAGCATTGAACAATCTTATATGACACACATCATCGGTGCCGGGTCAATGACCCATGGCGGCGTAGACGTTAAGAAATACCGACTTTTGTAATAGAAATATACTTATGAGCCAAATTGAGATATTTAGGGCCTGTTTTAATCTCTAGATAGGCTCAGTTCAACAGAAAAAAAACCACAGGTACTTTGGTGACCAAAGGGGAGGTTTTAGTGAGGTAAAAATCCCACAATCCCCGGTCGTACCTTGAGGAGCTCGTGGCTAAGTAATAACAGCCGCACTGGTCGATCCATGAGGTTAAGCTACGCTTTCCGGGGTTGGTCCGTAGATGGGTGACCATCTTTACATACCGAGACTCCTCCGTGCCTCGGAAAGCACGTTAAGCCGTTGTTCCCGACTGTGTATATTTGACAGCCGTTACGGGTCGTCAGAATCCCGAAAATCTGACAACCAGTCTTACCAAGGCGTATCGTATTATCCAGTTACTGGGTTGTGGAGGTCAGATAGGCAGTCGCTCCATGTAAAATACTGGTATTCAGCTGCATCCGGTTAGACTGGAAGCCGACCCCAACAGAGTTGGGAAATGGCTAGGCAGATTGACTCCCCGGTCGTACCTCTATCTCTAGCTCACTGTTTTAAAATGTATGGGACAGCTGTTTTTTTTCGCGATTTCTAAGTTGGTCCCATACTAAAAGTTATTCAGTTCCATGGTCTAAAGCACCTTTTAAAGTTTGTAAAGTAATATTTTTAACACCTTATACCTATATCGTTCACTAGATGATGCCCGCGGTTTCGCTCGCGTGGATGTCGGTATAATAAAACCTTCCTCGAGAACCACTCTATCCATTGGTGAAAACAGCATGAAAATCGGTGCAGTAGTTTTTTGAGTTTATCGCGAACAGACAGACAGACGCGGCGGAGGACTTTGTTTTATAATAAGCATGTAGTGATATTATAGCGGGCATTTAGTCGCGTTTTTTCTGCAATGTAAATAAATAGGCCACTGTAGTTTCACACAAATTGATTACGGAAATCAATGGTTTGATTACATAACAGACATGTTTTTCACGTGTATGAAGTAGGTACCTATCTACCTACTTAATTATACGGCAGTTTACAAACTTAATGAGTCATTGTATTCAAACAGCTGTAGGTTTTTTCTTGGTGATTGTATGAAAACAATACCTTTTGTATTTTGACATAGAAGGTATTGTAGGGAAAGTTTTCTTATGAATTACTCCACCGATCACATAGATTTCCAGAAAATCTATGCGTAGAGTAGAGAGGATTGCAAAAAGAGTGAAAAGCTAAGCGATTCAAGCTAATGACATTGTGTAAAAAAAGAAACGAACATTGAAAAACCACCCAGCCTGTTTTTAGGGTACCGCACCATGGGATAGGCGAAAAAAAGTAAACGAAAAAAAATATTTTTCATGATTTTATTTTACCACTTTTTCGGCGTAATTTATAAATATACCAGTACCAAATAACAGCTTTCTAGTACTAAGAGTCTCCGAGCTAAGCTGCGAACAGACAGACAGACGGACAGTTGATAAAACATGTTCTCCCACACATTCCTACTTATGGGAGAAAAACGTTTTCAACTCCAATGTTAAGTTTGTGCTTGGGATAAATTCATCCCAACTACGGAACCCTTCAATGTGCGTGGTTCGACACGCACTTGACCGGTTTTTTATAGGAGACTAGCTTCCACTAGCGGTTTCACCCGCGTGATATCTTTATAAATTATAGCCTAGGTTACTCAGTGATAATATAGCATTCTACTGGGCGAGCCTATTGCCATCAGCCGGGCAGAATTCCAGACCCCGGGCTGCTACTGAGAAATTCCAGATGGAAAATAACACTGCCCGACCCTGGAATCGAACCCAGGGACCTCATGGCTCATCAGTAGCCCTTGCGACCACTAGACCAATGAGGCACGTATATCTTCTACTAGCTTCCGCTCGCGGCTTCTCCCGCGTATACATATAAAAAGATAAAAAGTACCCTATGTCCTTTCTCAGGGCATCCTGGGAAAGGACATAGGACATATCTATTTCCTTGCCAAATTTCATCGATATCCATTCAGTGGTTAAGGCGTGAAAAGACATACAGACAGACAGACAAAGTTACTTTTGAATTTTTATTATTAGTATGGAAGTATAGATTATAATGTCGCTGTATATCCGTTCTCGTTCATAATAGTTTGTGTCCTTGCAAAGGGCCAAATAGTTGGTAGGTAGGTAGGCACTTCAAATTACGATTCACGAAAAACATATTATGTACAATCGATTGTATTTAAAAAACGACCTCGCACACGTACGCCACATAGCAGTACATAAACAAAGATACAATAACAACATCAAATTAATTCAAGGGTGTTAAGTAATCGTATCGTTGACCCTACGAGATAACTTGGTCAAAATAATCAAAACTTGAGTAGGTACATAAAGGTACCTACAGGGTCAAATCAAGAGCTGGTGAAACTTCACATACATGCTGGGAATTGATGTCATTCCAATGACGACAAAGCAGAAAAAAAAACGAGTGAAGCTTGCAGTAGTCGCATTTATCGTGTTATATCTGACATTTTGGCTCAGCTGCATCCGGTTAGGCTGGAAGCCGACCCCAATATAGTTGGGAAAAGGCTAGACAGATGATGATCTGACATTTTGGCTGACATGAGATAAGTAGTAAGTACCAACTTCTCGGAAAATGGGTTGATTCTGTCGGCCAACGTTGGTGATGACCGGGTTTCAAAGTGTTGTCCTTCACTGTTGATGAGTTGAGAGCAGTGGTAAAGAAATAATTTACACAAAGTGCCTGCTTGGCTTTGAACCTAAGAATACACAATACACTACGAATCGTAAGTCGCGACTAATAAATAAAGCGAAGATTAGTGTAAACAGTAAAATTAATAAAAGCTTTACTTTAACTGCACATTTAAGGATGAGTGCAACTGCATATCTTCGTAAAAGGGGAGTTTGATAAGAAATTAAAAACGGACAACTGACCACACCGACCTAATAACAATATCAAACCTCGTCCTTGTTACTAAGATACTAAGGACCATAATTGAATACTTAATCAACCAGTCACTAAGGGACATCGAGATAATAGGTTATCAGTAAACAAACCACTCTTTTACTTAATTATGAGTTAATATTTGTCAACATTAGTTACTTGTCATGGTCTTTTTAGGGCCCAGCTATTAACAATAGAATCGCCACAATAAACCTAGGTATAGGTACAATAGGGCCGATATAACTTCATCATCATCATCATCATTTCAGCCGAAAGACGTCCACTGCTGGACATAGGCCTCCCCCAAGCACCGCCACTTCGACCGGTTCTGTGCTTCTCGCATCCAGCGCATTCCCGCGGCCTTCACCAGGTCATCGGTCCACCTTGTGGGGGGCCTTCCAACGCTACGTCTTCCGATATAACTTGGCAGTTCCAAACTTCGCGCAGAGGGCTGCGTAGTAAACAATTTTGTAGGACCCATAGAGATATAATTATAGTAAGTATAGAGTGCGTGCAACAAACTATGAACAGTAGACACGGGTTTGAACAACACGACGTTCCTCACCACACTCACTCACCTGCCAGTTCGAGATTCATCCATTTGTATGTCACAGTGAAGCGGTACAAAATATTATTTTGAGGTGTTGGGACAATCAATCATTTTGTAGGGCAGATTTGAAGTGCCTCTTGTATGACCTACCCAACACTAATCTATAGCTCACTTGTCTACGATGCGCACTAAGCGATTTGTGCAATACGCGCACTCTATTTAATATTATATCTCTATGGTAGGACCCAAATGGTGATCATGTCACCATTTGGGTCCTACCATAGAGATCATCAATTTATATCAATTTATATCAGCCGTGTTGTAAGTGGAATTTATAAGAACTGGTGAATGGCGACTTCAGTAATATTATCTACAATATACTTAATTTAAAAGAGTGTCCATGGAGTTTCTTGCCTGTTCTTCTTCATAGGAACCTACTACGCTTTAGAATGGGCAACTAGCTTCATCTTTCTGAATTACCTTTGACTTTTTTAAAGTGCCTTTATATGGTCTAATTGAAATAAATGCTTTTAGTTTGAAATGATACCTCTGCCTACCCCCACTAGGAGGTAAGGTAAGTACACCTATAACTGCATTAACTGCCCAAACAAGCAATCACTGCGCACGCGCACCGTAACGTTTTACAATGTTTTCAAATGTCCTTTTGTTTACAAACTACTTAAGCTAATATAAGTATGCTAAAAAAGTATCGTCCTTAAGTATGGCCTTCTTATCAAGGACTGCCATGGGAGTTCAACCTTTGCACACCATAACATGATAATAATATGCGATAACACCCTAACTATTGTCAACAACGTAAAATATTTGCTGATAACAACATCTAGATTCTAATGTGTTTTTCTGTACCTGGCTAAAAGTAAATTTTCTTGGAAATCAGTCATACAGTTGGCGAAACAAAAGCGGCTTTAGAAAAGATTTTTTTTTTTACTTTTTTTTTATTCCACTTTTCCAGTAGGTATTTACCTAGATGTGTACTTAATGTGCCTAAAATCCTAGAAGAAAAGCTAGTCTCTTTAAATAAAGTTCTAAAAACTTTCCAGCAACATGTTTCTTCATCCATACATTTTCCAACCATTATAGATTTCTCTCAGACTTGCGTTCGTTTTTGTCCTAGACACCGCAACTGCGCCGGAGCATAGTAACGCTCCAAGCAACAAGAATGCAATGCCCGCAAGAAGTCAATGACACTTGACATAATTATAATCAAATGATCAAACAACCTATTTAATAAAACTAGTTATCATTTACTTACTTTAAATTGTTTCGGGACACTGGTCACAGATAAAACTGCTGCATTCCTCTCGAAATTAACAACAGATCTTAATCCCAACCGCACGATGGAAATCGCCATTTTGTACACAGTTCTCAATTCAAATAGTTCACATAAACAAACAGCTTTCTTTTTTTCAAACAATTATTTCGACATCTCCGAACGCATACGCGCGCGATGCACTTCTCGATAGCTATTGGACTGAATTGAATTTAGAACGCGCGGTCGGTTTTATTCGTGGTTCGTGGCCCTTTGGAGGAGTAAAGGGAGGGAGTGTTTATGCCGGTTGGATACCTAGTGGATAGTTGAATACATGTCGCAGTGTTTCGGGTCCATGACCATTTAGCAGTGCAGCAAATGCAACGCTTTTTTGAGAACGAAGGACTTCAATTTAAAAGTCTAGCTAGAATTTTGAAACCAAACTACTACATGATTGCAATATTCGATTAGATAGAACGCGTTGGTGTTTTTAGGGCTTCCTTTATGAATCTTTCTAGGTATAAAATCTCTTCTACTGACTTTAACTTCTCTATATTTTCCGATTGCAGGTACCAAAAACATCCATCAGGCCAGTTGACGTGTAAATCTAATAATTCAATTCATTTATTCAATAACAATTTACATCGTGTCTGAATTTTTATAACTAAATATTATAAGAAACATCATGCATGCAATCTATATTTAAATCATTCCAATAATCCAATTTATTATTATCAGGTAAAATATCAATTACAATGTCAAACATAAAGCAAGCATATGTCAATTACAATGTCAAATATAAAGCAAGTATAATGTCAAATTCAATTATTTTAAGTGACTACTTTTATCATTAATAAATTCCGATACCGAGTAAAAACATGTTTCCAACAAGAAGGCCTTTAGTTTAGTTTTAAAAGAGTGGGAGCTATAAATTAATAATTTTAATTTTAATACACTGTAACTCGAGTTGATTAAGTATTTCGAGGCAGTACTGCAGTCCTTATTTTTTATAATAAACATAATATAATGGCCTTTGCCAGCTACTGGTTTATAATATTTGCTTTGTTTTTTTCTGATTTACCCTTGACGTGGAAAAGATAAGGGTTTTAAAGTGTTGAAAGGTGAAAACAGCCGATTCAAAAATGTAGGCAAAAGCTCGTAAACAGAAGAAAGGCAAGGAAAGCCAAGTTTTAAGAGCATAATTACAACAAAACGCTCATAGTAACAAAGAAAACATACAAATTTCAACTCTACTGCGTGGCAATATGAGTTATTCGTATAGAGCCAGTAGATACACGTGAATCTGTTATCATAATAGATAGGACTAGGAAGTAGACAGTTGAGACAATATTTAGGATATTATAAGACTGTGTTCAGATGTAACAAGTTTAGGAGAAAAAAGGTTTTAGTTCATGCTACGAGATTCGTAGCTCGTAGCACTTAACCTATTTTACGTAGCACCGTAAAGCCTGGTTTATATTCACGTGTAATTATTTACACCTGAAACTATTAATGAATAACTAAGTTCGAACAACTAAGTACCTAGTAGTTTCGTAATGTAAATCCGGCTTGTTTTGTTTTTTTGACGTGGCGGTCAAAAGGTTAATCATTCAAATAATTTGGCTCTAATTATAATTTCACCGCGGTAGGCCTAAGAAGCTGTCAGGGTTGCGGGAAAGTCCGAAAGGGATACCAGGACCTTGGCAACAGGCAACTGAAGGAACACGGGTGGAAAAGTCAGTAAAAGTCTGACACGCCCTTCCGCTCCGCTCAGAGCGGGAGAAGTCAATGGATGATTTCCCAACCTCAAAAAACAAAAAAGGCCTAAGATGCTGGCGCGACGACCTAGATTCGTTCTTGATCCAGAAAGGGCATTTCTGATTGGCCAGAAAAGGCAACAGACAAAGACGAATAGAAAAGTATGCTTCTACACAGTCTGCACAACAGAGACGGAGCAGTGGACCAGAGCAGGTTGAGTAAAAACATAACACAAGTTTCGTTCTGTTGCATTAGCATTACAGAAACAATAGCTAATTACTTAGCTACCCAACAAAAAACCGAGTTATTAATAGGTACATAACAAGTAGAATTGTTAATTAACTGGCTCCATCTGCACGCCGCGTTATCGTCGACCCTACGCACAGGGCACCACGTAGGCCAAACGAGTGCAATTTAGGTTAATATTTATAAACTACTTACTAAACTAACTGTCGATACTTGTTCTTAGTGATAACGACAGATTTAGTTTTTCCTTATTTAATTATAGTTAATGTGATTAGTTTAACGTGGTGTTTCTCACGTAAACGGTGTTGGCGATGTTCATTTGTTTATGTTCTTAGAGTTCGGTAGTCAACAAGGAACCCTTAGTTTCACCATGTTCGTCTGACTGTCCGTCCGCGGGTTAGCTCAGGCATGGGCGTACCCAGCTTCTGGCTTAGGGGGGGCAAGTCAGTTTTTTAGGTCGGATCGTCCGCGGCTGTTTTGTCATATACACTACACAAACACGCCTACATGAAACATTAGGTAAATGTAGTGTAGTTGTAGTGTGCCATCATCGCGCGCGATTTTTTGGCAATTGCACCGTGCATTTTGCCAGTGTCTACTGCGCGGTTTATTTAAAAGTTAGAGCATAAGGCCCCGTTTACACTTTGATTAGTAATTAGGCGAGTACAACATGTTCTGCGAGATTTCCAGGGGGGGATTTCCAGCTGCCTCCCCCTGCCCGCCCTGGGTACGTCCATGAGCTCAGGGTTTTTTTTTCTCTTCAGTCCTATGTTGTGGGGTGTCGTTGGTAAGGTCGTTCAAAAACATTGAGTTTGTGAATACCATGTTTGGATTCAGGGATCCGTTTGCGAAATATTAAGCGTTAAAGTGCTAATTTTTAGAGTCAAGGGTCGGCCCCTGCCAGTTAGCCAGCTGGGTTGGTTTTGGATAAATGTGAAAAAAATCACGGACGTAGTATAATTATAACCAAATTAAAATGAAAACTATCACAGCTACCTAAATAGGCTCTACAAGTTACCGAGTAATAATCGACCAACTTACATTTGCAGTTGCAAAAACATGTTCTCCGATACATTGCGTATGGGAGAAAAAGGTTTTTAACTGCAATGTTAAGTTTGTTCTTGGGATAACTTCATCCCAACTACGGAACCCTTCATTGTGCGTGGTTCGACACGCACTTGACCGGTTTTTTGTTTACAAATAAATGGTATTTTGTTTGAAGGGTTTTCCTTGATTGATTATAGTGTCAAGGTTTAAAAACAATTCAGATAGGTACCTACAGGAAATCCTCTAGTCAGATAACATCAGGGGGTTAGTAAAATCTGTGTTGTTGTCTGAACAGACGGAATAGTCTGTTTTCGTCTGCACTCTAAATGCCTAAAAAAAAGAAAACTGCTTTGACTACTCAAATCACAGCTCTTGAGCGTGCTATCATAACGCTTCTGTAAAAGGAGGTCAAGTAGTAAAAGTTTAGCTACACGGGTCGATCCATCAGGTTAAGCTACGCTTAGGGCATCAGGTTAGCTACGGGTTGGTCCGTGGACGGGTGACTATCTTTACATATCGAGACTCCTCCGTGCTTCGGAAAGCACGTTAAGCCGTAACGAATGACAGCCGGGACTCCCGGCTCATTCGTCGATCTTTAACAGTTGTTACGGGTCGTCAGAAGCCCGAAAGTCTGACAACCAGTCTTCCCAAGGGGTATCGTATTACCCAGTTACTGGGTTGTGGAGGTCGGATAGGCAGTCGCTCCATGTAAAATACTGGTATTCAGCTGCATCTGGTTAGATCAACATGTTGGGAAAAGGCTAGGAAGATTAATTGACCGTATCCAAAAAATAAGTATTTCTAATTGTTATATGTTTTGTATGTGCAAAGTATTGGTTACATAAATGATGATAGTACCTAACCCAAGACTTTATATCAATACAGCCTACAGAGTCAAATTAGCTAGCGAAACTCCGGAGAGGTGATGGATGTCGATATCAAAACATGATAATAATAGTACAACATTATTTTGATGATATTTTGTTGGGTCATCAACCGCTGTGTTGTTGAAATATAGGTGGATTACTGCCCACTCCCTCTCACAGAGAGGAGGCCTGTATCTCAGCAGTGGGAACATTAAAGGCTGATTATGCAATACTTACTCATAAAGCCTTTTGTGGCTACCAACAAGTTTGCTTTACTGTGCAATATATGAAGTAAGTAGCTCTGAACATCATGACGATTGTTCCTAACTTCCCCAGTAAGTACCTACTGATGAACGACACTATTTGTATAAGTTTCAGCTGAAATCATAATACAGGTTAAAAACCAATATTGAACCGAATTTCAAATAATCCCACCCATCCTAGTTGAAAAAAAAAAGATTTTTTACATAGTTACAAATATTTATTACATACTCTTTTTACAAAAGCCAAATATAACAAACACATTTGCAAAATATTCATAACACAACATTTCAGATTGTGACACATTTTCTTATCAAAAGTTCTCTTGTATGCGATAATGCGGCCTAAACTTGGAACTTACAGTAGGTCGACTTGCAGCAAGAGTTCCCATTGTGCAAGTAAGAACTTGCTACGGGATAGTTCTTAACGCGACTGCGGATAGGCCATGATCCGTGATAGGCTGACTTGATTCATTGACTGATACCATCCTAACTTACTATGATTCAAATATACATTATAATTTCATTATTGTAATATATGTGCAATTAGGGGAATTAATTGTTAAGCAAATTGACACCCTACGTCAATTTGCCTTGTTAGCCCTCGTACCCACTGGATTTTCTACGTATTGCTTAGAGCCGAGTTGGAATTCAAACAGTCTGTTTTGGAATGAAGTTCCTTAACGCGGCTTGCGGCAGGACTGATAGAAATCGTCACGTAACGAAAAAGCGTTATGCCCCTCCATGCGACTTTCTCTATCTTTCTCTCTCTGTCTCTTTCTATTACAAACAAGTGTGTATGTGCGAGCGGAACTTCGTTCCTGACGGGGGGCCATCGCGAGCCCCGTCCAGTGCGTAACAAAAAATCGACGCGTTAAAAAATGTCGCGTGCGTACCTGGCCATAAAGCCTTTTATAAAATTGTCAAAGAATAACAGTTGTAATTTGAATATAAGTACAGTTTAAATTGGTAGAGTCTGGCAAACGAAAGTTGAACCTGAAAACACGCGCGAAATTTAAAAAAACAAGACTGTTTATCCCTGCACATAGTGCAAGAACACGTGTTCATAATTGAAACTTAATTTCATTTAAATAAAATAAAAATTCAAGTATCAACACGTCATATCGCACTATGTACAGGAGTAAAACAGTCTTGTTTTTTTAAATTTCGCGCGTATTTTCAGGATCAACTTTCGTTTGCCAGACTCTAGTCAATTTGCTTTATAATTAATTACCCTGACTTTACATGAACCTATTATGTATAAGTAATATTAACTTATTTACTAACTAAATAAAATACAACAAAGTTAATTTTGTTGTACCTTATATCTATTTTTCGACAAACGGCCATTCTCTTATGTATTAGATCTATAACTAAATTACATACTAACTAACTTTAGATAAAATTAACTTACGATTAATAAAATAAAACATTATAAATTGATAAAAAAAGTGAAGACTCGGACATTACTTTTGCTAATAAAACAATCTGAAAATCATAGCTAACTAGTTTCGCTTTTTAGCGCTGAGTGAAAAATGTAACACAAATGAGGCAGCCAAATATAAATATGTACTGTACACACGGCTACACATCAAGCTATACATTTCCAGTATAAGCTGACCTCGTATTGTACGGAAATCCTATACAATGCGAGATCAGCATATACTGGAAATGTATAACTTGATATGCAGCCGTGTGTACAATGCAACATGAAATATAAAACAAACCACTAGGCGAATCTGTTTCAACGTATGTTACATTTCATCGTAAGGATCGTAACAGGTGGCGTTCTTTAGTTTCTACCTACCCCCATGGGAAGAAGGCGTGAGTTCAGGTATGTATATGTGTTACAATTCATCAATCAATTTAAGCTTCGGAAATGTATATACTTTTTATTATATATTATGTATGTTTCCGGTTGCTCTGTTTGTCGTCCATTTTTCAAGCACTTCCTGGCTTCCGATTTAGCTGAAATTTGGCATACTTACCTATAGAACTTCGGTGACAACGCAATAATCTGGTACCATGGAGCTGGTCTTTTGATGGAGCCCGAACGTAGCCATAGGAACTTTTCAACTAAATAAGATAGTCCAGCTACGTCGTCCATTTTCGTATAGAGTTGTAATTAGAGTTGAGTTGAGTGAGTTAGAGTTGTAGTTTGTAATTCTTAGGGCATTATGAAGTCTAAACGAAAATGCACGAAGTCGACACGAGTATGATGACTATACAGGGTGTAAAAAGACCCATCACATTGCACAAAAATATTTTCTGGGAAACGACTAACAAGTGATTTTCAGCCTCGTTAAGCGTCTTTTTACACCCATTAGATACTATTTTTTATTAAAATTCGTGCTCACAGTACCAATAAACTACGGTTTGATAGTTGACAAGAGAATTAATATACTAAAACCCGACGACGGAAATTGTTACATGAAATATGTATATGAATTACGTATACCACGATGTTTAGCATAATCAGCCTATAATATTCCCACTGCTGGGACACAGGCCTCCTCTCTGTGAGAGGGAGTGGGCCGTAATCCACCACGCGGGCCCAGTGCGGGTTGGTAGATGTCACATGACTTCGAATTTTTGGTTCTAGAACATGCCGGTTTCCTCACGATGTTTTCCTTCACCGTTTTGAGAGCAGTGGCGTTGAAATAATTTACACAAAGTAAAGCGCCTGTCACGGTTCGAACCTACGACCTACAACTCGGAAGTCGTGGCCGTTACCACTGGGCCACCACTGCTCTGGGATGACACACACGATGTTTGGAATCCACCATATTGAATTTCCCCTGTGACGTCGTATTTATTGAATTTTACTGAGTGAGGTATGAAACTTAGATCTCAGATACATACGTACATACAAAGACTGTGAGATTCATAACCCTGCCTTTTAAGTTTACCGTAGTCGGGTATTTTATTTAAACTACCATATTTTTAATTTCATCCACCTGTATATAAATAACACGCTAAATACAGGGTGTTATGAAACACAGGTAAGTAATAATAACAAGTTGCCTTATGCCCCTATTTTTTATAAAAATATGAATCAGTTAATCAATCAATCGGCCTATCACAAACCAAAATACTTTGTTAGGAAATATCACACAGTATGGGAAAGCCGTTACATGCGATTTCAACACAGCCTCGTCTACGAGACTTATATAATGCGACACTAGGACACGCCTCGGCGGCAGCTACTAGAAGCGACACTGCCAACCATAGAGAATATAATATTACATAGAGTGCGCGTATTGCACAAGTGCGCATCGTAGACAAGTGAGCTATAGATTAGTGTTAGGTAGGACATACAAGAGGCACTTCTAATGTCCCATAAAAAATGATTGATTGTCCCAACACCTCAAAATAACATTTTGTACCGCTTCACTGTGACATACAAATCAATGAATCTCGAACTGACAAGTGAGTGAGTGTGTTGAAGAACGTAGTGTTGTTCAAACCCGTGTCTACTGTTCATAGTTTGTTGCGCGCACTCTATACTATATCTCTATGCTGCCAACACTTTCCATGCAAACCAAACGTGTCACCATATAAAAACCAATTGCCGTGCGTTAGTCTCGCAAAAACTCGAAAATGGCTCGACCGATTGTGATAAAACTTTGGTAAGTTGTTGTGTGCGGCCCAAGGTCACTAACAAAAAAAAATGAAAAGGAATTGCAACGCATGCCAGGCATTAGCTAGTGACGTATAGAAGAAACTGAGGGCTTTGAACGGCGGGTCGTGACAGAAGTGCGCTTCACAAGCTTTCGACGCCACGATTTTCTTTTATATCAGACACTGCCGACGCTACTGTTTCGTGCTCTGCGTGCAACACAGATCTAATGAACGTGGTTAAATAGAGAATAATAACATGATAAAGTAATGTGCTGACAGGTTTTTGACAACTTCCAGTTACAAGCAATGCCACAATTAGATTCACAAATGTTTGTCGGTTTATAATAATTACTAGCTTCCGCCAGCGGCTTCGCCCGCGTGATATCTTTATAAATTATAGCCTATGTTACTCGGTGATAATAAAGCATTCTACGGGTGTTTTTTTTTTATCGTTTCAATATTTTTTTTTGCTTATTCATTACAAAAAAAAAATACAAATCTTTTCTCTTTATAATATTTATATAGATTTATTTTGTATTTGCCTGTAACTTCTTTCTTTCATTGACATGAAGATCAAAACCGTACCAATTTTTTGTATAAAATAATTATTATTTAGAATAATATGTAAACATTTTTATCTATAATTATGTAATAATACAGGGTGTTAGGGTAAACACCGTTATCCTTGCAACCAGTGGTTTGGTTTCATTTATAGAACGTAAAATCAATGGAAAATTACAACTTTTTTAAAAAAAAATTTCGATCTAAATTTTGCCACAAGAGACGCAAGTTCGTTGCCCTATGCGCTAGGGCAACGAACTTGCGTCTCAATACGGGCGGGGGGTTCGGGATGTGACCTGACCGGCAGCGAGCGCGATCCGTCCCTTAGTCAGTCAGCTGTTTCGCTAGCAAGCACGGTGTCAGATAGAAACTTTTAAAAATCTTTTAATGAAAATAACGTTATTTTTTGTTGTGTTCGGTCATTTATTTTTGTATTTTAGTCATCTACCCATGGTTTGAATGACAAGAGTGTTTACCCTTACATCCTGTATATTAATTACAACTATTTTACAATATAATTAATAATTAAGCTTTCTTATACTCAATTCGCTCCACTTTAACTTCGTCTCCCAGCAGTTTGTAGACGTATGTCACCACAGTTGAGCTTTGGATGTCCATCAACACAAATGATGGGGTGGCATTCCTGTAATTACAAAAAATTGGGTGTCTGTAAAGTCGGTTTACGGACGATAGTTTAACGTAACAACGTCATAACAAGTGCCTTTCGCTCGCTCGTGTAGCGCTCTTGCTCCGATCGTAAGGTTACAATGAGCGTAACGGGACAATGAGCGTAACGGGACAACGAGCGTAACGGGACAATAAGTCATCCTTTTTCGTGCGTGTAGCCGGAGTTCATCGCCGTTTATCACGTTGTTACGTCAAAAAGTTGGAAAAATTAACATGGTAAACTAAAAGATGGCTGCAGATTAGGCTGTCTAGCATATCAGCTGGATCCAACAATAGATGATTTTGTCTATAGAAGAATCTTTTGATGGCAATTTTAAATGCATCTGAAGGAAGAGCAAGGCATATTAATTATATATCTTTGCTTTTCTTTTGCTGAAGATTAAAAGATTGTGTATTAAAATTTTAATATAACACTAGTTTCTGCTGTGGAAGTCGGTAAGATACACAATATACTAAAATAACAGTCAAATTTTTATAAGACTCCCTCGGCTCAATTACTTTGTTTTCACGTATACTACATTTGAAATAGAATAGACATTTGAATAAACCTTTTTTACAGTCCATTCAAACGATTTTGACTTCTATTGCGTTGATAGCATGTAAAATGGCAGCTGCAGTAAACAGTTGGTATTGTAACCACTTTTTTTGCTTTTAATGCCATCCTTATGCCTACGGTATATAAGTCAAAATCGGTTGAATGGACTGTAAAAAAGGTTTATTTAAATGTCTAATACTATTTCAAATGGAGTAATAGTGTTCTTTTAGTTGTCTGTTTGCTCGGCTCCTAATGGTCGTAGCGTGATGATAAATACCCTATAACCTTAGGAATTGGACTATCTGGATTTTTCAAATCCAACTGATTGTTTCAGATATTAGTGCGTTCAAACAAACCTCATACCTCAATTTCAATGGTAAGCTGATCACAGACAAAATTACATCTTTTTATGAGAAAGAATTTTATTAAAAAGCGAATAAAAGTATATTCTCATAATGTATGTTTATATTTAATTTTTGAATTGTTTTTGATTTATGTATTCTGTTTCTCTTCTACTCTTACACACGTTGTATACATCTCTTTTATCTACTTTCCTATCGCAGGTATGCTGGAAGAGATTTCTTTAGAAATAGCATTGCCAGCATTGTACGAATTTTTCTGTTCCTTTCTTCTTTTCTGTAGTTATATGTGTGTGCATAAATGGTTAAATAAATAATAAAATATTACCTGAACAGTGGACTATAAGCTCCAGTAGCGGATCCTGGGTTGATATAAAACTTATTTTCGTGCTCGTATGCCTCAAACCGGTGTGTGTGGCCAGATATGAGGATATCTACGTCAAGCTGCCTCTGGACTAGCGCTAGGGACTCTTCATCACCCCAGGGTACAACTTGGTGACCGTGGATGAGACCAATGCGGAACTGGCCGACGGTGATCACTTTCTGTTCTGGGTAGGTTGAGTTCTGAAAAAAAGAAGTGGCTAATTATGGCCAATAATTTAACTTTCACTGAGAAGTTAAAAAGAAATAAATTAGGATGTTAAATAAATAAGTCAAATGAAAAAATAAATACTGTAACTTTGTTTACAATTTGAAGTAATGATTCAATATGGAAGTCTATGACTTTTGCCAAGCACTGGGCAAGAATCAAAGAAGCAAAGGCCTCTCCCTCTCCCTTTCTCTGGGAAAGAATCAGTTAAGAAATTGATAACAGTATGACTAAGTATTGAATTCACAAGCAAGTTCTCACCTTACCTTCAAATGCCAGCAACATTTATTAGAAAACAGAGATTGTGATATTTTACATTTCAAAATCAAAAGTCATTTATTCAAACTAGGCTGAGAATCAGCACTTTTTGAACTTCAAAATTACTTAAGACAGTCCCCCAAATAACCACTCGCAATTCCCATCTTCCTAGTGCTCGTGCTGGGAAGAAGTGGTGCAACAAATTCCCCAGCAGCACAGCTGTTTGTTCAGTTCGAGAACTTGATTCTATACAATAGTATGCAAAATGATTTACATTATGCAATAGTCAGCAATAATCAGTTGGAGAAAAACGGTCTAGGTTAAAAATGAAATAAGCCAATACAAACCTCATCAAAATCTCCTCTAACAACATGTACATCACTGGCTAACGTCTTCAGATAATCGTATGACTCCTTTGTACAAAGGTTGCCTGTACACAGTATATGCTGTATCCTGCCAGGAAGTAGAAGCTTCTTGAACTTTGGAGGCAGGCTGCTGCAGCGGTGAGGGATGTGCAGGTCACCGAGTACTAGGACAAGCTGAGGAAAAAGGGAATGGTAATTAGTATCCTGGATTTGCGGCTAAGGTTATCCAAGCTGATCCATGCGTCATTTTCGTGAACGGGCGTCGTCAGTTGTGACTGGTCATCTCTTAGCTGCCATGGCTTATTTTAATTTTTGAATTATTTTTATGTTATAATTGCGGACACTTTTAACGTGCTTTCTACATTGTTCTCACATGTATATTTTCACTTGCCCGTTCTTCTCTGACTGTCGGTCAGTCAGAAATATGAATCCTTGACCATCAAAAATGCCTGTAAATGGTTTACTAACTGAAATAAATGCTTTAAGTTTCATAAGATGTGGGATTCCTGTACATTAGGGTCGGAGTCCTCCGCCCCTAAGACGACCCACTGACCGTCAACTCTAAAATTGGATCGTTTACTTTTAGCCTCGTTTAGTTTTTTTCATCCCTAGAGTTCAGACCCTAGAGCATTTTTGTTAGCTGTTCAAACTAATCCAATGTAGTTAATCTTAAATTGATGATCTCTATACTCTGAAGGAGCGAGCATAGTAAGTTGATGCATTCCGAGCGGCTTACTGTAAATCAATTGAAAAAAGTGGGTGTACATTTTGTAGAAGTTCCGTGTTAGTGTTAGTAATCAATGCTTATAAAAACTACTTACCATGATGTTATTAGAGTAGGATATTGTTACAGAAAACCGTTAGTTACAGCGCTGCAATAATTGCTATTCGTGGAAGTATGATTGAGAAGAAATAAAAGCAATTATCACTGATTACAGAAATCGCGAGACCAATGATGAATACCTACAAATCTTCGTTTGACAGTTTGACACAGTGGTTTGACATTGACATCTCATCTATTTCAATTTGACAGGGTTTGCGTTTAGTTTTATTCACTGTAAATGATGGGGCGATAGGCAAGAAACAAAATTAGAATGCCGAAGGGTTTTTATTTGGATTAGAAGTTTATACATTTTGTTGTGCTTTATCTCATAATTGTGTATTTAAATAATAGGTATTTCACTTATTTTGTTTTACATTAACGAGTTCCCTAGCATGCATTTGTACCGTTAAGAAAAACAGCTACAAACTCTATGAAAAAGTGTTGTACTTTGGAAAACTGAAGTTACTAAAGTAACTACAAATAAAACATACGAACATCGTTAAATCGAATTCGTAATTACCCTAGATAATTGATGATAAGTAACAAAATATTTTTTTAAATTTGTTGTTTGTGTGTTGCATCATACTTAAATTTTACGATTTACTTATTTACCTAATGATTACTAATTGATATTGAATGTCGTATTGCAAATCGTGCAATTTTATCAAGATTATTTTTAAAATAGATACTGCTACATAACAGTTACGTAACAATTTAATTTGATTTCTTTTCAACGTCATGAGTTTTTAGTAGTTCGTTTTGGTACTATCAGCTCAACACTTCACTTTCGTCTATAATCTATGGTTCAGGTGCGGATAGAAAAGAAAAATTTCATGGTGTTGTGGGTGACACATATACGTAGAAAAAATTTAGTTTAAGTTAAACACATTGGCACCAACTGCAGGGAAATGGAATCAATGGAATATGAGCTCGCTAGGAACCTTACTCTGTTGTTCTTTGTGGAACGCCTGCTCGACAAAGGCGAGCCGCGCACGTTGCACGATCTTTCCTGCCAGTTTGGTGCCAAAGGATTCACCAAGGAGATGCGACAGATCGCTGGCGGGTCGCAGTCGGGCTTGAAGAAGTTCCTGGCTCAATACCCGGCGTTGTTCAGCATAGACGGGGACTATGTTGATATCAACACGTTCCAGAAGCACCCTTGTGGGGCTGGCGCCTCGTCCAACAACGACTACATCGAGGAAGCGAAGGAGTACTTCGCGGGCAAGATGGTCCAGTACGGCGAGGGCACTGAGGTGCCGATCAAGAGCCTCCTCGGCCACCGCAGCCAGGCCTCTCCGCAGGTGCGTCACATCTCCGGCCAGAGGATCAAGGAGTTCAAGGATTTCCTGCTGAAGCATCCTGACGCCTTCCAGATCATCGATGACAACGTCGTTCTAGTCAGTGAGAATCATAGGAGAGGTAACGCACACACAAATTCTGAACAATTCCACAATCTACCTGTAGCTAATATTAACACAGATACTGCCCAACAGTTATTAGACTATGTTGCACAGTGTATAGAGGCTAAAGGCCCCGTGATGGTTGATCAGCTCTTCCATCTCATTGTGTCACGTTTCCCACAAGAGTATTGGTATCAAATGTTCAAGTCGCCTGCAGATTTGAGCGCATTCTTAAAAATATTTTCAGACTCATTCCACGTTCAATCGAACTTGGTCACACTTATTAGTAAACCAAAAATACCTGTTATGTATCTTAATGCAAAAGCTAAAGCAAAGACTGATGTACCAAAGCCTGTGGTTGAGGAGAAGCCCGTGTCCCCAATTCCCCCCACAGTTGAGAGTCCAACTCCATCAGATGGCAAAAAGAGTCCGGCAAACAACAGAATACTCAGTCCTATTGAATCTCCGCGAGGACCACAAGCTAATATTGCAAACCAGACTCTGAAGCAAAGAATAAATTCTATTGTCATAAAGAATTTGGCAGAGAACATGGTCCGTGACAGGGTCAACAATCATTTGAATGCGCGAAGTGCTGAAGAAACAAATGGTACTCCAAGCTTAAGGAATAATGTGATGGGTGAGGCATGGCGCCAGAAAGTGCTCCAGTGCACAACTGTCATAGCTAATGTAAGGGAATGTGCCACGCTAATTGAAAGCATTATGGTGCCCAAACGCAATGCAAAAAACATTGTTTCCTTTGACTGTGAAGGAATAAACCTTGGCCTCAAAGGAGTGTTGACATTGTGTCAAATAGCCACCATGAATGGTGAAGTGTACATACTAGATATAATGGCGTGTCCAAGCATGGTTGTGGAGGGTAAAATTAAGGAATTACTAGAGAGTGAAAATGTTGTTAAAATTATACATGACTGTAGGAATGATTCAGTCAATTTACACAATCAATTTGAGATTGTTTTGAAGAATGTTTTCGACACACAAGCTGCTCATGCTGTGTTACAGTTGCAACAACAAGGTGTGCCTGTATACAAAGTCAAGAATCTAAGTCTCAATGCCTTATGTGAATTGTATAATGCACCTATGAACCCCATGAAGGAACAATTGAAAAATGTGTATCGCAGGGACCAACGTTACTGGGCAAGGAGACCGTTGACAAAAGATATGATCATTTACTCTGCTTCAGATGTCCTATCTTTGGTCAATCCAGCAATTTATGCTTTCATGTCAAGCAATATTAAGCCCGAGAATCAGCAGCTATTTGAAGAACTGAGCAATGAGCAAGTATTTATGCATATTCAGCCAACTGAAGTTAAATTGCGCAAGAGGCAACGAAAAATTAACACAGAAGTTGGAGAGCTGAAGCAGAAACTGGCTGAAACAACTAAGAATATTGTCCTGAGCAACAGAGAAATTAGACTGCTCAGATACATTGAACTCACTGAAGAGGAAAAAGAGAAATTGAAGGGTTGTCACAAAATATCAAAGAAATTGGAAAAACTGGAAGCTATTGGACATGATAAGGATTCTGATTCAGATGATGATGAAAGAGAAAATGAAATGGCCAGCTTAGAGTCCAACCCTTCTGATCCAATATCGTCCCCACACTCCACACAGCCACCAAGTCTCACAGAATCCATGCAGATGATGGATGAAATCTTATCAGATACAAACATGGATAAAGTAGAGAAAATTAATCGCCTTGAGGCTATTCTGTCGGCTGTCGCCCCCCTCAGTGGAGAGTTGGAGGATAAATTCTCACAAACAATGGAACAAACACTGCCATTGCTCAAAAACAAGGATTGGTCCAATCTAAGCCAAATTTTGAACTTAGGAGAGCCAGATAGGAAAAGCTGTAGCTGCAGATGCCATAATTCCACTTATGATGAAATTAAGTGCAATGATCTCAATGAAACTAAGAAAACCGAGGTTGGCTCGCAAACTCTTAGCACAGGGGACATTGTGATCACACGGATTCACTTTAGGGAGGAGGACAAGGCAAACGAAAGGATCCTTGATGCGTCCCCTTTGAGCAAAAGGGTGGGCATCAACAACATGTCTTGATCGACACTCAGGCTATTATTGTACTTCCATTTTCTGAGTGCCACAATTTAGTTTCGGAACTGTGTATGTATGTGATCAACTGATCATTTTATATATTTTTTAAGTTTGATGGTATTTCGCCGGCCCCCGCGCGTCTTAAATCACTTATTACTTTGAACTAGTTTTGCGGGGGTATGATAGCGGTGCGATTGTACGAGATAGAATAAATTAAGCGTGTTGTGAGGTCGTGCATTGCCAAGTGTATAACGCCTACGCTATATGTTCATTTGAGCGGAGACGAACGCGTACACTCGAATAAATGCAACAGTAATTCGCATAATAGAACAGCTACTTAATTCCTTCATCTGGAAATGACAGTATTTGCTGTTTTTCAAGTTTTATAGTTATTTATTTTATGTTGGCTATTGCCTGTTAAGTATCCCAAACTTAAATGTGATAGATTTCAAGGCCTTTTTTCTCGATCTACTCTGAATTGTAAATAAGATAAATTTTGATAAGCATGCATAATCTTTTAAATCTTGCGAATCACGATATGATCGAGCGTTTTTCCGTTATCTTTAGTAAGTCAAGTGTATATACCTATTTATTTATTTATACGCTATGTTTAGTAGCGTCGACACTACTGAACCTATATCGAAGAGGGCAATAATAGGTGTATACAATAAAGTTTTTTTTATTATTATTGTAAAATATTTATAAAACGTTAGATTTATTAGTAGAATAATTATTAATCACGTTTAAAAAAAATATTAAAAAGTGGTATAGGGTTAGTGTTAATGAAAGAGATGTTTTATCGTAGTATGAGGTGCTTGGAGAAATCGATTTAAAACTTTATTTCACGTAGAATGTTATAGAGACATACGGTAGACGCGTTTGTTACGTAGATATGCAAATTAGCGTTATAACGTACTTGTGATCGATAACCGCGACGGTTATATCCTAAGTTTTGTTTAAAAAATGTGCCTTCGAGTCATATCCGACGAATGCCTTTATATTCAATTAATATATGAATTAGTAGGTTTTTATACATATTTAGTAGTAATTCTGAAACACGAAGTTTAGATGAGATTTGTTGTTTGTGAATAACACTTTGGTATACAAGATTTATAAAATGAACTAAACTTACCACGAAACACTAACTAGATAAGTAGTTCTCAGAATCTATTAATGTTTTCGTCTTCGACACACTTACGTGGTTTACGAAAAGCTTCGTAAGTAATAGATAAACGAAAATATTTCTAAACATGTTGAATTCATTCGAATAGTTTATTTTTGTGTTATGGTTAAGTAGAAATGTGTTAAAAATTAAGTGATATTTTAAATGCTTTTTGCTTTTTATTATAGCAAAACTGTTGCTTTGTATTGAAATTGTACCTTACTTTCTACACTGAACAAAAACTTATTGCTACTGTAGGCGTGCCGCAAAAACGGTCTTTCTGCACTAGTTTCAAAACTTTGACTAAACGCAATAAACATGTGTGATAAAATATATTTTGTAGGTAGCTAATATTAGTAAAAGCATAATATCATATCTCCTTCGACAAAAGTCAATTGTTTTGTGCAATGAACCATGGCAACGAATTTTGCCAGATTCCTAAGAGGCGTCATTATTCTAAGCGTTTCGGGCATTCAGTATCAGTTTTATGAAACTGAGTTCGCGGCATGTTTACAGTTGAGCATATTATCGTTGTTTACATGAGGCTTAACAAATAGGTCGCGATACCCGGTGGTATGCGATTACGTGTAAAATAAGTGCAATTTAATACGTGATAATGTTTTTAGTTGCTTTTTTGTAAAGTTTCAGTAACTACATGATACAAATTGTTTAAATTGACGAGTTGCTCTCTCGGTGCGGTCTGACGATCCATCTTGTTAGGCCTCATTAAATATAGCAATATATGTACCTACCTACCGGTGTAGATACTCCGTCATGTATTAATCATCAGTATTGAATCCTTTATTTTGAAAATGTCCACTCACTAACATGTTCAAATCGTTAGTAAGTGCAAAGAATGTCCACTGTTTGTATTTGCATTTTCCGTCACATATACTCAAGTTTACCTCCTTTTATTTGTATCTATGAAATTATTAGGCACTTTTATAAGCATAATCAATTGTATTTTTAAAAGTTTTTCGGCCATATTTGTTGTTCGACGTTTAAATTATACATTTTGTGCCTTAAACATTTGCACAATTTACTAAAATATTCTGTGTTCTTCTACACATTTTGTATGGTTTTGTAGAATGTTTATCAGTGCCACTAATCATTTTTGTACTATTTGTAAGGAGCATTTTGTTAGTCAATATAAGCGTAACCACTTTCAGTTATTTTTTAACTTAAAAATCTTTAGAAACTTTTATTTTACCCTACTTACCAAGAGTATAATTGCTTACGACGTGAAAGTCCGTAATATTGTAATGTGGCAAATCGACGGTTAACTCATTTGCGCATTGTTTATGTTTATTATGAAATAAAAAGTTGTAAAATACTTATATGTTCTATAATTTCCAAATGACCGTTTTTCTACCTACCCGAAAAGTATCCATTCAATTTATAGCAATTGGCCAGCGAGCGTATGGTCCTCGATTCAATACAGTTGCTGTTCTACGTTTGTAATGGAATGAAAGTCCTACCTAACAATAAAAACAACCGACTTCCAAAAAAAAACACTAAAAAAGTGAAAAATAACTATAATTTCGGAAGCCGGTGGCAAAAAACGAAAATTGAAAAGCCACCGAAGTTATTTTTCACTTTTTTTTAGGTCTGTAAAAAATACAGAAAAAGTGAAAAAATACAGGAAATCGGGTTTAGTTCCTTGCCACTGTCAACCAAAAATAAAGCTGCTTACCCCACAGAAAAATACCAGTTTTGTAAATGTGACACTCGGATTGTTGGTCTGAGATGTGACATTAGGGATTGTTTTTGTAGGTACTTTGAACACATAGTTGTGAAAGTTTATTGTTCGATTTGGCAACAACGATGCGGGTTACCTAAGTAAGTAGCTATATACTTATAAAATAAAACGATGTTTTAAATATTTACTTATGCAAGCTTCAACAGGTGTGTACTCTCAGCAATGCAGTTTGCATAATACATTATGGAATATCAATGGCGATGTCTAATTAATATTCTTACATGGACGGCAAATAGAAAGTTCGACAGAAATACATAAGTACAACAAGCTAATTGCAATGAATCAGCACGCAATTTCTAGAATTGTAACGTGTTATTACTTACTAAAAAAATACAAGACTGCATTAATTTCATTAAAAAAATATACTTCAATAAAATGTTTTGTGATTCAGTTAGTGCTACTTAGTAATAATCGCTGTGAGTTGCCGTTATTTTAATTTATTGCTGCAAAGCTACCCGAAATTACCGTCCTGCTTTTGTAAATCGGAACGCAATGTTTAACGGATTTCGAAATGTCAAATGAGAACCGCGTTCCAAAAACAGCAATAGTAGTATTTTTATCAAGAGCATGTCTTCTATCTTTGTCACCTTTACGCACTATGAAACAGAAACCAACTAGCGTGTGTTCCACAATGTTAGAGGTTTGGAACGCAAATCGTAATGTCAAATTTGAATTTTGAAAACATTGCACAAACCAGCACAAACATTCTAAAATTCAAATAAAAGTTGATAAGTGCCTAAAAGTATGGAAGATTTCGATATATTTACAAATGAGATTAACTTTACGAAGCCCTTGTTCAAAAACATATTGAATAAATATGTTCATGAAGTGCCACCGACTCCTAACGGGCCAAATTATCAAAGTAAGTTTTTGGCATCACATTTTTATGAATAAACAATCGTATCTAGGAATTTATACATAATAGGAATTTATAGTTAATTTATGCTTAAGATAACTGTAGAAACTAATGAACTAATCTATCAAGTATTTCCAAGACAAAAGATCTTTGTTTTTTTTCTTCTATGAATAATGTGTAAAGATATTTTTAATTATTCTGCCTTTCAAGGTGGTAGGAAACTTAAGGCCGAAGAATGTCTAGCGGACAGTGATGACGTGGGATGTGCATTCCATTTGAGTGAGGCATCATCAGCTTCACTAAGGACTATGGCTGTTTATAGAGACGAACAGTTGAAGGCCGCTGGTATGTATTCTATGTATATTTAGGTACTTCTAGAAACAAAAACATCTTAACATCATGCTAGTATTCCTCTATGGGGTTGGCAGAGGTGTACCAACTAATATAAAGTTTCAGTCCCATGTAAAAGAGCCTAGAGGTTGAGCTAATTGCCAAGAACTGGTCAAAAATCCAGACTTTGGCTGCTACCCAGAAATTCCTGATGGCATAACACACATTAACCCTGTGCAACTTGGGAATTGAACGTACTTAACAGTTGCCCTTGTAACCTCTGCTAGTTTTCTCTAAATGAGTGGAGGATGTGCAAACAAGATTAAAATAAGGTGGATCCTTTGATAATATTGTGAGATACCTAAACAATGAGGTTTGCATGTGCTGAATCATTCAATTAAAATTAGTAAAACTCCTGCACACGTAGCATGACCACCGTAGAAACTGGTTTTGTCGACGGAAGAGTAGACAACCAGACAGATTGTGATTGTTTATCTGTCATTTTGTCCCATCCGTACGTCCATCAACAAAATCCGTTTCTACAGTGGACATGCTACGCATGCTGGCACTATTGTAATAGTTTCAATGATCTGCAATCTTAGTTTTAATTTAATATTTCTTTTGTTTTTAGGAAATAAACTGCAAAAAATCACAAGTTACATAAAACCTGTAAAAGATTTAATAGATGCAAATCCTATGTAAGTATTTGTTTTGTCTATATGAACATTACAAACTGTAGAAAAGGCAACATTAAAATAGCCTTCACAAGGGACCCCGTTAAATTAAATTAAATTATTTGTTGTTAAAGGGGCAATAGAAATACATATTCTGTGAAAATTTCAACTGTCTACCTATTATATTATAGTTCATGACATACAGCCCACTAACTGATCAGACACACAGACAGCGGAGACTTAGTACTAAGCCTATGCTGTCCGTCTGTCTGGTCTCTTCTATTGGACCTTTGGGTACGGAACCCCAAACACACGGACTATAATAATAGAATAGAATACTCTTTATTATGTACACCATAAAAAATACAGATACAAATGTAGAAATTTAACATAGGGTGACACAATGGGCGGTCTTATCGCTAAGAGCAATCTTTTACAGACAACCTTTGGATGGATTAAAGCGCGAAGGAGAGATAATACTGCAGGTAGTCAGTGGTGTACCATTTACATATACCATAAATACATACATATATAAAGCATATACTTATCTATATAAATATATATATATATATATAAACAATACAATAATAAATATGAAACAGGAGGAAAGAGCTATATTTAATGACGATGTTTATAATAATAATATCCTTGATGATTCCATAACATTATTATAATTATATATTTTTAGACCAAAGAAGGAAGCAAAGATTTTAGATTTGCTCTCAGATGGTACAGACAACATAACAAATGTTTTGGAGTCATTTGCAATAGAAGAGGAGGTGCCGTTCCACAAGAAATATCTTCGCTTCTCGAAAGAGAATAATGTTGACAACTTTCAGAAGATTCTGAAAGAATTACCTAAAGGTACTGTGAATTTTTGTGATGATGTCTTACTATATTATCATGTGTCATAGTAAAATATACCTTGATTCTGATTTTTTGTTGGATTTTCAGTTATTAGTGTGTGTAAAATATAATATTCTTTGAAATGCTTGTTCAAAATTATTGGATAATTCAGTGCAAGCTAGTGGGCTATATGTTTCTAAGTGACTTTTTTTATTTCATTCGTCGTTGAGATCTATATGAGTTATTTTTGGTTACAATTGCAGTAATAACTTTGTTGTTCGTAGTTTTTTTTTCTAGAAATACCTACAATGAAATACATATTAATTTTTGTGGTCTATAAAATCAATACTACTGTGCTTTCTGTGGATTATTCATCCCAACTACGGAACCCGTCACTGTGCGTAGTCCGTCTCAGGCAGGTCAGGCTCAGGTCTGTCGTCGGCAGGTTTTCTTATGTCAAAGTTTTAGTTACCAACAATGATATTATATTAACAGATATTTTATACACTCACAAAACAACCGACAAAAGTGTTCCGCGCAGCAACGGCACAAATACCCACGTTTCATTCATTTTTACATTTCACTACAAGTAAAAACGTTACAATTGGAATGTTTTCGAGTCTTCACGATTGCGCGCTTATAACATATCTGTTAATTTAATATCATTGGTTACCAAATCAAACTTTACCCGCTTCACTAATACTAATTTTCTGTCTTCTCATTCCAGAATGGACCGTGGTACAATTGACCGTACCGTACAATCCTAACGAGAACTTAAAATCATTGATTGAGTATAGAACGGATGTAGACTCATTATACTTGAGCATGTTCACCAATGATTACTTGGAGGATGCAGGCTTAGGTCCCATGACTGTGCATATACCTGCTAATGTTACTAAAGGTAAGTTTTCTATGGCAGAATACACGGTTTTATCACAAATTAGACATACAGAAGGTCGACTCCATACAATGAACGGAAACAGGCGCATGCACACATAGACGCGTACGTACGGCGCGGCGATCTCAAACAAAATGCCAGCCGCGAGTGCACTTGCACTCGCTGTACGTAGCAGTGGCGAAGGGTGATTTTTTGGGGGTGGGAACCCGGAGCAAAAAAAAAAGAAAGAAAAAAAAAAAAAAAAACTATACTGACGAATTGAGAACCTCCTCCTTTTTGAAGAAGTCGGTTAATAATACTTGTCATGATGTCACTTCGGACCTTCCTTGTGGCCGCTTGTGTAAAAACCCCTTTATTACATAAACTACTAGAATCTGAGAAAAGTAAACAAGGGAAACAATACATTTTATTTTATTTACAACTGCCAGTCAGCAGCTATTCATATTTATCGTAAAGGGAAACATTAGAATGTTTGAAAAAACTATCACGTCGTTTGTAATTTATACTTATATCTGAGCGAGCACGGCCTAATTATGTGTTTCTTAATTTCAAAACTTAACCTTGGAAAGCATGCTTCCTCACAAAGAAAATAATCCTAAACAACAATGTATAGGCTACCACTAAGCTACCAGACGGACGGACAGCTACCAGCTACCGCACGCGGGCCAAAAGACATTGTAGTTAATTAGAAAGTCCTTGACGAATTATTGCCGCCATCCTAATCCTACTGATAGTATTGATAACTTTTCAAATCTATTAAGAAATTTCAACTTATTAACTATCTACCTACTTACCCCAAATACATAATTACAACGTACACTTTCACTAAAGTCAAAACACTTTAATCACTGTTTTATACCAACAAACTAATACTACTACTACGATTCTCGAACTGATAAACTAATGTATTCAATAAATAATACGAACAAAATGCAAATTAACTGCAAGTGTAAACAAATTATTATGCGCTTACGTCAAACAGCAACCACACAATAGCGTCCTACTCCTGTCCGAACTCCGAGCCGAACGCATTACGAAATTCAACGAAAACTACCGAACCGATATCGCGGCATCTCGTTCACGCGAACGCAAGTTTAGATCGCTTTAGGTACAATAACTCGTATTTGACCGGCTTGCTCGAAGCGTATAAAACCGGGGTGTCACGTGACCGAAGTGACGTCATGACGCCTTGATTTTTGAAGGAGCGATAAGCCAGCCGCGCCGCCGAGTTATTTTAGAGAATTTTTTTTTGCTGTTGGGAGACAACAAAGACAAAACATTGAATGTAGGCGTTTTGTATAGTTTTAATTATATGGTGTATTAAATACCTATAGTGTGATTACTTAAAAGGCATTTTAAACACTACTGACTGTGTCATTTTTCAATGACGATAGAGTGGTTTTGTTTCGAATTCCAGAAGGGAAGCCGATAGGAATCGAGTTGTACGGTAGCTGCGGCCCTGGTACGTAGTCTTGCCTATGTGTGCGTGCGTTTTCGCTCATTGTATTGAGCTGGCTTTCAGTACAGTCCCTATTTATTCTGTGGTTCTGTTGTTGGTTGACGTTTTTGTATGATTACCGGTAAATAATGGCCCCTCTTCACTCATTGTAGGTGTTGGTAACAGATTAAATGCTATCATTTTGGAAAGTTAAAGCAAATGAACAGCACTCTATTTGCGTAACAAACGATCAATCACAATCTCTTTAATTTTGACAGTTCAACAACAATCATTGCGTCATTTACGTTGTTGAACAGACAAACTTTTTGAACTTAGGAAGCAATGCACTAGCAGTATCCTTCAAAATGATTCAGATTGTGATTGATCGCGTGTTACGCAATTAAGGTGCTAAATGGGTGCCATTATGTTTCCGTGGCAACTATACAGAGGTTTTTTTGTACATTAGCATTCTTTTTACAATTACAATAAAGTTACTTAACGTACAGTCAACCGCTAATCATGGGTAACACTTGCACCACAAAAATCGCCCTTACTGCTACGACTTAAAGGCGTTGTTAATGTCAAATTGTGACCATTGTGGTGTACGTAATAAATACAGACTAAATTCTAATAATACGCCCTGTAGAAGATGGTAGGACGGGCTTTGACAAGTGACAATCGCTTCGAAAGCGTTTCGTATTTCTACAACGACTTTCAACAGGATTGACATAAGCTTTTCGATAGCTTATGTCAGTTCTATACATTTTTGCCTTTTCCATCATCGTTATCGCTGATAGAATGTCACTTTGTCTAGGGCCTCTGGTCAAAACAAACAACTAGTGGTTCACATTATTACTGGATCGCAAGCACTGGACATCATGGCCTTTGCCCAGCTGTGGCATCATGCAGGCTAACAGTAACATTTGAATATTTACTGTTTCTTTAACAATTCCAGAAGGCGAGAGACCTCTATTCACCGAGCTATACTCGTTACTGGATGAAAACTACAAGACTATAGATAATGCTCAGTTCCTGAACAACAAGCGCCTTGTACTGAACTATTGGAGTCGAAGAGAGGATATCGATTTACGAATGAAGGTAATACATGAAGTTTTTTAGTTAAATGTTATGTTGTTGGCTTGCTGCACGCTTTGGTATTTACTGTCAGTGCAGCAAGCAATTGTTGTTAAATAAATAAATAAATACGAAATATGCAAATTAGTAATTCATATTAAAAATTGCGGATAAGTTCTGTCTGTTTGTCTGTCAGTTACTTTTTAACACTGCTGAACGAACTTGGATGTTTAGCACACGGATATGTCTAGAGTTAGGACAAAGGATATCCCGGTAGTATGACCCCGTGGGATAATTTCTGACCTCCACAGGGGCGGCGACGCGGGCAAAAGTTAGCATTTTAGTAAAGAAAGAAATAAAATTATATTTTCTGTAACTCCTTGTTCGCACGGACGTAAAAATATCGCGGCGGGATTTTAGCGCGCACTGGATTTTCAACTGTGGTTGTTGAGCCGAGCGTTTATAATCTAACAGAGTGCATTAGGTATGCACTCTGTTAGATTTCCAGTGCGTTGAAAAAACACACTTGGATTACAACTCTCGGCAAAGCGTTGAAAATCCAGTGCACCAAAAAAAAACGCCGTGGGTAAACATTGGTGCCGATTCTCTTGTCACAAATTCTCTAAACTAAACTAAAAATCACTAAAATTTAGTTTATTCCTGTCAAACGACGATTTCCTATTCTGAAAATAGACTAAAGTGACACATCTTAACTATAATTTAGTTTGACAGCACTAAGATGGCACTGAGTTTTAATTTAGTGAAAATGCTATTCTGAATTTGACGTTTTAACCAAAATTTTTGTTCTATATCTAAAATCCTCTAACTAACTCTGACTATTTTTAATCACGATTAAAAATGTGTGGAATAAAATTAGATGTCATGAACTAAAATTCAAACCAACACCTCGAATTCAGTTGCAAAACGGTACTGTATGTATCTCTTTTTTATTTTCTTTTGCTCATATCTCGGAAACGGTGTGTCCTATCGCAAAAATAATGAAAATTTTGACCCCCTTTGCAACCCGCAAACCCGTAATACTCAACATTTTGGTAATTTAATTTTTTTGTTTTCTTTCAAAAAGTGAAAAATTCCATATAAAAATACGTCGAGACGGCCACATTGCGCGCCTCTCCGGCTCAAAAAAAATCACGTGGTAGGCAAACAAGTAGGTACCAAGTGGAGTCGCGATTGTCAAATTCGATTTTAGTTCTGTCAAAATAATTTTTAAATTTAGAGATTTTTTTTGGCAGAATAGCTCTGAGATTCTCATAGTAAAAAGTAAGGAATTTTAGTGATAGTTTAGTTATTTTAGTTCGGTGCACAAGAGAATCGGCACCACTGTCCGTGTGAACCTGGGCTAACTGCTTGTGGATGTTCTATGTTAAACGGGTAATGTGTTACTTACTGGTTTTTTTCCGTTAGGAATTTCTCAGAAAGAACCTTGAGTCTTAATTGAAAATTGTGCTGGGTTTCTGGCAATAGAGTCTATTGCTAGTAACACAGCACAATTTTTTTTTAGATGAAACTGAGGGGAGTCTATTGAATAGACTCCCTCGTTTTCATCTAAAAATAACTGGCGAAATGCGGGTGTTTTATTACACCTCTGCCTACTCCTTCAGGGAATATAGGCGTGATGTCAGACCATTGCCTGTCATTTAAAATCTTTTGGAATCTCAATCTATTACACATTGTAATGGCGCATTAATTTTCTCGCCTCCCCCTAAGACCTAGGCCAAATATTTTTTTATATTCGGATAGTTCATGACCTAAAGAGGTGCCATAAAGAACATGAATTTAAAAATATGTATATATATATATAGTTCCGCGTTTCGCGGGTATTCTGGTTGTAATACATACAAATATTGACATCTTCGCGGTTCGGCTTGCATTGTTAAATGACATCATTTATACAATTGATTTGTCCTTCATATAACTAACGGAGTGCAGTGCACTGTAGGACATGAATACTTCATTATTAACATTATGTATGATTGCTTGGCAGTCTTTGTCTGTAAATCAGTTTTCTTTCAAACCTTTTTGCCCCACTGCTGGGCAAAGGTCTCCTTGTATGTACACTATAAAAATTACAGATACAAATGTAGGAATTTTAACATAGGGTGATACAATGGGCAGTCTTATCGCTAAAAGCAGGGACTGTGTTTTCCTAATGTAAAAAATTGGAACATTTTTCTCAATACTCAATACTCAATACATTTATTGCTTCCACATGTAAACTTAGGTGGTAGGTTTTACAAAGATATGACCATTATGGACCCTGTCGGGCACAGCAAAAGTAGGAGAGAGGAGAGGAAGGGGTCTTTTTTATTTTACAACTAACCTATTATTATTCTATTGATTATAATAAAATAATTCTATAAAACTTATAATTAAATTTAAAATCTATCATTTAAGTATTCATTGATATTATAATAGCATTTAGATAATAGAAATTGTTTTAATTTATTTATGAATTTATTAAATTTTTGTTCTTCTTTAATTATTTCTGGTAATTTATTATAAACTTTAATTGACATGACTAGGGTGCTTGTTGAGTGAATTTTTAGCTTAGAGCTTGGTAGGTTTAATCTATTTTTATGACGTAATGTGTATCTTGACTGTATATTTTCTCTTGTAGTGTAAAAGTGTTGGTACTCTCGAACAAATTTGCATATTTCTAGAATATATAGGCAGGGGAGGGTAAATATTTTATGCTCTTGAAAATAAGGTTTACAGCTGTCAGTGTCTTCTATATTTACTAAGATTCTTATTAGTCTTTTTTGCAATGTGAAAAGTGTGTGTGCGTGTGTGCTCAATCCAGGGTTCGGGCAAACCTTGCCAGGGTTGCGGGAAAGTTCGAAAGGAATACCGGGACCCTTGGCAACAGGCAACTGAAGGAACACGGGTGGGTTTTAGTCAGTAAAAGTCTGACACGCTCTCCCGCTCCGCCCAGAGCGGGAGAACTCATTTGATGATTTGCAAACCTCATAAAAAAAAGGGTTCGAACACAGGACTTTCATAATAAAAATCAGCCAAGTGTTACTGACCATACTACTTGTCACTTGTCAACTTATAAAATAAATACCTACATTCTGAGCAAATAAATATTCCATTCTATTCTATTCTAAAATAATTATATTGTTTGCAGAGTGTAATCAATGTAATGGACAAAGAATGGCTCGGAGGCTGGGGATGTCTGCTCACTGGCAAGTTAGTCGACAAGACTTTGAAAGACAAAGTAGTCAAATTAGTTGACACCACTATACTGGATTGGGGGTAAGTACTGATACCTACTTATAAATTAATGAAAGTCAACAATTGTCGTCCGAGTTATTTTTTATTCCTTTATTTCTTTAAAAAGAATATATATTATATAGGAATATAATTTAATTATATTTTCTTCTTTTATAATATTTCGTAATCTCGACATTTCCTTTACAGTTTCATCAGACTAACGCAAAAACAGAAAATCCTTCTGTACAACCTAATAGAATGTTGCCCAGTGTTGCAATCACAACAAATTAAATCCTGCATCAGAAGAATATTAACCGAACATGGCAACACTGAGGACGTTCGGCAAGTTTTGAATATAGAATGCGGTAGTTGCTCCAAAGAGTTTAGATTTTTGAACGAACTTTGTTTAAAATGTTTGTCGAAGAGTTTTGAGAAGATTCATCATTTTGGTTTAGTGGATGGTATTAGGGCATTTTCACAGGCTGCGTCCCAGGTCAAAGATAATGATGAATGGGGTCTGAAGAAGGCTAAGAGACATCCGGTCATACTTATTGTGGATGAGGTGAGTTTTAAGCTTTATTTCTTTACTAGCTTCCGCCCGCGGCTTCGCCCGCATGGTATGTCAATAAAAAGTAGCCTATGTCCTTCCCCGGGATGCCATCTATCTCCTTGCCAAATTTTATCGAAATCCGTTCAGTGGTTTACGCGTGAAAAGGTAACATACAGACAGACAGATAGATAGACAGACAGACAGAGTTATTTTCGAATTTATAATATTAGTATGGATCTGAAGTTTTGCACGGGTGTGAAGCTTAATGAAGTCACTGTTTGCCGTTAAGAAGTGTATTTAGAAATTGTAGCAGGCCATGTAAACTGGAGTAGTGATAGCCTAGTGGTGTGACCGTTAGACTGCCAAGTCATAGGCCTCGAGTTCGAACCCAAGTCACGCACCTCTTACTTTTGGGATTCTTGCGCGAATTGTATAATTATCACTTGCTTCAAAAACGGTGAAGGAAAACATCGTGAGGAAACTGGCATGCCTGAGAGATATTTCTCGACGGCATGTGAAGCTAAGTCAGAGGCCCATGGGTGGCTTTAAAACTCTGACACCAGGTTAGTTATTAACTACACAAAAAGAAGAAGACTCGCCATGTGAGCTTAGGAACTAAAGTACTAAAGTATTTTGACTAATGTATGAGAATGATTTGCCATTATCTTTATGTTGATTACTTTTTAGTTACAAAGAAATAATTAGATTCGTATTTTGGTGCTGAGAGCACAAACATCTAAATACACAAACCTATAACTTCTGCACAACAGAATGTTTTAGTCAATCTGTATTTCTTGGTAGTCAAAGTCAAATAATTTATGTCAATTAGGCACATAAAAGGCACTTTTGAACGTCAAAAACAAAGAAAAAAGGTAGTTTTAGTATGGAGAATAATGGGCAAAAAACTCCACCGTTACTCTTTTAAAAATGTTTTACAATATTTTGTATACATCAATTATATAATTATATGTGATGGCGTGGTAAACAAAATGACAAAACTACAACTAAAAGTACTAGTAAGTATGTAATCAAACAGGCGAACGTATAAACATTTAATATGTAACCTCTTCTTTTCAACCTCCAGGGCACCGGTTTGGAATCCCGGAGACCCAAAATATACGGTGCAAGTACATCCCCAGTTATTTATTTCAGATGCTAGACACATTCCCATGGGAGACTCTTCCCATATTGAACCAGCATCCCGTCTCGCGGATGGAGAACATTCACTTCCTATACTACCTGTACAAAATTCACGAGGGTGACGTCATTGACGGGTACTTCGCGGCCAAGTGTGACGTCGGCAGATACGTCATCAATCCAGGTGTGGCCTTCAAATCGTTGTTTCAATTTTCAGTTAAACAAATATTGACTTTACGAGGGTGTAGATTAGGTTCATTTCTTAATGGCTATTCATGGTAATTTGACTTCGACGGTTGCTTTATTTCGTAGCAAAAATGGCGGTTTTTATAGAATCTTTGTTGAAGTGTTTCCACTGACGTGGTTGACCGTACTATTCGTAATAAAAATATTTAAATTACAGCTGAAAATAAACTTTATGAGTAGAAATTAAAGTTACTTTTCCAAAATCACATAAATACTCGCGGGCTACCACGCGGTTTATCATAATATTTCCACACATTTTCTACCAACATTTTCAAGCCTCCTTGTATCATACAACAACTTAACAACTTGCAGAGAAGAATCTGGACCGTATGGAAAACCGCATGACGTCATTCGTGGAGTACTGGTGTCCTGACTGGAAGGGGCATGTCGGGGAACCGCCTTCAGCGCAAGATTTTATCTCACACCTTAGTGAAGCTGATGTGTTCTTGTGAGTATTGAAGACTTAAACAATTTAATCAGTAACTTGTGGAGTAGAATCGGCTGTCATGGTATGGGTATGTGATGAGGAAGAATGAGGAAAATGTCGTGAGGAAAGCTATGTTTTGAGTTTGAATGTGGATGACTATAAGAGTAGGGAAAGACCAAAGAAACGATGGATGGACTGTGTGAAAGATGATATGGCTAGAAAGGGGATGAATACCGAGATGATGATTAATAGAGAAGTATGGAAGAAAATGACATGTTGCGCCGACAACAAATAGGATTGGAATAAGAGCAGGAGAATGAATTATAGAGAGAAGAGTCCGATCCGCATGTTGTCATTCGTGGAGTACTGGTGTCCACACTGGAAGGGGAACTACCTTCAGCAGGAGACGAAGTATACTATTCATAAAAAGACCTGGCCTGGCCTACAAGAGGAGTGTTTCCCTCTTCTTTACACCTATAAAACCAACATGTTGCAGGTACTGCGGGCACGGCGACGGCTGCCAGCTGGGCGCGGGCGGCGGGGGCGGCGCGGGCGTGGAGGGCGCGGGCGGGCGCGCCGTGTGTGTGCTGTCGGGCTGCAGCTCCGTGCGGCTCGCGGCGCCGGCGCCCAGGGCGCCGCCCGCGGCTGCACATCATCATCTGCACATAGCGGGCTGGTGAGTGTCTCTGCAGCTCCGTGCGGCTCGCGGCGCCGGCGCCCAGGGCGCCGCCCGCGGCTGCACATCATCATCTGCACATAGCGGGCTGGTGAGTGTCTCTGCAGCTCCGTGCGGCTCGCGGCGCCGGCGCCCAGGGCGCCGCCCGCGGCTGCACATCATCATCTGCACATAGCGGGCTGGTGAGTGTCTCTGCAGCTCCGTGCGGCTCGCGGCGCCGGCGCCCAGGGCGCCGCCCGCGGCTGCACATCATCATCTGCACATAGCGGGCTGGTGAGTGTCTCTGCAGCTCCGTGCGGCTCGCGGCGCCGGCGCCCAGGGCGCCGCCCGCGGCTGCACATCATCATCTGCACATAGCGGGCTGGTGAGTGTCTCTGCAGCTCCGTGCGGCTCGCGGCGCCGGCGCCCAGGGCGCCGCCCGCGGCTGCACATAGCGGGCTGGTGAGTGTCTCTGCAGCTCCGTGCGGCTCGCGGCGCCGGCGCCCAGGGCGCCGCCCGCGGCTGCACATCATCATCTGCACATAGCGGGCTGGTGAGTGTCTCTGCAGCTCCGTGCGGCTCGCGGCGCCGGCGCCCAGGGCGCCGCCCGCGGCTGCACATCATCATCTGCACATAGCGGGCTGGTGAGTGTCTCTGCAGCTCCGTGCGGCTCGCGGCGCCGGCGCCCAGGGCGCCGCCCGCGGCTGCACATCATCATCTGCACATAGCGGGCTGGTGAGTGTCTCTGCAGCTCCGTGCGGCTCGCGGCGCCGGCGCCCAGGGCGCCGCCCGCGGCTGCACATCATCATCTGCACATAGCGGGCTGGTGAGTGTCTCTGCAGCTCCGTGCGGCTCGCGGCGCCGGCGCCCAGGGCGCCGCCCGCGGCTACACATCATCATCTGCACATAGCGGGCTGGTGAGTGTCTCTGCAGCTCCGTGCGGCTCGCGGCGCCGGCGCCCAGGGCGCCGCCCGCGGCTGCACATCATCATCTGCACATAGCGGGCTGGTGAGTGTCTCTGCAGCTCCGTGCGGCTCGCGGCGCCGGCGCCCAGGGCGCCGCCCGCGGCTGCACATCATCATCTGCACATAGCGGGCTGGTGAGTGTCTCTGCAGCTCCGTGCGGCTCGCGGCGCCGGCGCCCAGGGCGCCGCCCGCGGCTGCACATCATCATCTGCACATAGCGGGCTGGTGAGTGTCTCTGCAGCTCCGTGCGGCTCGCGGCGCCGGCGCCCAGGGCGCCGCCCGCGGCTGCACATCATCATCTGCACATAGCGGGCTGGTGAGTGTCTCTGCAGCTCCGTGCGGCTCGCGGCGCCGGCGCCCAGGGCGCCGCCCGCGGCTGCACATCATCATCTGCACATAGCGGGCTGGTGAGTGTCTCTGCAGCTCCGTGCGGCTCGCGGCGCCGGCGCCCAGGGCGCCGCCCGCGGCTACACATCATCATCTGCACATAGCGGGCTGGTGAGTGTCTCTGCAGCTCCGTGCGGCTCGCGGCGCCGGCGCCCAGGGCGCCGCCCGCGGCTGCACATCATCATCTGCACATAGCGGGCTGGTGAGTGTCTCTGCAGCTCCGTGCGGCTCGCGGCGCCGGCGCCCAGGGCGCCGCCCGCGGCTGCACATCATCATCTGCACATAGCGGGCTGGTGAGTGTCTCTGCAGCTCCGTGCGGCTCGCGGCGCCGGCGCCCAGGGCGCCGCCCGCGGCTGCACATCATCATCTGCACATAGCGGGCTGGTGAGTGTCTCTGCAGCTCCGTGCGGCTCGCGGCGCCGGCGCCCAGGGCGCCGCCCGCGGCTGCACATCATCATCTGCACATAGCGGGCTGGTGAGTGTCTCTGCAGCTCCGTGCGGCTCGCGGCGCCGGCGCCCAGGGCGCCGCCCGCGGCTGCACATCATCATCTGCACATAGCGGGCTGGTGAGTGTCTCTGCAGCTCCGTGCGGCTCGCGGCGCCGGCGCCCAGGGCGCCGCCCGCGGCTGCACATCATCATCTGCACATAGCGGGCTGGTGAGTGTCTCTGCAGCTCCGTGCGGCTCGCGGCGCCGGCGCCCAGGGCGCCGCCCGCGGCTGCACATCATCATCTGCACATAGCGGGCTGGTGAGTGTCTCTGCAGCTCCGTGCGGCTCGTGGCGCCGGCGCCCAGGGCGCCGCCCGCGGCTGCACATCATCATCTGCACATAGCGGGCTGGTGAGTGTCTCTGCAGCTCCGTGCGGCTCGCGGCGCCGGCGCCCAGGGCGCCGCCCGCGGCTGCACATCATCATCTGCACATAGCGGGCTGGTGAGTGTCTCTGCAGCTCCGTGCGGCTCGCGGCGCCGGCGCCCAGGGCGCCGCCCGCGGCTGCACATCATCATCTGCACATAGCGGGCTGGTGAGTGTCTCTGCAGCTCCGTGCGGCACGCGGCGCCGGCGCCCAGGGCGCCGCCCGCGGCTGCACATCATCATCTGCACATAGCGGGCTGGTGAGTGTCTCTGCAGCTCCGTGCGGCTCGCGGCGCCGGCGCCCAGGGCGCCGCCCGCGGCTGCACATCATCATCTGCACATAGCGGGCTGGTGAGTGTCTCTGCAGCTCCGTGCGGCTCGCGGCGCCGGCGCCCAGGGCGCCGCCCGCGGCTGCACATCATCATCTGCACATAGCGGGCTGGTGAGTGTCTCTGCAGCTCCGTGCGGCTCGCGGCGCCGGCGCCCAGGGCGCCGCCCGCGGCTGCACATCATCATCTGCACATAGCGGGCTGGTGAGTGTCTCTGCAGCTCCGTGCGGCTCGCGGCGCCGGCGCTCTTTCTGCAATTAAGCCGTTGGTCCCGGCTGTCATTCATGGATCTTTGACAGTCGTTACAGGTCGTCAGAAGCCCGAAAGTCTGACAACCAGTCTTACCAAGGGTTTTCGTAGTCTATTCGTATTACCCATTTACTGGGTTGTGGAGGTAAGATAGGCAGTCGCTCCATGTAAAATACTGGTATTCAGCTGCATCCAGTTAGACTGGAAGCCGACCCCAACATAGTTGGAAAAAGGCTAGACAGATTGAGTTTTATTTATAAAATACTAAGGATCCATCTTACTCTTTTCCAGTCCGATGGTGGTGGGCATGCTGTGGGAGGTGACAGACTTAGAAGTGGACAAGGTGGTGAGCACACTGGTGTCGCTGTACGTACCCTCTGACGCGCCGGTGCCCTGGCACAGTGTGGGCAAGGCTAAGTGGAGCAGTCGAGTGCTAGGTGAGAATCGCGTCTTGTATCTTATGGTGACTTTTGATTACAAATGGAGGCAATTCCGTGCTTTGAAAAAAAAAAACATCACACAGCCTATTTTTTATCGGGCCAATTTTTTTTTTTTGGTGTTTTTCATACACATATCCCTCTAATGATAATCTTCTGTTTCAATCAATCTTAGGCGTGGGACATAAATAAGAGGCGAGGGTCGCGGGCGTGGTGACGGTGCGGCGAGGGCGTGGTGACAGTGCGGCGTGGGCGTTACGCTGCTCCTTTCATATTTTTTTATATTTATTGTACAAATATATAGGAGCCTCGACTTTTCTATACATTTTGTATGAAATATGAAAGCAGTGGCGCAACGCCCGCACCATACCGTCGCCACGCCCGCGCTCCTCGCCTCTTGTGTATGTCCCGTGCCTATAAGTCCTCTTGTTAACATTCGATTTTCCTCTAGTTCAACAACTTCTTTGCTTCATAAGCATAAAAAAATATTACCCTCCTTCTGGGGCAGTCGGGTAATAACCCTTCATTTTCCTTTTTCCAGACACAACATCAGGCGAACAGAAAGGCCAGTTCACACCGGAGCGAGACTTACTCCGGGCCGTGTGTCGCGCGCGCTGCTCCACCAACTATGTGATGATAGCGAGCAGTGTGGTCGCAAGGGGACTACCTGTTAGGATACGAGACTGATACAATAAATAAAGGTAAGCCAAGTTTTTTTGAAATGTTTCTACAAAGTCAAATGAAATTAGCTAGCGAAACAGTCATAAAATCAAGTCACAGTCACACGTCAAAAAATTTGACGAGATGTCTACCACCCCGCACTGGGCGCGTGTTAGATGACTGTCCATTTCCGCTTGCAACGACGCTTTATACAGGTTGTTAGGGTAAACGCCGTTATCCTTGAAACCAGTGGTTTGGTGTCATTTATAGAACGTACAATCAATGGAAAATTACATTTTTTTTTAAATTACATATTTTTACCATTAAAGTATTTCACCCTATGCGCTAGGGCAACGAACTTGTGTCTCAACACAGGTGGGGGCGTGGGACGTGACCTGAACGGCCTCGAGCGCGACCCTCCCTTAGTCAGTCAGCTGTTTCGATATCGAGCACGGTGTCGGATAGAAACTTTTTAAAATCTGAAAATAAGGTTTTTTTTTTTGTTGTTAGTCGGTCATTTATTTTTATATTTAAGTCAATTACCCATGGTTTGAGTGACAACGGTGTTTACCCTTACATCCTGTACAGGGTTATTGGTCGCGAATCATATTTTAATCAACATACAACTTGACACAGACTTGCAATTTGCAAAAAACGTTAAAAATTTGAATTTCGCGGACTACCTTGGCGTATCCTCCATAAACGATAGCACTATACAACTACTTAATTATTACGTTATTTATTGTTTCAGGTAACGTCATGAAACTATTTTACATAAGAAATGACTGATGTTCATAAGATTAAAATAAATGTGTACATACTTTTAAGGGACCTGTTAATTATTGCTTAACAATATTTTAAGTAATAATAAATATAACGTTTACTGTATAGTGTAATTTCTAACGAATGTTAAAGTTATAAACTACGTTATTGTTTGCATATGATAGAGGATTGAGGCCGGTGAAAATAACTGACTACTTCTTGAGTAAGAATAAATGGTGTATTAATAAAATTACAGTTTTACTTAAAAAAAAAACGTTCTTCTTCCGTTTCATCAAAATCCAAGCTTTTATGTCATGGCGTCCAAATTGAGCCACAATTTTATTTATAATCTTCTTATTTTTTGATTGGTCGAATCGCCGGCGCGTCATCAACGTCAAGCCAACCGCAGCGGTCGACTAGTGATTTCCGTTTAGTTTCTCATAGACACCGTAATGAGTGTAGTGACGTGAAACTATAAATGTAGTGCGGCAACAGTTATGTATTAGAAAACCTATGTGCTATCAAGTCTAACCCTTAGCCAAGTTTCATCCACATCTGTTCAGCCGTTTATTTATGCATAATTGCAAATATTTCCTTTCCTCTACTTTTTAAAGTTTCTCTGTCCTTTTCTTACTTAGTCTTTGTATAACGTTTCTCTCTTTCTATCAATGTCATTCTAAGATTTAAAGTCTGTATATATGTCTGTTATGGATATAGAGTTAAATAAAACCATATTTGTTTAATTAAGATTTTTATTGTTTATTCTACCAGTGACGTGAAATGTGTGTTGAAAGATTACGGCGTAGTTTGTCGTCATTAATATAACAATTATTATTTTGTTCTGCGATTATTATATTGCTGGATGGCCTCGCCTAAAGCAATATTATTGCGTGTATATATTTTCGTGAACCGTGTATTTTGACGGCTACTAAAGCTAAAGTTCGCGCTTCGGGAATCATCGTCTATTTTCGGAAATACGAACGCGCGGTTCGTTTGAGTTCTATTGCGCGTTCTATTGCGCGCGGTTCGTTTGAGTATACCTATGAAATTGGCGTTTTTTTCTCACAAATAGAGAACCTCGTCACTTCTATGATTTAAAATATTCATCAATTGTTTGGTATTATATCGAATAATGACCATCATAGACTACTAACTAACTACCAATAGTAAAAAAGCCTTATTACTTATAGTTTTTTAAACATAAAAAATACCTTATAAATGACTCCTCATTTTGTTAGCAGATATGACCAATATTTTTATTTTAACTTAGCCAAAACTTCTTTTTGTCGCTTAATCTAAGTGGCATACGTTATCTTAGTTTTTAAATATTAGTGTATAAAAGTTTTAAAACATTAGTGTTCATGGTTGTTATATAAAAATTAAGAAAATGTTAGTATGAAAAATGCAACTTCTTTAAAATTCCCCGTACAAAACGCTGATTATAGGTGCCCACCTAATATCATTCAAAAGAAAATCTATAGTCCCGAAGATGGCATAGTCTCCTTCCATATTATATCACATAGCGTTTACTGCGCGGGGACACTCTCTCGTGGTCGCTGATTGGCTGCGGCACGCGCGCGGCGACGACGAGTGGACGGAGGCGTGCGTTCCTTGGACTCCATCTGACGCTGGATCAGCTACGAACGATATAAAGTTGATATAGAAAAACAATTAATCTGGAGCTGTGTGGCAAACTATGCTCTACCTCCTATCCTGCCCTGTGTCCCAAAACATGCAGTCAAAATGGCCTCTACGCTGCCACAGACGACGCTAAGAAGTACCTAACTGCCCGTGGCTAGCCTCGTCGCGTCGCTGTCGGCCGCTGCCGTTCCGGTGTGGATCGGCCCCTATTTGTTTCTATTTAAAAAAAATCAGTAGCAGCCCGCGGTGTCCACCTTCTAGACTGCTATTGCGCCCAATACAGATTAATGAAAATAGGCTCATCCTCTAAAACATGGTATTTAAATACCTGGCGAAATGTGTGTGGTTATGGAGGCATACTTTAGATACACCTCTGCCTAACCCTACAGGAAAAATAAGCGTGATTGTTACGTTAACTTCTCAGTTGCTTACCTCATCAATTCTGATTATGTCGATGATCTCAAGCACCTTCTTCTCCAAGCTCTTGATGTACAGCCGCGCGTTGTTCACGTTGATGTCAAACCGTCTGCCCAGCAGCTTCAGGAGAGGCAACGAGTCGCACTCCGAAGATCTGGGAAGAAAGGAATGGAATCGATACTTGTTTATTTCTCTCTTCTATGTAATACCTATATAAGACGCGAATGATACCTAGGAATGGCTAGTAACATCTCGAGACAAGTTCTGGTTACTATGCGTTTGCACTGGCGAAACATTCACAACAATACCTATATGTCATGTTGAAATGACGCGGTTAACTCTTCCTTGGCAGTCGGGTAAAAAAAGGCGCGGTAAAGCTGAAAATGCTGAAAGTTCAAGTAAAATTCTGAATTTCATGACGTAATTCACAACATCCCGTCGAGTCACCTAATATGTCATAAGTCAAATTCTAGTCAAGCAGTGGTTAACGAGAATATCTCATAGGTACGATTGTAAAATTATCGGCCAATTAGCAAGCTGTGACTGCCCAGAGTGCACCGGAGGCGGGCCATAGTATTACCTATTGTTAATATTCGTGATGTAAGATTTTATATTAGACCCAGTATTCAGAACGATAACACCATTTGCTGAGGCAGGCATTAGGTTTTCACGTGTACAGGTGACATGCACGTGGAAGACGAAAGATGGGCCATGGTCTGTGGAGAGACGCCGATGCACACTGAAGATAGGAACTATCCGAGAAATCCTACCTACCAGGGTTGATGTCCCTGGAGGCTATTTTATTTAATATCATACTAACAGAGCCAAAACATGTATCTGCTGCAGCAGTGTGGCCAGCACTTGCGAGCTCCTGTCGCACGTGGCGCGCACGCTCGCTGAAGCCTTGCGTTTTTCCTCCAATGTATTGCGCAGCGATTCGATGCTGTCCTGTTGCTGCAAGAGTTTCGCTTGATGTTTAGCGTTTTCTTCCTCTATGAAGAAAGAAAAAAATCAAAAAATCATTAGCATACTTTTTTTTGCCAAATTAGTGGATGCCTTGCAATGCAACTCTAACTATACTCATATGAAATAAGATTTTAAACAAACCTATTTATAATCAGTTCAACCGATTTTGACTACTATACCGTAGGCACAAGGACGGCATTAAAAGCAAAAAACGTTATACAATACCAACTGTCTACTGCAGCTGCCATGAGTCATGCCACCAACGCAATAGAAGTCAAAATCGGTTGAACGGACTGTAAAAAAGGCTTATTTAAATGTCTAATCTTATTTCAAATGGAGTACTTCGATACTCTGGGCGATATAAATGGAAACATTCTATGGAAGTTACATTTTCGAAAGCTATTGTTTTGCATGGTGGAGTTGCCAAGATCTAGTATAAGTGAGGGAAGTCATCAATACTTGTTTTCCTTCTCGAAAAAGAGGCATTTGTTCTGAAATGTAGTAAATGCCAATTTGATGAGTGAATGATCAAGTTCTTTTTAACAAAGACAAAACTGAAATATTCTTACCGATGCTAACACTCAGCATCTTGACGTTATCGCTGAGGTTCTTCAGCTCAGTGCACACCTCGTTGATGTAGTTGAACAGCGCGTAGTTCTCTTCCTCACGACGAGTGAACTCTTGGATTAGTTTGTCCACGTCTTCTTCGCCGGCAAACTCCTGAAATGTAGGTAGAAACCATTAAAACAAGAAATAATAATAATGGTTCTGGGACAAAGTAGGCTTATTAAAAAAAAAAAGAGTGAAAAGTGGTCAACAGCCACTGTCTGCGGTTGTACTCGTAATAGTTAATATATTATCGGGCGGTATGGCTCACTCTGCGTCCGGCGTTCGGCGTGGCAACACGTTCGGGTTTGCGATAGGACAATCGTCATCCTGAGGATGCCTCGTTAAGAGGTGAAACACGTGTCGATTTCTTAAATGGTTTTTAATGACTCTTGATAAATAGATAAGTGGAAGAGCTTACTAAATATAATAATATCTACGTCTATTGTATTTTGTTGTACATAAAAGTAAGTCGTGAAAAGTGGGCCTTTCCATCTAGGAAAGCACTTGTATCTTAAAAAACAATATTAGGTATCTAGCCGTTGAGTTTTACCATTACAAAATTCTCAGTAGCAATCTGGAATCTGGATTTTTCTGAATAGCAATAAGATCGCCCCCAAAATACAAATGGGATTTATACCATGACTGGCAAAATATACGTGTACTTGCACTTCTACTGAGGAATACAGGCGTTATATTATGACGTCCTCGTTCCTTACCCTGAGAGCATCCAGGATGTTGACGTAATTGTTGTAGATCCTCATCTCCTCCTCCTGTTGCTCCAACTTCTTGGCTTCGGCCTTAGCGTCGGCCGCCGTCAGTCTGACCGTGCCCTTAGTTCTGAGGAACTCTTCTAGTTTCAAACTGTGGTCTAATTGACGCTGGAGTTCGCGGACTTCCTACAAAAAACATTAAGAATTAGCATTAACTATAGCTGCGTAGTCTAATGCAGGACACATCAGTGACATCAGGCCCCTCTAATCGTACCGATTGCCATTTGGGCTACTCTCATCAAGCAGCTATCAGTTACGTTGCGAGGATCGTGGATCCACCTAACATGATGTAAAGTCCAGTGCCGGAAAAGTTTTCATTTTAATTTGAAGATGATTTTATTTTATTGTTTTCACTATGCGAAGGAGCTATATTATTGCATTGCAATGGGACAATACAGAAAAAAAAATAATGGCTAAACGAGCCATATGATGTATAGGTACTTAACTGAAAAAAATATAAATATTATGTGCCTATTGCCCAGGCCGGAGGAGCTCGTGGCTAAGTAATAACAGCCGCACGGGTCGATCCATCAGGTTAAGCTACGCTTGCCGGGGTTGGTCCATGGATGGGTGACCATGTTTACATACCGAGACTCCTCCGTGCCTCGGAAATCACGTGGATCTTTGACAGTCGTTACGCATCGTCAGAAGCTCGAAATTCTGACAACCAGTCTTACCGAGGGGTATCGTATTACCCAGTTATTTGGTTGTGGAGGTCAGATAGACAGTCGCTCCATGTAAAATACTGGTATTCAGCGGCATCCGGTTAGACTGGAAGCCGATCCCAACATAGTTGGGAAAAGGCTACGCAGATTGATTGCCCTGGCCGCAATTTGATGCTACTAACCAAACAATGTTTTCTATAATCAATAGCCGCTTTCTCCTTTAGCGCGTCCAGCTTGGAGCACCACTCCTCACGCTGGTCGTACGTGGAGATGGCTTGCTCCAGCAGCTCGATGATCATCGCCTTGCCGTCCATCAGCCGCTTTAACTGGTTCTTCCAAAGCGTGTTGAAGAATTGACTGGGGAGAAGGATATCATGTACTTACAGCTTTCCAAAGAAAGTTTGCGCTTCGGGAATCATTGTCTATATTCGTAAATACGAATGCGCGATGAAGAGTTCTATTATAGATCTACTACCAAGCCGACTACCGAGATGACGAATGGTAGAGAATGACGTTGACATGACGTCATTCGTGGAGTACTGGGGGCCAAGTCTACTAATTTACAAACTTGTCAGTGGTCTCGTAATGATCAGTTTTTGATAGATTTTGTATGGCATATCTGTCAAAAACTGATCATTGTGAGACCACTGACACGTTTGTAAATTAGTAGACTTGGCCCCCAGGTGTCCTGACTGGAAGGGGCATGTCGGGGAACCGCCTTTAGCGCAAGACTTCATCTCACACCTTAGTGCAGCTGATGTGTTCTTGTGAGTTTTGAAGGTGTAAACAATTTAATCAGTCACTTGTGGAGAAGAATCGGCTGTCATGGCTTAGGCATGTGATGAGGAAGAATGAGGAAAATGTCGTGAGGAAAGTTTTGAGTATGAATGTGGATAGCTATAAGAGTAGGGGAAGACCAAAGAAACGATGGATGGACTGTGTGAAAGATGATGATGATTAATAGAGAAGTATTGAATTGAAGACACTGAGATGATGATTAATAGAGAAGTATTGAATATTATTAAAAAAAAAACGACAAGGTTGTCATTCGTGGATCTTTGACAGCCGTTACGGGTCGTCAGAAACCCGAAAGTCTGACAACCAGTCTTACCAAGGGGTATAGTATTGCCCAGTTACTGGGATGTGGAGGCAAAATACTGGTATTTAGCTGCATCCGGTTAGACTGGAAGCCGACCCCAACATAGTTGGAAAAGGCTAGGCAGATTGATTTGAAGTTGCGCCGATCACAATTAAAAGTAATTGGGAAAATGATGACCTTTCTTTACTGCAGATCCTAAACAAGTTACTACTCCTGATATTTACCGATCCCTCAGCAACCGGTCGATCTCAAGCCTCATGGAGTAGTTTTCGCTGTTGACTATGTTGAACTTTTTCATTGCTGTGTCCAGTCGGTTCTCTAGCTGACTGAGCAGCGTCTGACCGGTCAGCACGTTAGCGTAAGCCTGGTGTTAAAGAAAAATAACTATCATTAGAACTAAATAGGTAAAGTTCGTTTTTTAATCTCAGTTAGTAATTTGAGTTTTCAAATGTTTGTTGTTTGTTTTTTTCAATTTGGAACTTGACATTTGCATCTGTCAAAATTACTACTAGAATACGAACACATCTATTTGATAAAAAAAATTGCCTGGGAAAGTATATTCCACCATAATTATACTGCAACCATGTTATTTGTAGTATCGATTGCTGAGTTTCGCTTGAAGGATAGAATATTATACGTAGGTACCTGTTATGTTCAGGGGAAAAAACATGCATATTCAGGTTACATTCATATATGCGATTATGTAATGGATTCTTAAAGGTCTGCTGTGACTGTGACACATCGTCGAAGCCCTAAGAGTGGAACCCTGCAGATAGAACCGTTCATACGGTGCTGGTGCCGGGAGCATACTGCTGATTATGGAAATACAGGGTGACATATTTGAATTCAGGGCATCCTCTTAAGGGGTCATTGTACTCATCATTATGAACAACTTTCAGTATTGGACCAACTGTGAAATCGCGAAAAACAAGTCAGCTGTTTCCTACATTTTCACGAGTTATGCTAGCTATTATGTAGGGAACAGCAGATTAAAAAAAATACACCTGTATACTGCCATGGCTGTCCAAATATACCTATTTTAACGGATAGTCATAACAATCCTAAACACAACATAAAACTAAATAAGTATACCTAAAATTGAAGAAGTAACACAAACAAAATTTCTAGGCGTATCTATAGACCAAGACGTTGATTGGAAAACACATGTTGATAGTGTATCTAAAAGAATAAATAAGTTTGTCTATGCCCTCAAACAGGTTAGAAACATTACTAACATTAAAACAGCAATAACATCATATCACGCATATGTCGAGTCGCTGTTACGATATGGCTTGATCATGTGGGGTAACAGCACCGATCAGCACAAAGCATTCGTTGCTCAAAAAAAGTGCATTAGAGCAATTTACGGGCTCCAACCACACGAATCATGTAGACCTGTATTCAAAAAACTTGGTTTGTTACCGCTACCGTCTCTTTATATCTATGAGATATGTATGTTTGTAAGGAAGAATCAGGATTTATTTCTTAAAGCAGATGATGTTAATGTCCGAAACCGACGAGACCCCAACAGGCTCGTATTAAGCGAGATTCCAAGACTAACTAAATATAATAAAAGCTGCCTTGCAATGTGTGTACGTTTATATAATAAGTTACCAAATGATCTCAAAAAATTAAACACTAGATTATTTAAAAATAAAGTTTACGAATGGTTATGTGTTAATAGTTTTTATAGTGTTAAAGATTTCATTGACAAAAAATGTTAATGTAAGTTACCAACTGAAAAATTTGCATGCTGATTATTATATTGGCAAAACATGTTTAGTTCTAAATTGTACTTTTTTACCATCTTTGTATACCGTGTTTTTATGCAAATAAATATATTATCTTATCTTATCTTATCTGTATTTACTTATCAGTTATGGAAGAAAGCAATTTTTGTTCACAAGTGAATATCTACCTTATTAAAAAGAAAGTAAAACATATAATGATTACAATTTCAAACCCGGTGACTTTGGTCCTCAACGACTTGATCTCCTTCTGCACCTGTTTCAGCAAGAAATCCAGCTCCTTGATATTCTCTCTATGCTCCCGCACTTCTGTTGAGTACTTCTCGTGGTCTTTCAGGAGAGCTATCAGCTTCTCCCGACTTCTGGCGCCTTCCATGAGGTTGGAGGTGCTTCTGGTGAACTGTTGAGATCATAAATTGGGCGTGTAAGTTTGGCTAATCTTTGGAAATAATTATTCCATAGAACTTGGTAAACAATTCTGTATTTAAATGTCACCGTTAAAAAGTGGGAAAAATAATGGCGCCTCTTCGCAATCGGCGAATCATGATCGTGCCGATCACCGCCGATTCTGAAGAGCAGGCATTCATATGCCTGCTCTTCAGAATCGGCGATGGTTACTTTATACACTCAAAAATATCAGACGACGTTATCTGAGCTAATAGGTACTGTTACATGTTTTACTCGTCTGTGTCCCGTGGTCTGTTATCTGCGTGTGTGTTGTTCTGTGGCCTCTCTAAAATTTAAAGAATCTAGCGTTTTTGCTCCCGAGTTCGTCCACGTGGAAAAGGTTAGTTGGACTGGACGCGCTAGGGTTTGATTTAAGAATACTGCGTGCCTGGGGGCTTAAAACAGTCACTTGGCAGACTCATAATAGGAAAATATTATGAATCATCGTAAAATGTCACATCACAAACTGACAATTCATATATTATGATCTGCGTGCGATTCATATTACGAAATAACTAATCTGTTTGACAGTTTTCTATGGAGATTCGTAAAATGGTCCACATAATATGAATGGTCCACATAAATGCTTTTGTGTCAAATTAGAGGAATTGCTAATGACAGCTGGAAATTCAGGAAATGAAATGCTTTTAGAGGAATTGCTAATGACGTTTTAGGCCCACTGGTCTTTCCTCCGGGTCCAAACATAAAATCGTTTAACGGTTACGCCGCGAAAACTGAGCAAACAAAGACAAATATTTGGAATATTAAGCTATAGGGATTTAATAGCTTATTCATAAGCGTTTATTATTTTAATTAAACTATTCTTTGATTTGATATTATTAAATTATTTTTTTCTTTACTATTAATTATATTATTTTTAACCTTAAGCTCCATCATGATCTTCTCCAAGTCCTGGTTGAGGGTGTTGATGATGTTCTTCTGCATCCTGAGGGTCGGCTGCACACTGCTCAGTACTGTCGCCCGGTCTATTTCCATCACCCTAAACTGTGAACAATATTTGACGTCATCACATCTGTATTTGTTAAGGATATAAACCCCATTGCGCCAGTAACGTTATTCATAGGAAACTCTCATGATTGTAGGTATAGGAATCATGCACCTATGACCGTGTAATAGCCAGAAGGTGTCAAGCCACGACATAGGGCAGTGCGTCTTGCGGCGCGGGCGGGGGTCAAATGTTCCCGCTGCGCTCTCCTCTCCGCACCGCAGCGACTCATGGCACCTTAAATGGCACGCTCTAAATAACTTCTAACATTTTAACCTTAAACTCAAAGCATTTATTTCAATTAAACCATTTACAGGCACCTTTGAAGGGCGTGTAAGTAATACTAATAACAGCCGCACGGGTCGATTGATCAGGTTAAGCTACGCTTGCTGCGGTTGGTCCGTGGATGGGTTGGTCCGAGGCACGGAGGGGTCATGTGTGTGTGTGAAAGCACGTTAAGCCGTTGGTCCCGCTGTCATTTGTAGATCTTTGACAGTTGTTACGGGTCGTCAGAAGCCCGAAAGTCTGACAACCAGTCTTACCATGGGGTATCGGTGTTACCCAGTAACTGGGTTGTGGAGGTCAGATAAGCAGTCGCTCTATGTAAATACTGGTATTCAGCTGCATTCGGTTAGACTGGAAGCCGCTCTCTTCTCGACTCTTAATCCGACAAGGTGGTGGAGACAGTCTTCCTTACTTTGTCCAAATGTCCTTCATCATCATCAGCCTTATTCCAACTATGCTGAGTACGACTTCTAGTCTTACCGGATGCAGCTGAATACTAGTATTTTAAATGGAGCGACTGTCTATTCTGACCTCCACAACCCAGTTACTGGGTTACAAGATATACTTGGTCCTTTCTTATCCCAATAAAAAACTAAAGGTAAAAAATTACCTGTCGCTGCAGCTTGGACAGTTCATCCTCTGCAATCTTTTCCATCTCCATATCATCAGCAGGTGCTATCAAAACGGCCATTTTTTATTTCTTCTTTAATACTTTATGAATAGTTAATAGTTGAATAACACACTGACGATATGTTTGTTCAGCTGAATTTCAGTGACGTTGGATCGATATTGTCGCTCGGTTACGGAATGTGAAACTATGTGGATGTTTTGTATAATATAAACTCACTGCTATGTTCCCCACGAGGTAAGCAGAGGTGTACATCCAAAGGTGAAAGGGCTAAATAATGAAAGTGCCGGACGAACAAAAAAAAATATATATTCCGTTAAAACATGTCATGTCTCTTCACTTTTCACAATTGGACCAAATCTGTGGGGCAATTTTGAAAAATACTGTTTTCAGTATGTTTTAGTTAAAATAATTAATAGTAATCTAATTAAAGTAATAGCTTGTAGTAATAAAAAATTAAGAGAAAAACGTAATCTTTCGGAATAAATATATATTTTTTTCTTTTTTATTTGGCCCAAAAAGGCATGAACTGTGAATGATCTCCTTTCCTATCTTGATGTCCTATAGAATAGGAAGCGAGCTGGTCAAGACTTTTGACTGCTACTGAGAACTGATGAAACATGAAATTGATCTCATAAAGGTTCCGTTTTCCTTTTAAGGGCGGAAACTTGGAACCATAAAAAATCCAATAACACTTTGCTCGAACTGGAAATCCAACCCAGCAGGCGTAGCATGGCGCTTTTTATCTCTACGAAGAATAGACATAGCTTTTTCTATACAAAGTAACAGTTCGTTTCTTCATTTTTGACATCCACCGTAGAAATCTTTCTACAATCTGTCATTTTGTCTTTCATTTCTAACGATCTTTGTCTAGGTCTTGTTATATGTAGACTATTTCGGAAGAAAGTTTTCTATCCTTACTGTCAAAATTACACTGACAACCGATAAATCCTATGATAAAACAAAGAATTCTCAGACGAATTATGTAAAAGAGTGAATTTCGTAAAAAGTGCAGTTGACTCTTTCTATTTTGCTGCCGTCTCGTACTGTCTACTGTCTATAGGAAACGTAATTTTTGCCTACCCTTCCGTCGACAAAACGGTGCTCATGCTACGCCTGCAGGACGTTCAGCAGGCGTGCTTGCGACCACTAGATCAAAGACGCAGTTTTGTATTGAATTTAAGGCAAATTATTGTCGGTTTGATGTACCTATAGTTATGATGGGTAGAAGGCATTTATGGATATCGTAAAAGGCAACTAAAACAAACAACATCCTCAATTGGAGCACTCGGGTAAATTACATCATCATGTGATGCATTTTTAGGATGCACGGAAGTGTATCGACAAGTTCGGCGTAAATAAAATTAATGTAAATCTTCTTTTTGTCCTACACTTTCTCACTGCTTAGCAAAGGCCTCCAGCAAATCCATGCAAGCATCCTTTTCCAGGGCCAACTCGATCGAACCCTTGCGGCATGCGTCTAGGTCGTCTCGTCATCTCTTCCTGGGCCGGCCTCGGCGGCGCCGTCCATCCTCAGGCACCCATCGTGTGGAGACTGTTGCCCACCGGTCGCTATGTATCCGGCTGACATGACCCGCCCAATCCCATTTTAGTTTGGCAGCCTTTTTTCCTACGTCTAGGATCTAGGATCCCCATTTCGGAGCGCAGCGTGGTGTTAAAAATAAATACAACATTAAATCTGGTAAAACTTTCCAAGAATCAAGGTTTAACGGAAAGACATCCTTTTTTACGACAGAATTAATTTTATATGCTTAAGAAACTCAATCTGCGGGCATATTTTCTCAGAGCTACTCAATACATAATCCAAGGTTTACTTTTTACGCAAAAAAAAAACTGGTTTTATTTAGATGCGAATTTTATAGGATCACTATGAGATCATTTCCTGACGTTTACTAACAATAAAAATAAATGTTTCGACATTTTGTTTGACCACTCTCTTTGTATCACCTTGATGATGTATAGCTGTCCTTGTCTAGTATGTGGGTTTTATGTTACCTTTCTGTTGGCGTCTCGCTCTGACGCACGTGTTGATTTACACCAAAGATTAGATTTGGGAGAGGTTTTTATGTGACGGTGTGTTTTCTACATACGCGGACAGATTTTAACATTTTTTGTTATGAAACTGGTAAAGAATGCAGTGTGTGTTGGTTGCAAACCTGGAGGAGTTATCCTAAGATTTGCCATTTTTACAAGACGTGAAGTCTAAGGATTTACACTTTCCATCCTAAACTATGAAAAGTACATAAGTACCTACTTTGTTAGGTACGTTAAATTTTATAGCATTTTGCATTTCTTAATTATTTAAGTCTTATCATTACTAATTGCATTTGTGATTAGTTTTAACAAATGACTTGATAATGTATTGAATTAATCACTTGTCTCTGACTAATTGACTTAACTATTTTATGATGATAAACGATTATTATTATTTTCTTTGTAACATTTTAAATAGGATATATTAACCGCTCAAGTACTGCGCCGCTATTTACATTTTTAAATATTTTAATAAAAACAAATATTATTATAGTGCTTGTTAACAGAAAATAAATATATGTTTAAAATATTATGTTTTTCTAGTTATGTTTAGGTTCCTACAAGGGCACCATTGCAAGCGCCGTCATCATGATCACCCTTTTTTTTTTTTTTTTTTGGTTGGGAAATCATCAAATGACTGCTCCCGCTCTGGGCGGAGCGGAAGGGCGTGTCAGACTCTTACTGACTAAAACCCACCCGTGTTCCTTCAGTTGCCGGTTGCCAGGGTCCCGGTATCCCTTTCGGACTATTCCGCAACCCTGGCAGGATCATGATCACCCTAAGCTCACGGGTAGTGCTTAGAACATACCTAGACAAAACAATCTACCCTCTTAATAATGCGTTTTAGAGGTCCCTTGATATCCCAAACAGGAGAGGAGGGAGGCCTTTGTCCAGCAGTGGATGTCTTTCGGCTGAAATGATGATGATATAATATCAAATTCAAAAATAATTTATTTTGATGATAAAAATTTAAAATTTCAGTCACAATTAATTAAAACATATAATTATGTAAACATAATTAATAAAATAATAAGAATATAAAATTGAAATTTGATTAAAATCATAAAATTAAACCCAAACATATTTTTTTAAAGTTTAAGTTCTTGTAAAAAAAACCTTTTAAGAAGACTTTTCATTTAAGAGTATTCTATCTCTATCTACCTTTTCCATACATTTAGTTGACTAGTCATATCATTAGCTCAGTACAGTAGAATAAATTGTGTTGAGTTTTGATTTCTACCTACTTCCATCTCTCACCGCTCTCATAATCTGTGGTCGTCGCGGGCTGTTCTACCTCGAAGGTTTCGCAGGCATTCTGTTGTGTCCGCTCCGTTGTCGAGGCAACATCTGTGCCGTGCCTTCCCGCGAGTGTATCGACATAACAGTGCAGTGTTGTGAGTGCCAGTGAGACGGAAATGTTACTATTGTGATACACCAATTGTTATAATGGCATTAAAAAAGGATTTCGATATAAACAAGAGCATATTCAAAATAAAACTACCCAAAACTGTCAAGTTCCAACAGGCGATCGACAAAATATTCAAAAAGAACAACTACACCAAAATAGTGCAAAGTTAGTTCCACTAATTGTTGAATAGACTCGTCCGATTAAATGGCCGGTGAAGTTAGTGCAAATATTAGTAGAAGTAGAAAACATAACACTGAACGAGAACCACCGGATCGCAACAAGTCACCCAACTTTATAACAGATGAAACTGAATTTGTTGGTAAAGGAGACATAAGAACATCAACACCTATCAACAAGCACAGACGGAGTAGAAGTAAAAGTGGTACGCGGAGGACTCCTGTACCACTCAGTTTTTCAGACGAACATTTTATTGAGGATTTAGAAGCGTATGTTAGAGAAATGTCAGCGACCAGGCAAACGTCAGGGACGATGGACGCGGGTCAAGAGCAGGACCTGTGGTCCCAACTCCAGCAGAAGGAGTCGGACCTACTGCTGGCAGCAGAGTTAGGGAAGGCCCTTTTGGACAAGAACAAGGAGCTCGAGAAAGAACAGGAGCGCGTGACGGAAGAGTACTCCAAAAAAGTTGAGGTGAGTCAATAAATTTCACTGTTTGTTACTGATTCAGGCACGCGATGTGCACTGATATTTTTGCGGTCGTTCAACATTCACAATCGATTTTCAACTTTAATTCGATCTTGATACGGTTTAATTATGTTTTTGTTGTGGTTGTTCTATTTTTTAGAAAGACTGGCCGGTGTGCGGTTGTTGAAATTGTGCAATTTATATTCTTTGTTTATGTCCTTTCATTTACTGACGTTGATAATGTATTAGTTAGACTGAAGTGAATTTGGTGTTGGATCACTTTCATTTTGTTGAATAAGTTTTTTGTTATTCTCATCTTCTTATTCCCGGCGTTAGGATTTATGGGAGCATACGGAATATTTTGATGTTTGCATGAAACTATTTCGAAATTGGCAGTATTGACCTATCGAGTTTATGACTGATGACCACGATTGCAATATGTTAACAAATAGGTACAAAACATTATGCAAATTAACGACTAATTACCATTTAGCAATTACCAGAAGTCGTTATACCTTTTTTTTATAAACATTTAAGCAATTACGTAAAAAGTGTCAGCGGAATTCTCGTTGAATTGACAAAAATCGGGCATTTTCGTAAGAACCTACTATATGGTTTCGTTTGCCAAATCTTTTACTTAGTCAGTACCGAAAAACACATGAATATGCAATTAATAATGAAGGTACTTATTTTCGTAACAATATTATTTACTAAGCTGATAGGTACTTTAAATAATTTCAAGCCTCTTTTTGAGCTGTCGGTTTTCGTTTAGCCAATACTTTGCGCATTTAGGTCGAAATTGCGTTTTTTTACTGTTTGGAAATCATATTGGCTGGCAATGATTATGATTATAAACGTTATGATAAATATGACAATAAAATAAAAATATGGTTTAAATTGTATATTGATGTAGTAAATCTAAAACAATAGAATTCATAATGCTATTGGGCGACACACTCGTTTATTTTCCACGCGTTACCCTTTTGTGGAAAGTAGAAAAACTTTACGTTGCAGTGCCGTGCATCCAGGTGGTACGAGAAGTGTTACATGATGACGTTTGTTACACTGTAGTTTGATGAAGTCTGCTAAATTTAAAATGCATAAAAAGAGGTTTTCCGATTTTTTTACCCTCTTGACTATAATTTTATTCAAGAGAGGAGCTCGTGGCCAAGTAATAACAGCCGCATGGGACGATCCATCAGGTTAAGCTACGCTTGCTGGGATTGGTCCGTGGATGGGTGACCATCTTTATCTCTCTTTATACCGAGATTCCTCCGTGCCTCGGAAAGCACTTTAAGCTGTTGCTCCCGGCTGTCATTCGTAGATCTTTGACAGTCGTTACGGGTCGTCACAGAAGCCGGAAAGTCTGACAACCAGTCTTACCAAGGGGTATCGTATTACCCAGTTACTGGGTTGTGGAGGTTTGATAAGCAGTCGCTCCTTGTAAAATACTGGTATTCAGCTCCATCCGGTTAGACTGGAAGCCGACCGAAAAAGCTAGGCAGATTGATTGGCTATAATTTTATTTCATTAGCATGCTTCAAATTAATATCAAAAGAAGAGTTGGTTTGATTAAAAGTCGAGACTCGGGAACCAGAGGTAGGGAAATAAATAAATGCTAGCCAAACTGTGCTTGACGCAAACCACGAGTTGAAGTACTACTCAATTATCGATATTTATAAAAATAAGTTATCGAGTCTTATGAATCAGAGAATTAACATTTTTTTCCAAATGGCAGAACAGTCACGATTATTTATTTTTATGATTTGAGCACGTTTTACTTGATCGAGTCAATATTCATCCATCGTTTATTATAGACATGATTGTATGACGTGGAAAATGCGGATGAGTTAGGTAGGTCTTATCTTATGGTCAATCCATAAGATAAGACCTAGACCTACCTTAGATGAGAACGTGTTTCTTTTTACACATTTTTATGAAAAATTCTTTTGAAGTTACCTATGTGTGGTAGAAAGATTGAAAGCTAGAGACTACTCAAATTGGCGCTCGAAGTTACCTTATTAAGAAGTCTTGGCGCCGCGCTTTTCTTTTCCGAACTTGGCTTGACACACTGCCCTTTTTTTTTTTTTTTTGGTTGGGAATTCATCAAATGATTTCTCCCGCTCTGGGCGGAGCGGAAGGGCGTGTCAGACTCTTACTGACTAAAACCCACCCGTGTTCCTTCAGTTGCCTGTTGCCAGGGTCCCGGTATCCCTTACGGACTATTCCGCAACCCTGGCAGTGACACACTGCCCTGTGTCTATATCCTTCCGACTGTCGAAAAGTCTTTTAAGATATATAACAATTAAAATTCTATTGTGTCTCGTTAATGACAGTTGAACTAATATACAACTTTTGGTACCTAATGATTCAAATAATTAAAAGGGACTAAAAGTCAAACATAAGTACTGAAAACCCGTAATTTCAATAGCCATCGCCGTTGATTAATAATTTATTAAAACCATTGGATATGAAAGTATTCCCAACACGGCAATATCAGAAACATTAAGTAATTAATTTCTCGTTAACCTCTTAACGGCTGTAACGAGTGCGTCATAGCATAACACTCATGCCAACACTCAATCAGTCAGTGTAATAGGTATCTAATACCTATGTGTATGTCCACCATATATAGTGGTCTTCTTCAGATCGTTCTAGCATAGTAGCTAGCTAGCGAAATAAAAAACCAAGACAGTGCTGCGAACAAATACAGCGAAGCATGCCAAAACTACACCTCCACTCTGTGCATACACGCTCACACGCACACATTTACAATCTAACTACAACTCACTAAGTGCACACATGTTTACGAAACCGGCCTCCCATCACGTCACTGTTGACAGCGCTCTGTCTTGGTTTTATATTTGGTCTGAGGCATAGCATTACCAGCCTATAATGTTCCCACTGCTGTGACAAAGGCCTCCTCTCTGTTAGAGGGAGTGGACTGTAATTTAGTACGTGGACCCAGTGCGGATTGATGTATGTCACACACACCACACTCACATCAGGTCTTGCAAGTATTGGTTCTAGAACGTGCCGGTTTCCTCACGTTGTTTTCCTGTACCGTTTTGAGAGGATATTAGGTACTTGAGTAACTAATAATGGTCCTTGTTTTTTTTTTGTGAGCAGTGCCGATGTTCAAAGTAAGATCAGTCGCAGATCCGACCAAAATCTGTAGAACCAAGGTCGGTACGAGATGAGACGGAAAAACCATTTTCTTCCATAAAATAATACAATATTTACCTTTCGGAAATTCCAACGTCAGTCACGACTACCGTTATTGTGTTATCATTATGTTGTTATCTTATCAAAGTATTGATGCTTACAACGGTATCACACTGAGATGTACCGGTGTGTTCCAAGGTGATATCCGTGCAAGATGTAGAGATCAGATCGGCTGATCTAACTGGAATTTACCTGTTTTTTTAAACCTATCCGAAATATTATATAATATTTTATTTATTTAAAAAATATTCATAGTGGTTAAATGCATATTCTGTCTGAGGCGCATTAAACAAAATAATTAGATACAAGTACATAGTTATTTTTTAGGGCTGATTTAAAAAATGCCAGATACCTTTATTCGAGGAATAATTTATAGATATTTTGTATTTTTTTACATAATAAAAAAACACCGTCAAACTCCAATTATATTCGAGAAATTCATCTTGAATTTTTCATCAGCGACGGAGGCAGGATCCGTGCCCGGTTGATGGCAATAGGCTCGCCCCGTCCCGTGTAATACGACACGGGACTGTGACGAAATGTTGGTGTACTATATATTAGGTAGACCTCTGTGTAATCCTTCGCGAAATACGGGCGTGATGTTATGTTATGTGTGGATAAAAGATGCTATCTGATAATGGAAAAATCAGCCTTTTTTAGCACTTTTGTGCCATACGGACTCATAAAATGTGCAGGTATGCATCTATGTGTCACATGTGACGCGATATAAATTGTTTCACAATACGGAATTTTATCTACCTATAAAACTGCAATGCAGATAAGTTGGCATTCTATAGCAAAGTGGTTTAGAAATATGGACTTTATGCATTTTGCATAAGCGTCTTTTCGTTTTTAACTATTCTATAAAAACGCAATATTGCGCTCACTGCTGTCACAAGACTGCTCCTAGCCCCTATATGGCTAAAAAATGACAACTGGTACCATGAGTAGCACCACTGGAAAAGTAAAGAAACTGATGAAGACTGAAGTCCTACAACGAAACATTACCAAACCTTATGGTGGCAAAGAAAGAAAGAAAGAAAGAAAAATATTTTATTTGGGACACGCACAGGATATAAAACAATAGCACTACACATCGCTATTCGGTATTCGCGTTTTTTGCTGTGTTTTATTCGGCTATATAGTGTAGAAGTCCATACATAACATACATAATCAGCTTATAATGTTCCCACTGCTGGGACACAGGCCTCCTCTCTGTGAGAGGGAGTGGGCCGTAATCCACCACGCGGGCCCACTGCGGGTTGGTAGATGTTACATGTCTTCGAATTTTTGGTTCTAGGACATGCCGGTTTCCTCACGATGTTTTCCTTCACCGATTTGAGTGGTGATGAAATTATTTACACAAAGTAAAGCACCTGTCAGGGTTCGAACCAACGACCTACACCTCGTAAGTCGCGGCCGTTACCACTGAGCCACCACTGCTCCCAACACACACACAACACACACTGCTCCTGTTTCGTGTAGAAGTTCGAATAACACGAACACACCGTCCACACATCGTCATGAACAGCAAACATCCAAGAATATTTTTGTTATCTAAAGATGATTAAGTATTCTTAATTGGAGTATTTTTCATATATATATTCGGTATATTCGCAATCCTTTGATATATGACCAAAAACCGACAACCCGGCGGAGTGTTCGTTTATTTGCGTATACGTCATATTCGTGAAATATAGGCGAATAGAGTAACTTCACATGGTCGTATTTGGGAAAATAACACGAATACGCGAACACAAATAGCGATGTGAAGTGCCACCATTATAGATAGAGCCATCAGGTTCGTCCCTGAGGGCCCCGATCCCGGAGGTATTATACACGTTCCGGAGGGCCACGATTTCGTTTTGTAATAAGACGGTTCAAATCTAGAACTCTCCAGTGAATAAGTTTCTTCCTGAAATGCGTGCTCCATCGTCGACATATCTTCGCTAACAACGGGTGAGGTACTTATTGCTTAAATAAACCCATTTTCTTAACCCCACTCCCACTGCCACATCTGGGGAAAGGCCTCCAAGTCCTTCCAAGAACTCTTTACCCCTCGAGTTACGCGTCCCGTAGCGCCACCTTCTGTGGGTCGGCTTCGTTAAATAAAAAAAAGTTAAGCTCTATGACGGAACGCGGTAAAAATCTTCGAACTTGTAATTAAAAACCCAAATTACCCTTAAAAGAAAGATGTTTACTCCGAAAGTAATCTACATGACAAAAGATGCATCTTTGGTAGAAAAACTCCTTCCTATTGCAGTGGCTGCCTTCAAACAGATGAGCATCGTTTTTGTACTACCTGCTTAGGTTATAAAGTCATCTATTGTTAGGTTTTTGCTACGGTCGGTCGGTAAAGGTTGATGATTCAATAACGGACTGTCTTTTCTTGTGGTTATGAGTTTGGGGGATGCCACCCGTGCTGATGGATTAGGAATTGTTAATGTTCCTAATTTGCTAATAGCCATGAATCCACTATATGGAATTAGTAGATATATATTTGCTAAAGGCAGCCCGCCAAGTATGTTTAAAAGTGCTATTTTGAAAAACTTTGGTAGTTATACCTAAAGTTTTTTTTTTGAGGTTGGGACATCATCCAGTGACTTCTCCCGCTCCGGATGGAGCGGAAGGACGTGTCAGACTTTTACTGACTAAAACCCCCCGTGTTCCTTCAGTTGCCTATTGCCAAGGTCCCTGTATCCCTTTCGGACTTTCCCGAAACCCTGGCAGGAAAGTTAAAGTTACAATGCTGAAAATTGCTATTTTTATGAGAATGATTTTTAGGGATTTATCTATAAACGTTGCATAAAGTTAAGTGACGTTCAACCGTCAAAAATGTATAGTTAAATAGTCGCTAATCATTACTTAACTTTAAGCAACGTTTAGAAATAGGTAAACTCATGTCGTAGACACTTTTTTGAAAGAGCAATCCAAAGTGTCTTGTACCTATAAAACCTGGGTATCTTTATACCCAGGTATAATAAACCTCCAACTGTCATTAACGAGACACAATAGAATTTTAATTGTTATCGGCCATTAGAAGGCCAATCGACAGACTAAACAGGGTATCTTTATACCCAAATAGAATACCTCGAGAGGCAAAATAGAGAATTATAATGGTACATAGGTACCAAAACCTGGAAACCTGGAAAACATTTAGCTCCACGTTTTCGCTCCAAATGCCAAAACTAACCTACTATTCCAACAATGACCCTTTAAACGCGAAACTGACAACTGAAGTCATTGTTCACAATAAGCAGGTCAATAAGTTTGCCGAATCGGGCGCGTCTAGACAGCTATTGTATGGTTTAACCTGAATAAGTAGCTGATAATGATTTAACTGTGTTATCTTCGGAGATGCTAATCTGTTGGTAACTAGCTGTAACTAGCTAGATGTTAATTTTTTGATGGACTAGAAAAAGTTAACTGTTATATACAAAAATCAGCTGTTACATTTATGTTCGCATAGCTCGTCAAAATGTAGGGAACAGCTGATTTTTTTTCGTGATTTCAGTGTTGGTCCTGTAGTGAATGTACAATGACCCCTTAAGGGGATTAAAATGAATAAAATTTCACCCAGTATACACAAAGTCGCTTTTCGTATTTATCTGTAGGTAGGTATGTCCGCATTGTTCTTCTAAACCACGCAACAGATTTTGATGAGGTTTTCACCATCGCTTAAAGTCTGTTTTTTAATCTCGTAGACTAATTTGACAGATGCAAATGTCAAATTCCAAATTGAAAAAACAAATAACAATCACTTGAAATGTCAAATTAGTCTATGAGATAAAAAATAGACTTTAGAGTAATTTCTTCCGGAAGGTTTATGTGTATAATACGTTAGTATTAAAGTCTATGACATCTCGATGATTTTTCAAGTCGTAAATTCTTAGTTAGTTCTTTTAGTCTGCCCCTACTCTGGTTTTTATGCATCCCTTACTAATCCTACAACAACGTAGCTAAATATGTTGGTTTTTCTCCTCAGTTTTGCAACGGGTGAGTATCAAATGCACAACATGATCACTAAGCGTATCCTTTACTATGCAATTAACCTTGCTATAGATGGCTATCGGGAAATAATTAATTAAAAATAATTAATAGTTTCTATGCAATAACGAGGCAATAAATCTTTGCCATGATTAGATCGATTGATTGTGGCTATACAGAGATCGATCTTAAGATTCAGCCATGCCCGCTGCCACCAGACCTTGGATGGGTCAGACCTCGCTGTGCTTGTAAAAGCATGTTGCCGTCTCTCTAGTCAGAACGCTTGCATAATCAGCATATAGTCTTCCTATTACTGGGACACAGGCCTTCTCTCTGAGAGGGGTAGTGGGCAGTAATCAACTACGCGGGCCCAGTGCGGGTTGGTAGATGTCACATATGTCTTCGAATTTTTGGTTCAAGGACATAACCATGATGTTTTCCTTCACTCTTTTAAGAGCAGTGGTGATCAAATAATCTCACTGCTCAGAATAGACATCCTCCCTTTTGCGCCATGCTTACCTAGCATGGGTGAGTCTCATCCAGGTCTTACCCGCGGGTTTATAGGTCATCCACCGTTCTGGTTGTTAACTTCTATCGACCTACCGTCTCTCAGACCCATTCTTTTAGATAGTACTTAGATCTTCATGGAAAATACTGACATCATTAGGTACATATAACTTGAATCTATCATAGGTGGATAATCGTTCGATCAATAGATAACCACTTGTAAATACACTACAATAGTTAGCTCGATAAGTGTTTGTACCAATATGAGTAATATTATGAGTCATGGCGTAAAAATTAAGTCAATAACACAGTGTAATGTCGCTAAACATGAAAATACTTTCATCACACGATAATTTAGTTAGTCACTGATTACAGTTGATACTTAGTGCTGGGTGATTTCCCATGTGTCAAGCAGGCTTCCACTGCTGAACATAGGCTATGCTAATTTTCCATCCGTAGTGTGAATTTGTGATTGACCCAGATTATCTCGCAATGTAAATATTGATGCTGCAACTTGTAATGTCGAAGCTAATATTGCTCAAACATAGTCCAGATCAAAATATTGCTCGTAGCTAAGTAATAACAGCCTGGTTGATCCTTCAGGTAAAGCTACGCTTGCCGGGGTTGGTCCGTGGAAGGGTGACCATCTTTCTTTATATACCGAGAGGCCGTTGATCTCGCCTGTCATTTGTAGATCTTTGACAGTTGCTACGGGTCGTCAGAAGCCAGAAAGTCTGACAACCAGTCTTACCAAGGGGTATCGTATTACCCAGTTACTGGATTGTGGAGGTCAGATAGGCAGTCGCTCCATGTAAAATACTGGTATTCAGCGGCATTCGGTTAGACTGGAAGCCGATCCCAACATGATTGGGAAAAGACTAGACAGATTGAGTTCAGGCGCCGTATTAATTTTTTCGGTATGAGTGAGAGACGGAGCTATACAAGGCCGATAGCATCATCCTTTTTTCGCACTGGAATAATGATGGCATTAATACTTTATAATACGGGCGCTGATCAAAATCTTATGTCCAGTCACGTCAAGTCTTTCGGCTAATGACACATTGGATGGGTAGTCGGTTTTGTTCTAATGGCTTGACAATATCCTGCTGAAACGTAACCTAACCAGGAGTTTCTTTATAAATCCAGATTAGTTTTATTTCTAAAGATAATTAGGTTCAACATAAGGTTACTTTTAAAATTAAAAATGTTAAAAATCTAGTCGCAATCTCATCTCAGCGACAATCTATGTCAAAAACTTATCAAAAACTAGCTGCCCCGCTCCGGCTTCGCACGGGTAGCACTAAGTACCTACCCTACCCCTACCCTACCTACCCTACCTGGCCTACCTACCCTATCTACCCTATCTACCCTACCTACCCTACCTACCCTACCTACCCTACCTACCCTACCTACCCTACCTACCCTACCTACCCTACCTACCCTACCTACCCTACCTACCCTACCTACCCTACCTACCCTACCTACCCTACCTACCCTACCTACCCTACCTACCCTACCTACCCTACCTACCCTACCTACCCTACCTACCCTACCTACCCTACCTACCCTACCTACCCTACCTACCCTACCTACCCTACCTACCCTACCTACCCTACCTACCCTACCTACCCTACCTACCCTACCTACCCTACCTACCCTACCTACCCTACCTACCCTACCTACCCTACCTACCCTACCTACCCTACCTACCCTACCTACCCTACCTACCCTACCTACCCTACCTACCCTACCTACCCTACCTACCCTACCTACCCTACCTACCCTACCTACCCTACCTACCCTACCTACCCTACCTACCCTACCTACCCTACCTACCCTACCTACCCTACCTACCCTACCTACCCTACCTACCCTACCTACCCTACCTACATACCTAGCCTACCTACCTACCTACCTACCTACCTACCTACCTACCTACCTACCTACCTACCTACCCTACCTACACCTACTTTACGTTTAAACCTTCCCTTGAGGATAACGAACACAACAAAAAAAGAATTGGCCAAATTGGTCCAGGCGTTGTTGAGTTATGCGCTTACCAACACATTTTGCGATTCATTTTTATATTATAGAAGATAGATTTAGGGAAATATGAGGTATTTTTGACAGATTGATATTAGAATGTGAACGTTTTTAAAAATGCTGAATTTCCAGATATAAATCTATGAAATGGCCCCTGTGAGCAATACAGGGCCACGTGACCAGCCTTTCAAGGAAATCGCCAGGGCATTGCCGTTAAATCATCACGTTTGAGGTTAAAAACACAAACATACCTACATATATACAAGTTAAATGCTTTTTTAACTTCGCTGTGAGAGAACGGACTCTATACCGTTATCGTGAATCATGCGCCGACAAAGCCTAACTTGCTTTTATACGAATTATAAAATTGTTTCGTCTGCGAAGGTCAGATGTTTATTCAGGCCAGAGTTTTAAATATAAAATAAATGCAAGTTTGTATGTTCTAAATAGTATAAAATATGGTGCTAAAAACACAGTTTTTATAAAAACATCGATTTAAAAATTCCATCTTCCAATTTCATCAATTCACCAAACCATGGTTGGTTGGTTTGGTGGCCATACTAGTCTTTTGAAGTCCATTTTTGAGAAGGTCTCTCATATAATCCTAACTTCCATATTGGAGAGAATACGAGGGCGTTTTTTTAAAACCAATCTGAATGGTTATCAAGATCCAATGTGAACAAAGTCTTAAAGTAATAAAGATCAATAGTCTTAAAGAATTTATGGATAACAAATTCTCATGTTAGTATTAAGAGAACATATGCATGCTAAGTACAATTCTGGCAAAACATGTAAGATCTTTATTGTAAATTATTGTAACACCATGTATACCATGTTTTATGCAAATAAATACTTACTTACTTACTTAAAGGTTAGTTGCATCGTGCACGGAAAGATAAGTAAGAAATTGCCACGAAATACATTATCAGCTGAGTCATTATAAAAGATTCAACTGAAAATAAAGTAATATTCGAAGGCTAGCAACCAGTCACTTTTTCACGCTGATCTTAACGAAGCAAGGAGCTGAACGACTTGATGTTTATCTTTTGTGAGTAAGGGCAACTGAACGCGTTCAGCGCATTTAAACCGCGTTCAAGTGCTGTCAGTGTCAAAGTTGTTGTAGAATATTGACACTGACAGCTCTTGAACGCGGTTTAGAACTGCTGATCGCGTTCAGGTTCATTAGTGAAGTCCGCACTTAATGGTCAACCACTCACTGGCAACCTTGCTGACTGTCTAATCAAATGCTGCGGAGTTATTGCGCCACTCCTTCCCAGCTAAAGCACTAGGAAGTGGTAAAGCGGTTTGGGCTGTCTTATGTAAATTCGACATTCTAAAAGTGCTGATTCTCAGACTAATTTGATTAAATGACTCTTGATACATATTTTTTAAAATCATTTCAGTGCGCCATGTTACATGTCGCTATGATCTTTTTGTCATATAGCCCGTGTCGGCACGATAGCGATATGATAATTAATCACCCTCTAAGCATTGTATGGTCTAAATTATACATACTGTTACTAGGAAATCCGAAAACTACCCAGCTTTGTCGTATTATTCACGGGAAATAAGATTAAAAAAACCCAAAAACCTTCCTCCAATAGAACACGTCAAAAGGTCACGTTAAAAATAACTCCCAAATAAACCACAAATACACCGCAATCAATACATTATACCTCTTACAATATGTATCAAAGTCTCTCAAACATATGACCATACTGTCCATCGCTCGAAACATGTAAAACTTGCCACAGCCTGATCACTTGACCCGCAGACCGGTACGACCGGTTCCACATTACCGCAGCCCTTGCTCGCTCATAAGCACTTCCTGGAGATGTGTGCGGATTTACTAACTGGATTTTTGTTGCTATTCATTTATGCTGTGGTTGTCAGTTGTCACGGATGCAGTTTATAGTTGGTTTTACTGTTGTGGTTTTAAGTTTTGTTGAATATAAAATTGTATGTCATTTTTTCTTTAATTTCATAGCCTCTCGCTAGACAAAATTGATGTTGGATTTTTGGGATTTGCTTTGGATGTAGGCTAGCTTGCGCCACAAAACACCATATATGTATGTTCAAACACTGCGTTGAATCAACGAAAAAGAAAAACATATTTTATTTGGGCACAGCACACATTCACGCACAGAAAATACGAACAGTAAATAAAATATAAGTAAAAATCTTTTTAAAAACAAGCTTTTAATTAACTAAACAGGGTTTTCCCAGGGCCACCTTCCGGCTCCATCATCAGACCCTGAACACCACCTAATGTCAAAAGCACTTGTAATGAGTCCAAACACGATCGTGCTATCTAGTTTGATTGACGAGTTCCTATGGCCAACTTCCGGCTCCATCATCAGACCAGTTCCATGGTATCATTTTTTCAAAATGTCTCGGTAGTTCTATCAGTATGCCAAGTTTCAGCTCAATCGGATGCAGGAAGTGCTTGAAAAATGGATGACAATTGGAGTAACCGGAAACACATACGAACAGAGCAAGCTAATGTAAAGCTTGTAAAAAGGAGCATAATTATAAAACTAACAAAAACAACACCAACACAACACGAAAACACAACACACAACAAAAACATCATTCTGTCTCTCTCATCTTCAAACAATTAACAGAAACGTGTGTTGATGTTAATAATTTTTAATTAATAAAAATTAGGTTAAGACCTCTACTAACAACATAAATGGATATTGTAATATGATCTGAAATAAATAAAATTTATTAGTAATTTGTGGTGCAAGACGACCCCAACATAATTGGGAAAAGGCTAGGCAGATGATGATGAATTTGTGGTGCAAGTCTAAACCATATCTTTAAAGAATTTCAATTCTTTAAAGATATGGTTTAGACTAATTAATGCTAAGTTAAGCTTCAGCTTAACTAATTAATGCTAAGTTAAGCTTCAGCTTAACTTAGCATTTATTTAATCTATATTCCTGAAGCCTTAAATTCAAACCTACAGATTCCTCCACCATCAATTTAATATGTAACACTCCACATAACTTCTAAAGTACTCTAGAACAATTATTATAACCACGCAGCCACGCACCATGCAAGAGATATTTGGCAATGCAAACCAGCAATGATTGCCACGGAAGCTAAACACGTAACCATCAGAATTCACCATGGTTTTAGTAGAACAATAGTTATTACCGATGGCTTTTGAGGTCATTCGACCGTGCGGGTAAAAATTATGGCGATTTTGACCTCTAGATTATGCCTACGGCTATGTGAGATTGCTTTGCTTAAGTAGTTATATATAACATCTAATCTGATAAAGTTCTTCTTATTGTTGAATGGCTGCGGTAGATTACAAAAAGGCTTTAGTTAATTTTGGTGTTATAGAACACTGGAGAATGAGAACATATCACAACACCTAGAGTGTGAATGGGTTTATAAAAGAGAAAGACCAAAGAAACGATAGGAGGATAGGGTGAAAGATCATTTAGCTAGAGAGAAGTTGAAGATGATGATGATTATGATGATTTGGCTAGAGAGAAGGAAGAAGACGTGCAGCGCCAACCCCTAAAGGGACGAACAACATCCGAGGATAATGATTAGGCGCAGAACTAAAAGATTATTATCTTGGTCCTCATAAATCTTCTTAGCAATCAGTTTGTAAAGATCTAAAACAGTATTTTGCAAATTTTGACTTCAACAATACAATGCACAATGACATAACATTTCCATAACCTATTATTTCGATATTCTCTCCGAAGCGCATATAATGGTACTAAATTGACTGGTTTCAAATACTTGGAACAGACAGACAGACTAGTTGCGATATAATTTTTGTATATACTTACATATTATCTGTAATGTACCTCTATTGTTTTCGATCTCAATAGAGAATATGGAATGCATTGCATTGTCTTGCTTACCAAGATCTAAATATGACTGGTAAATATTTTTTAGCTTTGTTGGACCATAGAATTACTGGGTATTACATATATATCACGATTTTGTGGCTAAGAATGGATTCAAACGACTACTTTGTCTATTTTCTGTATCATAATAATAAGTCGAAAAGTATCTGCTACTGAACATAGGCGTCCCGCAAGGATCGCCAGAACGGCTTCCCGCATTCGGACTCCCATAATTTCCTATTTTCCTGGGTTAGTAAAAATAAACCACTTTCTAACCGTGGCTATAGCTAAAGAGGAATGAGAAAAAGAAACGCGATGCGAAGACTGATAAGCCAAGCGTAATAACTGTGGTAATAATAAAGGGACATAATATTCCTAATATATTTTGGGCGACCCAACTTGAGTAGGCGGCGAGATGGGCGGACGACATTGTTGGCATCGCGGGCAAAACCTGGATAAGGCTGGCACAGGAGCGTGGAGAATCAAATGAAAAGGGAGGTCTATGCCCAGCAGTGGGTGAAGTCAGGCTGTGGATGATGATGATGATGAATTTGAGTAGTGTATATTGCTAAGATTTGTACACTTCAAACTCACTGCTCAAGCTTAATGGTAAAAAATGGAGAACAAATTCTAGGTTCTATTTGCTCACCTACAACCTCACAGATGACCAACTAAATTAGCCAGACTATTGACCTAGATACGGAGCTAAAGACCTCATTATCCTCAAGCTACATGACCTAACATCCAATGTTGTCTCATCAGCATGCATGAGGGATCAATGTTACGACGAGCACGTAAAACTGTGGTGACTCATAGTAACAAAATATTCTGGTGCTGTGTAGTGATTGGTATCGATAGAACATAATATAATTTGTTAACGCTTTTATGGATAAAGAAGAAATTACATCTTTAAGAGAAAGGACGTCAATCTAATCTAGACTATTTAGAAGTCTGGGTCGAAATCTTGCAACAAACCTAGGTGGGGTTTTTACAATAAATAGTATGGTGAGCATAGTTCTAATGAATTTTACGGAATATATTCGCATACATAATTACGCTCGTAATAACGTTGCTTCCAATATTGGGTTTCTTTTGAAAATCTTCCAAGACTGATGATTCCCTATATCTTGCGCTTGCGCATCCTGGACAATTAGCTCCACTACCGTCCTTGGTGCCTGGTTCATCCTTCACTACTACATGAGCTGTTTTCGTATATTCTGCTCCTATAACAAAAATTTGGTCTTCACTATCGAACTACAGCACTTCGTTGGTATTTAAAACCACGAAGCAATCCGTCAGTCTGTCTGTGCAAAGTGAGAGTGGCGTTTTGAGGGCACGACCTTGTACATCTAGCTCAGCCGACGAATCTGATGCATTTGAGTAATTAGGTTTTTGTTCAATATCTTTTGATCGGAAGTGTTTTAGACGCTTAGATATTAACGATGTTGAAGTTCGGGGGGGTTTTTATTTTAAGAAAGTGAAACGACATTGATGTCAATGAAGCGATCGAAAGAATGTTAAGTAACTACCACGCCATAGACACGACGCTTGACTGTAGTTGCTGATTATGCCACTAATAGGTAATACTACCTATAGTCTGTTTCAAAAGTATCGGATGAAAATGTAAGCAAATAGATCAGAAAACGTACCAATTTGTAGTGCCACTTACAAGTTGAGTGCTCTCATTTGATATTTGAATACATAAAACTGAAATTCTGATTTTAACATCTCTTTAAAGATGTTCTTTCCTTTGACATTTTTTAAAACACAATTTTTTGGAAATGAAAGAGAAATGAGAAATGGAAAGATGAATGAATTCCCTTTAGTAAATGATTACGTAAGAATTAAACCTGAACAGGGTTTGTTTACCTTTTTATCAGATACTTTTCGAACAGACTATATTCTGCTACAACCATCAAGGCAGAGAAATAGCCTTTTAGTGTTTAAATCGCTAAACAGACGATTTGTCGTAATAAGACCTTATGAATTCGACGAGTTTTTGCATCTATAAAGTCACGCTTTTGACAAGACTGCAGCGACACAAGGTCGACGGTCAAAATTAATGGAATGGCTAACGATGCTAATCCGCGACCGTCGCCAGTCGAGGTACTGAGGTTATGTTGCGATTGAGAAACGAAGGAAACGCGAGCGACTGGTAAAGAAGTTGAGATATGGGTAATCAGTAATCATTTTGGCATCCAGGAGTTTTTAGGTTTTACTCGTACATTTGTGTTGCGATATTTTAAATTAATTATTAATTAATATGAAATAGTATTAATTATTGTAACGGTAGGTAATATGCGCGATTTTGACATACCAAGGGACATAACAGGCGAAATGTGGGTGTAACTATAGGCTGAGGTCTGCCTTACTAACCCTTCGGGGAATTACAGGCGTATAAATATATCATTTATATTATTGTCTAAGAGAGAGAGAGAGTGAGAGAGAGAGAGAGAGAGAGAGAGAGAGAGAGAGAGAGAGAGAGAGAGAGAGATATAGATAGAGAGAGAGATGAAGATGAGTGCAAGACCGAGGATAAAGGTGCTATCCTTAAACAACTAGTGAATGGATTCAGGCAGGGTAAAGAAAAATCGGGATTTGATCCCGAAGCACTTAAAACCACTTAACGGTCTTGTATGCAAAAGTTATAATTATATGACCTGCAATTGCATCGTAACCTTGCAATTCTATAACGCGTCTTAGTCACCACCATGCACAGTCTTAAATTCTTCTTAAATTTTTCATCTTTTCATAGTCTACTTTAATTTAAATAATCTGTGTACCAAACATTTGTATGTCATTATGTTATGATTAAATATGTTAACGTGTTACGAATATCGTGTAATAATAACGTGTTAATATGTTACGAATATCTTCATTGTAACGACTTTGAACCTACGGCCTTTCGCGGTCACTTCTAACTTATAAATAATTGAGCTGACGATGTGTCTAGCGTATCTTGGCCCGCGGTGAAATTGCGAAGTTCATTTCAAAGTACAGCATTGCTATTCTGTAACCATCTCACCGTGAAAACTTAGTTGAAGTGAGCGTGGAGTGAGCTGTCATTGTCATCAATACCTACTGATGCTAAGGCAGTGACAGTTCACTCCAAGCTCACTAAGACTTCACCTAGAATACCACAACTGTTTGACATTTGCATGTTAGTTGTAGAGTCCTTTGTGATGAAGCTCGTTCAGGGTCTACTTCCAGGCCTATTTCTGCAATCAAGCAGTGTTGCTGTTCCGGTTTGAATAGTATGCCGGAATAATTACATGAACTTGAGATATGTCAGAGCTTTGTCTTCGAGATGGTTCGTATCTAGCAGCTGAATACCAGTATTTTATATGGAGCAACTGACCTCCACAACCTAGTTACTGAGTAACACGATACCCCTGGCTAAGACTGGTTGACAACGTTTACTAAGGACCCAATATATACATTTAATTAAATAAGACCTTTTATTTCCAAGCTTCAAAGGTCTACGGTACCTACTTATAAACTATGTTAATTATCTCTCTCTCTTTGCCTAGCCTTATCCCATTTCATTTGGGGTCAGCTCTCCTCGTCGTTTTTCGCCAAATGTTTCGGTTCTGAGGCCCTAGACAAAGTGACATTCTATCAGCGATAACGATGATGGAAAAGGCAAAAATGTATAGGACTGACATAAGCTATCGAAAAGCTTATGTCAATCCTGTTGAAAGTCGTTGTAGAAATACGAAACACTTTCGAAGCGACTGTCACTTGTCTAGGCCCTCTGGGTCGTCGAGTCATCCTCTTGGGCTTGCTTCAGGTCTTTGTTGACTACAGACACAAGAACATACAATTCATAAACTATATTAGTTAGTTTTTGAAGTGAAAACTTGGTTAGGCGCGTTGAGCACTTTTTGGGTGATAAAAATTATGGAACTCGCGTCATCGTCACCGAACGCTTTCCATGAGCTATATGTATACTGTGTATAATATGTGTACTTTTTGGGTGAAAAAAAATGCGTGAAACTCGCGTCATCGTCACCACACGCTTCCCATGAGCTATAATTATGTATTCACAAGTTAGTTTAGTTTTGCCCCACATGTTTTTTTTTTAAATTTCTTTGCGATTAGCGTATACTGGTCAAGTCTTGCGCTCGTCTAGACGTTAATTGAGGAGATTCCACACACGTATGATGACAAGTCGTTAACTTAACATAACTGCAGTTAAGTTTGACGTCATTTCTAATGAGTTATTGTTTGGGCAACGATTGTCTGTAAGACAACGAATGGCACAAATTCAAACAATGAAATTATTTCGTCAATACGGACATTTTATCAATCTTTAAAAATTTTTTGTTAGTCCCGGCTGTCATTCGTGGTTCTTTAACAGTCGGATACTGGGTTGTGGAGGTCAGATAGGCAGTCGTTCCATGTAAAATACTGGTATTCAGCTGCATCCGGTTGACTGGAAGCTGACCCAAACATTGTTGGGAAAAGGCAGGCAGATTGATTGATTGGTACCTAACTTTTGTGTTTTTCTGCTGCAGGCATTTAGCACTCATCTGACAGTATGCGGTTACCGTTGATTACGTCTACAGGCCTGAAACACTCCAAAGGATGTGTTTGACCCTGGGTTACACAAAGTTCAAATGCCATCGAACAAGCTATTTCGTATACAGGCAAAATATCTTCATTTTCCGCTACACTGCCAAAATTCGTTTTGATTGTGTATATAATTTAACTTTTTGATCTTATGGCTTAGAAGACACTCTTCTAAGCCGTAAAAGGATTGTTGACTACTGAAAATACTCACAAAATTGTTTAAAATAGTTGCAAGTTATCTGTATACCAAATAGCTTGTTCGACTATACCTAGGTATTTGTAATTTCATTGCCGCCCATAATACTTTTAAAACCAGTGATTGGCGGTAAAACACTAATAATGCTGGCTGAACAAACTCTCACAAAAACATTTATTACAATAATAAACCAATCTATATACCATCGACCTACTTTTCTAGTTTCACCAAAGAACTGCTCTAGTTCGACCTACCCTTGGCGTGACACATCTATATAAAACGTAAAACGGTTTCACTAGCATAAACGTTGAGAGATCAAACTACGTTGTTATCCAATTAGTAATTGTAAAGTGTTAGGTAACCGACCTGTGTTTTTACACGTGTTTAAGCGATTCTACACGATTGTCTTATATAATGATCGGTTTTATTTTCTGTGGTAACCGGTTCTTATTTAAAAAAAATGGAACATCTGTGTTTTTGAATCGTTTACTCTTTATAATGTCTTTGGTTTTGGAAGACAAAGGTCACACAATAACGGCTGTCCAAATACAGAGCGTTTTTTGACACATTAATGTCAAAATCTAGTGAAAATGACAGATTTTCATGACGGCCGTTTATATGACGGAACCGCTTTCCTAGGAAACCGGAAATATCCTTAAGGGTATTTTGATTATGCTCTGAAACATACTTGGAAATGTTTCTGAAAAATGAAAGTGCTAGAATTTCAAGGTAAACAATTAAGGTTTTGATATTGGTAAATCCTAGAGAATTAGTTTAATGTATTTCAGTCGGGAAGCATAGAAATTGTCAAAACACCCGCTATTCTTGGCAAATCAAACGTAATCGTAAAGTTGATGGCGAAGAGGCGATTCTTTTTTTCAGTCTAGGTATGAATATACTAGCTGTTGCTTCTATGTCCTATAACCCAGGTCATAGTCTACCCATGTGCCAAATTTCATCCAAATCCGTTCAGCCGTTTTATCGTGAAAGTGTTACAAAAAAACTCACATTCTTAGTTTGTTAGGATTTAAACTTTTAAAGGGTATAAGAACATCTAAGACCGTGAGTTTTGTAATAATAATTTTTTTGTGTCCAAATAAGCGTTATTCTTTCTTTATTCTTTAGTTTAATAATATTATTGATTATTGCATGAAGTGAGTTTTAAGTCTGTTTGGGTAGACCTTCACCTACCTATAATAACTACATACAATCATAAAGATTTTGATACGCAGAAAAAAATAGATTATTTACCTTATTATTTTATTTAAGTGGACAATTTCTTTTGTACAACAAATACAATTAAAGTGTGCAATCGTTGGATAACTACACAATATAATGAAAGTTACTACGCTTCCGATTTTCTCTACGAAAATACTTTACATGCTCATATTAAATTGTTGTTTCGTGAAACATGCGTTTTGGGAGCTCAAGTTTTGGCAAATTGTTTTTTTTTTTTTACTTTACGTCAGCAATAGGATCTGAAAGAATAAAATACCAGCTATTACGTGCGGATGCACTACTGTGTTCTGTCCAACAGGATCGGTGAATTTTTCCGGAATAAAATACAGCATTATGTCACTCTCCAGCCTCTAAAAATTTTTTGTGCAAAAAACGACGTCGATCTGTGGCTGTGTAAAAGAAGAGCAAACAAACAATACAAACTTTTTGCAAAAAACTACAACCGACTTCCAAAAAAAACTTCACTTTGTAGTGTTCTCTTTGGAAGTCGGTTGTTATTTTTTTGTAAAAAGTTTTTATTTTTCACTTTTTAGTTGTGGTACCTACCCCTCACTAATTCGGATACCATCCTTTGTAACAGTGAACATCATCCCTAAAGACCAAGTCGGAAAAATACGAAATAATGAAGCTAACTGAAAAACTACCTGAGCAAAGGTAATATTTATAAGGGACCACCGCGCAAGCTTCTTCTAAATCAAAAAAAAAAAACAAAGTCGAACATACAACTTCCTCATTTTTGGAAGTCGAATAAAAACACACACATTACATACCAAAAAGTATCAAATGGGCCCGACGACGTATTCATTGTTATAGCTGAAACTTTCATCCAGCCAGCGCGGTTTTAGATCTTAGCCATAATAAGGATCGTCATGTAACAGCCTTCAAGTAAAGCCAAGCTATAAATACTTCAACTTTCTCGTTCGTGTATTAAGTTTTCTATTACCTAAGGGTTCCGAAGGTCGCCTCAAGGGTGACGATCTGACCCCACTCAAGGGAAGGCTGTGACATTTAAACCAACATGTTTATTATACATGTTTACTGATTTTCACGCACATTTTTCACAGGTAAACTTTTTACAAAATCGTGATACACAATTTGTGGGCTAAACATTTTTAATTTAGCGTTGGATCTTCCTCATTGGACTAGATTAGGCCATTGTCCGTAAATAATTATTTTACAGTCTTCTAAAATGGCTATAAGGGCCAATTACAAAACTGCGATGAGACCTCATATTATTATCATAAAAATCTGCGAGCTCGCGGTACGTTTGATTATTCCTACAAGTATGGAAATTGTAGGTGATTTTTTGCGTTCCGAAATCGTATCGCGTCGCATCGTAGTTTTGTTTTCGAACCCTGCCAAAAATTGAATTGCATAGTAACTCGGCAAAACAATCAATCAATCTGTTATACAATGCATTTAACTAACTGTACATGAACCAATCGCAAAACAATAATATTTTTCTGAGTACGCATTGATAAAAGGAGTTGTTTTGATCCAGATGTTAGTTCAAACTAATTTTTTCACAATAGGTACCTGTTATTATGATTATTATGAAAGCATTGTGCTCATTACAGGGGTGAATACAAGCAATTGTTTTTATTTTGTGTAATTTATTATGATACTGATTCAATGTTAACTCTCTTATGCCGGCGCCAAACAGCAACAACATTTGAACACTGTCCCGGGAGCCCCCTCTGCCCTCTGCTAGCCTGCTTGATGAGGGTCTCACCGGAAAACGTTGATAGGTGTGGTGGTAAACAATGTAGACGATAGGAGAAAGCGGTTTAATACTTGTTATTAAATACGACACAACATGATTATAGGATTATAGCAATATTATCACAGCACTTAGAAGATCACAGGTTATAATAATTGCAGACAGTAACACGCTTCGGCAAAGTCCAAAGATGAAGTGTCCACCAGACTGGAAAAAGACTGCACGGGAGTTTTTGGCGTTCTGAATTTAAATTGGAAATGGAATGGTGATGTGGCCAGCCATAAAAGGATTGCCAGTAATAAATGATCGGATGAGTATGGAAGGGAAGGACTTCGTCACAATACTTATTTGAACACTCGTATGAACACATTTGTGTGGCAGGCAGGTGTGTTTGGGTATTTCATCAAAGTTTGATCACTTATTTCAACTTTGCCATTCGGTGTCGTTTTTTCGAGCGCACATAAATGCCGGCGCCAGACATAGCAACAATATTTGAACACTTGTTTGACACTTGTGAGGCAGGGGTGTTTTGCAGCGTTACAAAAACTGCGTTTTAAACTTAGAATAGAATGTCATTGTTTTTTTTATTTATAATGTGCGTTTAGTTTGTGCAGAATAAATAAATTTTCTTTTCTTTTATATGAAGATGTATTCAACCTTCACCGTCATTGGATTGTTTCTGGCTTAGAAAAGGCTTTTTTCCTTTATGAAACGTAGTTATAGGTCAACCTTATCTACCTACACTAATAATATAAAGAGAAAAGATTTGTATTTTTGTTTGTAATGATTAAACTCAAAATTACTGGATCGATTTTAAAAATTCTTTCACCGGTGGAATGCTTTTATTATCACTGAGTAAAATAGGCTATAATTTATTACAATATCACGCGGGCGAAGCTGCTGGCGGAAGCTATGTAGTTCTTTATAAGCCTAATCCAGACTAACAGATCCAGATCCAGATTAGCTAAGGTATAAAAACTCTTTCATTCTTTTTATCGTTTAACTTGCTGCGCCCCGCGGTTTCACCCGCGTAACTCTCGATCCCGTGGGAATATCGGGATAAAAAGTATCCTATTTCCTATTCCAGGTCAAGGTCCCACCCATGTGCCAAATTTCATCTAAATCCGTTCAGCCGTTTAAGCCTGAAAGCGTAACAAACAAACGCACTATCGCAGTTAAATTATTAGTTAGGATTAGAATTAAGAGAAAAATTGCCTGCAGAATTTTTTCAAAGGACGAGACGCCTTTCAAAAACCATAAAAAAGGTAGGTAAAACCATAAAACCATCCGTAGGTAGGTAGTATTTGGATTTAAAATCGGTCCTATTTTGTATCTTATCGACATAGAAATATTTTCTGTAATTCTATCACCATGATATCACGAGATGACTTCCATCTTGGTACAGATAATGTTAATCATTATCAGTGATCGGACGACGCATAACTTCTTGTTTTATCAGCATCACGCTTTCGCAATTCTCTTGCTAAATAGTTTAGATATTTAATCACGAAAATATTTTTAGCACACCTCTGTAGTTTTTTGAAAGACGCTTTTAATGAATAACTTACCCTTTTTTGAATACATACATACCTACATAAACTCACGACTTCCTCCCATGGAGGTAGGCAGAAACTATAGAACGCCACCTGCTACGATCGTAACTTAGCTACTCCTTCTGCTTCGTTCATGTTCATACATCTGGGGGTCTAAAACGGCCACATTAGCAATTCCTCTAAAAGCAATTCACTTCCTGAAATTCCAGCTGTCATTAGCAATTCCTCTAACACAAAAGCAATTTATCATGTGTGGACTATTTTACGAATCTCCATAGAAAACTGTCAAACAGATGAATTATTTCGTAATATGAATCGCACGCAGATCATATTATGAATTGTCGGTTTGTGACATTTTACGATGATTCATTAAGATTTTCCTGTTATGATTCTGTCAAAGTAGCTGTTTTAAGCCCCCTGCACCCATACTACGCTGTATTAATGCCACCATTTTTCCAGTGTTAGTGAGAGACAGAGCTATACAAGGCCGCTAGCACCATCCTTTTTTCGCAGAGGAATAATGATGGCATTAATACTTCATATTAAACCCCCTGGTTATACACTCACGCCGCCGCCGGTTGCGAGTACTACGCACCTGACCTTTCTGAAGAACATCACCAATAAGGTCACCAAATGTCCTTCTAGGGCGTCCCCAAGAAGGACATATTTGAAGTCTGTTAAAAATATGTAAATTGATTCTTAAAAATTGAGGTGAATTTGAAATTATACATTGCAGTTAATTTACTTCAACCAAAAAGTTATGGGAATACTGACTTTCACATATATACATACCTAAATTCACGCCGCAGGAACATACATATATAAATAAGTATATAAAAAGTATATAAAATAAGTATATAAAAATAATATATTATAGCATAGGTAGGTACTATGATACGTAATAATAACATAACACATCATAATAGTATATACTATTACCTACTTTTATGTAAACGTATATTATTGGACACATTATCATTCGAGTAATCCATCACTTATAATATGACAGAAACATATAGCTACTGTAATTTTGTACATAGATATACATAGTCTAGGTGTAAATATATGTAAATTGATTGTCACACATATAGGAACAACAGCTGCACGTCTTGGCGTGCACCACTGCTTCCGGTTAAAAGGGGTTAGGAAACCAAGTAGGTTTAGAGAAACTGCGTGCTCACATTTTTATCTATAAACAATAATTATCTTGAAAAATATCGTGAAGAAATTGGATTCCTGAATGCATGTTAAGTATAGTGGTCCAATAGATATTTGAGAATTTTAGATATTTCCATGCCCAGCAGAAACAAACGACGGGTTTTGTCGACGGAAGAATAGACAAAATTACAGATAAACAATTACATCTGTCATTTTGTCTATTCGTCTGTCGACAAAACCCTACGGTGTTTCTACGGTGGTCATGCTACGCGTGTAGATGCTAGTCCTGTTTCTACATCCAATATAGAATTACTGCCAACTTGTTTATTCGGTTTAGTTTTTCTCAAACAGATCATGAGCCTTACAGTAACCGCGATAATCTCTAAAGTGAATAGGTACTGTAATACCATACTTGCCTGGTGGACGGATGAAGGAGAAGAGGGAGACCAAAGATAAGATGGATGGATTGTGTGTGAGGGAGATGAATGAGTGTGTGGTAACTTGACAGCTAACTGGAATGGAATGGAAGAGGAAAACATTACCGATGACAAGTAACATAGGACAAGGGCTGGCACAAGAAGATGCTTTTCAGGTAACAGAGAGGGCCTAGACAAGTGACAATTGCTTCGAAAGCGTTTCGTATTTCCAAAACGACTTTCAACAGGATTGACAACGAAGCTTTTCGATAGCCTATGTCAGTCTTATACATTTTCGCCTTTTCCATCATCGTTAACGCTGATAGACTGTCACTTGGTCTAGGGCCTCAGGTTTGACAGACAACCTATGTTATCATCAGAAGAACAAGAAGCTATTCTCTATCCGTCCTCATATCCAATGATTTAAAAATTATTAGTCTTTAGTACAGCTTTAAAGAATATATCTATAACATTTTTGCAATCAAACTGCCGTCGAAGTAATCAATACTTGACAAATATGTCATAATGTTCCGGCAGTTAAATAGGCCGATCAATTTGTTAGATATGGAGTGACTATAACTATACCACTAGTCTCCTTTTATGGTGAAGTATGTGGGTTGTCAGCATAAGGCGTTATAGACTAACCAGTTAATGAATTTCGCTTTTTTTGGCGGATAGTCTTGATATTTTTTTAGTTTTATATAACTATGTCGGTATGTAGTTTCATTCTCACCGTTCTTGGTCATACATATATGTGAGTGACGTGTGAAAATTTATTCAAAACAAAACATAAACTATATATAAACATTTGCGTTTCGGAATACTGGATAGGCTACGTTTTATATCATAAACATTCATTCATCGTGAAGTCTTTGACGAAATATTATCAAATGAATATACTAACAAAGAAATGTTTATATCATGAAAATGTAACAGGAAGAGTAAAAATGAAATACTTACCGATAGTTTACGCATATTCTCTCAGAGATCGCGTGGGTGTTGATACGGAATAAGAAATTCTTATGTAAATACAAACATCTCGTACACATAATTTGTGGTTGCATTCTTAAGACGTGGGGTATCGTGTTTATATGAATAAAGATGAGCAACTTTAGTTATAATACTTGAAGAATTGGCAGCTGCATCCACCTGTAGGTATTTCGTAATGAAATGCTATAAGAATAACTTCTGAAGCTTGTAAAGGTCGTACGTCAATTTTTGTTTTCTTGATATATATACCTTTTTCTTATAAGCCTGTTGTAGATATAATTTACATTTAGGTAAAGTAATTTTAGGGTTTCAAAATAATCAGCCACATAGCCCTCTACTTATCAACGTTGCTAAGTTATGTAGTGATTAGGTAAACGCCAGTGTGATCGTATATTTTTTTACGCTTGTCTTAACGTAACGTTTATAAATAAAGACGATATTGTTTCGAATTTGTTTGTCATGAAATGGAATATACATAGTTAGAATCCCGATTGAATGATTAAGGACTTTTTCTATTGTATGTTGGGGCTCGAATATATACCAATTTCCAAATGAATATCATCACTTTTTGGGTTTTCTTTCAGTCATCCACAATCCCTGCTTAATTCTGAATCTTGTTAGTCAATCCTCGATAATTGACTAAAATTATTTTTTTGTCCATACCGACGTTATTTTGTGCCTGCCTTTTATAACAAACATACTTGATTGACATTCCACACAAAAACTTCTTCTACTTTGCATTGCATAGTGAAAAGGTATTGTAATTTGAGAAATTGAGGCGGTTGCTCAATTCTGTTCAACAAATAAGGCTTTTTTACAAACCACATTAGCATATAGTCGCATATCTTCATGCTATGGATGTAATCACGGCAGTGGAAAATCGTTTGAATAAAATTTGAATGAACAATGGATTGCACGTCAGGTAGATTATACGTACTTTACGTAAAACAAAAGTTTGGTAGAAATAAAATTTATGAGCCGTCCAGCGAAAGTTAATTGAAATAGGGCCGGTTTCGGGGTTTTGAGTATGGTGCAATAGTAACTAAGTGCAATATTGCACAGATATTTAATGGGAGTAGTCATATTAAAGTTACCGTTATTCGTAATATCCACTCTTAAATTACCATACCAACCGATCTGCCGATTTATTCTGTAAAAATTTCACTGTGAAAACTTACGTGAAACGAGTTTGAAGTGAACTGTCAATATCTTACCATCAGGTGGAACGACCTCACTTCACCTAAGTTTTCACGCTGGGATTTTCACGGTATAGACCGGCTGTTCAGCATGAAGTGGGCTGTGCTTCCACCCGATTATATGGATGGTCAACATTGACAGTTCACTTCGAGCTCAATTCACCTAAGTTTTTATAGTGAGATTTTTTACCAATGCAACGGCTGATCTAGAGAAGGCTTAACCTTCCAACTATACTTACAGATTTCACAATCTAGAGGCAACGCCCATATCTTGAAGAAATACGTTAACACTCAAGATAAAACCTACTACAATATAGATTCCATCGTTGATAGCAATAACAGTGAGATAAAGTCAAAATAATCTGTATTTATCTCGATATGGGACTGTACAATGTACATGTAATGTCAATACAACATGCAATGCGTAAAACAATGTGTGACAAATGCGCGTTTGTTATGGATTGGAAGATGATGTGCGAATGATAAATAAAAATAAAAAATCTTAGTAAATAGGGTTGTGGAGGCCAAACAGGCAGTTGCTCCATGTCAAATAAATGATATTCAGCAGTTTCCTGTTGTACTCGAAGCCGATCCCAACATAGCTGCGAAAAGGCTCGCAGATGATGATTTATTTATTTATTTATTTATAGCTTTAAGTAAACCAAACCGTGTGTTAAAGTACTGATTGGCGGAGAATTAGCATAGTAATTAGTTTTATGGAAAGACCATGACCAGTAATTGCACTCGTTTTACTAAGTAATACCTATATTATAATAGTGGCTAATGCGACTACAGGATCAGCAGTTTAAATTAAGAATAATGTAATAAAAAATCATGCAGTGATGAGAAGTTACAAATCCAATATTACTGCCATCATTTCTTGGGATAATTTTGCATTTGCCATAAGACAAGTGCTTACAAAACTCAGCAAAATAATGAAGACAATAATGAAAAATACGGTCATAATAACGCAAACAAAAAAGAAAGTGATAATTGAATCTAAGTACAGAATTTAAAACATCCATCAGTTAGTACATTATATAACTAACTAAATGTTGTTAATAGCGTGACGCTAATAAGTATTGATAATCAGGAAAGGCAGTTGCGTGCCAATAGTGATGGGATTGCTTGCAAGACAATGTAGGAGTAAAGTTTGCAAGAATCGGCGTAATTTTGTGAGCCGTTGTGAAATCATCGATTGAGCTATATGTTTTACACAAATAAGGTTGAATAATAATGTCTCCTTTAAGCAAACCTAATAATATGGTTATAATCTTTTTTTTTTTCCTTCCACTTTTTTACTCTTACTTCTTGTTATCTTACGCTTCTGCTTTGCACGTCTTTTGTTTCAGCGATTGTTTTTATTTCAGAACCGTCGTCTAAGCAACTCTGCTTGGGAGTCCCTCTAGGTTACATTCTAGGCCCCATTAGAAATACTAGATTATGATGATTATTATTACTACCGTTATGAAATATGAAGTCTATCATGTCGTGATGATTAATACCTCGTTATATTGCAGCTATAATTACCTACTGGAGTCGTTATACCAGTAAAGGCTATTTAAGATGACCAACACATAGCGTGGGGGTTTTAAATGTCACATTGACTACTTAATAGCCTCACCTACCTAGCAAAACAGCTTTTTGTTCAACATCGTCATAATATCGATATTATAGTATATCCTATTATGGATTAAGACCATGACATTAAAATCGATGACTTCTATACTACAAAGATTGTTATAATAATTGATGATTTAAAGACTGATTTGATTAAAATGCTTCTTTAAAGATAATGAACTGTTAGACCATATATGACTAATAACAGCTTGTAAACCTTGAAGATTTAGATTCAATTCCGTAATATGCGATTTTAAATTGCTTTGGTTGTTTTTGTGTTTGGTTTATTTGAGTCATCTCTAATGAATAATTGTATAGGCTTTAGCAAAGTAATACAGTATCACAAATGTCTGCCTTCCTGTTCTTGAATGAAAAAATAAGTGTGATGTCTATGCACCTACCCCTTAGAATATAAGCGTATTGGTATGTTATTATGTTTAAATCTATAGTGATATAGTGACTATGACCGATCCGCCATGTTCATTAAGTCGAGACTTGCGCTTACGTCCATCACTATTCGGAACAGAGGCGCACGCGCTGGTTTCACCGCGTTCCCTGCATGGTCGGGGCCGTGAAATCTATTGGTTTACATGTTATCTTGCGTTTCTGTTAGTACGCCGTTTTTGTTATGGGTATTGTCTTGCTACGGAGTTAAATGTGCTGTGTTGTTCATGAGAAATTATGATATCTCATATTCTTTAGCTATGTAAATGCTTCTTTGCAAAATGAATTATTATCTATTATTCGTTGGAGAAGTTTATTAGTTAATTAATAGATTCAGGCGTAACTTTGCGGACATCCATTATACAATACAATAGACATAGATATATTTAGTAACCTATTCCGCTTAACTATTCTTCAAGAGTCATAAAAACCCTGTAAGAAATCGACACGTGTTTCACCTCTCAACGAGGCATCCTTAGGATGACGATTGACCAATTGCAAACCAGAACACGACGGGTTACTACACCGAGCACTGGACGCAAAGTTATTAGATAAGGGAGAGGGAAACTTTTGGCCAGCTGTGACACAATATAGGCTAGATACATAGCTCATGGTTTTTTTTAAGTTCATCTTTGAATAAGATTCGATTAAGTTATAATGTTGATAATTTTCTAATGGATTACTAATATGGTTTTTTTTTTATTGTGAAATCAAAATCTATAAAAGCAGCTATTTGGTTTTGCAATCAATAGTGTGCTCATATTTTTAGTTGTCATAATCCAACAGGAACATTGCAACTGAAGAACTTTATACTACAGCCACAGTATAAAAATACATAGTAGTAGCAGTATGACTAAGAACATGACGTCCGAAAACACTTTCACTTGTTTCCTCCATTTTTGATACAACAATTTTTATAAAAGTACGACGTCGTATAACATTTAGCAGCTGTATTACCTTGAAAATATCAATACATCGTTAGTAGAATGTGAGCTTTATGGTCGATAATTTCACATTAATCATACATTTGTCCTTGAACTAGTCACGTTAACATATCGATATTCGATGGCTATGGTAAGCTTGTGGAAGTTCTAATGGTTTTTTCGAAGGACGATCAATACTGTGGAGTGTTTGTATGGAAAAGTTGGTGTGGGCGGTCTTTGTTACACACAAATACCGCCTACATCAACTTTTTAATCTCCTAATTAATTCTTTATTTTATTATAGAACTAGCTTCCGCCCGCGGCTTCGCTCGCGTGTTATGTCGATAAAAAGTAGCCTATGTCCTTCCCTGGGATGCCATCTACCTCCTTGCCAAATTTCATCGAAATCCGTTTAGTGGTTTAGGCGTGAAAAGGTAACATACAGACAGACAGACAGAGTTACTTTCGAATTTATAATATTAGTAAGTATGGAAGTATGGATTATTGACGAAAAGGTTTGCCTGAGTTTTTGAAATTGTTTCAGTGTTTAAGCCATGTGGGTTGCATCCCAAATATGTCATAGTTGTTTTAACAGTAAAGTCAATATTCTCTTGCAATTTTCTTGGCTTACTTTTAGATACACACCACGCTGGAGAGGTAGGTTGCCTGTGCTTTCTTGGTAACTCTAGGATTTGATGACATAGCCTGCTAATAAGACTACCTACCACCTTTTAAATTTTTCTACACAGCTTCAAATAATAGCAACGAAAACTTCATAGGTAAGTACAGGTTTATCATAATTCTTTAATGGAAAAATCGTGTCGTCATTTCGTCACGTAAAAAATGCCCGTATGTCCTTGCAGAAAAACATTGATGACATCAATGTTTTACTAAGTAAATATTATAGAGAAATTACTTGCCAATTTAGCGCTGACAAAATGATGTTTTTTTTACTAAACGATGTAAAAATAAAAACCCAGAAGAACGTGACTCATTTTATTTACTTAAATACTAGCTTTGTGCGGCTTCGCCCGCGTGGTATGTCGATAAAAAGTAGCCTATGTCTTTCCCCGGGATGCCATCTATCTCCTTGCCAAATTTTATCGAAATCTGTTCAGTGGTTTAGGCGTGAAAAGGTAACATACAGACAGACAGAAAGACGGACAGAGTTACTTTCGAATTTATAATATTAGTATGGATTGAATCAAAATTCACTTTCGCAAGGACATAGGGGTCCTCACCCACTGTTGTACCAGAGCCTAAAAAAACGCATTCATTATTCTCCCAGTAGATAAATCTGGTACAAGTTTTAGGCTTCCGGGCACGTTTCACATGGGTAACCTGGTGTCAGGGACCCTGTGTTCATTGTACGAATGGTTGTTATGCACAGTTATAATCGTATCATCTGTGTGATTTACCTTCCTCGATTTTTGCTCTGATTTTTATTTTATGTTGTATGAGCATTGTATGTTTCTGTCAATGTTACTATTATTTGTTGCTTTGAAATTATGTAATGGTTACTTTTGTACTGTGACCTCGGATATAGTGCGATGAGTCGTGGCTGTATCCATTTCGACAAGTTTGAGGCTGTTATTAGGTAAAAATATTAAAAATACCTATTCATTATTTGGTTTTTAAGGTTCCATTCATAGAGAGAGGAGTTACGTCACGGTTTTTTGAGATTTTATCCTCCGATGTTTTGCAAAAAATATGCCATTTGTATTTTTTTTGATGTTCCATATACATATATGTGAGCTAGTATTTAAGCATTAATAAATAAAGTTATGCACACACAGTCAATTACTATATTTTTTACATAAAAAGTTCCTGCTTATTAGCAAGGTCAGCACAACACAATATGGATAATCAACGATGCGTTGCAGTGACATTTTACTTCACAAACAAAATAAAAATTGATATTTATATGATGACCTTTAAAACCAAGTCCACCTGTCATAATCTATTAGCAAAGAGCTGGCTAAAATGTCTAAGTACTGTCATAACCTGTCATCATCATTTATGTAAGTAAATGTCATGTAATTATTTTACACTGTGACCGGGTCATATGTTTTATAGTCCATTGTTCTTTTGAGGTTCTTAATTATTTCTGTTTCAAAGGGAGAAAGGAGTGGCCATGAGTTTGAATTTTGTTTAATTAGTCGCCCTTGTGACTAAGCGCGGATATCAGTCATTAAATCGGCGGTTTGTTAACGTTTTTGTAGTTCAGTGATCATTTGGAGCAATTTTTTTAAATTTCTTAATTATTTATATTTTTGTTGGTCAATGTGAATGATGATAAATATAGATAATTAAATTGTTTCGTTGGCATGCACTGTACAAAAAAAAACTAGTACCTACCTATTATGTATTACTCCGACCGATTGCTAGCCATATTATAGCCTAGTATATGTTTTTAGTGAAAACCTTACTTAAATATCATGTGCAATGATTGTGCAGGTATTCAAGAACCTAATATGACATACTAAAGTTATTAATGAAGAAAAAAGCAAAAAGTACTTTGAAAAGCGACTGGCAATCTAGAGAACCTGTGTCTTCAGTGGGAACTGAAGCCTTTTAAAATCTAGCGAAAGAAAAAGATTTGAAAGTCATTAAAAACCAATTTGCGAACCTTACATCTTTTTCTCAAGTATCTTAACAAAAAATCATTAAAAGCTACCCAAGACATCCTACCAAGTGCTGCTTGCCAAAAGCGCAGTTCAATTGCATAGAAAAAAGTGCGTTTAGTCGCATATGTCGGAAACAGATGTCTGTAGTGCAGTGTGCGGTCGCCCTTAACGGTACACCTGGCGGACAATATGGAAGGGAATGTTCTATTTGCGTTTTTTTAAAATGAAATAAATAAATTAGGTGTGAGCGAAGGATATAGCTGTTTTTAGGTTAAATGGTGTTCTGGATGGTTTATTTCCGTTAGGTTTGAATTAGTTTCGTAGAATACCAGCTGCTTATTATTCTGAGTGAGGAATCGAGATGTAGGAAGATTAATGTTTTGCCAATGTCTTGAAGATTGTAATAAAATATCAAGTGAGGACATGAGATGACATCAGCCGTTTTTATTAGCTGTAGAAGCTAGTCATTTCAAATGAATAAAACAGCAGTAGACGCCTTCTTTGCTAATAATATGACATTATTCAAAGTTCGAATAAAAAACTGCACAAAGGCAATTTAATACCTTGTATATTATAATTTTATGTGTTTAAACATGTTGTCCAGAAAATTGCCGAAACAGTTGATTGATTTCTGATATTTACCTAAACGTTACGGTTTGAAACGAAATTAATTTTACGGGTTACTTCGCGGTTTGAAGAGTTGTGTTTCGCGACCGTGAAGGGTTTTGTCAAAAATCTTATAAAAGTTGAATAATCAATCAACGCGTAAGTAACTATTTTCGTCTTAACAACCTACCTTTACATAGAAGTAATGCAATAGTAAGCAATACTTAATATCGTAACACCGAATATTTTGTTTTAGATGTAAAAAAAGTATTTGGAAACTTATCAAATGCCTTTTTTACACCTAAAACGGTTACAACAGCAAATTCAGTGTTATAAATTGCAATTCATCATTAATATTCTATTTCCCTAATTAGCGTTTCCTATTTACTTACATACAGTAATATTGCCAAATTAATCAAAACAGGTAAATATTTGACAGCTGTTTGCGATGTTGCCGACTTTTAGAATGAATAATATTTCTAGTTTTGGTTCTTTAGATCTAGGCCTTTCAAATACCTAATATATTATTATAAGCTACCTAGCTACAATCGGTTCTCCTTCCGCACCTTATTTCACGTTTTACCAAAACCAGATTTTATTTAAATAAATACCTTTTTCTCTTTCTTTTGTATTGTTAATCTTATAACGGACTGAATAGTAGGTATCTACAATCAAATACCAAACAAAAGGGTTTTCAAAATACAAACCTCGTTATTGTTACTTCATCACGACTCGCAGTGTTAAGGCGTCAATCACAATTGTTGCAATGTTCTCGCTTGATTTGCGATGATGAAAAAATATCCAAAACTTCGATAAGTAACCCAAACTAATCAGATTATCAGATTGGCAATATTTTGGCATCGTATACTTTACGATTGCAGTGCTTACAAATCTTAGAAATAGTACTTACACAGTGATTCATCACCCATTTGGCATGACTTGAGAAATGTGTGTTGAAATGTCAAAATTTATTACAAAATAAGTAATTAATTTTGACATTTCTTCATTCTGTTGGTCAACGCCAGAGAATTTACAATTAATTCAAATACCTATTTTCTAAATTATAGGGACCTCGTGCTCGCGTTGATAGACTGCAAGGAGTAAATATTGTTAGGCTGTGGTAAAAATTATCTTAGGATGCGTGTTTTTTTCTTCCTGACAAGACCACACACGGACAGTTGTCAGGTTGTCACATTCACAAGTGACCGTGTCACGAGCGTGCCACATGTTGAAAACTTCATTACTTAGAGACACATTCGTTATGTGGAGAATCGCCACACACATGTCAGGTCACATGATCGATTGGAACAAAACTTAGCCAAGGATTAACACCAACCGCGTACGCGACCGACAGCAGCTTAGGAGGAATTCAAGCCTCAAATAAGTTACTTCAGACCAGTCCATTCAATAATAAATTTTCGAGGTCAGAATTAAAACGTGACCTTAAGTTTCGATCTAATGAAAAGGCTGACTGTTGCATCGTTGCCGTGCTGTTTTATCGCATTATTTTTAAATAACTTGACGATTTATAAATAATCGGTAATAATAATAATATTATGTTCCTATCTCTGCAGCCCTAACCACCGGTAGCTTGGACCCTGCTCCCGACACTGGCGGACTTCTATTTTTTATATTTTTAAATGTTTTTTTTTTAGGTTTTTATAAAAATATTTAAAAATGTAAATATATAAGAAACTAAATAAATAAACGAAAATAATATTAAACAATATCTAAATAAGTATATCTAACTTCTAACTTCTAATCTAACTAATAAACGCAAAGTTTGCAAGTATGGATGGATGGATGGATGGATGGATGTTTGTTACTCTTTCAAGTAAAAACAACGGAATGGATTTGGATGAAATTTGGCAAACAGATAGTTTATAACCTGGATTAACACATAGGATACTTTTTATCCCGATATTCCCACGGGATCGAGACTTACGCGGGTGAAACCGCGGGGCGCAGCTAGTCTACTATATTTTCAGCAGTTTCTTTCGTCGTTTTTTTTCTAGTGTTTCGCATCGAGCTAATACAATTTTATCCAAACTTACTGAGTACATTAGTGACATTTGGCCCACAATTCGTATGGTCAACATATTCAGTGCTACTAATAACTCTACCTACGCATTCTAATTATACTACTAATTGGCATGACACCCAACAGCACTTAACTGCAATCCCTAGATAGCAAAAACGCAGTGTCCTACTCACTAATCAACATTCCTTCAAACGTTCCCAGGCTATCGGCCTATAGGTATCCTGCCATTGTTCCCTACAAGTTAGACCAGTTACGTGCCTACACGCATCAGTCAGGTTTTTATCAGCTTGGCCTTTATTGGCCCATTGTAATGGCCGAGACTGGCATTTGACGTAGAAATAAATGACCCTGTTAAGTCCAAGGACGCGGTCTACGTGGCTTATAGTTTATACAGAGTGTGTCATAAATGTGGGGTTTCTAAAGGTTCTTTGTTCTTGGTTATGAAAGCCGTTTTTTTAATTATTCATTAACAAGCTGCCTCCGCGGTTTCACCTGCATAAGTCTCGATCCCGTAGGATATCGGGATAAAAAGTAGCTTTAATGTCCTTCTGGGACGGACATCAGGCTGGGGCTCTGTCTCGCATAGGGTCGCAGCATTATGCTGAGTGATGGCCGTTTAGCGTGAATGTGACGCATATTTTCCCGCAACTTGTTATTTTTGTATATTTGTCCTTTCTTGGCGTCATGTTTGCCGCAAATAAACATATTTTTCTTCTTTCTTTCTTTCTTCTCCAGATCTTGGTCTACCCTTGTGTCAAATTTCATTCAAATCCGTTTAGCCGTTTTAGCGTGAAAGCGTAACAAATAAACTCAGTTTCGCAATTTATAATATTAGTTAAGATAGTTAGGATACCTATAGATAGGGTTGCCCCAGAAATATGCATGATTCTTTTCGATCAACAAATTTAATTAAGTATTTATTTTTAAGTACAGAATATGTTACGTAACCGTTATTTCGTTTTGGAATATCATGCCATAAGTACATGTCGTGTATTATATTTGACGACATTTCATTGACAATAAAAATAATGTAGGTACGCACCGCCCCCTGTGCCTGCGCCGCGTTGTATATGCTTCCCCGGGGAAATCATAAACATGAAACCTACACTAATAAATATGCAACTAATACATAATATTTCTAAGTTTTCTAAGCGTTCGTACAATTTAATTTATTTATTTATATCAGATCACATGATCCATACGTTGTTAGTAAAGGTCTTAATCTAATGTTAGTAAAAAACCACACTACATACAAAAATTGCAACGACTGACACCTACGTGTGCAACCGTATCCAGTGAGCCAGCATGGGGCTGTCCCACCTATCACACAATACACTCAGGATGCTGTGGGAGCTAGCACGCACTCTACCGAGAATAGAAGCGCACCGTTTCCGTATAATGGCATGAAAACCATCAACCCTGGCCTTGGCGAACATCCCGGAGGCTCTACAAAAGCGTGGTAGACCCAACAGCATCCCGAATACATTGTTATACTGGACACGCAGGGCGTTGTATGCCCTCAGCGTATACCTGACCCACAAACTGCACGTGTACAATACCTAGCTACCAAGTAACTCTAGTAAGTATATACAACGCAGAGCTACACCAAAGTTTCCTTCCGATTCGCTTGCATTATTGGAAAATCGTACAAGGCCCAACACACAATCACGCACGATATAATTCTTATACAAATAGCTTATAAGTGTTGTATCAACCTCAATATTGTTAGGCAATTATTAATCGTAATGTGTCCTGATTAGGTTCAAAATTACTTACGATTATTTGCACGCAATTGGACCTAATTTGGGGTAAGTAGTAATTTACCGTATCCTCGAAACTTGATACTTGATGTTATACAAATGTTAGGTGCACTATTATAAGTAAGTATTTTAATTACTTTTTTCCCCGATGATGTAAAGAGGAAACTTATTTTTTTTCTTAGGTGGCTAAATAATAACAGCCGCACGGGTCGATCCATCAAGTTAAGCTACGCTTGCCGGGGCTGGTCCGTGGATGGGTGACCATCTTTACATATCGAGACTCCTCCGTGCCTCGGAAAGCACGTTAAGCCGTTGGTCCCGGCTGTCATTTGTGGATCTTTGACAGTCGTTACGGGTCGTCAGAAGCCCGAAAGTCTGACAACCAGTCTTGCCAAGGGGTATCGTATTACCCAGTTACTGGGTTGTGGAGGTCAGATAGGCAGTCGCTCCATGTAAAATACTGGTATTCAGCTGTACATATCCGGTTAGACTGGAAGCCGACCCCAAATTGGTTGGCCGATGATGATGTAAGGAGTAAACTTCTTGAAAGTGTTCCTATAGTGCACCAACATGTCGCTATAGTTATGTTTTTAAGTCCCATGTAATAGGACCTCTGCCTAACCCTTCCGGGAATAAAGGAGTGATATTATGTTTTATGTTCTTAAAAGGGCTTAAATGAGGACAGTAGCCTAACACGGTCCTAAATTAATGATAGGCAATGGTCTCCTATCACAAATTACTGGGCTATTCTTTCGTTGACCCCAAAACGTCGGCAGTAAATAGAATCAATTTTATTTAACCCTAAAATGTCCTACGACTTTTCAACCTATAATTTCCATAGTAACCTACTTTTCTGTTATTTTGTTACCGTTGTGATCACGGAATAGATACATTTTGTGGAATGTAATAGTTTTGTTATAATGACTCGTAGAGAAGATGTAATGACAAAAATTTAAAAGAGTGCTTAGATGCTGATGGTTTGTTCATGTTGAGAGGATGAATGAAAGGCGGGCGACTAACAAAAGGTATTTACAAGGCAGATGTGAGTGAAAACGCAGGGAGGGACGCCCTAGGAGGATATAAAGTGACCATACCGGTGATGTTGTTCAGAAAGCTCAGGTGCGTAGTTCTCGCACGAACGTGCGTAAACAAGCAAAAGGAGTATGTAAGATTCGTAGCAGAGGGTGTTCTATAGATTCTGCCTTTATGCCAATAAGCCATTTATGTAAGTCTAAGTATCGAAGCTCTATTGATTGATCGCTCTGGTGATCATCAGAGATAGAGTTATAAAACATCCCAAATGGCCATGCTTGCAAAATGAATTGAAACTTTATCGCAAAAAAAAATGCCATAAAGCCATGACGATTATTCTTCGTGTATCGATCGAAATGATTCAATTTCTTAGTAGTGCTAACGATTTATGGTAAACGGTAAAGAACAGGCAGTTGGCCACGCCTCCGACCTTCTACTTTCACTGTCATTACTATTGTTAGCCTAGTCGATAAATATATGACGTGTTCTTGTTAGTTTTTTTTGTTTCCTGTTTATTTATTTATTTTCGGTTTTATTATAGGATATCTAGTAGAAATAGATTTCTTTTTTATAAATTGCAGATAAATACTGTTTTTAAACTTAGCAGCTAATAATCCTCGTGAAAATGGACAAAATGTTGCAACACCAAAAAAAAAACTTGTCAATTTCGGTGTTGCAAGAAATTTTTTAAATTAACTTTTTTTTTTATAAAATAATGTTATCGCAGGCAATTTCCCATGATTACTTAGCGGTGTATGAAATAGCTTACATTAGGTACAAGATATTGCTCACACACTTTGTAATAAACATTTCTTGCCCCAAGAAAATAAATTAGATGTAAAATTGAATAGTGCACGTGATGAGAGACCGATGTTCACACATTATAATCTATCATCGATCATTCGGAAAATTACTTTAAACTAAGATACTCGACATACCAGCCACCGACGACCATACGAGGAGCTCGTGGCCAAGTAATAACAGCCTCACAATTCGACCCATCAGGTTAAGCTACGCTTGTCGGGGTTGGTCCGTGGATGGGTGACCATCTTTACATACCGAGACTCCTCCGTGCCTCAGAGAGCACGTTAAGCCGTTGGTCCCGGCTGTCATTCGTGGATTTTTAACAGTCGTTACGGGTCGTCACAAGTCCGAAAGTCTGGCAACCAGTCTTAGGGATGTCATATTACCCAGTTACTGGGTTGTGGAGGTCAGATAGGTAGTCGTCTTAGTTATAAGATCATAGAATTGTAAACCTACATTCATGCGAATAAATGGATTTGATTTGATAACATACCATTTGGGATAAAAAACATAAAAAAATAAAAAAATACAGACGAATTGATAACCTCCTCCTTTTTGAAGAAGTCGGTTAAAAAGGCCAGTTATCTTGAACATTATAATCAATCATCGATCATTCGGGAAATAAGCTGATGTACTACGATACTCCACATACCACAATTTAACTGGGGCAGTAAGTAGTAAACTGTTATGTTACTTTCACTATTAAACGATATGAGAAATACCTATCTGTTCTTTCATAATTTCTTCTTTATCTTTGCCTTGTTTTCTAACAAAATGATAAATTATCGTCAATATTCATCCAGAAGATCTCCACTGCTGGTTATAGGCCTCCCCCAAGCATCGTCACAATGGCCGGTCCTGTGCCTCCCGCATCCAGCAGATTTGCACTTATTCTGTAAAAAATTACACCGTGAAAACTTTGGTCAAATGAGCTTGAAGTCACTAGTGTCAATCCGTAGCATTAGGTGGAACGACAGCTGACCTCACAATCACTTCACCTAAGTTTTCACCGTCAGAATTTTACAGCAGTCCACGCTTCACCTTGTTGGCTATCAATTTTGATACAAGAATATGAAGCACATCCTCATCATCCTAGCCTCTTTCTTTCCCAATCGTATTGGGGTCGGCTTCCAGTCTAACTGGATGCAGCTGAAAACCAGTATTTTATATGGAGCGACTGCCTATCTGACTTCCACAACCCAGTTACTGGGTACTGATTAAGCTCTGCAATAAACTTTATCCACAGTAGATCTAGTTCCTATCACCTAAAAACCACACAATTGCAAACACCACAAAAGAAACGAAAAGCGGAAACCTAAAAACTCAACAATACACACATGATCCGTTACTAGGATACCATAGTCACACACACACCTCATTCCCATAAGTTCACTGACACACACAGTCTCACTCACAATGAAAAATGAGAATAAAGTGACTTATCGTGATTTAGCGTTTCCACGAACAGTCCGATGACCTCGACAGAGGTTTTTAGACGAAGTTTCTCATGCACTATCGGGCAATCTGTAATGCTGGTATTGAAGGCACACTATTGTTCGGCATTTGACCTTTTTCATGAAATTGGCACTCGTTTGACGTGTTAGCGGGGTTATAGTACTAAGTGCTAAATGAGTTGATGAGATTCTAACATCAACTCATTTAATTTCTAATAGATTGATGGAAGTTATGCAAATATACCTCGATATGGAATGGAAGTAATATATCCTTGGAATGGAGCTTTTCTGGGGAAGTAGATAGGTACCTTACAGGCCTTATTGTGCTGATAACATAACATCACGCTTGTATATCTGAAGGAGATTTAGGAAGAAGTGTACCCACATTTCGCCAGTTTTTTTTAAGTCCCATGAAATAGGGGGCGAGCGAGATTTTGCTAATAATCTGCATGGGATAGGATAGAAATACCTTGAGATCATAATGACATGCCTGGGGAACTCTGTTCCTTATGTTGCTGATAAAATCAAATCTGCTTTTCCCAACTATGGGGTCGGCTTCTAGTATAACCAGATGCAGCTGAATACTAGTATTTTACATAGAGCGACTGCCTATCTGACCTCCACAACACAGTAACTGGGTAATATAATACCCCTTGGTAAGACTGACAGCCGGGGCCAACGGCTTAACGTGCTCTCCAAGGCATGGAGGAGTCCTGGTATAGTAACGACTGACAAAGATCCACTAATGACAGGTTGGCTCCAGGAATGGCTGACAGAAATCTTGCTGCTAAAATCAAAAGTGTTATATGCAACAACAACAACAAAATGCCTCAGTATAAGTTTGTTCTCATAACAATGAACCAAGTTAAACATACGTATGTTTAGCATGTACTGACGCCACACAACGTGTGAAGTTTTTAACACCTTGTTACTAAGTTAGGAGTGCTAACGTTATACTGTAACTTAGCTACTAAGTGCAGTTTCTTAGTACTTCTTATGAAATCCCAAACAGGGCATTAATTTTTTGAGAAAAGCGATGTTTCTTTTTAAGTGTTTCCCTTTTATTTAGCTTGACGCATAATCGGATATAATTGAATACCTACGTAAGTAAAAGAAGAGGACAATGGACATGAGGTCCTAGGTGTGATTCCCAGGTCGGTCAAAGTATTATTGGGTTTTCCCATCAGGAATTTCTCAGTAGCAGCCCGGAGTCAGGATTTGTGCCCGGTTGATGGCAGACGCTCGCCCCCTATTAGGGGTTTAAACATAGCTGGCGAAATGTGGGTACTAAAGGTACACCTCTGCTAACTCTTCCGAACTTGATTCAGAGATCTTGGTATTATATTCTATTATATTTTATTTTCTATTAATCTTCCTAATTACACAGTTATTTCAAAATAATGCCCAATAAAACCGCTGAATGTTTCGTGTTCAACTAATTATCAGCTAAAAATATTCACATTTTAGGCAGAGACCTAGATATTTACCGATAACCTTTAAGCTAATTTCGTTCGCATGTCCGGTTCATTGAGCTGTCGGGTCGGTTGCATGCTTCACGCTATATTCGCATACAGAGTAGGCAGGGCTTGAAGATGAGAAGTACTGTTTTCCGGTACAGGTTTTTATGTTACTACCTTTTTTTAGATGTTCATGGCTTTAAATACATACTAACATAACATCACGCCTGCAGTCCCTGAAGGTTCAGGCAGAGGTGTACCTACCTATATTGTTCAGTGTGCACCCACATTTTACCAGGGGTGAGCGTATTGCCATCAACCGGGCACTTTAGCCTCCAGTCTGCTACTGACTGCCCAATAAAACTTTGCCTGACCTGGGAATCGAACCCTGGACCTCATGCTCAGCAGTAGCGCTTGCGACCACTAGACCAACGAGGCTATGCGTTGCCCGTCTTCACTTGTCTCCACGACACAGGGAATCCTAGTGTGGAGGCTAGTGTTAATTGCATTTGTACTGGGGGCCAAGTCTACTAATTTACAAACGTGTCAGTGGTCTCACAATTATCAGTTTTTGACAGATTATGTATGGCATATCTGTCAAAAACTGATCATTGTGAGACCACTGACACGTTTGTAAATTAGTAGACTTGGCCCCCTGCTCTCTTGAACTTGAATAAAGTCTTTATATTTTTTTTTTTATATACTTACACTAGACGACGCCTAAATAGTGTCTAATAGCGCGATGTTGGATATTAAACTTTCGGCTCTGAGCCGAGTGTCGAAAATCCAACTGCGTGCTTTTACGTAGGCATTCATTTAGGCGTCTTAGGTTATTGAAAACGGGCATAAGCGTTCGAGAGCTATCTTTATCTTATGAAAGAAATAAGAAATAATCTTTGGGTGTTCTTGCACAAACATTATTTATCTTCTCTTATATAAGCAAGAGTCCGAAATACTAATTACTAAAAAAGATTTAAATCGTTAGATTTGCCCTACCGTGTCAAAAGATAGTCGTGTTTTTATTTCGTTTTGACAGCTCTGACACTAATGACGCAGTGATTTGACTTGATTGCCATCGAAACGTTATTTACTATGTGTGAGCTCACTCTTCTCAGTATAGAGACTTTTTCGCGTGACTAGAGGGCTAATCTGGCTCTATACATTTAAATCTTTGATAAGTAATTTCTTTCTTGCATTCATAATTATTCGTTCTTCAAAAGCTTGTTTTCTCGAAACATTAACATGTTTGTACACTAAACGTTTTAACGCTATTGTCAGTGCCCCAGTTTCAGAATTACGTGTGTATAATTGTCTAGTTTTGCGCCTGTCTAGGCAAAGACCTAGATTTCGGTAACCTTTCAGACTATTTGTCTGGCGTTAGTCGTACAGTGACTAATTGATGACAGTGATTTTTAGGCTTGTTTTTTGAATCGAATATTATTAGGAGTCGGTAAGTCGTTTTAATTTAGTGTATATTTTCAATTTCATTTGGAATCTATTGTTTTTTATGAATGGAAATATTTATGAATAGTACCTATTTGTTTTTGTTTATACATAATGTATGCCTTTTGTTTTAAAACTTCTTTCAAAGTTAAGGACATCACTTTAGACCAAAATTATTTGCAAGATTTGAACAAATTATTGTTTGCCTTATTTTGGGGCGAATAAGGAGCTCGTGGCTAAGTTATAACAGCCGCACGGGTCGATCTATCAGGTTTAGCTACTCTTGCCGGGGTTGGTCCGTGGATAGGTGATCTTTACATATCGAAACTCCTCCGTGTCTCGGAAAGCACATCAAGCCGTTGGTACCGGCTGTCATTCGTAGATCTCTGACAGTCGATAGGTGTCACCAGATGCCCGAAAGTCTGACAACCAGTCTTACCAAGGGGTATCGTATTACCCAGATAGTGGGTTGTGGAGGTCAGATAGGCAGTCGCTCCATGTAAAATACTGGTATTCAGCTGCAACAAAGTTGGGAAAAGGCTAGGATCATGAAGTGTAATTGTTTATTATTAAAGATACACCACCAGCTTCTATACAAAATCATAAAGCTGTCAATTCTCCTGGCCTTTCTGAAAAAACTATTGTTTAAATTATCGAGTATTTATCTTGTATAGCACGACAACTTTCTTCCTAGTCAGTGCATGTCACAGGAAGTGGTCATCCTTTGCAAGCACACGGCTAGAATTCTAAGAGGTGCAACTGCATTGATATGTTTAGAAGTTAAAAACAATAGTACTTACTTAGGTACTTGTAGTTATAAAGTGTGCAGAACTTACTGAAGTGAGTTCAATAACCTGACAATGGACAAGTTGCAAGTCACACCCACTGCAAACTCGTTTGAAATAATTAACTTAGGTTTTTATTACTTGACTATTTAAGGCTATTTTAGATTAAGTTTTTTCGTAAGTATATCGAATGGTGCAGTTCTAATTAATAAGACATCTTGTATACACAATTTCTGGGTCATTGAACAAATTAAATTGAATTCAGCGCATGATTCTAGAAAGTAGACATTTTTCGTCGGTTATTTAAAAATAACCTGCTTTTTCATACAAAACTACATTACACGATAAAAATGTATGAAACAGCGATTGAAGTACCTACTATGGTAGATCCCCTCAACTGTGTATGAGGTACTTAGGTCCTCATGAAAAGTGATCATCATTTCATCCCAAAGACGTCCACTCCTGAACATAGGCCTCTCCGAGCGCCGCCACTTCGACCGGTTCTTTGCTTCTCGCATCCAGCGGAGTCCTGCGGTCATCAGTCCAACTTTTGGGAGGCCGTCCAACGCTTCGTCTTCCGTCTTTGAAGAGGGGATGGCTAATACTTTTTTAACCTCATTTTGCTGCTGGGGAGTTTGTTGCGCCACATCTTCTTTCCAGCTAAAGCAGTAGGATAGGAAGTGGTGAAAGGTAGGCGTTTTGGGGGACTGTCTTATGTAATTTGGACGTTCGAAAAGAGCTGATTCTAAACCTAGTTTGAGTATATGACTTTTGATTTGATTTGATAACCGTAACACTGCAAGGGTACTTAGAACGTGTTATAATTGTAATGACTAATGGATATTTCATGCATGCTATGGCATCAGTGCTGGTTTACATTTTGTAAGTATGTTTACGTAATTAGTGATTTAGTGCAAATGTGACATGACATGTAGAGGGAGTGATAATTGCAGAATTTTCCAAACTGCATAAAAACTATCGCTCAAATTCAATGAGAAATGTGCAGTTGATTCTTTTTCATGACAATGATATTGTTCCAAATGGTAATTTAAATACAATTATTGGAACAAAGAATATTATGAAGAGAAACGCTGGGAGATTGCTCAATCCAATCACGATAATACAGGGAAGCAAAACGTATGGAAACATATGAAGACGCTTTTAAACCGTCCACGATAATGTTTTAACGTGCACGTAGGTATTTTCATACATTTTATGGACGTGGGATAGTATCGTTACGTTACAAATTATAAACGCGTAAAATGGATGATGAATCTAAAGCCATACAATCGATAGAACTAAATAATAATTTACGCAAACCTAAACCATAAAATAACAATTTCAACGCAATCATTACAGATATACATTACCTTAATATTGATCCAACAAAAACGAGATCCGGTATTACACCTGAAATGGACAAATTATATCCTAATGACGGTAAGAACAATCATTTTGATCCAATCGATAGCCAAGGTCGAGTGAACGTTTCGATTCTAGTAATCGATTAAATTTTAGTTCAGTAGCCTTTAGTGGCAATGAAAGAAGCAAAAACTATAGTTTATATCCTTTATGAGTTTGATGTCTAAGCTATAAATAATGATTGTGCGTGAATGGGTAACAGAAACTATTTTTTATACAATAGGAAACATAGTGTAAATAAGAGGTATTAAAATTAGATTGTGTTTTTCGTCCTTGTCCATAGTATTAAAGTGTGGCTGTGGCTGGTGACAGTGCCGAGTTAATTGTTCCCTTATGTATCTGATTTTAAAGATGGTCGTACTTTGTTAACTTTGCTTTTCTTGTCTTTCTCTGGCTTCTAATTTATCTAAATCCTGGAATCTTTCTTTATTTGTCTGTTTGTAGCGTAACTATTTATATTTCTAGTCTTTTCTCAACGTTAAATTGGGTTCTTTATAATAGTCTTCCACTCTGTCTTTTGTATGCTTCATACACTATTTAGTCTTAAGATGGGCTCTATCTTGTCCTACGAACTGCGATTGATAATAAAATTCCTTAGAGCAATAAATATTAGTCTTCCAAAGATTGTCTGCCGTACACTTAGTACACTTTTGTAGTCTTTTCTCATTTGTTTGGTCTAGCCACCACCTAGTCTTACCAAATGCGTTTCAATATCAATATTCCTTGGACCATCTCTCTTGTGTTCAGGTAGTGTATTCCAGTTTTCCTCTACATTATCCTGCCTCCTGTAAACCATAAATGGTTGCTGAATTATGGTCATCGTTAGCCTTTGTATGCAAGTTATGACATTGTCACTTGATTTTATCAATGAGAATGTGGAAAAACCTACGCGCATTAGGTACCTACCCAACCTACGATGATTTATGTCGAAATTACTTTTACAGAAGAAAAATCGAATGAAAAACTTCCTAAATAAGATGAGTCAGCTAGTTTGGAGGTTTAGTTTCACAAGTCGTAATTTTTATTTCATTTCTGTCTATAATAATTATGTAGTTCACTTAGACCAAATAAAAAACCAAGACAGAGCGCTGTCAACAGTGACGTGACGCCGATTTCGTAAACATGTGTGCAGTTATGGCCGATTCCTATAATAAACGGACCGTTATGGGTTAAAATTAAGACTCTTGTATCTTTACCAATAATGGAGCAAAAATCTCATAGCTTTGCATAGTAGACCCTTCCTCATAGAAGTAGATATCAAAGGTAAAATTAGCTTATGAATTTATTTATTTGCCCAGTTTGGCAATAAAAAATGCTACCATTGGTAAGCAAAACGATTCGTTTTTGTTTATAGGAACCGAGCATTAGTGAGGTGTAGTTTGATTGTAAATGTGTGCGTGTGAGCGTGTATGCACAGAGTGGAGGTGTAGTTTTGGAAAGCTTAACTGTATTGTTCGAAGCGCTCTGTCTTTCTTTTTTATTTGGTTTGAGGTAGTCCATTAGGTTTATCGGCCTAAAAAGTATCTAATTTCTAATTATATTTGTCAACTGCTATTGTTAAAGTTTTAGTCGCACAGACAGTGTGGGAAACGTGAATGGGTGCTAATTTCTCGTCCATTTCCTCATGCGTTGCAATCGCAGCTATTATCTGTTGCAATCGTTATTGTGCGCCTGCGCTTATTTTGCCGTCGGTTTATTGATGTAGATGTTCTTTTTTTGCATTTGGTTTTTCTTTTGTGCCTGTAACGTTTTATAATAGGTGTAATATGAATTCTAATTTATGTTACCGATTTGAATTAAGAGAACTGTTTTTAATTTATTTTTCATAGGTGTTGCCACATAATATTGTGTTTCAAGAGTTTATTGTGAAACACAATTACTAATCTAACTCTGGATTTTGTTCAGTTTCTATAAAATTATTAGTTTTTGGCAATTAGAGCCAAAAGACTTGACATAGTCGCTGCATTTTGGATCCCATTGATAAGGACGTCTGGCGAGATTATAAACCTCCAGATTGATTTACAACGTGATAACATACATGTATCATATTGATTATAGTGACTATGTGTAAATAGTCCATATTCTTTTGCCTGCCAATAATACCTAGTACAATACTTATCTAGCTATTTTTCTTATCTAGGTATTTGACTAAGCAATAAATCAGCAAATGTTTGCTCGAGTGGAATATTATTTATGCAGACGAGGCAAAGACGAACGATTTACGACGACGAGTTAGGTAAACATCATAATTTAGATTTGGCTGATTGTAGACAGAAAATAGATTCGCATCTAGACTGAAATAGTTTTTGCTTATGTTGGAAATATTACTGTTAGCCTGTATCATCCCACTGGTGGGCAAAGGTCTCTTCCTATGACTTCCAAGGGGATTACCACCACCGTTTACAGCAGTGTTACTTTAATATTAGTATAGGAAAGAGATGTAGCTCTACAGGACGTATGGCTCCATCTCTTTCCCCCACTGAAGTAAGATTAAAATAATACTGCTGTAAGCGGTGGTGGTAGCCCCCAGTGCTTGCGATCCAGAGCTAATGTGGGCCACTCGTCGTTTGTTTTGTCCACCTCGTCCTGTCGTTTTCTACATGGTCTGCTGTGACGCCTTATGGCTCAGTCAAGGCTCCACATAGAGGCTATTTTGGCCCACAGCTCATTGGGCTCATTGGAAAAATAATTTTCATATTTTTTTCTGACTGCGACATAGCCCAAAACGAGGGTAATGTTTTTAAAGAATAGTATGGTTTTGAAACCGACAAAAAATCACTGAAATGCGTTTCAAGTTTGAAATAAAACACCTGGCGAAAAAACGCTACAAAACAGAAATTACTGTTTTTATTCCTTTTTAAAATTCATATTTCATATCAAATAATGCAATAGGTACTCACACGAGTGTTGAAAAATCGTAATAAAACTATACATACGAATGAGCTACACAGAAAAAACAACTCTTTTTTGTTTACAATACAGCTGAAATTTGCTGTGATGGTCAGCATTTTTACCACTGAATTGACACAGAGGAGAATGAAATCTTTTTCTCGAAGATAGGGTTGATATTGCTTTGTGAAGAGTGAGAATCTGAAAAGTAAAATAATTCAACACCTCGATATCACTGTCACTACACGTACAATTTCAATCAGTAGGTACATTTGTGTTGACATGCAATGTTGTTGGTCAATGTTAATCACCAGATTTGTTGATTCACAAGTATTATCTATGTGGTGCTGTTTCACAGTCGATGGGACGCTTAGCATTGTATCCCGAGTGTCCTGAGGCCCTAGAAAAAGTGACATTCTATCATATATAATCTTTTACCACTGGGTAAAAGCTTTCGAAGCGATTGTCACTTGTCTCGGCCCTCAGAGAGCCTAGACAAGTGACAATCGCTTAAAAGCGTTTCGTATTTCTAGAACGAATTTCAACAGGATTGACATAAGCTTTTCGATAGCTTATGTCAGTCCTATACATTTTTGCCTTTTCCATCATCGTTATCGCTGATAGAATGTCACAGGGTTGGGAATGAAATAGAATGTCACAACATTGTCTAGGGCCACTGTTGTCTGCTCGTTACTCGTGGCCGAGTTCTGGGCCGACTACATTTAGATTGCCATCGATACCCTCGGTGTGTTTAACTGCATGGTACAGACAGAAGACTTAAAGAAAGAAAATGGAGAAGACCAAGCTCCTTGTTTGACGTTTATTTCATCCTTAATATTTTGTCTTTATTTTGGTTTTATTTTGGTTATCTACAGTCAAGGAAATTTCTTGTTTATCAAATTCACACACTATGTACGTCAATTTGCCGTGTCAAGTACCTACGTCAAGTTGCCATTTCATACAACTGTCAAAGATTGGCGGCAGCTGTTGTGATTTGATTATAGGTACGGACAATTTAAGTTGGTAGTCCATTTGCTAATCAATTAGTTTGTCTGACTTTACATGGACTCATATTGTGTCAGTTTTGTTAGATACGTATTTTTTGATAACTGTTTAATGTAACCCCTGACCGCTATGCCTTTTATTTTACATCCAACGTGCTCAATTGCTTTGGTTACCACATTTGACATTTAAGGTGTCAAAATCCGTTCTGTATTTGGACTCATTCTGTGACAGTTCACCGTTTTCTTCGGAAAAAAAAACAAAAAGCGAAAATATCATGTGCCTGTAATTTTACCGGCACTTGCATTCCGTCTATTGTGTTATACCTCCTTTAACTAATGTTACCAGCACCAAAAACGCACTTGACCTCATTTTTCCGGCACCAAAAATCTCGTAAGAAAAATTGCAGTTAAAAAAACTGCGAGGAATGTTTTAGTTATGTCAGGTTTAGCGGCTAACCGCAGTCATTGCGTGTCAAACTGTCTAGATAACCACGTTATTGGATTAACGTAACGTAACGCTAACTGTGACGGTTACGTTTCATCTCTTATCTTGGTATTAAGAGATTTTAATGTGATAATAGTGTGTGTGATAAGAGCGTTACTAGGCATTTTTTTTTTTTTGATTGTGGGAAATCATCAAATGACTTCTACCGCTTTGGGCGGAGCGGAAGGGCGTGTCAGACTTTTACTGACTAAAACCCACCCGTGTTCCTTCAGTTGTTTGGTGCCAAGTTCCCGGTAACCTTTCGGACTTTCCCGCAACCCTGGCTTTCCCGCAACCCTGGCTTTCCCGCAACCCTGGCTTTCCCCAACCCTGGCTTTCCCGCAACCCTGGCTTTCCCGCAACCCTGGCTTTCCCGCAACCCTGGCTTTCCCGCAACCCTGGCTTTCCCGCAACCCTGGCTTTCCCGCAACCCTGGCTTCCCGCAACTCTGGAGCGTTACTTTACTAGGCTTAGTATTGCAATTAACTTTGTTGTCTGAATGAAATGTTTGCAGCGGTTTCTCAAATGCACTCTTCTAGAACGATGCGAATGACTTTTTTTGGCATGATCATTAATTTTAAACCTAATAATTTCTTTCTTCATTTTTAATGGCAACATTTAAAACATTTTTTTTCTTTTTCCAGGTAAGGACAATGCTTCAATTCAACCTCCTAGACTTTCCTGCGTAAGTACGTTTAAAATAAGAACTTTTTGTAACGGTTTACCTTCAAGAAGACTTAGAAATAAAAATATAATTAAGTGTGTAAGAGCAGAGTGTTGAAAGAAATAAAACCGTAAATGTGATATGTTTCAATAAAGTGTTCTTAGAAAACGTGTCGTATGACAAAGTAACTGTAAAGTGCAGTTATATTATCTTCTTGACATTTTTATTATCGGTTTACAGTTATCTATGTTTTATTGCTATCCTGCGTATAATTCATGATGAAATTATTTCGATTTATTTGGAATTATTGTCTGTGCATACTCGTAAAATTATTCTATTACTTCTAGTATCAAGGTAAAATCAGTATAATCAGATGAAGATTTAACAATATTGTACCAATATACTTATTCAGTTAATATTAACTGAATCATCATTTGAAACTGTACAGAACTTCATTATGATGAGGTTAACTAATTTAACGGCCTGCTCCTAGCTACGAATATTATATTTTCATCGAAATAACTAGAGCGTTACCACTTCAGTATAAATAACAAGAACTACGTCACATGTCATGCATTTTGACGTTTCTCTATTGATATGAGCTGCCATGTTTTTTTATGCTTGTTCCATTTTCAAATGAAAACCCACAAGGTTACAGGCCATCACTAAAGTTTATTAGATTAAAAAAGTGAAGTTAATCTGACAGCTGACATTAATAATTGGCGGGGGTTTTGACGGTTGCATTTTGAACTGATTGATTCAAGGGTATTTCAACATTCAGGCACTGAAAATTGCAATGAAAACAAATTAATATTAAAACTTATTAAAATGTTATTTAACTCTTATTTATATGTAATTTGTTTTTAAATATTCTGTTCGTTGGTAAGCGCGTCATTTTAGAATCGCTGGACCGATTTGACAAATTATTTTAAACTGTTATTAGGAAGGTAACTCCGAATCATGTTTTAACAGAAAAAAAAAATGTTGCCGGAATATTCGAAAATTCAGAATAACTGAAAGAGCATTTTCTATGAATTTTTGGACAAGACAACGTCAGATAATTAAAAATAAAATAACACAAGAATGTGCAAGACGTCCATGTTGAAACTCGTGACAATCATCAGGAGGAAGCGCGTAGTTACGGTGGCCATACGTGATGGTGACAGAACCCATTACTGCATGAGCATGCACACTTTCACAATACAATTAAAGATACATTTTTGTTATGGTTTCTTTACCATAGACGTTCTACGCAAAAGTCATAATAATTTATAGATTACTAGCTGCGCCCCGTGGTTTCACCCGCATAAGTCTCGATCCCGTGGGAATATCGGGATAAAAAGTATCCTATGTGTTAATCTAGGTTATAAACTATCTGTGTGCCAAATTTCATCCAAATCTGTTCAGTAGTTTTTGCGTGAAAGAGTTACAAACATCCATCCATCCATACTTACAAACTTTCGCGTTTATAATATTAGTATCATAGGATAGGATTCGAAGGTGGGACGGGCATAGGAATTTCCACATTTCGTTACTTATGTTAATTTAAAATCTAAGAGGAACTCCTTACAACATCAGCCAAGCACAATTCCAGCTACTTACGACAATTTTTTAATGGAAAAATCCGATAACTGTACCTGAGGTGCACACTTAGCATGACCACAATAGAAACGGGTTTTATCGACGGAAGAATAGACAAAATGAAAGAACAGACAATCTGTCTTTTTGTCTATTCTTCCGTCGACAAAACCCGTACAAAAGCCGTTTCTATGGTTGTCATGCAACACGTGCTGGTGGTGGGCACGTTAGACCACGGAGGTAGTAAGGAAACTAATATCCACCCTCCTAAATAATAATGACATAAAAACTTACATTTTATTATCTTGTTAGTCCAGCCTTATGAAACAACCTTCACGTCTGGCGAGGTCCAGTTACACGAAGATGTAAATTAGATACAATTTGATCTTTTTGGTATTGAAATTCGATTATATTGTCAAGTCCGCGGTTAGTGTAACGGCGACATAGTTTTGACAAGGTATCATAATGACAATGTGTTGAAATTGATATGATTCCACATTGTTCGTCGTAGACATTTTCAAATATTGGATAATGCTTTTAAAACTGATTAATAACTTTTTACCTCGATAAGATAGTCACTTTCTTTGGTAAACAAAATAAATTATTTGGATACTCAATACAAAAAACCTCAATATTTTCCCATTATTTTCTAGCCTATTTCCCAAGGCCCAAATCTTTACAGGAACTTTTTTGCCGCGCCACCTGGATGAACCAGCCCTCGTGGTCAGGACATCTCGCCACCTCTTTCTGGGCCGACCTCCGCGGTGCCGTCCATCTCCAGAAATGATTAGAAATCTTAATGCCTTCTTCTAAGTTATGGAACAACTCAATTTTTTTTTTAAAACAATACTCAAGGAAAATTTCAAACGAGCAGCCGATTTTCCCACCAACTGATTTAGAATAAATTATTCGAAGCCTATAAAAGTATTGAAATATTTTTATCGTAAAATTCCTAGCATTAGTATTCTTTGCGCTAATTGTATTTGCATACAATTAGTTTGAATGTCCTTGGTACTGGACATAAGGCTGAAGTATTTATAGGACACCAGGGCTGGCTTTAGAAGGGACGAATTCAAAACATATTTAATTCAAAAGGAGCAGTTACCCCTAGCTCTAGCTAGTTTTCAGTTTACCCAGGAATATCAGTTCTCCTCACAATAGAGTTGTGTTGTATGAAAGAATTCGGTTTGCTATCCCACCAGACCAGTAGGTACGCGTAGCATGACCAACGAAGAAACGGGTTTTGTCGACGGAAGAATACACAAAATGACAGTTTGTGATTGTTTATCTGTCATTTTGTCTATTCTACCGTCGACAAAACAAGTTTTTATGGTGGTCAAGCTACGCGTGCCGTATCTATAGGCCAAAGGGTCTAAACAACCAAGTCTAGTAGGTTGAATGTCAAGTTATCAACATGATAATGTGAGTGTACACTTAAAGTGCATTTTGGACGTGTCTGTCGGCACTTAACTCCGCTAAATCCTTATTGACAGGCTAATATTTTAATCACAACACGGAGTTTTAGATAGTTGGCCGATACGAGAAAACCAACAAAATTAAAACATTGTCTAACCCTATGAGTGACCTAAATGCATCTCTGTTACCTTATCTTATTGTTTCCATAGTGTTTGTAACGTAGGTCCATTATGTAAAGCTAGAAGTCGACAATAAATTGATAGGAATTTATAGCCAGTGTCAATGTGGAATATTTACTTTGGTTCACAGAGCATCTTTAAAAGTATGTATTGTGAAGCAATACATATTTTAATATCCTGTACATGACTTTGAATATGTTTTAGACGTTCGTGATTTAAATAAATGAAATATAAATAGAGCGTTCTTTATTTTCTTGAGATTTGATTAGAAGGACCATTATTTAAATAGTTGCATATGCACCTGTGTATTTATGATCGCTATACCTACTGGTCCGTTAAAAATTCAAAATGGCCGCAATTTAGACTCAATGATGGTCAAGATAAAGGTCAATTAATGCATTGACATATCGGGACAATGAGCATCATTTAATCAATTTGTGATAAAATATGGTAAAAATGGCATAAGTAAAAAAAATTTTACTTATGCCATTTACCTATTAACAAGTGAAATGCTAACCCTTTTGGAATTTAGGGCAGCTGCACACGAGATCAAGTTGGTCCTTTGTTGAAATGTCAGCAAACGCACCTTGACGCGTGCGCAAGGCAGCTGTCAAGTTTTTGTCTAATAATGACAAGAGTATGTTCCTATAAAGTACCCGGTAGACGGTAGTGTTTTGTTGTCAGCTGGCGGAATTAGGTTCAATTGTACAGCTTTTAATGCGCTAATGTAGTGGACAAGTGTATTCAGTGACATTTTGTTTTAAAAATAAGTCGATTTTTTTATGTTATCTTAGAATTAATTCCTTCGTAGTGCAAACATTTTAATTGTTTCTGTATCTTGTTTAGCAGTCCTCAAGTTTCAAGTGAGTAGGTTACTTCTAATAGTCTAGCGTACACCATTCTGTGTCGATTATTTCCTTGGCCAAATTATTGGTATAACTTGCGGTTTTCTTAGAAGATATTGTAATTTTTTATACAAACAATCAAGTACGAATCAAGACTATCCCATACCTTATACCTACTTCGTAATAACTTTATAACCTGTCAATGTGACGTTTTATTATAACCATACATTATAATGGCTTCCATGTTGCCATTAATTGACAACATAATCAGCTATAAATCTATTGTTCTACACAATAGGTAATTAATTTTCTTTGAAAGGAAATCTTTTAATGAATGATTGAGTTTCATATATTTCTTATGTGGAAAATTAATTCACGTAATCATTTTTTGCAGTTTTTGTTTGCGGGATTTACTAAATTAATTAATATTTGTGTCTTTAATTTTAATCATTACAAATTATTCGTTGGTAAGGTTTACTCTTTATTATTCACTAAACGGAATCCGCGGAACCCGCGACACTTAAAGTAAAGAATCTATAATTATCATCATATATCATAATAATATCACTTTGGTCAGTTGTAAGCTGCACTGCATTTTAAGTCAAGTAATTAAGTTAATTTGATTATAGGATTTCGATAATTTAGTATGAATCGTATAGTTTTAGATGCTTAATTTGTCGAGTGCTTAGACGGTTGAGGCATTTTATCATCGAAACGTAAGAAAATAAGCTAACAGAACTCCCCAAATCTTATATCAACTTAATTAATATAGTTCTCGAGTAGAACTGGCAGCTGTTTATCCTCTTATCTTCAATCTATATTATTTTGGCGTCAATTAAGATAAAAGCTCTTTCCTTGAGCTTCCTCTCACAACTTCCGGCCGACACTAGAGCTTCAAGTTGCTTCCGGTTGAGCCGCTAAAATGGCGCTGTTAAAATCTTGTTTACTTACGTTAGCTTTGGAAGTACTTGAAGGCACAATAATTTATGTTCGGTTATTTTATTTATGTGTTTTAATGAATTATTTTAACAAATCAATTCAATTTATTTTTAAAGACAGTATTAATTAAGTAACTAATTTACATCCTACCTAACCAATATTAATTAATTATATACTAGAAAAAAAAACTGTGTAAAAAGTTCTTTCGTCTATCCTTCGAGCGTGAACGAGTGTCCGTCTAAGATGATGTAATATTAATGAGTTCAAGTGAAAAAAAAAAATTTGATAAACAAATCAAGTATTAAGAAAATGCCTACCTACTGAATTGTTTTTGCAATTTAAAACAACCTTCAAAAGCAAAATGCATAATAAAAAGTTGTGTTTCAAGACAACGAGCCAATGATTTCGAACTTATAAATAAAAAAAAAAATCACCTACTCCATAAAAAAAAAAACAGTTTGCAGAAAAATTAAAAACATATGCTTTCTTTTACGCTCCAAATGCACAAGAACACACATCACTGTTCTTTATCTTTATTATAATCAATAGCACGTGTTACCACAAGAGGGATCGGGGTTCAATTCCCCGGTGGCGCATTTTTTATTCATAACATTGTGGGTAGCACAGCTGATAGAGCGGAAGGAAGTAGGTACTGTTTTGTCTATGACAAATGGCGAACGTTTTGAAAAAAGGAAAAATAAGTTTGGGGGTTTGAGCATCTGTTTCCTTATTGAGATTAAAATTAGGGCGTCATACTTAAAGCTTGTGTAAAAAACTTAATTATTATAATTATAATACACACACAAGGGAACAGGACATAGGGCATCTTCAGCATCGCTGCCAGTGGAAAAAGTGCCCAAAAGGCTGGCAGCGTTGCCACGTTGGATGGCAATGCTGATTCTTTGAAGTCACGTGAAGAGTCGACCAACCGCTGCCGCTGGGCGATGTCCCGAAATACTCCATGAGCACTCCGGCCCTATTACGGAAGGAATTTTTGATGCCCTATGAGCTCTTTCTTTGTACAGTTAGTGTAAATAGTTAGATGTGTCGTATATTGTAAATAAGCATTTTAATGTTTAGGAAATAAAAAAAGGTACATGGTAAAAAAAAACAATACACAAACACGTAACATTATGCCTGCATTTCCCTTAGGGGTAGACAGACGTGCATGGCAAAATAAAACTTGTTTATTTTTCAAATAGTGTCGAATATCAACAAAGAAATTGTAATTATGATTTTTTTTAAGTAACTTTCCGCCAGTTTTGAGATTCCGATTTCACAGCGTACTGATAAGACTATCTACCAGAAAAATATAAAAAAATAAGCCACTATCCGTAAGATAAATTACCGGAAATTATGCAGAAGTGGCCGTGAAAATCCAACTCATCGAAACGCAAGACAACATAGTAAAAAACATCGCATCAACATAACTTACAAGACTCACCTCTTTTCTTCGGTCCGAATAAAACCTCATTCGGATTCAGGTCCGGTACGAGGGCAGCCTCCGACTGAGTCACAGTGTGACATCATCAGTTACTCATTGGTATACTGTAACTACGTATACTGCTATAGAATATAGAATCTATGGTCGCAGCCTTGAGGAGTGGCGGGGAAAGTTCACGAGAACGGGACTTGGTATCATTAGTTCTGGTGACTGTTTTTGAATAAGGAAGTTCCCATTTAAGAATCCTAACTAATATTATAAATGCGGATGTGAATTTTGTTTGTTACGCTTTCACGCTTAAACGGCTGAACGGATTTGGATGAAATTTGGCACAGGGGTAGACCATGACTTAGAATAGGACATAGGTTACTTTTGTCCCGATATTCTCACGCGGGCGAGGCTTATGCGGGTGAATCCGCGGGGCGCAGCTAGTATAATATAATATTATTAGGATTAGGATAAATGTTTGAAAATCGGTTTTACGACCGATTTAGTTCAGCTTTGTACTTGCTTTTTAGATGTGAATTTGTAGATGTGATTTTGTGTACCTATGTAAGTATATGTATCATAAGTTTATAGCTTATTTATGTACTGTAAACCTGTTTTATCTATAATGCAATACGATATTTTTTTTTTTTTTTCTCTTTGTTCCTCTCAATTAGAGTACCTGCCATCTAATCTCTTCACCACCCTTGGTTGACTGGTAGAGAATGCCTCAGGCATTAAGTCCTTTGTACCATTTTTATTATTATTTATTTAAATAAATAAATAATTTGGGGTAAATATTTCCTCTAAAACCGTGTTTGATAAATACTTGGAGTGTGTGATTATTATCTTTTTCCGTTAGGTAATTCTCGTTTTGTTCTTATTTTCTGGAAATTTTGAACCAATGTAGGCGTCCAATAAGGTGCAATATTTAACTTGCATAACTATTAAAAATGACCACAAAAACTAGTTTTGTCCCTTAGAGAGTTATTTGTTTATTCGTTTCTATAATCACACAATCTAAGCGTTCTTTGTGAACGAGATCGATTGAAAACAGCGGAACCAATTGTAATCTATTGGCTATTCTATTTTAGGATATCAGATTGACCAATCTTTCCGGATGTTGGTGGTACTGACACTCAAATTTCTGACTATGAATGCATCTTGTTTGGGGTCGAAATCAGTATTTTTTTAAACTCATTAATGTTGCTAGTGTCAACATAACATAAGTAATATTACGTCTATATTCCCAAAAGGTTTAGGCAGAAGTATACTTATAGTGCACCCACATTTCGCTAATTATGTTTAAGTCCGATGTAATTAGGGTGTGGTCTTTTAGTTTGTTATACCATCTATGTTACACATATGGAATGCAATAAATAATTGAGTATTGAGTGGTGAAATGCCATCGTTATCATAATTATGTAAGTAATAAATAAGAACACACTAAATGGAAGATAAAGGCATTCAATCATCAAATGACTTCTCCCTCTCTGGCCAGGGCGTGTCAGATTTTTACTGACTAAAACCCACCCGTGTTCCTTCAGTTGCCTATTGCCAAGGTCCCGGTATCCCTTTCGGACTTTCCCGCAACCCTGGCAGGTTTCAGTACCTACGTGGGACGAAACAAAAAAAGTGGTGACAAACAACTGAAGGAGTATAGGCACTTCCCGAAGGGTTAGGCAGAGATAGAAACTAGGCACTGTTCTAGACTCCGGACTGTTACTTAGAATTTCCTAATGGAGCACACGGCCTGGAGATCAAACCTACAACCAGCAGTCGGCCTTCCCCTCAAAACCAACGAAGATTTTGATAATTATCAACCAAATGCCAAACGATTCTTGTCAACCTAGAAATTAACAAATCAAACTTGTTAGAACACATAAAAAAGAAAATTGTTTATATCTCCCTCCGAAGCTCCTAGCTTAAAGGAACCCATGTCAATATCATAGAGCTATCACATTCACCATAATTATGAATGCACTCTGCATCTGTCAGTGCAACTTGATGCATTTATTAATAATCTGTAAAGCTATGCTTACACGGTCTACTTTTCCAGCATTATTGCCAGCCATAGTTTTGCTGGAGGTAGTGGAGCAATCTTGTTTATTAACTTGCTCGATTTATTATAGCTCAATATTGTGTGGCAGTGTATGTAGTGGTGGTATTGTGTGGAGGAGCTCGTAGCTAAGTAATAACAGCCGCACGGGTCGATCCATCAGGTTAAGCTACGCTTTCCGGGGTTGGTCTCAGGATGGGTGACCATCTTTACATACCGAGATTCCTCCGTGCCTAGGAAAAAACGTTAAGCCGTTGGTCCCGGCTATCATTCGAGGAACTTTGACAGTCGTTACGGGTCTTCAGCAAGTCTGACAGCCAGTCTTACCAAGGGGTATCGTATAACTGGGTTGTGGAATTCAGATAGGCAGTCGCTCCATGTAAAATACTGGTATTCAGCTGCATCCAGTTAGACTGGAAGCCGACCCCAACATAGTTGGCAAAAAGATAGGCAGATTAATTGATAGTGTGGCAGTGTCTCTAGCTAAGCTTTATGTTGACAGCGTAAAAAAAGGCGTTGTTGTCATCATCTCTATTTCAGTTACCAATAATGCAGTTACAGATAGTGCCATCCAAAAAGAGGTGCCCCACTCCGCGATTACTGTACTGTAAGCTACTTAGGGAGCGGAGCGGAGTCGGACGCATCTTCGTAGATAGCATTATCTATAAGTATTCTATTAATTCAATTATGTTTTCCGTGTAAGTGCACCTTTAGTCTATATTAGCATTCAAGCAAGCTCAGTGTCGGTGTTTCTAAATATCATTACGTATGCTATGAGAGTGCTCCTTTGAAGTCTGTTGCTAATGTGTTCATGTTTGTCGATGTACTGTCGGGAGTATCACTTTTCATTTTAGATTTAGCTTTGATTTTAGTTGTATTGTGAGTCAGTTTTGTATGTATATTTGGAGGAGTAACAAGAATTGATTTGTGCTTGATATAGTCGCGTGTGTTTTTAATTCAACAGCTGGATTTTATTTTATTGATAAGAAAGATTGCTTTAGGTAATACTTTCGCTGTCCGCAAAGCAGCAGTAGTTAAATAATTGCCCTGAACTTTATGTGGTTCGTGGGACAGCGAAAGTGTTGAGATTCGGAGAATACCTAGGTACTATATACAACAACAGTTTTATTCGATAAGAATATTATAGTCAAATCTTTTCATTCATTTACTGATAGGCAACGTACAGTCTTAGAGTTTAGGAGCATGACATTTTGCACAAGAGTTGCATACATAGCAGAAGGAAGGATTTTTGGAAATTCACCTCTTAATTGTAATTATTTTCTGAAGCGCAAATCCCATCCGCAAAAAAAAAGTTACTATACTAAACCCAACTACGACAAAAAGTCAACTAAAAAGGTATAAACAAGACACCACAGACAGACAAATTAGAAATCCGGAGTCACACGTGTTAGGGCATAAGTCAAACAGATACGTGTGATTTCGGATTTTTAATTTGTCTGTATGTCGGTTCATTTGTCCAATAATTGAGCCTTAAATAGTTTAGAAGATATGAGGGAACACATGAACATACATACATACCGGTCAAAATCAGAACCCTCCTTTTTGCTTCGGCATAGTTGGGCAATAACACGGCTTATTATTACTAAATTAATCAAAGCTTCTCTAATTTGACCATTACTTGCTTGTTTTTCTAAATACACAAACAAAAACTTTACATTCATCATTTTCACCAGTTTTTGCTATATTTCTTCCATTACAAATCCCCATTAAATACCGTACAAGTTAATCGTTCAACTAAATATCATAGACAGTTACCAAAACAGTAGTTCGGTAAAGCGTTGCGAATTAAAATTTTGCTTGGCCTTCTTTCATGCCCGTATGTAGAACGAATAGCTCGGCGATCAGAATTCCGTTTGTTATAAAACCGGTTTCACCGTCTATGATATCGAACTTACTAGATCTAACTGCTACTGTTGGAAGATTTTCTCACTTAGATGCATAATACAGCATAAAAATAACCCATAACGCATCAGCCATAACGATCCCACAGGCCTCTCGGTGAGGGAGTGGGCCGTAATCGGGTGCTGGTGCTGGATGCCTTAAGTTATCCTCACATTTACCGATTTCCTTATTCATTCATTCACGATACCTATTCGATTTCATTCATAATTTGAAATTATCCGTCAGGTGTAGCGTATTCGTCAACCCTTCATTTCCCATAGCAAGGAAACGCCTATCAAAACTACAACGTGTGGATTAAAAACTTAACTTCTCTTGTTAATCGAAACACAATTGAAAACAAGAAACACACTGATGTCATGTGCCCAGGATGCTCCAATTTTTTAATAGTCTCCATTCATATCATCGAATTTGTAGGTGCAAAATATCCATTAAATTTATTATATCTACTGGTATTGCGTAGAACAATGACTTGGTAGGTTTATTCTACTTAATAATGCAGAGGCAGGTTGCTTGCTTGTCGTACAATGTTTCAGTCAATCGATAACTTTTGCTTTTTATGTTCAGTAGTTCTATAACTTGTACATAATTATGCGGTTTTGTCGCAAAGTAAAATACATGTTTTACCTTGTGATTCTATTTGTATTGACCATGTTTCATTTAATTTTCTTGTAAATGTTTCGTGTATCCTAATGATTTACTGATTTGTTTTAACATACGTTTGATTGAGTAAGTTCACACTTTTGTACATTTTTGTTCGGCTAGAACAAGATTTATAAGATCATAAAAAAAAAAAAAACAATAATGTATTATCGTTGTGTAGTGTTTGGGTCTCCAAGATACAGACTGTGCCTAGTTTGGGAGCCGCTGTTAAATCGGTCTAACTCTTCTGTTAATTAGAATTTCATACCATGTTACAAACAATTATACGGCCGATATAACTTGGCAGTTCCGAACTTCGCGCAGAAGGCAGTGCAACAATTTTTAAGAATTAAATGGTGACATGAGGCCAGTGTGAGTCAGACCATGCGCGAAAGTTATATGCTCCTATATTCAGACCTGGCAAGTAATATCGGCCGTATTTTACCTGCATATTTAAGAACTAGGTGTAAGTTAAATATAAATATTGCCGTAACCAGATACTGAATGCTCAATCATTTTTATCACTTCGCAATGTGTAATTAGATGTAACCTAAAATATTATATATTGAGATGATTATGAATTGTCGGGCACGGCAAAGTAGTTAGAGGGAGCATGCTTTTAAAGTTAATTAACTCTCACTCACTTACCTATATTCTACAATTTTTTCTCAATGCAGCATTTTTCTAAGGAGGTTCTTTCAGTTTTCTCTTGGGTTGTGTTGTTTATATTTATCAATGGAGATAATGTATAGTCTGTATCTTATTATCTTGTTTTGTGCTTCGACACTAGTGACGGGTTTACGTTCACTCACATTCGTTGGTATCTTTATGTAGATGGTATGTAGGTATCTAAAGCTAGTATCCTAATGTCCTCAATGACATTAGATCGTGTTGAGAGCTAACTTTCTATTTGTTCGTGATAGGTTACTTCGGAATCATGACTGTTTTTATATTTGACCATTGCTTTCAGATAAAAAATATTTATTAAAATTCAGAAAGTAGCGCATACATCTCCGACGTCTAGGTAACATAATATAAGAGGTGATTACCGAAATAAACAACTTTGATTACAAAGATCAAAAAGTAGGTGTTTCTAATCAAAAGGATAAACCAACTAATCTAAAATTCATTAAAGATAATACACGGGGTACGTAGCTCGTTTAAGCCGTTGCGTTGGTCCCGGCTGTCATTTGTGGATCTTTGACAGTCGTTACGGCTCGTCAGAAGCCCGAAAGTTTGACAACCAGTCTTATCAACGGGGAATCGTATTACCCAGGTACTGGCTTGTGGAGGCCAGATAGGCAGTCACTCCATGTAAAATACTGGTATTCAGCTACATCCGGTTAGACTGGAAGCCGACCCTAACATAGTTGGGAAAAGCCTGGGCAGATTGATTAACACGGAGTATACGCAGTTACAGGCTATAGAAGTTTTAAATGCTGATAGGCAGCAAGACAATGATCTAATCCAAGTAGCTAGTGAAACCATTGACAAAGCAACATCGGCTCATCGTCCATTGCGGTTGAAATCATGTGAAATTCCCTCTAAGGAAATTTCTTACAAAGATCACTGGAAATATAACCTTTTTTCAAGAGACCTTGATCAACTAATGCTACAAAAATGACTGATTCTTTTCTATTGGGATTCGACCAGCCGACATAGCGTTATGAAATCATTTGTTACCACGACAAGACTCAAAGATATTGTTAAACATGCTGCACCTATCAAATAAATTCACTCCAATGACTCTTTACATCACAATATTAGTCACACTAACCACATTCAATATAAAATTTACTTTATCACCTTTTGTAATTCGTAAGTGTGGCAATCGGAAGAGGCAGACGGGAACTACGTGAATATGATTACATTATTAAAAAAATACGTGACATTCAATGTTCCAATTCTTAATAGTTCCGATTTTGTGAATATATATGCTTATAAATATATGTCTTGGTTCATGTTGCTTCATTTTGATTTCATATGTCAGTATCATTATTTTTTATTGTAATTTGATTCTTGTGATGACTTTGAAATTACTGGTGTGTTTTGTAACTAAATATCTACTTGTATCATTTAATCGTTTGTTTTGTAGTCTAAGTAGGTAACTTAATTTTCATCTTTCCTTTCCTGTTGTCCATTATGTCTGTACAAAATTTTCTTCAAAGTGTTTGTTCTTTTTTAACACAGCACCCAACAGCTACACAAGTTTTGAGACAACGTTAGTTATCCGTAAATGATGATGATATTAATTCCCATAATCAACACCATTATCTATACTTCGATTTCTCAATAACCCATCACTGTCAGAACAAATTAGGTACTAATTACAGTCATTTGATATGAAATGATAATTACGAATAGTATTGCAAAATTAAAGTAACCTGCTGATTGGCTGAGTATTATTATAATATCTTTAATGTAATGTATGTGCAAGGCTTTTTACTCAAGGTTTGCGAGTGACGTAAACACTTTTAAGTTCATTAATTTTAATGGATTAGGTGGAAACTGTAAAAATGTTTGCTTTGCAGAGTAGTTAATTTTTTGTTGTATTTTGTCTTTATTGGTTTTATTTAGTGCTGGCAGGCATACATCCACTCACAACCTGATACCATGAATTCAGTATATGATTCCGGATTCCGATGAGTTGAAATTCGTCAGTTATGAAAAAAAATTGTTACTAAACTCTTCGATAATTTTTGACCGCGTTGGTATTGCACTATTGTAGGAAACAATTTGCGCGTCGATGTATGCCACCCTGTATAATAACTATCTTATCTATTTTGCTTCTTCTTGCTTTATGTTCCTTTTTGCTCTTGCTTTATGTTTCTCTTGCTGTTCTACTTTTTTGTCTTCTTTATCATTTCCCTTCCCTTCCCTTCTTTATCTTTCCCATGAAAAACATTTATTATTTCTATGAATACTTCGAGATGGATTTTGGAGGTGATTTCGATCACTCTTATTATTGTTCTGGATAACCCCAACACTATCACTGTGGAGATCAGAGCCTTACTAGGATGTATCAAAGCCGCAATCGTTCTCAGGCGAAAAAGAGATGGTGCTATACGCATCTCTCTTTTAGAATGAAGTAAGGTCACAATTGAATTCTTCCAACATGTCGTTGGAAGACCCCTAGGTGTCAGTGAACTTATAGTGAACTTGATGAATAAGTAAGCTACATGGCTTTAGATCAATATTGTGTAGGTTTTTGTTTCGCCCCTCAGACTCAAGTGTGTGATCACGATTATGACTGTATGAGGTCATATACATCCGTCTAGAAGTGTAGGCACAAAGTCAAGAGTTACAAAAGTGATTCAGACATAAGTTAATGTTAGCGTATGTTTACGAACCGCGGAAGGAAACTTGAAGGACCAAGGTTTCTAATGAGTTAGTCGAACAACTCCGATGGATGAGTTTGAGTTGAATACAGAAAAACTGGGCTTGTGATTTTTAATGAATAACCCTAAAGAATTTGGATATAGGCTGATGATGATAGGATGATGATGATCATGATTGGCATTTTGTCAAATTAGGTTTATTATTTATAAGCTGATGCCCGTGGCTTCGCCCGCGTGGATGCCGGTTGTTATATACTAAAACCTTCCTCGAGAACCACTCTATCCATTGGTGAAAACAGCATGAAAATCGGTGCAATAGTTTTTCTGTTTATAACGACAGACGCGGCGGAGGACTTTGTTTTATAATATGTAAGGATAAGTATGTACCCAAATGGGGCAATGTTCCTTTTGTTTAAATTATGATAATCTTTTCGATAAGGTTCATAAACTGATGAGTAAAGTCAGTATCCATAGTTGAGTCAATTACGACAATTTACCCATTCATTTCTATACCTTTATCATCAGAATAGTTATTATTGCTAACCTCACACAGGGGCTAAGCAATGAAGGTAAACGCGATCATAAACAGGTTTCATAATGTTATGACTAATCCAAGACATCGTGTAGAAATATGAATGCAAAAAGGATCTCACGAAAACCACAACATAAGTACGTGATGTCATCATTGGAAAATACTTCTTCTGTAAAGATTTACTGGTTATTCTTATGGCAATTTAGGTGAGGCCAAAAGAATAAGAAAATATTGTCGGACTTGGTCAACTTTTGAGAATCCGTTATATGTACTTAATTTCAAGACAATCGATAGTTTGTCTTTGTTATTCAACTTTGGTCCATAGCTTGACTTTGTGTTCCTAGCAAAAGATTATACAGATATTGCAAAATTATCATACCTACACTAATGAGGTGAAGAAAACATCGTGAGGAAACCGGCATGTCCCACAAACAAAAATTCGAAGACATTGACGGCCCACTCCCTCTCACAGAGAGGAGGTCTGTGTCCCAGCAGTAGGAGAATTCTAGGCTGATTATGCAATGAGGTGGTAGTTTCTTCAGCTATGCATTTATTGCATACCAAAGCACAACTCCACAAAGATACAGGCCTCCGCACGGGATAAGAGCCTCCCAATCTCAGTTTCCATTTGTCTTTTTTGTACAGTTTGTAAAAAAAGATTCCACATCCAGTTCAAGCCAAAATCTTCTTCTGGGCCTACCGAAAAGTATTGCCATCTCAAAAATCAAAGTCTCAGTATTATGCTGAGCGATGGCCGTTTTCGTAAATGTGACGCATATTTTCCCCCAACTTGTTCTTTTTTGTGTTTGTGTTCTTTCTTTGCGTCATTTTTACCGCAAATAAACGTATTTTCTTTCTTTTTTCTTTTTAAGACTGCTGATTCCGTTCATGAAGTTAAACACAATTTAACAGTGTATTCCACATGCTGCATGCCAATCAGACTAACGTAGGTATACCTAGAACAATACAGTTGGCTAAAATCGAAAGTTTAATCCTTACTTCTCACGCGATCTTGTACTGGTTACCATTCGCTAATAATATACAAGATAGGAACAGAAAGTGAACTCCATACAAAAGGCTTAAACGCACGCACACATAGACACTCTTCACATACAGCAAGTGCAAGTGCACTCTCGACTGTCATTTGTTTGAGAGCGCCACACGTATTCTTCTATGTGTGCGGGCGCCTGTTTTTGCCCAACGTATGTAGCCAACCTTCTGTAGCTATCCATTCTGTGTTTCCCGTATGTTCTAGCTTACCGTTATTTTAGTAGGTGAGCAGTCATCATGGATGATCTGTTTCTAGTACCGTTTGTCTAAAGCCTAGATTAATCGATTAAGGAATCGGTTGCGCATGAGACGGTTTTTGGTTCGCTGGACGCGATGTTCCGTTTTTGGTAGATTTTGGTAAATTTTTTTGTGGTGTTATGAAGATCCTGATATACCTGACTGATTCTTTTGTTGTCAACCGAGTTTGCCTTTGCCTTTTTTATTGTGGAATTCAGTTCTATGTAGATTGATGATGTGTTTAGGACTTTTCTTTTGTGGAATTAAATAAGTGTTTTTGGTAATAAGCATTGTGATTGCCTTTGATCCGATGGTTATAAATGATTGTTGCTTTAGCAATTAATTTCACCGATGTAATATTTTTTATTTGTAAATACATTCTAATCTTGTCGCTAGTTTCTAAAAGAACACAACTTCTTTAGACAAATAAAAACTGCAAGATTTTAATACCAATTTAATGCTCTAGCTAGACCGTGCACAAACCACGTCCTTCTAATAATAGTGCGAAGAAAAATGCGATTTTAACTTTAATTTACCTCAACGTTACTAATTTTCAATGCTTCGTGGACTATTACAAAAAGGAATCGTAGACTAATAAATAGATTAGTAAAAAGCAGACTTGTAAATTCTTTAAAATAATTTGATAATAATGCCAAAGCTAGATTATTGATTACTTCCTAACTTTCGTTACTAAATCTATTTCCTATTGGCAAAATGTTAAAGAAATGTCTTGGAAACTTTTTCATGGACCCCAAGATACAGATAGTTCAATTAGATCAATAACCGAAATACAAAGTACTAACAAGTTAAATGAACTACAAAATTCTAAAAGCCAGGTGTAAAATTGCCAATAAATAACAGTTATGTATCGAATGATTGGTTTACCTGACCCGGTTCTTAAATTAATGTGTCTATGAAACATTGTCTGTGAGTCACAGCGTATTACAGAAGGTCAGCTCCATACAACAAGCGAAAACGCACGCACACATTGACAAGCTTCACGTCCAACAAGTGCAAGCGCACTCGCGACTGGCATTTGACTGAGGTACGCTGAGATCGCTATACGCACATGTCTACAGTCAGTTTTGACAGAATTGTCAGTGGCAGCCACCTTATAGTCACGATGATAAAGGTCAATTTGATTTTGACAGTGATACAAAAGCAGATGTAAAATAACTGTGGGACGTGGCAGTGGTAGAATTGTCGACAATGGCTCAGTTGCAAAAAAATAAAAAATAAATGTGTTAAGGCTCCATACAACGAGTGAAAACGCACGTACACATAGACACGTTTCACGTACAGCGAGTAAGAGATCGCCGTACGTACGCGTCTGTTTGTATGGAACTGGCCTTCTGTATTAAGTTATTCTGTGGTCTGTGAGTCATACAGGTTGTTTACCCGACTGTGCCGAATAAGGTAAAGTTATGTTTGGTAGTGGACTCGTAGGCTCAGGATTTGGTGCATGTGGGATAGGATTATGGGTGGAGAGAAGTACGTAATAATGGTTTCTGGTCCTTTTTAGGCTTTTTGAAAATAATGTTGATGGCGACCTCTTTTACTTACAATTATGGCAATACGGGGCAGGGCTATGAAGACCTAATATCTTATAGTTTCTCCATTAATTTTTTTGCTCTTCAGAGCCCTGTCAGAACTAAGTACAATGGGACAGATTTAAGTAAGTATTATGTCAGATGGATAATCAATTATAGGCTCTTCATCTTTTCAGTGTTTTCCCAAAATACATGATATGTGAACGCGGCTTTTAGTCTCGCTAGATGCCGATTTGAGACCATTTCAATCTTACTTCTCCCAGAACTTTTAAAGTCAGTTGCCTGTCTACCTTAGCATCTGAAATGTGTTACTTAAATACATCTGCATTTAAGCTAAAGCCCCCTGATGCATTGCCTACTAACATTATAAATGAGACTTCCTAAAGTTTTACTCATTTGCAACTTCCCACGATTTCTAGAATTTCAGTTCATCCTTCAGAAATGCCATTTTGAAGTACAATAGCGTCTTAAGTAGCTACAATAACACCTATTATAGTTGACCTTGCATTCATGTCTCCAAAATATAATAAAATAAACTGATTTCGAAAATCCGCCACAATTTTCTTGTCATCGGATCACTTTCGCTTGTCCCAGTTACATTGTCTTGTCTGTTCTTTATTTCCCAGCTTAGCATTCAAATATCATCTTTATTTTAAAGATGGTAGAAGTTATGAGACAGTCTTTGTGATCTCGAAAAATTGCGACAATGTGCCGTCAATCAAATGAAAGGGAAGATGTTTTGTCTCTTTTTGACATGTATATGTATAAACAAATAGCATTGTTGATGGTCTGATTATATAATGAATGAGGGCAGAAAATGTAACACTGACAGTCTATGATAGGCCATTGTTTTTATGTGATTGTGTTTTGTTTCCGAAAATGTCCTTGAGTTTTTAATTTTGTTAGAAAAATGCACCTTAAGAGACAGTCCAGCTGATATATTTTGTAAAAATCTCACCGTCGTGAAGTGAGCTGTCATTCCACTGGATTGACATTATTGACAGCATCGCTGTTCTGTAACCATCTCACCGTGGAAACTTAGGTGAAGTGAGCTGTCATTGTCATCGATACCCACTGATGCTAAGGCAGTGATGGTTACAGAATAGCAATGCAGTCTTTATATTCTGTAAAAATCTCACCGTGAAAACTTAGGTGAAGTGAGCTTGTAGTCACTGCCTTAGCATCAGTAGGTATCGATGACAATGACAGCTCACTCCACGCTCACTTCACCTAAGTTTTCACGGTGAGATGCTTACAGAACAGTAATGCAGTTCTTCGCAAGCTCACTTCATCTAAGTTTTTGTCAGTGAGATTTTTACGGACTAAATCGGCTGAAAAAACAGATGCTGTCTATAAAAATACTCGAACTTTGATAGCCCATTAAACATTGGATATAGCGGCCAACGACTGTGGCTTCAAGTCGTTAAATAAAATGTCTCTTTTACTTTATGGGATGACAACATTACAGACAGCAATAAAAATATTTCATGCAGGTTACAGTATTGCATATAAGATTTCTCTAAGGACTACAGTTTCAGAAAACTTGAATCATTTTTCAGTCTTACGTCTACCACTGATTTCGTGATTTATCCTGCGGTTTGTAAAGCTCTGGGGCCCTAGAAAAAGTGACATTCTATCAGCGATAACGATGATAGAAAAGCAAAAATGTAATAGGACTGACATAAGCTATCGAAAAGCTTACGTCCATCCTGTTGAAAGTCGTTGTAGAAATACGAAATGCTTTCGAAGCGATTGTCACTTGTCTAAAACTGTTTAAAACTGTTCTGTTGTTCCGCGTGAGTTTTTAGAAATAAACCTAGATATTTTTTAACTTTGATTATTTTATTACGTAACATAACATCACGCCCGTATCACGAAGAGTTAGGCAGAGGTTTTCCTATAGTACACCCATATTTCGCCACCCATTTTTAGTTATGTTTTAGTGCCATGTAATAGGGGGCGAGCCTACTGCCATCAACTGGATACAAATCCAGACTCAGGCCTACTACTGAGAAATTCTCGATAGAAAAACCAATATCGTTTATAACCGACTCGGGAATCGAACTCAGGGCGTCATGTTCAGTAGTAGTGCTTGCGACCACTTTACCAACAAGGCAGTATTTTATTACAACCGACGCATTTCGCAGAAAACACAAGTTAAATACGAAATTAACAAACTACAGGGTGTAAGGGTAATAAATACTCTTGTCATTCAAACCATGTATAGTTGACTTAAATATAAACATAGATGACCGAGTAACAACAAAAAAAAAACGTTATTTTCATTAAAAGATTTTTTAAAGTTTTTAAGTGACACCGTGCTCGCGAAACAGCTGACTGACTGAGGGAGGGGTCGCGCTCACGGCCGGTCAGGTCACGTCCCGCGCCCCCCACCTGTGTTGAGACGCAAGTTCGTTGCCCTAGCGCATAGGTGAAAGGGTGAAATACTGTAGTGGTAAAAAGTAATGAAAAAAAAAAAATGAAAAAAAGTCGTAATTTTCCATTGATTTTACGTTCTATAAATGACACCAAACCACTGGTTTCAAGGACAACGCTGTTTACCCTAACATCCTGTATATGCAATGAATATTAACACACAATTTAATGATAAACAAGGACTTTCAAATTCCATCTGCATTTATCACTAAGAGAACCATAGATATCCGTTCTTCAATCTCAAGAATAGGTCATGTTCACATAAACAGATGACCAGTCACTAAGGTTGCCACAAATGTCAGCCATTCACTTTATTCCCTGCTACATTTTCAAGGAATGTGCTACCAATTATAATTTACTTGAAATTGCTTTAGCATTTATCTTGTTTCTAGTTTGACGCGCGTACGCATAATTGGGGCGGTTGCCCTATAATTTATTCTTGATCGGTTAGTAAGAATTATTAAGTGGTAGATAATAATCTACCCTACACAAATATCATAAAGAGAAAAGATTTGTATTTTTATTGAATTAATAAACTCAAAAAAAAAACAACCGACTTCACAAAAAAACCCTAAAGAAGTGAAAAATAACTTTAATTTCGGAAGCCGGTGTCTGCTTTTCAATTTTCGTTTTTGCCACCGACTTTCGAAATTAAAGTTATTTTTCACTTTTTTAGGGTTTTTTTGTGAAGTCGGTTGTTTTTTTTTTTGTAAAAAGTTTTAATTTTACACTTTTTAGTTGTGGTATCTACCCCACACAAATTCGTACACTGTTATCTGCTATGTAAATAAAGACTAAGATATCATCTACATACTCAAAGTGGGAAAAATACGTAATTATTGAAGCTAACTCAAAAACTACGCAACCAAAATTAATAAAATTTATATGGGACCACCTCTGAAGCATGACCTACCAAACAAAAAAAGAATCATCAAAATCGATTCATAATTGGCGGAGTAATCGCGTAACATAAATACAAAAAAAAAAAAACATACAGACGAATTGAGAACCTCCTCCTTTTTGAAGAAGTCGGTTAAAAACACTGTACCGATATTTTTAGACTGGTTTAGTGACACTGAGTAACATAGGCTATAATCTTGCGGGCGAAGTCGCTTTCGGAAGCTAGTATCAAATAAACAGATAAAAGACTAACATAAAGTAATTTTCTCAGTACTTTGGTAAACCGTGTTGTGACAAAAATGCACTCAATCTTGATTTTGGTTTGGTCCTAAGTTCCATAAATTCTGTGCTTTTTTGATATGCTGAAAAATCCTCACAATATCATTATATGCTAGTCGATTAAAAATGTTGTCAAGCTGTAGTACATAACATTAATGATTCTAACATAACACATTTCGCTAGTTATGTTTGAGTCCCATGTAATAGGGGGCGAGCCTACTGCCATCAGCCGGGCACAAATCCAGACTCCGGGCTGTTACTGAGAACCTCGATATGGAAGAAACCAATAACACTTATAACCGACCCGGGAATCAAACCCAGGACCTCATGATCAGCAGTATCGCTTGCGGCCACTGAAACCAACGAGGCAATTAATTCATCTCAGTATTCACATTATTTACCGGTGGTAGTATTTCCTTTCCACACTAAACAAAAACCATGTAATGGATACAAATGGAGTCAAATTACAGTTAGTGACAGCTAACGGACATGTCAGACTAGTCGCGTATCCTATACTTAAGTCATAAAAACATGCTGGGAAGTGTGTATCCTATGTATAGCGGCGACGCGGCGATAAAAGTCGTTTTAGGGCCAATATAAAAAAGATGCTGTCAATATGTAGGATGAAAACAGAAGGTTAGAAAATTTTTGAGTAAAGACTATAATATAACACTAGCCAATCCGCACGCGAGCAAAACCGCAGGCAAAAGCTAGTTTCTGATAAATCCATGAATAAAACATACATAGTGTTTACTAGAAGACGTTAGAATTTCCACAGTTATGTACACACGGCTACACATCAAGCTATACATTTCCAGTTTATGCTGATCTCGCATTGTATAGAATTTCCGTACAATGCGAGGTCAGCTTTTACTAGAACTGTATAGCTCGATGTATTGTATAAGTGGAAATTCTTTTTGCCTGGTTGGGCTTCCTTTGAACGTCGAGCTTTTATAATTACAGTCGATTGTAACTATTACGTTCGAAAAGTACTGAATTTCAGCTGTTTTAAATAAATGTTATTATTTCTTTCTTTTTGTTTTTAAGTAAATTATTTACTTTAATGTTAATATTTACCTGGTGATTTATGTAGTCATAACAATGACCTATTGTTTTTTTTTAAACAAAAACAGTCTTCCACCGTATATCTTGGTTTTTTTCTAAATATTGTAATCTTCTTCCAACCATAATACAATTCTGAATAATTTAAGTAATACTTCAGAATTTTATCAGACAACAAGAATGTTTTAGTCTTGACGGGCCAAAGGACCAATATTCTGAATGAACAATCAATCTGCCTAGCCTTTTCCCAACTATATTGGGGTCGGCTTCCAGTCTAACCGGATGCAGCTGAATACCAGTATTTTACACGGAGCGACTGCCTATCTGACCTCCACAACCCAGTAACTGAGTAATACGATACCCCTTGGTTAGACTGGTTGTCAGACTTTCGTGTTTCTGACGACTCGTAACGACTGTCAAAGATCCACAAATGACAGCCGGGACCAACGGCTTAACGTGCTTTCCGAGGCACGGAGGAGTCTCGATATGTGAAAATGGTCACCCATCCACGAACCAACCCCGGCAAGCGTAGCTTAACCTGATGGATCGACCCGAGCGGCTGTTATTACTTAGCCACGAGCTCCTCAATATTCTGAATGAACCTATTGCATATTCCTGCAGAGTGGTTTAAGATCGACGGCGTGGAGTCGATCACAGAGTGACCTACATAGTCGTGTCGAGATGCCGTGCTAAGAATTACAGTGTGATGTTTTATTTGGTTTTTTTGTTTTGTCTGAAAGACAAAGGGCTTTGCCAATCAGATGCAAAAAGTAAGGTTAATTGGTACCTACCTACTGTAATGATTACTTAATGTTTTATACAGGCACTTCACCTATGATTTCACGGTGACATTTTTACAGAATAGATCGGCTTCCACATGATGACATGAATGACACTATTGACAGCTCACTTCACCTATGATTTCACGGTGACATTTTTACAGAATAGACTGCCAGCTCACTTCACCTAAGTTTTTACGGTCAGATTTTTACAGAATAAATCGGCTGTGCTCACTAATCCGTATGTCAAGTTAGTGTTCGGTATGAAGGGTTTCACTCTAATACGTCGTACGTACCGTATACCGAGTTACATCGTGTAGGCATCATAAACTGGGATTACCATTGCCAATGTCGTACTCTTGAATGATGGTAAGTATTTTATTAATATTACCTCTTTGAAGGTGAAGGCACGTTCCAGTTAGTTAATTTAGGTACCTCTGAGTGGTGGAGTGGGGAAAGTGGAACTTATTAAAAAGTGGCCAATAGGGGACTGCCTCACAGGTATAGATGTAAATAAACCGGTTTTTAAACCACTGAATTTGGTTTAAAACGATGTATTTACAGCTTTAAACCAAAAATCGTGGTTTAAAGACCGTTTTAAATTTTTAAACCACGGGTTTTGGTTTAAAACGGTTTATTTGCAACTACAGGAGATAAGCGCGACCGCTGAGTGAAATGTCCTAGACTCGATCCTCAGGTCAAAGTTTTATTGGGTTTTTAGTTTTCCAATAAGATTTTTTCAGTACTTACCAAGCAGTTCGGAGTCTGGTTTGTGGCTTGATAATGACAATAGGGTCGGCCATTTATAAAAATGGTGCAGTGGTGGCCCAGTAGTAACGGCCGAGACTTACGAGATGTAGGTCGTAGGTTCGAACCCTGACAGGCGCTTTACTTTGTGTAAATTATTTCATCGCCACTGCTCTCAAAACGGTGAAGGAAAACATGCATCGTGAGGAAACCGGCATGTTCTAGGACCAAAAAATTCGAAGACAGCGTGTGACATCTACCAACCCGCACTGGGCCCGCGTGGTAGATTACGGCCCGCTCCCTCTCATAGAGAGGAGGCTTTTGTCCCAGCAGTGGGAACATTATAGGCAGATTATGTATTTATAAAAATACACACCACATTTCCGCACAACTCTGCCTAACCCTTCGGTAAATACTTACCTTCTGTGGACTTTAGGTAGTTTAAAAACCTCTCGGAAAATGGGTTGGTAGTGTACCGTCTGATGGCCAACTCTAGCACCGCGCCCGCTATTGGTCAAATCAAATAACGCGCGCTTCCCCGGCTTCCTGATACACACTTCCGTCCCTTTTCACGAAATCACTCCCACACATTGTAGGAAAGCGAGAGGAAAGATGTTACACAGCAATAAACTTATACATTCCAGTCAAAATGCACATCAATCAAAGTCTAGGGAATAAACAGCTGTGTCGCAATCAGTACTGACAAGTAAATTACTTCGCAGTACTTTGATACCTTATTTCTAAATCGACTCAACACTTTGCAACAATATTTAAATAACAGAGTAATAATACAGTTTGTTTAGCATTTTAGTTTCATTTCCGAGTTATATTTAGTTAATGGCTTTTTACGCTTGTTTATTTAAATTAGCATTTTACTTGGATGTTTATTATTTGCATGTAAAAAAATGGCGAAATGTGTCATCGCACAAGAATATTTAATAATCACCTTTTATATTTCCGCATTTAAAGCAAATGAACGTGTAGTTGCAATACTAAAATAAACCGGTGAACGATTGGAAAGTTCAAAGTATTCAAAACACGTGTTTCGGTAATAACAACAAACACCGATAGTCCAATCAAATCGTGAAAATAATTGAAGAAACGAGTGAAATGAATCGGCTATGCTCGAGTATTTTCGGAATATATTTTAATCTGAGAAATGTGTATACCCGGGTCCCTGGGCTGCGATTAACAGGAACGATGCTCGACAAAGCCAAATTGGTCTAAAACTTGAGCTATTTTTGAACAACCGGTACTGTGTATAGTGTACATGCTGTCATCGTCATCTGCCTTTTTCCAACTACGAGTATGTTGGGGTCGGCTTCCAGTCTAACCGGATGCAGCTGAATACCAGTATTTTACATGGAGCGACTGCCTATCTGACTTCCACAATCCAGTAACTGGGTAATTCGATACCCCTTGGCAAGATTGGTTGTCAGACTTTCGGGCTTCTGACGACCCGTAACGATTGTCTGTAGTGTACATGATGTAATGGTCATATTATTTCCTTGGAAATCTTGACCATGATGAAGAAATATTTAGATTGTACTTTCTTATATCAATACGAAAGGGTGCGACGGATATGATGACGAGTAATACCTAGAGGTGTATTGAAAAAGAAGAACAACTGCGTCGAACCCATATAAATTGGGATACGTGCAGGATAATGATGACATATCAAAGCCCCTTCAGCATAACGGCAGTTTAAGTTCCATCCTGTCTCAATTTCATCGTCGTTTATTTACATTACATTCTAAGTTCACTCCAGTTCACATCATACCTTACTAACGATGAAAATGAAAACCCTAAGGCATACGTTATGCAGCCTATGCAATACAATCCGTCAATGACTGCGACGCCCGATGTCCGTAATGTGATATCAATCGGCTGGGACTTGCGTAATGCTATGCAATGTATGTGTTTATGCCTGGCTAGTGTCTATGTAATGTAGTTCGATGCTTTAAATAAGGGTTTTGTGGTTGGCGGGTTATTTTGAAAAGAGAATGCAGTGAGAGAAAGTAAGGATTGTTCACGGACTTAAAAACTAGAGAAGATGAGACAAGTACCTAGAGAAGTTGGGACGAACGAAAGAAGGACAAAATAGAAATCAAGATTAAAAAGAGAGAGAGTCATTCCGACTGAAAGCTCTTGTAAGAACAAATATCTTGCAAGGCTTCTTCATTACGATTTCGAAATTATTATCAACTAGCTGCGCCCCGCGGTTTCACCTGCGTAAGTCCCGATCCCGTGGGAATATCGGGATAAAAAGTATCCTATGTGTTAATCCAGGCTATAAACTATCTGTTTGCCAAATTTCATTCAAATCCATTCAGTAGTTTTTACGTGAACGAGTAGCAAACATCCATTAATCCATCCATCCATACTTACAAACTTTCGCGTTTATAATATTAGTAGGATATTAGTTAGATAGTGAGATGAGATTCGGCCAAGCACGGTGTCTGCGTTGAACAGGATTCTTCGAAACATATGATAGGTATGATTTTGTACAGTTAGGCATAAGGAAGCTTTGCTTGGCGACATCCAATTGCTCATCTTCTTAGAAAATCTATTACATTTCGAGGCTTTGTGAGTCCAATTTTCTGCGGTTCCTTACACAAAATGTGTCATTCAACATGTCATGAAATAGCCACTGAGCGACTGTGACTAACGACTTCACACTTTGACCAATAACACAATATTTCAAGCTTAGTATTAAATCCATCATTGTGTAACATTGTGTGAAGAGTTCCGTCATCTGTCGCGGCAAATAAGGCACTGAACTGAGTATAGGTAGTACCCAATATTCGTCACATCACTATGTAATTTGGATTGATATGTCTGTGTTGTATACAGGATAACAGTTGTTTCTGCCTACCCCCATGGGAACAAAGCGTAAGTTTATGTATGTATGTAATACGAAATACCGCTATGTGACGATCATCCGGCAAAATCTTAATTGTCCGTTAATATAAATGAAAAGCGGTTTAACCAATTAACATAAAACGCCTACAATTTCACTTTTTTTGTTGTTGTAAAAAGCACCTTTATTTACTAGAATACAAAGAACTCGCCTTCACAAACCGCTTTAAAAATGCAGTTAACGGACCGTTTATCTAGAAACTAACCATTAGCCAGTGATTACCGGTGGAGTCTATATATCAAGAGGCTTTCTTGTCCGGCACTTACAGCAAACAGCTTCCTTAGGATATTCTGTGAAAAACTTACAGGTTCCAGTTATAACAGGATAGTAACAATAATTTAGGAAAAAGTTGCAATTATGACATACATACATAATGTGGCGTTTGAATGAATGTGTATTAAAATTGAATCTTTTTTTTTATATGAATGGCCTCTCCAATATCATCCTAGGAAGTTGTCGGCTGCTTAACCGGTGGATGCCTTAGTAAATTAGGACCTCGACGAACCAGGCAGGGCATAAGCCTTCATTAACTTATCGACTGCACGCTAACACCCCCTGTGGGCTGTAGACAGCGGCATAAATTGCACCAGTTCAAATCAATCTACTTAGGGCAAAAATCTTAAATTCACTGACAGGTAACGCACAGCTTACGCTGCTGGGTCTAGCAACATGATTTTTTGCACAAGAATTCATTATGTAACGAAGGTCAGAAATAATGCATAATAATACGCAAAAAAAACCCTTTAATCCTTCCTTTTTTTGAAAATGAATCACTAAAGGGGTTAAATAGAGAGCATGTTTTGTATGGAAGTTCGCAATTTTAGCCGATGGGAAATCCGATCGGGTTGTGCCTGTGTTGAAATAAAATCTAGTTTTTACTAACAAAAGCATTTGTTAGTAAATGTTGTCAACTCGGTTACTTTACAAACAACGTGTGCTCATTTCCTCTAGAGCTCTGTGTTTCAGGAATGATAAACAGAAACATCGCGCGAACAGATGTCTCAGATTGGAGTATTTTTTTCTTTTGTTGAATTTTACTCTCAACCTTACATAACATAACATCACGCTTGTATTCGCCGAAGGGATAGGCAGAGGTGCAAGCACCTATAATTAGTCATCATCATCTGCCTAGCCTTGTCCCAACTATGTTGGGGTCGGCTTCCAGTCTAACCGGATGCAGCTGAGTACCAGTATTTTACATGGAGCGACTGCCTATCTGACCTCCACAACCCAGTAACTGGGTAATACGATACCCCTTGGTTAGACTGGTTGTCAGACTTTCGTGCTTCTGACGACTCGTAACGACTGTCAAAGATCCACAAATGACAGCCGGGACCAACGGCTTAACGTGCTTTCCGAGGCACGGAGGAGTCTCGATATGTGAAAATGGTCACCCATCCACAGACCAACCCCGGCAAGCGTAGCTTAACCTGATGTATCGACCCGAGCGGCTGTTATTACTTAGCCACGAGCTCCTCCTCCTATAATAATAGTACACCCACATTTCGCCAGTTATGTCTAACTCCCATGTAATAGGGGCGAGCCTATTGCCTTCAACCAGGCACAAATCCTCCGGGCTGCTACTAAGACATTCGAAATGGAAAACCCGAATAACACTTTAAATAATAACCCAGGACCACATGTACAGCAGTAGCGTTTGCGACAACTATACCAACGAGGCAGTCAATTTAATCCTATCCAACTTCCTACTATGGATGGATGGATGGATGTTTGTTACTCTTTCACGTAAAAACTACTGAATGGATTTGGATGAAATTTGGCAAACAGATAGTTTATAACCTGGATTAACACATAGGATAATTTTTATGCCGATATTCCCACGAGATCGAGACTTAAGCGGGTGAAACCGCGGGACGCAGCTAGTTTGTTCATATTTTTATCATTTGACAATGTATGTACAGTAGGTACCGGTACGTAATGTCAGTATTTTCATAACAATTACATTTTGGCATGGGAGTCTTGACAACAGCATTTTTTATCCCAGTACCACACAAACCGCTTCCCAGCTGTAAATATAGAAGCAAAAACACAAAAAATCGAACAATACTGTTTGTGCGTGATTGTGGCCGTATTGTTAGCCGATAAGGCTATCGATTGGAACTTAATGACGGAGATAAGTATACGATTGTAACGTTACACGTGCGCTCGATGTGACGTAGTGATGTGTACAACTGCCTTTAGGTTCGTGCAAACTGGCGCGATATCGCGGGCGCGACAAGTGTAGCGCTGCCTGTCGCGCCGGTTTGTGGGAGCCTTTAAGGCATAGGTAGATTCTTGGGAAAAAGAGATGAGAGTAGAAGGAGTGTTGGTTGAAGGAAGATAAGAATAGACAGGCATAGGAGTGCCTTTTGTTTTTCTTCATTTATGTGTCATTGATTATGAAAAGCTGCTATAAGAGCCACACTGATAGGTATGAGAAAAGGGGGAGAAGAATGATATGAGTGCGAAAATGCGGGGTTTAAGTTGAAGGAAGTTTCGTGAACGTAGAAAAATACGACTGGTCAGGAAGACATCAATCAGCGTCATTACGAGTCAGCGTCAAAAATATATATTTTAGTTTAGATTTTGTTTGATTTTAAAAAAAAAATAATTTTAAGTACCTATCTTAATTTAATTTTTATTTTATTTTATTGTAATTTTTTAGATTTTTATTTAATTTTGTTTGTAAATATATGCCTATTCTATGAGTCTATGCTACTCGAAATTAATGAATTGAATTTGAATTACGAAAAACTACCAGTTCTGAAAAGCTGGTCTCTCAGTGCTGTCTTATCTAAATCTGTTGTTGGTTGACCAACATAACAACAACAACAACAACAAACACTCTTTTAGTCCACCTTTTAGAACACCAAACAACCGATTAAACCAAAAAACTCTTTCAGAAAACGTGATTTAATCTGCCCCATTAAACTTATCATGACACTACACCATCAAAATAAGACCATCTTCATCTCTGACATAACACATTACAAAATCCCAGTTTTTATCTCCAAACTGAAATAACAGTTAAGCTTCGCAGTCAACGCAACAGTTTGAGATAAGCTCGTTCCCAGCACGACTCCAGATTAACTAACTGTTACTGCAGATCGTGACCATGATAGAGATGCTGTGAATCTTATGGTACTCGTTTTTTGTGCTTGTGTAGATCATTGAAGTCGAATTATAAATTGAATCATGGCTTTTCTGGAAATACTTTGGGCCAAGGTAAAAATCGTATTTTTGACCGACTAAAAGAAGGAGATAGTACCTTCCCTGTTCGTTTGTATGTATATATTTTTTTTTGTGTATGGTCATCGATATTTTCGCCAATTGTGAACCGATTAAAAAAAATCTTTTATTTCGAAAGGGTATACTCCCGAGGTGGTCCCATATAAATTGTATTAACTTTGCTTGCGTGGTTTTTGAGTTAGCTTCAATATTACGTATTTTTCCCACTTACTTTTACTATGTAGACGATATATTATTTGACTCATCTTACAGTGGATTATGTATAGAAATCTACTCTTCAATGTCATGTAACAAAAAGATGCAGGTCACAGCTTACCTAGTAACAGAAACTGAATAGGTTGAATAGGTGTTACTCAACAGCACACATCACAGATAACCAGACCCGCTACCAGGTTCCTGACAGGCTAATATTTGTATCATGGTGTGTTATCTGAGGTAGACCTGAAGGAGACTCGCACAGAGCAGGAAAGCATGGCACAAAAAGAAAAAAAGCATTTATTGAGAGTCACACAAGAAATCACAAATTAAACTAAAATTCAGTCATAGAAATATAAATTAAAAAAAAATACAATAAAAATAAAAACAAAGTAAAATTAAAATATAAGCAAAAAAAAAAGGAGGCCAAATTCAAATAATTTTTATCGAGTAACATAGACTCATAATAGAATAGGCACATTTACAAATAAAATTAAGATAAATTAAAATAACCGAAAAAAATGCATGAATAAAATGTCAAAATGAAACCTATTCACATTTTGTTAATTATCTTCCTGTTCCTTGGAAATTAAACTGACTATATTAAGTTACCTACAACCAGTAATTTACAGAATAAGTACCGACTTGAACAATAGTAACAAAATATGAACAATTTGTGTAATTTATAGATACAATCAATGCACTTCTTTGTTTCACAAGGACAACGCTTTAGTCTTGGTATCTTTTGCTCCGAGTTTATAGTTCCGCTTAGAACAATATTATTGTATCTACGTAGTAATGTAAGTATAGGTTGAATATTGTAATTGATTTAAGTGGCCGACTCTACTACTAACAGAGCCGTCTTTTCTCGGGGTTAACTAATTTGAACGAGCAATAAACAAATGATTGTATCAAGTGGTTTCACGAAAACGTAACCAACACGTAGACAGTCTGCGAAAATTTTGATAGGTCCGTTGTACAGCGCATACGCACGCGACAGTCTTCAGTAGTCGTTAGTCTGACTGACCTTCTTAGCTCGTTTTTTTGTTTTAGGTTTCTACTGAAAGACAATGTTATCCATATTTACCAGCAGGCTAAAATAGATAGATAGTAAGTATAAGCACTAGGCAAGTCCTCAAACGAAGTTTTATGGCTCCCGCAGACGGGCGCGACGCGACTCTGGTAGAACAATTTCCATGAAGTTGTTCCACCAGACTCGCGTCGCGATATAAATTAATTATAACAATTTTTTAACCGACTTCTTCAAAAAGATTGATGTTCTAAATTCGTCTGTATGTTTTTTTTTCCAAACAACACAAGTCTCTATGGGTCAGAGCCCATTCGTCCCCTAAGATTCGCACCCTGTGCCCACTCGTCCCCTGGAACTTTTGAGGGGCCCATTCGTCCCCTGAAGAATATTTATTTTTATTCATTCTTCTAATATAAGTACATGTATATGTGTATACTGCAGCTTGGTAGTCCTGGTACAGTCGCGCAGAAAAGGCTTAAATAAAAAATATAGTAATTCGGTAGATATCATCTTTATTTCAAATAAGATTAACACATACAAAATCACAATGTCCTAGAAACTAACAAAATACAACTCTTTTACAAAAATCAAATAATTAAATTTAATAAGTAATCCTACAGGATACGCTAATGAGTAAACTTTCACTCGAGACAGTATAAAAATCAGTACGCTTGGATTTGCAACTATAAGTAAACTAAATGTAGTAACACATTCCTGGAATAAATACGCCGAAGTTGTCTAGTACTGGTGTTAGCCAATCAGGTGCAAGTCCTTTCATCGAGCGTCTATTGTTTTGGGCTACGCCTTTGTTATTTGCTCGCGCGCAGATACTCTGGCTAAGATTACCCCTCCCGCTTCGGCATTCCACACCCCGCGCACATCTGGAGAGTACTTACCAATTTTAAACACCTTATCTATTATTTGTAACCCGTTTTTTTAACAAGCCATTCGTAGTGAGACAATTTTGCATCGTAAGCCTATCGACAGGTTATATTATTATCATGACGGATTATCATTCATCATAGCTCATTTTTCAATGATCTGTTATGATTTATTAAATTAATTCCGTTAATAAACTGTTCACAAGTGTACTATGTTAACCGTTTCTTATGTAAAATATAGCTAATTTTATCTCAGGGGACCAATAGGCACCTGTATAGGTGCCGAATCTTTAACTTATATTGTATATTTATTAGAGGGGACGAATGGGTACCTTAAAAATAATATTTTTTATTAAAATATTAATTGGTCCCCTACCAGGAGACCAATGGGCACCTATATAGGGGCCGAATCTACAACTTTTATGCTGGGGGACGAATTTTAGGGGACGAATGGGCTCTGACCCGTCTCTATTAGCTTCGTTCTTCAACAAGAACTCGTGTCTTTTATATTTGATTGATGTTCCTTCTCAATTTATTAACGAAATATTTGTTTAATTACAGGTAAAACAGCACTCTATCTACAATTAGAATTGCGTAAGTCAGTCAAAAAAATTACTCATTTGGAAAACCCAATAATAAAACAATACAAATTCCTAAAAACGAATTCTCATTATTAAAATATATTGTATAAGTGAATTAAAAGGTTTTTTCTATGTAACAAAGTTCGTTGATCTAAAGTGCGACCAAACACGACATGGGATATGGCCATGGGTATAAAAAAAGTAAGTTGTTTCTCATGTTAACTTAAAACTAGGCAAATTGTTATCCTAAATAACATGCATTTTCTATTAACATGTAAATACTAGACGTTCCTGTGAGTTTGTCTGCTCACTTTGAAGAAAATAATCTTCAATAATTCAGTTTAAATTCTGAAACAACGTCTCACTTAAAACAATTCTGCATTTTCTTTATTTGACGAAAAAAGTACACAGATTGACACAAGCGTGGACATAGCCTGGTACAAAATATTGATCAATGACTCCCATGCTAGGAAAAACCTGTGTAACAGGGGTCATTCATCCATCCCTTGAAGATGTTATAATAATTACAAGTAAAGTGCACGACAGTAAAAAAAATAACTAGAACACATAATTTAAATAATCAATAATTAAATTAATCAAATAATGAAATTAATCAAATAATCAATAATTAAATAATTAATAATTAATAATTAATTTAATTAATTAATTTAATGATTAATTTAACTAATCAATTAATTTTGAGGATGAAACGGGGGAACTGCTGTGATTGGCCTTCTAAGATAATAACAGATAATCAAATCACTTGAAATGAGCTGGACAGCCTCATTATACTCTTACCCGTATCGAAATTTATTTCGGTTACTGTTTTTCTATTAGTCGTCATCTCAGTAGTCACCCCCTTTCTAGCCATTTATCATCTTTCACACAGTCCATCCATCGTTCCTTTGGTTCCCCTACCTGGCAGCCTGTCTCTCATAAAATCCAAAGACTCAAAACTCAAAGCATTTATTTCAATTAAACCATTTACAGGCACTTTTGAATTGTCAAGGAGTCGGTCAGTCAGAAATATGAAGCTAGTTGCCCATTCCAAAGCGTAGTAGGTACCTATGGAGAAGAACGGGCAAGAAACTCCACGGACACTCTTTTAAATCAAAATATTGGTTACATCATTTATGTTGAAATTATACGTGTGAAAACAATGTAGAAAGCACGTTAAAAGCGTCCGCAATTATAACATAAAAAAAATCAAAAATTAAAATAAGCCATGGCAGCTAAGAGATGACCAGTCACAACTGACGGCGCCCGTTCACGAACATGACGCATGGATCAGCACCATTCAGCTCAACCATTTTGAAGGGAGCTAAATGATCCAACACACGCGCCACCATCAGCGAGACATTTGAGTGAGCATGACACTCCAGCCGCCAGGGCACATTCAAGTCAATGAAAGACAAATTACCCGGTAAATGGTAGCTCTATGGTACATAGTACTCACACCTGTGCTATGCAATTATACTCTCGATGATGACCAGCAACATGTAGGTTAGCTCGCAGAAGCTTCATCCTTTCCTACATTTTTTCGCCAAAAAACATCATTAATTTGTATTTTACGATACAACGTGAGAAATACTTGCATATATAATAGTATTCCTTATTGCGCTGTAGCACGAAAACAACAATTAAGGCCGCTCGTGCTGCGAGCTGCTGATTGCTTTGCGACATCGTATTGTTGAAGGGACGTCGAAACTTCACGACCATGTGTGTTTGTTGCTAAATGAGGAAGATTTTAAACTGTTGTTGGGAAACTGGGCTTTTGTATCTGCCTTTTTAAAGCAGAGCAAGCTTTATGGTGCGTGTGAGAGAACCATAAAATATGTTGTTAAATCTCATAATAACTGATGGTCTTAACCTTTTAACCGCTTGGTTTTATATCAATTGCTGTGCCCCCAGAGCCAAGCTTATAATTGACAAATAAATATGGACGACGAATAGCGTCGTGCAATTAAATAAAAAATATAAAACGAACGTATTTTATTTTCTCAGTCGTATAAATACGACTCAGGCGGCACGGGCACGAAAACATTTGTCGTATTAATCCAACTGGGGCGGTCAAAAGGTTAATTGAGAATAATAAACTAAAGCACCTCATCATCACCATCATTATTCCACCCACTGATGGCTACAGGCGTCCTACCGTCAGTGCCATGCTTCCCTGGTTTGTGCTAGTCTCAAACATCTGACTGACGCGAAGCGCCTCTCCACGGGCTTTCTAGAGCAATTTACCTCGCTTATAAATAGCAAGGGGAATAACTCTAGCCTTAAGACCACCATGCAACCACGTGCGATAATTCGTGTTGATACTTGAAATTTTATTTAATTATAATAAAATAAAATTTAATTTCTGGAAAGCTTGATGTGTAGCCGTGTGTACAGGGATAAACAGTTCTATTTTTTTTTTTAATTTCGCGCGTGTTTTGAGGCTCTACTTTCGTTGGCCAGACTCTAGTAAGGTTTTCGCCTGATCTGCAAGTATCTAATATACATTGTAACAGCGAATCAATTTTCAGGCCTCCCCCTGAAGACCCAGACCAAATATTTTTTTTTGTTTTTCGGCTCATGATTTAAGAGGAGCCATAAATAAAAAAAAAATGAATAAAACAAAAAATATAAATCCACGAAATTTCGCGGGTTGAAGCTAGTAACGCACACTTATGTAATCAAAAGATAATTCATTAGATAATGCAATGATATGCCATAATTTCAAGTCGAAACAGTAACTCTAGTCACGGCCATATCATTAAGATCTCGGAAAATACAAGTTTCTCAACTTTCCCTAAATAATTGCACTGCACTTGAATTAGAATAGTTGGTGCGTAAGAATTAGTAACACTCTCTGAGGCAAATCATTAAGATGTGTGATGTAAGTTATCTGGGCTGACATTCTGTTTAAGAATTGTTTTACAAGTAACTAGCACCCACGGTTTAGATAAAATCTAGCAATTTAATCCTGTTTCTGAATTAGTAAACAGAGTGTATAATATACAGAGTTAAATTTTAGTCGATTTAATCCTCTTAAGGGGTCATTATACTCATCATTATATGCAACTTTCGCAATGGGACCAACCCTGGAATCCCGAAAAAAAAATCAGCTTTTCCCTATATTTTGACGAGTTATGCGAACATAATATAAATGTAGGGAACAACAGTTTTTGTTTTTACACCCTGTTTACTAATTCAGGAGCAGGATTAAATTGCTAGATTCTATCTTGATTGGTTAAGCAATACACAATACAATTAAAAACTTCGTTTTTAATAAGTTTTCTTTAAATAAAACTAGAGATGTCTGGTTTTCAACTATTCGGTATCTTCTCTTTGTCAACAAACAACGAATGAAATCTTTTAAACTTTTAACCTAAAAAAGTTGCTCAATTCAAAGAACGACCTTACAGGCATTAGAGTAATGGTCATAATTACAACAAAAAATCATTAAACGACTCAAAACCGTAATCATAATTGATTTTTAATTACACAGCACATAATGTAACAAATAAAATAATTATACAACGCAAAATGTGTGAATATCTCGGTAATTGTACCGTGATAAACAAAACTATTTCTATTGGGATCGCGAAAGCGGAAAACAGTACGTTTTTCACTTTTACTTCTGAGTAACGTATGCGGTATATACCGCTTCATTAAAACTGATAAATGACTATCATAATTAGTGCTGAGATACACGGGAAATTAATTATAATGATTAGTTAGTACTAGGAGAGCAGTGATTCACCCAACAATTTCAATTTACCTACACCATGTAATTAATAATGCATACTTTACAAATGTGTATCCTTTTGTGTAGTATTAATATAATATCTGTGGTAGTTGTAAATACGAGTAAATAAAAAATAAGTTGTGATAGAATTAGCTTTGAATGAATGCAGATGGAACTAGAGATATTGACTAATAAACATATTTATATCTAGCCGTGTTTATAGCTCCAGTTGAAAATAAATAGTTAAAGATATTTGAAGTTACAAAGTACCCTAATAATATAATCGAGTACCAATTTACTCACATGTGAAATCTCGTTTCTATCGGTTTGGTTCATTATTCGACCTTCTGTCACCGGAGGGTTAGGCAGAAGTGTATTATAGCACACTAACACTTAGCCGGTTATGTATTTGTTTTTTCGCCAGTTGTTTTGCTATTATTTTTTGTTTGTTTGTTGTGATTTGTTATGTTTGTTGTTGAGAGGAGCTCGTGGCTAAGTTATTACAGCCACTCGGGTCGATCCATCAGGTTAAACTACGCTTGCCGGGGTTGGTCCGTGGATGGGTGACTATATGTACTTATCGAGACTCCTCCGTGCACGGAAAGCACTTGGTCCCGGCTGTCGTTCGTGGATCTTTGACAGTCGTTAAGGGTCGTCAGAAGCCTGAAAGTCTGACAACCAGTCTTACCAAGAGGTATCGTGTTACCCACTAACTGGGTTGTGGAGGTCAGATAGGCAGTCGTTCCATGTAAAATACTGGTATTCAGCTGCATCCGGTTGGACTGGAAACCATGCTCAACATGTTGGGAAAAGGCTAGGCAGATTTTTATGTTTGTTGCTGTGGATCAAGAATTCCTAATATTAACAAAGTTTATGACAGCATTTTTTTGCGTTTCAGTTGATTTCCCAAAAATAAATAGCATGTAACAACAAAACTGATCTATCACACTGACCAATCATTATAATTACTTCATTATCGTTTCGGTACTAGAAGTGCTAAGTGCTAAGTAAATGTATGTAAACTATTGGCGATGAGTCGCAAAAACCATGTCTTACGTACTGTTAGGATGGCGCTCCGTGGGTCCTTGGTAATGAAAACACTTTGTTTCTGCTACACTGAATTTATTTATACTTACACATCAAAGTTACAATAAGTCGGAGAAAATGTTAATCGGATAGAATTTTGTGGGTTGACTGCACCGCTATGCATAGCGAGCAGTTTTATATAGCACATTAAAAGCAAAATCAGCAATAATTGCTGTGCAGTAAAATTATGTATAACATCTCCCCCCTTAAGACGGAGCTTTATATTTATAAAATTAAGCGCAGGATAAAATGCATAAAAATTAAAATAAAAATACTCCAAAACAAAAAGGAAAGAGAACAAAAATAATTGTGCTTTACAGAAAGGAAATAATATGTTACTAACATTAACAATAAAGGCAAATAATAAGTAAAGCTAGAACAAAAAATACACCATATACATATTAGTAACTACATGTTGAATAACAGCACATGAGTAAAAAGACGTTATAATAGTGTTCATATCTTGTCAACATGATAGCTTTTTAGCTAAATACAAGATAAAGTGTTCAGCGACGGTCAATGTAATTGGAGAGAGCATAATATGAGCACTACTATTGATGTAGATAATTTTACAATAATCATTTTAATTGAGTTTAGGAAAAATATGACAATGTTAGTAAAAATTTAACAAATACAAAAATCTTTTTTAAAAGAATTTTACTCAACGAGTCAATCTTATTACCTGTTTTGGCTTGGCAAACAAAAACATAAACACATAAAATATGGAAGAAAAGTGTAGGTAATAGAATATATGCAAATGTGAAGTCTCTAATTACATAATTTATGAATAAAGTAGTACTAGTTGGTTAGGCTTAGACTGAATGTAAACAAATCTTATATAATGCGGGTTTTTTATATAAGTTTGAAATCACATAATTCGGGATATTTAATCGTAGACAAAAATATAATATAATGTAAATCTTATTGTATAATTTAAATATTAGGTAACATCGTAAAACCACTAAGAATTAATCGCAAATCTAGCATCCATTACAGCCATGTAAAACGCAGTGGGATGAATAAGAACATGAAATAATAAAGATAAATTGAAATTATTTTCATGCAAACTAGTTTAGTAAATCTATCTAAAAAAACTAACTGCTTATTTTCTTTTTTGTAAACAGCAAAATTAATAAATTGGTTACGACTGTATACGTTTATAAAAATAGATGAAATGCTAATAGTTTTGCAAAGTGATTCGTCATAATTATGAACCTTAGCAAACAAGAAAAAGAATACTTTATAGTTCGAGTCAGTTTCAAGTTCGCGTTCAGCTGATTGCAACTCAGCGGAATTTGGTACCATGGACAGCTGTTTGAAATGTGTAACAGTGCTGTCAAAGTCCAGTGAAACTGGACACGAAATAAATTGTTGTTTTGATAAATGTAAACTTGAATTATTTAAATTGGAATCGATGGTTGCATTTAATGGATAACGAGATAAGTATTTTGAATTATAAATATCAGATTTAATTGTTATAAGGTCAGGCTCAAGGACTGATTGGTTTAAACACCAAGGAAACATAATAGAAATAGTAGAACCAGTGTCAAGTAAAAACCGTAAAAGTTTATCATTAAAACTAGGTTTTAAGTAAACGTGAAGTATATTGTTGCTATTATTTTCACGTGAACAATCCGTAGGAAAAGAACTCCGATTTTTACGAGATGAGAAATTGCGTTTAGAAATATCTGAATTTTCCGAAACTTGTGTTGAAAATAATTTAGGAACACAAGGTAACCTTTTTTTGTTAGAAATAAACTGAACCTGAGACGCATTAACTTGTACAACAGAAATTTGACCACAAGGAGAATGGCTTTTGGATTTCAGTGGAAACTCAGTGGAAAGGCATTTAATTTCATCCGAATTTATTGGCTTTGACATCCGTGTTTTAAATAATTTAGGAACACGGCCTTTAATAGAAGACCTTTTGTGTGCACTAACCTGTGTTGGGGAAAATTTAGGAACACAGTTTGAAAGACACGTAGTATCTTTAGTTGCACTAATAACCTGTGTTGAAGAAAATTTAGGAACACAGTTTGAAGGACTTTTATTAACTTTATTTGCGCTAACCTGTGTTGAAGAAAATTTAGGAACACAGTTTGAAGGACTTGTAGTACCTTTACTTGCGCTAACCTGTGTTGAAGAAAATTTAGGAACACAAGTTTTAATAAAAAGGTTTTTCGTGTCATTTAAATTGTTAACATTAGGTTTCGACAGACACGGAACCGGAACCTCATTTAGTTTAAATTATCATTTTCATTAGAAGTGTCAACAATATGCACATTAGAATGGATATTATTTGCAGAGCTATGAGTTTTTAGTGCATGTGTACTGGATAGTGTCGCGTTGCGAGAATCATTTTTAAACTTAAGCTTGCGACATTCGCCTATTGTATGACCTCGATTTTTACAGTATGCGCACATTTTATTATTGTTGAAATAGGAATGATCATTTTTAAAATTATGATCTTCTGAATTAACTTGATGAACATTAGGTGTAGAATAATTTTTATGATAACAATTGGAAGCGACATGGCCAAAGTTTTGACAAATTGTGCATTGTTTAAATGATCTTTGAGAAATTTGAGAAAGGTTATAGATCTTTTCTTCCTCAATTGCATGAGAAATAGCGTCGGACAATGTTTTGGGATTCCGACAACGCACAATGTGTGAAAAGTTTGAATTTAAACCTAACAAAAATGTATTTAGGGCCAAATCTTCCATAGCAGCTAATCTACCTATAAGTTCTTTGTCATCCGTACAGCTATAATGAACGTCAGATAAAATACGTGTGAGACATGATTCAAGTCGAATTGAATATTGCGTCACATCCTCAGAAGGCAATTGCTTGCAGTTTTGTAAATCTACAAGTAAATGGGTCGAGTGTTTTTTCTCCCCGAAAGTGGATTTTAAAAATTGTTTTATTTCAAACCACGTATTGAGTCTTTTTAAGCATATTGCTAATTGTGCTTTGCCTTCGAGTTGTGAAATAATATACTTGCACATAAAATTCTGCTGGTCTGTACTGGCTAACGAAATTGCATTTTCGCAATTCGTCAAAAATGCGGGCAATGACTCGCGATCCCCGTTGTAGGTTTTAATAAACTTGGTTAACACTGAAAGTGTGATTTTGTCAGACATTTTTTGGACTTCTTCAACTTTGAATTTACTAAAAACGTTAAATAATTAAAATGCAGTACAGATCATCAGAAACGCACAGAAATAACAATAGATTTAAAATATAGCATGCAAAATAAAATTTGAAATGACGAAAACTCACTTTTATGTAAATTCACTTTTTAAACATTGAAATAAAAATTCACTTGAAGAAATTCAGCACTCACTCAAAATTTGGAGACTTCCGAAAACCAAAAAGTAGAGCAACACGTGGCTAGAAGTGCAGCGATGACGTCAAGTTCGGAGGCCCGGCGATTTGGCAACTCAGGTAGTCGTATTACGCGGTACCTTGAGTCACGTTGCTATGCTCGTGAAGCTTGTCACATGGAAGGTCTACGTGAGCTGGTGATGATGGCGAGTCAACCGTCCGATGATGGTGATAAAAGGACTTCTGGTCTGATGATGGATTTGATGTGTAGGCAGAGGTCGTCAGCGAGACCTCGATGGAAGGTCCTCTTGTGATGCGGGCTCACACTCGGAAGTGGAGACTGACCGTCGACCACAGGGCAGTAGGAGGTGTTTCGGTGTGACGCGGGCTCACGCTCAATTGCGGAGGCTAATCGTCGATCACGGCAGCAGGAGGTGTTTCGGTGTGACGCGGGCTCACGCTCAACAGCGGAGGCTGATCGTCGATCACGTGGAATGCAGTAGCGCGGGCTTAGGCTTTTGAGGAACCCAAGGCTTATCGTCGACCACTTACCGAAAGGACTACTAGGCCACGGAGCCAACAAATACTATGGTGCAGACGAGTGGAAACGAATTCGCGACGCCTACACCTATAGATCCCAGTACTCAACGATTTTTCCTGGGATCCCACTTCTGACACCAATTTGTTAGGATGGCGCTCCGTGGGTCCTTGGTAATGAAAACACTTTGTTTCTGCTACACTGAATTTATTTATACTTACACATCAAAGTTACAATAAGTCGGAGAAAATGTTAATCGGATAGAATTTTGTGGGTTGACTGCACCGCTATGCATAGCGAGCAGTTTTATATAGCACATTAAAAGCAAAATCAGCAATAATTGCTGTGCAGTAAAATTATGTATAACAGTACCTTACGTATGACGGTATTACCAGCAGTGTTTGGTAATCACATTATCCAATACTGGCGTGGGATAATGTTGGACGCATGTGTTGGACATAAGGCTGGCTTTGAAGATCGTAGTGATACTGAAGAGAGTAGGGCAGAGATTGAGATTGAACATGATTGAGAAGGAATTAGTGAGGAAGAAAACATAGATAATAACAGATTGATACAAAAAGGAATTTTTAGTGATCACTGCTGAAATAATATCAGGCAACTGGTTGGTTAACAAACGCATTTCCTTGGTGGTAGAGTGGACCTTATTTATGAAGAAAATACGAGGCCAAAGACAGAAGAGACCTGGGGGCCAACCACCACCGCTTACAGCAGTATTATTTTATACTTACTCAGTGGGGGAAAGAGATGGAGCTATACGTCCTGTAGAGCTTCATCTCTTTCCTACACTGTATAATACTGTGTAAGAGCTGGTGGTAGCCCTGCAGTGCTTTTGGATGTGCATGGGCGCCGGAACACTTACCATTTGATGAGTCACCGGCTTGTTTGCCACTTAATGACACAAAAGAATGTCTGATTTGTCGGAAACAACATGGACTAATGTAAACTACGAGTACACATTCAGTCAGCCACATTCCGTTATATGAAAGCCTACCCCAACATAATAATAAGTGGCAAAGTAGTCAATTAGCTAAAGCATCTTCGAATGTGCCAATCATCAGGAACATCATAACTTGGACATATTTGCCCATGAATGTCCCATTATCTGTGCTATTATACTTTATGTAAGACGTGAGAAGCAACGTAATCGGTGCGTACAGTCGTCCATTCAAGTCGCCTCGGATTTCACACTGAGATTATAGTGATAACGTTGCAACTTGCGTTGATAGGTCTACGTGAGTTCGAGCTAAACGATGCCTAGTATGAAATTAGCATGTTTCTGCATTATTTTAGCTCTCTCCGGTAAGTGGCTGCTAATTAAGAGTCAAGTATGTTTACTTTTTGAACTGTTCCGGATTTATGGTTTCCTGGTAACTTATGTTCTGCGGAATATGGTGCTCCTAATAAACTGGTAGAATGTTCGAATGGCTTAATGATTGCTATTATATACAGGGTGGCAGAGACATCGATGCGCAAAATGTAACCATGAATGCGGCACATGATTCTAGACCCCTAGCGAAGAAATTTGTCGTCGGTTATGAAAACAAAAAATCATGTTTCGTTGAAAAGTGCAACACCTAAGCGGTCAAAATGTATGGAACAACTAGTTTTTAGGGTTCCGCAGTCAATAAGGAACCTTATAGTTTCGCCATGTCCGTCTGTCTGTCTGTTTTTTTTAACAACCGACGGCGACGACGAATTGCACCGCATGGGGGTCCAGAATGCCAGGGTTGCGGGTTAGTCCGAAAGGGATACCGTGACCTTGGCAACAGGCAACTGAAGGAACACGGGTCGGTTTTAGTAAGAAAAAACAAATGGGGGTCCAGAATCATGTACTGAATCCATGGTAACAGGTTGTGGGTCGACGTCCCCGTCACCCTGTATAACAGCAAAGAGGCTGGTAATCGGAATAGGTTTTGCGTCTATTAGGGAAACCAGCTGTTAATTCTTTTCTCTGTGCATTCGTCGGATTTTCCAACACATATGGCCAAGGAGACAAAGCAGTCTTTAAGGGGGGAGGCGCTAGGGTGGCCCACGAAATTCAAATTTGTTACATTTTTTGCAATTTGCAGGTCAGTATCAGGATGTATGTTGATCTAAATATTATTTACGTCCGTAACAAATATGGATTTACAGAATTATAAACATTAGAATCAGCAATACAACTCTCTAAGTTCATGAAAGTGCATTGAATGACGATTTCATGAAATAGTCATTGAGCCACCTTAAGAGACCTCATACACTATCAGTTTACGAAAACACATTTCATGATTTTCTTCTTTAGTAAGTTGTAATATTATTAGATCTTATCCCATCACTGCTCATCATCATCATCTGCCTAGCCTTTTCCCAACTATGTTGGGGTCGGCTTCCAGTCTAACCGGATGCAGCTGAATACCAGTATTTTACATGGAGCGACTGCCTATCTGACCTCCACAACCCAGTGACTGGGTAATACGATACCCCTTGGTTAGACTAGTTGTCAGACTTTCGTGCTTCTGACGACTCGTAACGACTGTCAAAGATCCACAAATGACAGCCGGGTGCTTTCCGAGGCACGGAGGAGTCTCGATATGTGAAAATGGTCACCCATCCACGGACTAACCCCGGCAAGCGTAGCTTAACCTGATGGATCGGCCCGAGCGGCTGTTATTACTTAGCCACGAGCTCCCATCCCATCACTGCTCCAGTCATTTTATTTTTATGCAACTGCTTTATCAGATAATATTTCGTATAAAAGCAACTTGTTACACTTGTGCACCGTAACATCGTTTGCGAAATATCTTTAAAACGAGTACATAAGTGAACAAGTATTATGAAGAAGACGTGCAATGACAACAAACATTACATAAAATGCTTAAGTACAATAACTTAGTAAAGTCCAGTCACATTCGACGTGAATTTGCAATGAACAAACCAAACATTTTCATCCTAGATTCTTAAAAAACTTTATTCAGTTTCGTGCCCTTTTTCTAATGTAAAATAATGTTCCTGCTGAATTTATTGTTTGGTGTAATAACCTACTTATATTAGGTTAAGCAATGCTTGCCGGGGTTGGACCATTGATGGGTGACCAACTTGTATTCCGAGACTCCTCCGTGGCGCGGAGAGCACGGTCCCGGTTGTCATTCGTGGATATTTGACAGTCGTTACGGGTCGTCAGAAGCCCGAATGTCTGACAACCAATCTTACCAATACCAAGGGGTATCGTATTATACAGTGGAGGTCAGATAAGCAGTCGTTCCTTGTAAAATACTGGTATTCAGCTGCACCCGGTTGGACTGGAAGCCGACCCCAACATAGTTGGGAAAAGGCTAGGCAGATTGATTGAATAAAAGATGTTCATGATGATGCGTAGAAAGACCCCATTTGAGGTTTTCAGTTAAAACAATAACTACACCTTTTTATTTTTTTATTCAAAACCATAGTTCTTGCTGTTCCCACGACAGTTTGTTTACTGTAATACCACATCGATTTTGCCTGCACTATACCTAATGAATAGTTACATTGTACGCTGTGTGGGTTCCATTATATGTTAAAGCACAAGACTTATAGTCGATTGTTTAAAACTCTGTAAGCCTTTAGGAATGTAGGCATTCTATTCTGATACCTGGTCAAGTATAGGCCACCTTTGGGTCACCTTGAGTCGCAAAAGGCCACTACGGGTTGGTGACCAGAGGTATCAGGGCAAAAGGACTGGACCTATGCGGTCAAGAACTATTTGCTTCGCGTGTTAACTACGGTCATATTTAATTTTATTTATTTCAGACATCATTCTAGTCTATAGCTCATACCAAATAAAAAATCCAACTCATACATTTAGATTAGACTAGCTGTTCGTGCCCGGCGTCGCCCGGGTGTAATTCCGACTTTTCCGGTGAATTTTTTCATACAAAACCTTGTCCAGATACGAATACAACAAAAAAAAGTTAGCCAAATCGGCCGAGTCATTCTCTAGTGATGAACTTTCTTTCATACAGGCGACAGTTGATTTTTTTTATTTATAGATAACAGTCATGTACTTAAAATAATATAAACGTGAATTCATGCAAGCCTAGTACTTCTTGTTAGTTACAACTATTTGAAATCCTATTAGTTAATACTATCGTGAATTCATGCAACCTAGTACTTTTTGTTAGGTTACAGCTCGGAAACTGCACAATTCTCATTCAATTCTTGTGAACAGAATACCGTCAAGATGCATTTAAAACCTGGATAAAAAAAAAATCATAAGTGTTAAATCCATATATCTTTTGATTCTGCAAGTCGATTTTTATGAAATAAAGACTAAATATTACTCACAATAAAGCTTCTTTTTGTTCAGTAATTCAATTTGGAATCCAATGAGTGGCTTTTACGTGATGCGCTCACAAACGAAGAAACAAACAGACAAAAATTTCAAAAAATGATTTTTTACTTTCTATTACTCATTTCTCGCGGCTTCCAGTACTTTTTTTGCAAAAATCTTTAATGTACAGACACGGACCGTTTACGATTTTATTATATGTATAGATTACAAACTATTATAAATTCAAAACAGATAAAAACCCAAAATAAAAATGTGATTAATAAAATTTCATTATACAACAACTCATTAAAAAATAATAATTAAAACTGTCAAAAAAAAAAAAAAACTCAACTGTTGCAAATTGTAAAATGTTATAAAAATGTCAAAATATTAAAAATAAAAATATAATATCAGAAACTGATAAGAAGTAACGGTCTCTTCGTTGATAAGCATTTCCCTACTTACTTACTTACTACGACTTTGTCTCTGAGATTCCTTGATCATCTTTGTTCACAAGTAATTCCGGCGAAAAATAACCCTCCGAGCGACTGAGTTCTTGAAAGTAGACCAGGAATTAATAAGGCAGACTGAGCCTGAAATACTGGTATTCTGCTGCATCCAGTTACACTGTAAGCCGACCCAAAGATAGTTGAGAAAAGGCTGGACAGATTGGCAGATTGAATTGGTTGGCAGCATGACCCAGATAGGCCAATCATTTGAAAGCAGTTGGTAGTGCTGTAATATTGATGCGGAAGACTAAAAAGCCGTCATATAACCTACTAAGAATGGATTTATACATTTCCTGAAGAACTTGAGACCTTTTTGCAGCACATTAAGTAACGCTATTCTCATACATGTAAGCTAATTATAACACTTTGTCAAACTGTTTGTCATTCGCAGAAAATGGGGAAATCATGGGAAAATGCTCGTGACATATTGTTATAGACAGATTATTGCATTCACTGCCGTATACCAACTCAAAAGAGTTCGATGAAAAAGCTAATGGAGCTGATCCAATCTCATGTTACCGTGCATCTATGGGATATGGAACTTTTTAGAGGTGATTGTTTATGGGGGCTATTGCTCTTGGGCATTGATGTGCACACTAAGCTTTTAATCTTATCCATGAATGAAATACTCTGAATTCAGTGTTCGTTAGTGTCTTGTGAACGAAATTAACATACCACTTGAAAGAGACAAACTTGTAGAAAAAAATATTTAAATTATGATCCTAACCTGGCGGACTTTTTTGCAAATGCCCGACGAATAGTCAGGATTTTTAAAATGTTGAATTGGTTACTCACAAGTCAAAACTACGTATTGGAGGGTCACAGGTGAGGAATCCCAGCTTGATGTTAGCATTCAGTCTACCCAGAGGTTTCAGACAAAGTGACATTCTATCAGCAATAACGATGATGGAAAAGGCAAAAATGTATAGGACTGACTGACTTATGCTATCGAAAAGCTTTTGTCAATCCTGTTGAAAGTCGTTGTAGAAATACGAAACGCTTTCGCAGCGATTGTCACTTGTCTAGGTCCCCTAGACTACACTAGTTGAATATCAGAAGTTCAGAATTTCACCCGCTAGAGCTGACCTCCCCAAACTAGTTTGGCAACGCTGTCATGTTTGTGTCAACCACCATCATTTGCCACTGCCAGAAGTCATCGTACACACCTTGACCATCCCGCCATGTCTCTAAAAAGCAACGTTTATTACCTATTACGAACAGTTAGTAACACCGATCGCTAACTGATTACCAGCCGTGGTCCGTAATTACAGACTCAGCTAATAGTCTGTGAGCTTGTAATTACAGTTGCGATAAAAAGGAGATGAGATCTTTTTAGGTTTTATCCTATCTTTTGATGAGGTTGAGATACATAATGTTTTACCGAGATAGTAGCTACGGTTCGATATACAGAATGAGGTGACTCGTGTAATGTAATGAAATGGTTCATGAAATTCTACATGGTCCTCATATGGCCTGACCAAGATTATGTCTGGACTTTAAAAGAGACTGCGACTTCTGAGTTTGTTTCGGCCTTTCTTCGCAGAGTAGTCAGATAGGAAACGCCGACCTCACCTAGCTTATTTTCCATTTCAATGAAATAAAATTGTTTATTCTGTAAATTGGTTTATTGGAATCACTTTTACGCGTCATAGGTAAAAACATTAAAAATAAAATAAAAACATACCGAGACTCCTCCGGACCTCGGAAAGCACGTTAGGCCGTTGGTCCCGGCTGTCATTCGTTGATCTTTGACAGTCGTTACGGGTCGTCAGAAGCCCGAAAGTCTGACAACCAGTCTTGCCAAGGGGTATCGTATTACCCAGGTATCGTATTACCCAGTTACTGGGTTGTGGAGGTCAGATAGGCAGTCGCTCCATGTAAAATACTGGTATTCAGCTGCATCCGGTTAGACTGGAAGCCGACCCCAATGTAGTTGGGAAAAGGCTAGGCAGATTAATTGATTGGATAATATCTTATGGTGTTTCTCTATCAACTCGATTGGCCTGGGTCGGGCATAGAACGTCAGACAATTATCAACATATTTTTTTAAAATCGAGGCCCCTCAAATTATTGGAGAAGCACCTTCAGGGTCTCTGAGAATGCCAGATTTTTATGTTTCTATGGAACTTAGGAGTCTCAGGACATACTCAATTGAAGGTAGCAAAGACTTTTGCGAACGCATATTTAAAAAAAAATGGATAATCAATACAACACAATGACCGGCCTATCTGCTTCTCACACGAACAAAATAGTTGAATGCCTGCGCAGGCGCATGTTGCAATGAAACAATGCCTCGTTTTTACGGAAGCTATTGCCCAAGCGTTCGTGTGACCTTAGTACTGTGGTGTAAGGTATGGGGGATTTGATGATGGAAGATTTAAGACCTCCATGGTATTAGGAATTTTGATTGTTTTTTAAAGTGGAATGAGGTAAAAATCTTAATGGGTAATGCGGAAGTGTTGGGTTTTAGTGTAGAAGGGCTTAGGGCGTGAAAATGTCTTTTATTAATTAAGTTAGAGACTAATAAAGTAGGTGTGTCTCAGTTTTATCCACACGGTTAATTTGCTTCTCAGTGTAAAAATTCTTATAGCTCATTGTTTAGCTGGTTATCAACAAGACCAATAAGCCTGAACGATATCAAACTAAAACTCTAATATTTACATACTTTTAATAAGAGGTAAACATTTAAACAGAATATGACTCGTACCACAGCATAATTAAAACAGTACAACAAACAATTAAAAATAACATTTCATAATTCGAAGCACCGCTGCACCGTTCCTCCCGCCATCGCCTTCACCCATGACTTGCGACCTTTTTAATTGTATTGGCAGCACCGATTGTAATCAGTGATGTCCCTAATTCATGCCAAGAATGTAGGCCGCCTAGTTCTAAAGATGAAAGTGCAGTTACTGTGAGTACGGTCAACAAAAATGTTGCTATGCAAGCAAGTAATTAATTTATACGCTGACAGTATTAATTGCGTATAGTACAATTTTTTGAAGAAGCTCAGCATACGCACGACTTGAGTAGATACCTATATGGTAATTATGACACACGCAAAAATATATTTTTTATGTATTTCCACAAAGCTTTAAATAACAACGATAATATATTATTTATCTTAATTAATATCAGATTCTCAAAAATAACCGATGTAAACAATTGTGTCACATCAATCATAATATAATTATATACTCTGCCTGTTTGTATACCGATCTTTTTGGTGACAGTACATAATTACGATTATTTACACTGAAATAAATACTCTGTGGTTACTGGAATGTGAAAAAGATTAAGTGCGAATGAGTCTGTGAATGAAAGAAAGTGTTGGCTATTTGGAAAAATAAATCTTTCTTAGTTAATGATTAATTTGTGTGCTGCTTTTTACGAATTATTTAGTGTTGGGAATTGATACATTTTACTATACTTCATATAACTTGATTCCTGGATAGCCAAATTTCACCAAAGTTTCAGTCAGGCCTTGTTATTATCTCCTCTTACAAATAAGGCTAGTTTGATTGAGTTAACACCTGGGCCCAGGAAACTATGAAGTCCTTCCCTTCTCCTTTTGTATTGTGTTAAGTCTATTTTATTTTTTACCGACTTCAGAAAGGAGGAGGTTCGCAATTCGTCTGTATGTTTGTTTTTGTGTGTATTAGGTACTACCTACCAACCTATGTTTAAGTTTATAAATAACAGAAATTCTTGTTCAATAACAATATTAGGTAACATTTTCATGGAATTTAACAGCATTCACGTTGCAATTTGTGCAAATTACAATATAATATGATATTAGAACATGCTTATTTATAACTTCGTGACATATAGATAAAAAAATAAAAGGATTAGCTCATCACGAAGAGAAGTTAGTCATTTACAACTGACAGAGATTCCAAAACTTTTTTCTGTTCTACAGATTTTATGGCCCATTGGCACCATAATTTCATTTGTACTTATACATTTTTGCATTTAACATTAAATTCTAATAAATTTAATTATAATTACATTTTGCACTTAAACCTTACCTTAGGCCTACAAGTGACGATCGTTTCGAAAGCGTTTCGTATTTCTACAACAACTTTCAACAGGATTGACATAAGCTTTTCGATAGCTTATGTCAGTCCTATACATTTCTGCCTTTTCCATCGTGGTTATCGCTGATAGAATGTCACTTTGTCTAGGGCCTCTTAACACTGAATTTTTTTTACAATAGCAAACCATTCTGCAACAATTTATTTGCCAACAGCGCCCCTTTCTTTTTTTTGAGTGTGGGAAATCATCAAATGACCTCCCGCTCTGGGTGGAGCGGGAGGGCGTGTCTGACTAAAACCCACCCGTGTTCCTTCAGTTGCCTGTTGCCAAGGGCCCCGATATCACCAACAGCGCCCCCTATGAACATCATACAAGCGCCAAAAAATCCTTGTAGCACACTGTACTCATATTAACGACTCAATTTTAAAAGGAACCAAAAAAAGTTTGACATTCCGTGGTCCACAATGTTCGTTACACTTCCTGGCCATTTATTTAGTGTTTAGCCTTGACTTTAGTGCTAAAAGATGGCTTTGAGATATGACAGGCCAATGCCATAGGCTGAACATAATGTGCAATATTCTATGTACTCATGATAAATGGTTCATTTGAATAGGTTCAAACTATAGTAGAGTGAGTTCCGGGATTTAGTCAGATTGCTCTAAAGTGCCAATTACGATAAAATGTTGTATTAAGTCTATGTAAAACTGGTGTAATTTGTTAATATTCATAGTGATTTATCCGAGTTTCATAGATTCTTGTTAAGTTAGATCCTTTCCCCTTATCTGATCCCCTTTTGACTCCTGTGCAAATGTCAAAAAAAATCGAATTTCGAGTCATTTGACATTTTATATTTGTATTTGCATTTTAAAATATCAAATTACTTATTCGAAAATGGAATACGAAATGAACATACGGAGTTGTATTGCTGATTCTAATGATTAAATTTTTGTAAAGCCCTATTTCCTACGGTCGCGAATCATATTTTATTAATCAACACAACCTGACACTAACCTGCAAATTGCTACAGTTTTAAGGGAATTCCAACATATAACCAATAACCCTTTTTAAACAGCTAACCCAAGCTATTTCAGTAATTAAGTAATTGAATCTTATTCAACTCTAAGGAAAAAAACAGCTGGAACACATTCTCTATTATGATTGGAATTTGAACTATTGGTGCATTATTAGTATCAGTGAAAGTATATCAGGCAGGACAGACAGTTGCGTAGTAGGTATGTATGCCGCCCGAGTTGATGTATTGTATGCTACGTGCGCCCGCGACGGACAGAGGCGGATTAGATTCGTAGATAAATGATAGATGGAATATTGACCTTAATTTACCAACCAAATTAAAAAATATATAAATGGAATGTTTGCTACGTAAATTGAGACTATTGGGTAGCTGTCAAATTATTTCAACATATAAGTTTTTCACATTGAAAGAATACATTACAAGACAAAATGCATTTTTTTATTAAAAATGCATTTTTTCAAGAAATTCGGACTAAACAAATTCATACCTGCGAAATGTTTTCACATTATGACAGCGAAGTGACTGACAGTCGACTCTAGCGCAGTCATGACGCGTCACGAGCGACGCGTGCGCATCCTAAATCCTAATCGATCTTCAAGCGTTCTGTAGGGAACTGACTCGAAAGAATTCTAAATTACTGGATTTTCTAACTGATCCTGAATCGAAATACAACAAGAATACTTAGATTACTATTGAAAGAAAACTATAATTTCTGTTGATACCAATCAGTATGAATTATATATATGAAAGAAGACAGTATTACAAATAAAATGGATTGTCAATAATAATAATAATAAGCTGGATTAAGGGCTTGATTCAGAAAGCTGTACTCCTGAACACAGCTCGCATTGTTAGGAGGTTCCTCTCTCTGGAGCCCTGACCGCCGGTAGCTTGGACCCTGTTCCCGATAACGGTGGGCTACTATTTTTTATATTTTTAAATGTTTAATATATTTTTTTATTCTAATATTTAAAAATATAATTTATATGTATGAAATGTTGTGCGGAAATCGGTTGTCATGGTATGGGCACGTGATGCGAAGGAATGAGGAAAATGTTGTGAGGAAAGTTTTGGGTATGAATGTCGATGGCTATAAGAGTAGGGGAAGACCAAAGAAACGATGGATGGACTGTGTGAAAGATGATATGGCTAGAAAGGGGGTGACTATCGAGATGACGGTTAATTGAGAAGTATGGAAGAAAGGGACATGTTGCGCCGACCCCAAATAAATTGGGATAAGGGCAGGAGAATTAATTTATATGTATGAAAAATGAAATAAAGAAAATAATAATAAATTATGTAACTTCATGCCTTTCCAATATTCTGACTACAAAATAATCACAAAAATTCCTAATCTGTCATTCATAACCAACATAAGAAAAGAAATACCAATTTGGCCATCACAACCGCGACTCGTCCTAGACAATAAAATTTTCTCCGTCATTCTGAACAGACATCTAAAGGTAAAGCCGTATTGTTAAAGTAAAAGTTTAAGAAGAGATGTGAAAATGCCCCAGTTCATGTAGCCATAGTCATCACTATCTGGTATGGTTCAGGGGTTCACATAAGTTGACAACTTGGTGCACATAACTGGGTCAGTGCGCTTCTTAACAATGACTTTCGACAACCCTAGTTTCCATGCAGTTTCTAATGTCAAAATGGTTCTTCGCTCTTGTAATTAATTGTTCATATGAGTTATTCTTTTGATGAGTTTATGACTTGACTGTGTTCGTATTGTAGATCTAAATGATGCTGTCTGTACTGCTTCAAAGTTATTTTGCGTTTACATCGCATCTTACTTAATCCGGGAACCTTTTTAGATAGATGTATCTTTCTTTCATATTCCAGCCTGCCTAACATTAATATTATTAATGCGAAAGTGAGTTTGTTTGTTACGCTTTTACGCTAAAACGGCTGAATTGATTTGGATAACATTTGGCACATGAGTAGAACATGACCCGGAATACGTGTATTCCCGTTCGTCCCCCTGGCGTCGTCCCACTGGTGGGACAAACGGGAATTTAATTACTTATATTAAATTTATTCCCGCTCGTCCCACTTTATAGTAATAGTTAGGATAAATAAGTGTATAATTGAACAAAACCCAGATTTAAATTGTTCAGAGGGACCAATGGGAATTAAAAATAAAATTACTAAATCATTCCCGTTCGTCCCACAGAGAAAGTCAGTTGGACGAGCGGGAATAAATTTAATTTAATTTATTAAATTCCCGTTCGTCCCACCAGTGGGACGACGCGAGTGGGACGAACGGGAATACACGCTGAAATAGGACACATATTTTTATCCCGAAAGTATATTCCCGTGGGATAATATCATACCTCCACGTGGGCGACGCCAGCCTAATATAAATAGAAGCTAGTCTAATATAATATAATAAATAGAATAAAGCTGAAGAGTTTGTTTAAACGCGCTAATATCTAGAACTACTAGTCGGATTTGAAAAATTATTTCTGCATTTGATAGCCTTCAAATCTCCAATCTTTATTAGGTACTGCTTTAGGTGAAAATTATCTTTACGCGTAACTTGTAAAGTCATATAACCAAATACCTACATTCGTAATAAAATTGATATGAATGGAGGCAAATTTTAAAATGCTACATCTGTGTGGTGTCATACCTACTGTACTTTGATACAGTAGACCACTTTCTAGAGCCACGCATTCAAGCAGGCTTTTCGTATCAAACGTTCAGATTAAATCTTAGAGTTAAACTAAATGTGTATTATTATCGTAGATCCGGCCATTTAGCGAGATACACTGATCCGGTGTTAATAGAAGGAAATTGTAAATTATCATGTTTTGCAACTAAGTATTATTGGATAGTTTGTATGCACAGGTTAATATCCGTTTAATGGGTTCTTGATATCAATAAATTTAGCTTATCGTGGTCTAGTACTGGACATAAAAATACCTAGATCTCCGGATTTTTTGATTTTAGAAGAACTTAGTACTTAGGTACCTGCTGTGGCGGCATCTACATCGCCAGATGCGAACTGCGCATCACAGAAACATCATGACGTCACACAAAATCCTGCATCGAGCAATTAGAGTTTACCGCGCGATCAACATATACATATACAAGATTCCAACGTTTTTTTTTTTTTTTTTTTTTCACATCAATCGTTAGGCAGTTGCCCGCCAGACACGACACTCGGTGGATCCTCCCTTTTCCATAGAGTATGAGTGAACTTCACACCCTGTTCCTCATACCTCTAAATTGACTCCGACGTGGCTTGTCTTTAATTCGGCTTACGTTGGATAGTAAAGTTGATTTTGTTTCATAAAGAAAACTCTACTATGGAATTGCAGCTTCGACCTTTCCCTGTGATGATTTCATTCTTAATTACACATAATTATAACATCACACCTGTCTTCCGAAGGGTTAGACAGAGGTGTAGGTACATACACAGTACTCCCACATTTCACCAGGTATGTTTAAGGGGGATGCGCTAAACTAGCCCGCGAAATTCAAATTTTCTTACGTTTTTTGCAATTGGCAGGTCAGTATCAGGTTGTAAATTGATCTTAATATGAATTGCGGTCGTAACAAACATGGATTTACAGAATTATAAACATTATAATCAGCAATACAAGTTCATGTAAGTGCATTCACATGAAATCATGACATTTGGTAAAATTTTCTTACGTTTTTTGCAATTGGCAGGTCAGTATCAGGTTGTATATTGATCTTAATATGATTTGCGGCCGTAACAAATATGGATTAACAGAATTATAAACATTAGAATTAGCAATACAACTCTCTAAGTTCATGTAAGTGCATTGAATGACTATTTCATGAATTCATGACATTTGGCACTTAGGTATAAGAACTTGCAATTTCAATTGGCGGGGTCCGCTAGGACCGATGCCTGCCAGGGTTGCGGGTTAGTCCGAAAGGGATACCGGGACCTTGGCAACAGGCAACTGAAGGAACACGGGTGGGTTTTAGTCAGTAAAAGTCTGACACGCCCTTCCGCTCCGCCCAGAGCGGGAGAAGTCATTGGATGATTTGCCACGATCAAATAAAAAAAAAAAGTATATGAACTTAAGGCTTAACCTGCAAATTGCAAAACACGTAATAAGAATTTCGCGGGCTACCTTAGCGCATCCCCCTTAATTCGTATCTAAATGGGCATTCTTAATTATTTGGAATTACTCTTTCGTGTATTTGTCCAAATCTTCTCAAGTATCTCTTACATAAGCAGTTCTATCACCATAGTCATAGATCTAGCCTCTATGATTTCAGCTTTAGAACGATGAGCAGTTACTTCTACAGTTTTTATTGCACTCGCCCCAGTTTTCGGTGGCGCCGTTTTTGCCAATCGCCCATTAAAGAGATAAAGCCCACATCGACTCACTTTCAGTATCGGTCAACAACTCACTCTCACTTGCCGAATAATTAGGAAGACATGAATGATGAAAGTGAATCGTGAAATACACTGATATTTAGATGGCTTTTTTGAACTTGTGACAAAGCGAGAAATATGATTATCGTAGACATTAATAGAAATAAGATCTAAAGCTAAACTTTCTTATGACTGCGGTGGCAACCATATAGCGTCCGCAATTAACCGTCAAATGACGTCACTGAAACATTGTTTATGAAAGTAAGTTGGTAGGTTTCCATAAAGGGCGTTTATTGACACCGTAAAGTTAAAGCCTGCTGCCATGATTTTCATTACGGCCGCAACCTATAAGACGGCCACCGCTATCTGAGGAACCGCGCTATGGAAAAAAGAAAAAACTTTTTACAAAAAAAACAACCGAATTCCAAAAAAAACACAAAAAAAAAGTGAAAAATAACTTTAATTTCGGAAGTCGGTGGCAAAAAACGAATATTGGAAAGCAAAGACACCGACTTCCGACCGACTTCCGAAAAAGTTTTTATTTTTCACTTTTTAGTTGTGGTAACTACCCCACACAAATTCGTATACCGTTATCTGCTATGTGACGGAGTCAATTAACATGTCATCTACATACGCAAAGTGGGAAAAATACGTAATTATTGAAGCTAACTCAAAAACTACGCAAGCAAAATTAATAAAATTTATATGGGACCACCTCTGAAGCATGCCCTACCAAACAAAAAAAGAATCATCAAAATTGATTCATAATTGGCGGAGTAATCGGGTAACATACACACAAAAAAAAAAAAAAAACATACAGACGAATTGAGAACCTCCTCCTTTTTGAAGAAGTCGGTTAAAAAAGATTCGTCACTGCTGTGTTTGGTTGGTTTTTAATCTGTTAAAACTGTTTGTACGTAGATAATTTTATTGTTAAGAATGAGTATTTACACAAATGCTAGACCGTATTACTGTGACGATGTATTATGCTTTGTTATAACTCTTGTATTTATTTAATATGGCGAACTGACGCGTTTCTAATTAATTATATCCTATATTGTTGTGCAAATCTTTAGTTTTTGACAATAGATGTTGATTTCTTGGCAACTGCAAATATACGCTGATTTTACTGAAATAATTTAAACGAGGAAGTCTTTGTTCACTTACCTACTTCCATTTTTTATGATCATATTGGTATAATTAGGGATGTTTCATTTATGTACAGAACATTCATTAGTGTCAAATCAACGGAAAATATGTCAAAAGATTCATTGAATTGGTCAGTTGGTATAATCAATCTGCCAAATCTTTTCCCAACTAGGTATGTTGGGGTCGGCTTCCCGTGTAACCGGATGCAGCTGAATACCAGTATTTTAGATGGAGTGACTGCCTATCTGACCTCCACAACCCAGCAACTGGATAATACGATACCCCTTGGTAAGACTGGTTGTCAGACTTTCAGGCTTCTGTCCATCCGTAACGACTGTCAAAGATCCATTAATGACAGCCGGGACTAACGGCTTAACGTGCTTTCCGAAGTACAGAGGAGTCGTGGTATGTAAAGATGGTCTCCTAACACGGACCAACCCCGGCAAGCATTGCTTTACCTGATGGATCGACCCGTGTGGCTGTTATTATTTAGCCACGAGCTCCTCCTTCGAGTTTTACCTGCGTACAATGTTCTTGGCTGGCATTTAATTTGACAATTATGTACGGTCGCTTTTAGGTACTTCACAATAAAAAAAGTGAAAACCTAAACGAATCTTAACATAAAACTAAATCTGTTCCTTAAGTGATTCAAATATTTCCCATAGACAACAATAATTAAGTTTATTTGCGATAACGCGTAAACTATGCTTTCTAATAGCACACTTTACAGCCAGAGACAATGGATGGGAATGAAGATGGCGGCCGGAAATGCTTCGTTCACATTGTTCTTCCGGCGCGGAAATGATAAAACCTTTTTTGTTCTTTCTTGTATTTCAATTAAACCGTTCAGTGCCTTTTAATTAAATTGTTTACTTTATAACTCATAAGTAAATTATAAGGATGTTGATGTAGGTACCTACCTACTTACTTCAAGAGTAAGATACCTAATATTAAAAGCGGTCCTTTTTTATTTATTTAGTATTTTCAGTTCAGTTTCATTCAGCAACAGCATTTTGATTCCTTATTTTAAAGTAAAAGGAAGCTTTTACAAGGGTTTTTTTTTTCTGATCATCCACATTTTTTATCTCTACATATTATAAAACAAAGTCCTCCGCCGCGTCTGTCTGTCTGTCTGTTCGTGATAAAGTCCAAAACTACTGCACTAATTTTCATGCTATTTTCACCAAAGGATAGATTGGTTCTCGAGGAAGTTTTTAGTATTTATCTAATAACCGAAATCTACGCGGACTAAGCAATGGGGCATCAGCTAGTTCAAAATAAAATAATAGACAAAATTGATAAACGATGACAGTTAGGCATAATTTAAAAAAAAATTGAGACTTTTGACAGACCTGTTACTAGGTCTTTCTCTCTCCTTAATGAACCTGTGGCGGTATCTACATCCACATGCGAACTACGCATCAAAGACCTGACGTCACACAAAAATCCTGACGTCACATAAATCCTGCATCGCGCAATTAAAGTTTACCGTGCAGTGGACATATATACAAGAATCCAATATTGGGCAGTTGCCCGCCAGACACAACACCTGTCTGGTAGGAGGATCCTCCCTTTTCTATGGTGGATGAGTGAACTTTACACCCTGTTCCTCATACCCCCAAAAACCTTTTACTAATTATTCTCTCTCTTCCCCAGGAACTAGAACAAGAGAAACACCTGCTGAGACGACGGCTGGACACAACACAAGGAGAGTATGAAGCGCGGATGCTGGAGCTACAAAATGATATCAAAGAGCTCACGACGAAGATTGACTCTAGAGACAATTCTGTTAAACAGGTTAGTTATAACATACATTAAGGGATAATATTGGTACCTAGTTGAAGAAGGAACCAAAACACTAAAGTAATAAAAACTAAAACCCAACTACGACTAAAAAGGTAAAAAACAAGACACCACAGACAGACAAATTAAAAATCTGGAGTCACACGTGTTAGGGCATAAATCGAACAGATTACGTGTGATTTTTAATTTGTCTCTCTGTGGTTTCTTGTTTAAACCTTTTTAGTCGTAGTTGGGTTTTTTTTTTTGTTACTTTATTTATTTGGTTCTTCAACGGTCAAAATTATAACCCTCCTTTTTTCTTCGCCCTAGTCGGGTAAAAAGTAACGGTTTTCAAGTTATTCAAAATTATCTCAAACTAATTTCGCCTGCGTGATATCTTTATCAATTAGCCTGTGTTATTCAATGATAATATAGAATTCTACTGGTGAAAGAATTTTTTAAATCAGTCCAGTAATTAGTTTTTGAGTATGCATTAAGTACAAACAAAAATACAAATCATTTCTCTTTATAATAATAGTGTAGATATCAAAATGACTGCCTTGTTTAGTCTTTAGTCGCAAGCGCTACTGCTGCGCATGAGGTCCTGAGTTCGGTTCCCAGGTCGGGCAAAGTATATTTAATTGGGTTTTTCATCAAGAATTTCTCAGTAGCAGCCCGGAGGCTGGATTTGTGCCCGGTTGATGGCAATAGGCCCGCCCCCTTGTTACATAGGATCTGGCGAAATGTGGTTGTACTATAGGTAAACATACAAACATTATCTACATTGTATTAGATTTTTCATCAGCATGTTATGAAGAAATCCGACTTAGCTTAGTACGACCATCACCTGCATTTCAGTGCTGGTTTCGTACTAGTAAATCTCTAAAATGTGTCCTAACTGCCTATCTTGAGTATAGTTTGTTTTCTACAACCTTATGCTAATATAATTATCTACATAATAACATGACAACACAATCATTTAACATTATCAATTAATGCTACAGCTGATTTACCTTATACAACCTCTTAGTCACTGCAATGAAGTAATCCATGTAATAACTCTTACTCAATAAGAACCATGACGAACATCCCATGAATACATGATCAGGTAAATAGACCATAAATCTATTAGGTAAATACATTATGAACTCAAATGACTAATACTAAAGATCTGTTTAGGATGCAAAGGCTGTTGCATGTTGTAACTGGACGAGTTTCGTTTATAGATTAAAAAGGGTTACGTTAAAATGATGTCTTTGTTTTCTATGTTGAATTATTGATGTTGATGACGAGTGGAAAGTCTGATAAGTAGCTAGCTGTTGCCCGCGATTTTGTCTGCGATCCAGGATGTAAAGTAGCCTATGTCCTTTTCCAGGTCAAGGTCTACCCCTGTGCCTAATTTTATCCAAATCCGTTCAGCCGTTTTAGTGTGAAAGCGTAACAAACAAACTCACTTTCGCATTTATAATATTAAGCCTAGAGTATAGTTAGGATACATTATTTTGCCCTAGAAGTACATATAGTGACCTTATTGGTGATGTTCTTCATAAAGGTCAGGTGCGTAGTACTCGCACCCGGTGCGTGCGTATAACCAGATGTATGAACGCAAACGAAGCAAAAGGATTGCGTAAGGAGCGTAGCAGGTGGCATTCTGTAGTTTATGCCTACCTCCATGGGAAAAAGGCGTAAGTTTATGTGTGTGTGTTTATTATTACTTATGTTGAAATACATTCAACTGAAAGAATTCGTTGTGGTCACAAAACTCAAAGAGGAAGCATGCAAACATTTATAATGTATCAACCAACCATTTCATAATGTCCAGAGGCCAAAATTATAAAATACCAACAAAATCCCTTAACACCGAACCGAGGCGTCTAAAAAATAGATTTATGGAAAAAATTGTTACACTTTGATATCCAAAACAAATTCGTGAAAAAATTATTTTAAAAAAACTTAGGTAAACGCAGTGGCATTTCTCTAGCTTGAGCTAGAGAAATCTACGCCTTCTTTGTGTTGTTGATGTAGATTTGAAAAGCGAATCAATATTAATAATCGAACCGTGTTGGCCTATCACCTTTATTATCTAGTAAGAGAGTTACGACATGGACGTTTTTGTACAATTTCATGGGCAATTTGCGTAGCGTTTTTTTGGCAAGGTGCGTAGTAAATTACCAATGAAGTTAAAGGCTCAGACAAGCAAGCCGAGACGGCGCGACGCGAATTTTAGTAGAACGAAAGAAGTTTTCATAGCAATAGTTCCACCAGTCTTGTCGCGCCTCGTAGTAGTACAACTAGTTTAGATGTAAATTGTTGAGCTCGTGGCTAAATAATAACAGCCACACGGGTTGGTCCTTCAGGTTAAGCTATGCTTGCCGGGATTAGTCCGTGGATGGGTGACCATCTTTGCATACCGAACCTCCTCCATGCCTCGGAAAGCACGTTAAGCCGTTGGTCCCGGCTGTCATTCGTAGATCTTTGACAGTCGTTACGGGTCGTCAGAAACCCGAAAGTCTGACATATATCGTATTACCCAGTTACTGGGTTGTGGAGGTCAGATAGGCAGTCGCTCCATGTAAAATACTGGTATTCAGCTGCATCCGGTTAGACTCGAAGCCGACCCCAATATAGTTGGGAAAAAGGCTAGTATATTAAAATGTAATTAGTAACAAGCCACGCTAATATCCACAAACATAATCTGTTAAAATCATAGCTTAATGTATTTATCGTTGTCCACAAGGACCTGTTTCCACTAATCTATAGCCTTCAAATTGGTCCTTTTCCCAGAAAACCACATCGAATACAACTACAACTATTACTAAGAACATTAGTACAACTACAACTATTACTAAGAACATTAGTACAACTACAACTATTACTAAGAACATTAGTACAACTATTCAGATTCACATTCACTTAAGTAGATAATAAATAGTGTCATTTATAGCAGTCAGTTCGAACACCTGCCGTAATAACTTGGACATTAACTACGCATAATGGCTGTTTTGCAATATAATGTAATGCTATTTGATTGTCAACCAGTCGTTAGAGAGAATTATTATCATTTCTATTATGATTTTATGGTTTTATTAGAGCGTCAGATCTTTAAGAGTTATTAACGTAATAATCAATGTGCCTAGCATTTTCCCAACTATGTTGGGGTTGGCTTCCAGTCTAACCGGATGCAGCTGAATACCAGTATTTTACATGGAGCGACTGCCTATCTGACCTCCACAACCCAGTAACTGGGCAATCTAATACCCCTTGGTAAGACTGGTTGTCAGACTTTCGGGCTTCTGACGACCCGTAACGACTGTTAAAGATCCACGAATTACAGCCGGGTTCCGAGCCACGGAGGAGTCTCGGTATGTAAAGATGTTCGCCCATCCACGGACCAACCCTGGCAAGCGTAGCTGAACCTCATGGATCGACCCGTGCGGCTGTTATTACTTAGCCACGAGCTCCTAGTTATTAACGTAATAAGGAATGTTATTATTTCTAATATTACTATCATAATGGCAATAGGCAGCTTATTGGTCGATTCGCATGAATTTACTCACCCGAAACGGGCGAATCAACACTTTTAAATAAATTATCTTTTATTTTAGACAACTTATTCCATAATATATGTGCAGTAGTTCAATTATACTGACTCGCGTCATGTTCCGCTACTCGAATTGGATTCGCTTGTTAATTATAATAATATATCTTATACACTTATACATTTATAGCTAGTGATTAAGAAGCCCACAGTCAACTGTTGACGTTTTCAGGCTAATATGATGATGATTATAATTACGGCTACTGCTATTAGCTTATATTTCACGTAATAGTATGCGCAAGAGTATCTTAAGTACTAATTTGTTAACGTCTTCATGAAGCTTATGTAATAATTTTGCAAGATAAGAAATTAGCGACATTAACTATCGTGCTTTCCAGACTGTCCATTACATAGAAAGGCGTAAGATTGCGAAGTCCTGAACACGGAAGATATTTAAAAAGCTACAAACAAAAACAAAAGGTTACATAATAGCCGAAAGTCAACTTCATGCACACACATCCCTCACGTCAACGTTAAGTCGCCGATCAGTCACCTCAATTTCAGGGACGTGTGTGAACAGCAGTCATCAGTCAGTCACAGCAACACCTGTTTCGTTCGTAGCAATACATGTTTTTGACTTGGTGGTGACGCGACGTCGACTGAGTCGCGCCGATAGTGACTGATGAGTGTAGCCAACGTCCTACAACTTCTACGTAACAATTTTTTGACGACTGGACGTTGACGTGAATGACGTGTGTGCATGACCTTTAAGAGCAGAGATTTCAGAACTTTGGGTTAAGTAAATAGATGAAAACATCATCTAATTTTTAAACTAAATAAGCTAGAGTTAAGCCTGTGTCAGAATTTAATTTAGATATCCTATCCTTTTCAGACTACAATAAAAAGACAGTTTCAATATTAGTTTTTTCACATTGTTTTACTGTGTATAATGCAATATGGCCACAATTTAAAACAATAAGCCTGTCTCCTTGACCCTACAATTGGCACAAAAAGGCTTTGTGTCCAAACTTCGTAGTTTCAATGTAATTAACATTGAAAACGTACATTATCACTATTAGTGAACTGAGTCAAGGCTGAGGCGAGTTGCCTGTGTTAGCGAGTTGACAGCGAGATTAAAAAAAAAACAAGGACCACTTTTTAGGGTTCCAAAGGACCGGACATGAACCGTAATAGGTTGTATTTCTATTGCCGTTAAACAACAAATAATAAAAGTTAATAATCAAAAGGGGTTCCCAATACAAGGAACGTATTTTATACGGCATTTTTTCCTCGATTGGCGGTTTTTTATAGAAGGCTAGAGCCTCGAGCCTTCCTATACTGTTCTACTTCCTAGCAAAGCCTCCCACGAAGTCACTTAGGCCTACCCACTTTTCTATTACCACTTACTTTTTTCGGCTTCCCTTTGACACTGTCACGTAGGTATGTGCTAGCATAGTGTTATGCACGAAAGAACACAAGGATATACTAGCAGCCATGAAAAGTGACATTGACGTAAGTCGATGTCACGAGTAAGAGACGTGGGTGAATTATTTTTGCTGTTTTGATCCAGGGTTATATTAATGGGGTAAATTTTTCTTGTGGTGTTGAGAGTCGCCCCTCCCCCCCTGCCATCCGTCTGCAGATTCTTAACCTCAAATCCACAAAAATGCTTTTTAGTCAGATTATTTTTTAAATCGTTGCAAAAAATCTATAGGGCTATGAGAGATATTGTCGAGCCTACATCAAAATAAGATTACATCAATTCTAAATTCATTGTTCTCGTGAAAAACGTCACAATAAGAAAGCCACACTGCTAACAACAGCACCGTACCACAACTGAAACCTTACTTTTGTTCAAAAAACGTGCCGAGCTTAATTTCGTTTTATCGTAATCCTATTAACGTGCGAAGGATTACCCTAATGTCCTTCAACAGGTTTCGTTTAACGTGCATAATGTTAACTAACTTATGTTATTAATGGCTTATAAACGTTAAATAAATCTGTTTATGCATGGTTGATGGGGCATCAGCTGGTTCGACCTTACCTGTAGCATTGTGGTCTACTAATGGAGCACATCAGTTCGTCTAGGCATCTTAGGACACGACTTTTAATATTACAAAAGAACGTTAGCCTTACCCATCACAATTTGGTTATCAATTTAACCTCTGAAAACTCAAACTCAAAAGCATTTATTTCGATCAAACCATTTACAGGCACTTTTGAACTGTCAAAGCGTCGGTCAGTTAGAAATATGAATCTGGCTTGTCCCAAAGCGCAGTAGGTATACCTACGACGAAGAAAGGGCTAGAAACTCTTCAAATTTAGTCCTATCCGGATCGAACGACCGATAATAAAGTAAAGTTGTTCTTACTCCTCTTCTTGCAAAACGTACTCGAATCTTGGTTTAATCTTACTGTTTTTACTTCAAAAACCAGGTCACTTACTTAGCCCAGCGCACGTTTCGTGAAAGCCCGTCCATCACTAAAGGGCTGTTTTTTGCACCAATCAATTGTCAATGGACGTAACCGACGAGAGTGACGAAACTCCGTTAGATTCCGATACTTAGGCAAAAAATTCCGATACTCGAAAAAATGCGAGTACGTGAGAGGTCGACTGTCAAATTCTCCGTACTTTCGTAATCATTCTGATGAGGATATGTGTACGTGCAATGTTATGTTTAATTTTATTTATTTGGGACAACACATACTTATTACAGAAGAGTTCAAAGTTCTTGAAAATGTTATAGGTAATGTGTACAAAATAGATGTTGCATCGATTGTAAGTGACGTGAAGAAAGTGTTTAGAAATCTTGAGATTATTACTTCGCCATTAGTGCTTGTTTCTAATACATAGTTATAGATAAATAAACAGTTCGCAATCTAATACTAAATTAAACTGGGTTTTTAAGAATAAAAGATATGATGCGTAGGATTCAAAGATTAATGACATTCACCAACCACGTCTGTTGGATTTCGGCTCGCTTCTTGAGAGATGGCCTGAACAGAGGGTACATTATTGGCTGATTGGCTGATTATTTATGATATGGAATTATACATCAAGATTTCAATTGTATACAAGAACATTTTAAATACACTAGACCGTACCCAGCCCCTTATTCAGAACGATAATTGTGTTACAGTTTAATTGTAAGACACATCGTCTTAATGTAACGAGTTCGACAAAGTGATTGTTACACAATGACTGACTCACATATTATGTAGATGGGAAGTTGCTAACTTATCCAGCCAGCGATCAACCTTGGTTCCAAACAATCTGATCTTGATAGCCTCGCTCTTTTGTCGAGTTCGTCTGTTTTATAATATTTAAGTGATCAAATAACTAACAAATATTTTCGATCATAGAAATGTAGGCTGAATATAGCAGCAATGTTTCCTTTAAGTATCTATTTGTCAAGATAAACAAGGTGGTATTCCCATTAGGACATTAACATTTCCATTAAAAATTCTAACACTAAAAACAAAGTACCCTTTTCCAGGAAACGACAAATATATAATTATAATAATCGGGTACGCCAACGAAAATGGCGGAAAAGTCAAGGTCTAAGTGACATTACACGTTAGAATTACGCAATTCTAGGGAATTTATAGTCATCGGACGGGCCCCTGAAAGCTTTCAGGGCCAATTAGCCAATTAGCGCCACACCTTATTGAAGCACTTTTCGTTTGATTGTCTAGCAGCCGTTTGTCATTATGACCTTTCGTTCTTATCTACTTGACTTGACTTGTGATAAGCTTAAAGAAATGGATTTTGAATAGACAGTTTATGACTGCGAATCATGGTTTTTTTTTTCAGGTCCAGAATTTTTTCTTTAACTAACACAGATCGGAGGATTCTTTATCGGAGTAAATAATCGTCTGCCCGGATTGATTGCTATTTTCTCGTGTAACGTTAACTAGGCGTAAAATTATACATTACACACTAGACAATGACATTTCCAACCTTCATTATCTCTCGCATCCTCACAGGTTGACCGTGGAAAAAATGTGTCCTTTTCTCTTTAAACAAAAAACCATCAAATTCTTCTAGTTCAAGGCATTATATGGAGACCTTCGTGGTCTTCCTGCCAGGATGTCATAGCTCAGCTTCCGTCCCATCACATCCTCTGCAATTACCTGCGTTTGCAATTGGCATTCAGCCGAACAGTTGGGTAACGAGCAAAAAGATGTATGTTGTAAAGTAAATATTGTTCTGCGTGATAATTTTGATTAGCATCGTTTAGATTGGAAGATGCATTCAACTTGTCTGGTAATTGAAGATGGTGATAAACATCTGCGTAACTAGTTAGACGACAAATGACAGAAAGGTTTCCAAACGAATGTTGTACATTATACCATTTTTTTAAAGCAATTTTAAATACGATGGTCATTATATTTGGATTTTCCCCAATTAGGTATACAAAAGAAAATGATTAATGGATTAAGCAAAAGGTTATTGTCAAATTGCAATACATTATATTTATCTTCAATATTTACGCTAAATAATGCAGATTTAAAACATAGGCAAACATCTTACCCAAAGACAATGTTGAAACGCGTCACGCCTCTTGATCTGACGTCCTTCCAAAACTACTCGGAAAAAACTCTTTCGCAAATTATGTAGATGATATAATGATCTCTAAAACTAGTGAATGAAAGTTGATATTGCTGTAACTTTATGCTGTTACACCTATTAAGATGATTAACCACGCTTGATGTTAGGAACAATGTAGTTTAGAAGTATGGTTAAATGTTTGATTGCGGTATCAGTAAAGTGTATTATTAGTAATTTGTTTCGCTCGTTGCTGTGTTTACTGGCGGATTTCGAGGGTTGGCTCTTATATTTTATCTGGATTTAGATTAGATAATGTTTGCGTTTTATTTCTGGGTAGAGTCAGTTAATTTTTGCAGATAGGTTTTACGTAGCTCATAAAAGGCGATAATATTTCACAGAAATGATACTGATCAGTATTAATGTTTGTTTTGTTCAAGAGTAACTTGTTAATAGTCGATAACTGGTAATAAAATAATTAGTCATAGTTCGTAAAAAAGCAAAGTTACAGTTATACAATTATTTACATTTGTAAATTACGTTTTTATTTAAATAAAAATAAACTCACACCTTCTTCCCATGGAGGTAGGCAGAAACTATAAAATTACCTACTACGATTCTTTAAATTTTTAGTACCAAAAACAACAAAGATACCATCGTTCATGATAGATTTTTTTACAAACAAACATTTAAATACAAATCTTCTATTACAATAAACATATATGCATTATGAATGGTGTAGTGAGTCTTGAAAACAATAATTTTCCATGGATATAAATAAACTAACCAGAACTGCTATTTTACGCTTTTTATGATTTCACGTATCGCAACCATGAAAATGTTCTGGCCTTGGGCTTTATGTATCACATAAATACTTCCAGATATGACTCAGTCGCACAATGCTTATATTTAAGGTTTATGGTTCTATTTTGAGCTTTTGTCTACTTTCTCAAGTCTTAAGTAGACTGACTACTTCAGAAATATGAGATGAACGACGTCTATAGTTCCTTCTTTTAAGTGATTTCTACTTTTCGTATAGAATTCATCAATGACTATTTGTTATGACTTATGACTTAATATTGGTAGACACGCTACTAGAATTGAATAGCCTATCCATAAAATAATCATTCAATCAATTTACTTGATTGCCATTAGCCAATTATGCTCCCGTCCATATGAATAACATACCTATCATCAGTTATTGTTCATCTACTGCTTACTTTCCTACCACAAAGAAATAAGAATATAATTGCATACACACATACTCAATTATTCATACTAACTAACGTATCTAATTCTTCAGTTATTTTAATCTATGAAATTAGACTTTAGTGTGTGAATAATTCTTATCATACCTCGGCAAAAAAAATTGATTAAGACTTAAAGGCATCCATTGCAAAACTCTTTGTTTTATAACTTACTAGCTGCGCCCCGCGGTTTCACCCGCGTAAGTCTCGATCCCGTGGGAATATCGGGATAAAAAGTATCCTATGTGTTAATCCAGGTTATAAGCTATCTGTTTGCCAAATTTCATCCAAATCCATTCAGCCGTTTTTGCCTGATTGAGTAACAAACATCCAAACACACAAACACACAAACTTTCACATTTATAATGTTAGTCCGATTATGACGTAATAATTATGATGAAGGGACTTTATGAAAACTTTTTGACAATACTTATGTTTGTTCACAGCGCGATGAAGAAAAGCAGAGCCTAATAGCAGAGCTGACTGCCCAGAACTCCAGACTGACAGTGCAGCTTAAAGAGTCATCAGCCACAGAAGCACTCCTATTGGCCCAACTTGAGGGGCTAAAGGACCAATGCTCTATAAGGAAAACCAGCTTACAGGTTTGTGTAAAATACCTATTATAGCATAATATCGTATGATAACTAAAATACGAGGCAAATAGCGAGAAAGGCAATAATTCTCGGTCAACTGAAGAATCAAGTGTTGATATTTATTTCAAAAATCACCAGAATTACTTAATTGTTCGAATTCGTTTCAACGAACTAGGACATAAGAATCTTTACCTATCTAAAGTTAACAAATGCAATTGCACTTCTCTAATTAATAACCCTGAAGTCTGAACCTTAATCTGTTAATTGGTGAGTGTTGCATAATGCTAATTATGCAATCCTAAGATCTATCCATGGAACAAGCGTAGTGAATCAGTCTTCATTTGTTTATAATAGACATGCTCGCGTTTGAACACTATGTTTGTTGGGTAAGCGTTGATATTTCGGTCGACGGTGGTGCACGCTTGCCTAAGAGGAACCTATTCACTCTCGACTTGACCACTACGGCAGGAAACTCATCCGAGAAAAGTTATAATATTCTAATCAAATACATTTTCCAACAGGACCATGTACATAGTCTGGAATCCTTGAAAGCAGAGCTGGCGATGGTGACAGACAAGAAGTCTGACCTGGAGAAAAGGCTGACGGGATCGCTACACGATAAGGATAATCTGATGCAGCAGCTTGATGAGGCAAACGACAGGATCGTCGCCTTGGAGAGGCAGCTGAAAGAACAGGTATGTAGACAGAGATTATTCTTTTCTTATGTTAAATTAAAACGAAAAGGAATTCAGAAAAATCTTGGTGATGAAAAATCAAACACCTTTTTATATTATGATGATGAGTAAAGAAGTGGAATGTGGCGTGAGTAAGGAGTATATTAAACAATAAAAATTCCTAGATAAAAATGTCTAAATCTTTTTGACCTCAATGGCATAGCCCATTTCATGGACTCTTAATGTAATTAAACCCTGTCGTTAACGATACGTCACTAGGTAATTAGGACTAATGTCATAATAGACTTTCCTTTGCCCTGTCAATTTTAAAAGCACGCAGGAATTTTAACTAAGATTATGTTACCAAAAATTAAGCTTTAGGAGTGAACACGACCCTGCCAGGGTTGCGGGAAAGTCCGAAAGGGAGACCGGGACCTTGGCAACAGGCAACTGAAGGAACACGGGTGGGTTTTAGTCAGTAAAAGTTTGACACGCCCTTCCGCTCCACCGAGAGCGGGAGAAGTCATATGATGATTTACTAACTTCAAAAAAAAAAAAGGACTGAACACGATACCACTCTTTCCTAAAACTAAATAATAGTATGTAGATTCAAGGTGGCGGCCACGTTGTAAAGTTTGAAATATATAAGCAAGGAATATATTCCACCCTTACCGGGAAATACGTGTTTAGAATTGTATAACCCTAACGTGCATTTGTAAGTATTAGTCCTTTTCCAATACACACTATTCTCTTTCGTTTTCCAGTGGAGGCTTTATATGATATGATTGATGCTAATCATATTGTGTCCTAGGAAATGAATGACGTTCCATAAATTCAATACTTTCAAAATAACGTTTGCACAATTAGCTGATTCTATTGAATCATTTGCTTCACTGTGATCAAAATCAACATAGTCAGTGCGACCTCGAAAGTAAGCTCTATTGTAATAATGTTATTATTGAATTGACTTTCATAACTCTAATGACGTCGGTTACAAGATTGGAAGTACCTAATTTGATTTAGATCTGAACAGAATTATGGATGTGCAGTGTTGTGCAATGGACTCAATATCTCAAGTGTCTTGATACAAGGACTTCCGTTACTGAAATAAAAATATTGATAGTTGTTGATTTGGAGCAACATTCACCTTAGTTTGCATTCCTAGATCGAATGTTACGTATCTTACCTATTAATGTTGGTTATTTGCCGTCATTATTAAAAGATTTACCTTTATTTTACGTACTTCTTTTTTTTACATTCATCTTTCCATCCGTCTTTTCATTGTCTTCATTTCGTATCGTCAGTTATGTCAATGTGTAACATGATTTCCTGTGGAACTTGCAATATAATTCAATTGTGAGAAATATCATCAGTTTTGTATGGCTTCGTAAGTAGTTGTATGGGAAGTGCTCAACGTATCGTCTTATTACGTACTAAGCTCTTGCTTAGGGTTTGTAGTTGGCGACGATATGTATTGATATTATGAGGAAGTAGATATATGTAGTATATGTATTACAATGGAAAAAGCTACACGTTAGACTGCTAGTATGAAAGAAAAACAATAAATTGACACAGTTTAATTACTGGAAAAGACTGTCTACTGGTAATATCCTCGTAATAAGCAGTTGAAAGATACTAAATCAACACTGAAGCAAATCTAAAATTATTATCAAAAATACAAATCGAATATGCTCTTTCTCAGGGATGAATATATAGAAGTAGAAGACTCAGGTTTAAAGTAATTTCTTAAAAACCAAAATCTACTGATAAAACAAATCAGGCATATAACCTAATTAGACATTTAAAAAAAAAAAAAAAATAAAATAAAAATCATTTAATTCAGACAAAAAAGTCCATAGGCACAGCAAGGTTGTTAGTAACAAGAATTTTGCTTATAACTAATGTTAGTAACAAAAAGGTAAAACAATCCTAGACTCACCGTCTACCCCTGCACAGTAGGCTCATCGGCCTCGCAACACATGGAGTTCGGTGAACCTACTGAGCAGAACAGTATCGGTTCTCTCGCCAATCATCATCAGGACGCTATTCCGGCTCCCCCGTACTCGTCGCACCACCGACGCAACTTTTTTACGCATTTCATTCAATTCCAACCCTAAGCAAAATAATCCTTTCACTTCACAATATCCGGCGGATTAGTCAAGAACAATGGACAGTAATTAAAAACTAATCTTAGCTCGAAGGTCTTTCTGTTGGGCAATGCTTTGGGCTCGAATCATTGTGCTGGTCTATTCGTAATGGCCCTTCCATACGGAACCTTTTGAATGACGCTTTGTGTAAAGTGTGGTTTTATTCGTAGCAAGGTTATTCAAGGTCTTTATTGTCGCCTAGTGTTTCTTCATCTATTACTTGAGCTATTAGAGCAACAAAGCTTTTGAGACTGAATTTTACAAGATTTGATGGATTATTTTTTAGTTTTGTATCTTTTTTTAGTTTTGTAATTTCTTAGGGTACCAACACGTTTCCTATTATGTTTTATTATCTAAATTAGTCCCGCAGAAGTAGGCTAGATATTCGTTTATAATTTATTTTTAAACTCTGTTGGTCGTCTTTGATGTCAGAAGTTATGAGACAGGCTGTAGACTTTTATCAAACTTATTCGCATTTTTTTAATTACGAAACAGCAGTATTCTTTTTAAATTACATCTTGGTGCCCTACCATTGTCCATATGCTTCTTAAATGTATCATTGTGCTTGCAATTTAATTAGGTCTATAATCGTATGAACGTGACTATTCAAATAACAGTATAAATTGCACAATACGTTGCTCAGGTGGTACGTTTTCCAAGGCTTTCTTGTTTGTTTTCAGAACAGCTGTTTTTAGTACGTACTTGTTATTCTGTACATATGCCCCCCAACCTTCACTGACGTCTTTTGAAGTTTTTGAAACAATATCCTTTTTTTTAATTGTTAGTAGCCAGTTTGAATTTTAAGATGTAGATTATTTTGTTAAATTGACGCAAAAGGATTTTGAATGCGTTTAATTTTGTTAGGTTTTAAAATAAGTTTATGTAGATTTTTCAGAATGGTATAATATTTTAGGAAAGAAAATCACTTAAGGTCATCATGTGATTCATTCATTTGGTCATTGTGAGGTTGATCATGTGATGTGGTCGACCTTTGCCTAGCAATGGGGCAATACTTTGTATCCCTACTTACCCTCATTTTTCTTCTAGGAACATCTTTACCAGAATACACTGAAAGAACTGGAGCGCCTGCAAAGATCCCACGACACCCTAGCCGAGAGAATCGGAGCCCCAGATCCCATCGACACCACAGACACGGCCAGGTCTCTCCATGCGGAGATGGAATCCGAACCTGAAGACCAGGACGACGGATGGCTCAGGAGTGAGGCTGTTCAAGTTTACAAGCAGCTGAGAACGCTGGCGTTACAGCTTAATACTGGACATGATGACGATTCAGGTACGTGGTGACATAAGCATAAGCAATAAATAATAAAGCATTATTGGCCTAGGGACACAGGCATTCGCATTAGTATGAAGCGATTACTTTACTAGTGTGTGAATCTTACAGTAACAAGATGATTGCCAAGACATAAAACTTATACTATGACTTAATAATGATCTTTATGATGGTTCAGGGTGTTTACAGTTTAAAGATTTTTTTTCACTATCATTTTGTCCAGATCTGATGGAATGCGACGGCGTGAATCGAAGGGAATTTTGCAATAAACATAAAGGAAATTGACATATATATGATTATAAAGATAATAGCAATAAGGGTTAAATAATAGGCGGTCTTATATCGATAGCCAATCACAGGGCCAAGAACTATAAAGGTACTGGTACACCTTCTACTGCCAATGATTTAACTCTCCATTTACCCCACAGAAGTTCAGTGCATTCAAACCAAAAATTCGTGATCGACAATAATTTTGTGTACCAACACCATGATATGTAAAAATCGAAGCTTTCAGACGTACACGTCAAACAAAATACCTAATAACCTCAATAACTAGTTTGGACATCACGCGACCACATCGATCGGTGTTGTTCAGTGTTCAGGCTATTTGGATTAACTGCGTACAAATTATGAGCATGAAAATGAATTTTTCGAAGTTTGGAAATGGATTTTCGTGTCAAACACTTTGTTCGACGAAGCACTTTTCATCCAAGGCACAATTTTCAATGGCAAAAAGGGCAGGAAGATGGTGATGGTCCGCATTCATGCATAATTTTCGGAACATCTGCGTTTCCTGGCTATACTTAGCAGTATTAATTATTCAGTACTGTCAGTGCAGTTCACATTTTGATAATACTTCATCAGGCTAGTCAGATATATTGACATAGGTGTTAGTAGTCAAGTATTAGAACACTCAGAAGATCATCATCTGCCTAGCCTTTTCCCAACTATGTTAGGGTCGGCTTCCAGTCTAACCGGACGCAGCTGAATACCAGTATTTTACATGGAGCGACTGCCTATCTGACCCTTGATGAGACTGGTTGTTAGACTTTCAGGCTTCTGACGACCGGGACAACTGTCAAATACCTACAAAAAAACAGCCTTCAACGGCCTCGTGCCTCGGAAAGCACGTAAAGACATGTTTTCCCAGTCACGAGGCACCACTCAGAAGACCTTCAGTGAAAATAATAAAAAAGTAGGTAGGTAAAGTGAACGTTGAGTTAACTCCTAAAGAAGTGCGTCATACTCTAGGTAGGTTTATTAACATTTGCCACCCCAGTAGTTATTGCGTCATATTTAACTAGAGTACCTAATTTGTTTTACCACCGTTTTAGAAAAGCCTATGTTCAACAGAGAATATATTTTATCGAACTATTTTAACAGGCGTGGATCCCATAATATCAATGTAGCAATTATATTTGGACTAGACTATCTAACGCAACCTTCGATTCCACCACCTACAGCCTTATAATAGTAGGAGAACACCAAAGAAACGATGGATAGACTGTGTGAAAGATGACATGGCTAGAAAGAGGGTGACTACTGCGATGACGACTCATAGGGAAGTATGGAAGAAGAAGACATGGGTCAGTGGGCCATCTTAGGTTGTGCCGACCCTAAATAAGTTGGGCGTCTTACCCTTGCAAGAGAATGATGCCAGCCTTTACTACCTGAAGTTTTTTTTTGACATAACGCGATCTCTCTGATTTGCCAAATGAACATCCAACTTCAGTATTTACTTTTAAATAAAAAGTTGGTTAACTAAATAAATGGTCCACAAGCATACTTCCTGCACGGAACGGCGTAAATATCCAGTTGAATGTAGCCTCAGCTCGCGTGACCGTTTTGTAGGGCAACGATACGTAGATTAGTGGCAGAAGCTCCAGTTTGAAAAGCCTTCGGAAGATTCTCTCGAGCTCAACTGTTGATACACTTTCTTCTTTATTACTTAACATTACGCTTGTATTCCTCGAAAGGTTTGGTATAGAAAGCTCAACCAGGCACAAAAGCTCCCAAATATACCGGGCTACTTCTGGGAAAAATTCTAATAGAAAACCCAATAACACTTCGCCCGACAGAGGAATCCAACTCAAAACCTCAGGTTCAGTAGTCGGTCTTGCGACTGCTGGACTAACGATGCAGGAGGCTTCTTCTTTTTTTTATCAGTAAATATTGTCTTTACTAGTGAATGTGATCGGATTTGAACACTTACTACTCTCTAGTACTTACTCTATCTCAAACGTAGTATTCTTCGCAGCAAGTGCCGAATTTTTACATTACGCAACTGACTATTCTCTCATTAAAATCGCTTCCTTGTAGATTTACTAAGAGATAATATTATAAATATTTTTACTAGCCATGTTATTTCTAGCCGAGGTTCCACGTCAAATCAGAGCTCAAAAGGGATGTTATAGATAGACATAATGATAGCAACAAAGATAACAATCAGGATTATTCAGGATGTTATTAATATGGGCTGTAACAAGTCACTCTATGAACTCATCGTGCTCACCTGTTACTGAATGACATGACATCACCGTTACCCTTTGGCACATTGTTGGTGAAATCATCGACGTGTCACTGCTCTGCCCCCAGTGACGTGATTCATTTCGTAAACTATGAAAGGAACTTTGTAACCTTGCCTTGCATTTGCTAAAATCTATTGTTTGTAAGTTTTCTCTGCCATACTCAGCTTAAACAGAAATATTCACAAACACTGGACTATGTCTTATTGGATTTAGGACTCTAACTGCTATCTTAATAAAGTCGAAAACTATCAAGCTGCGTAAGCATAAGATCAACAACATCATCAGCAATGCGCATTTATACCTGTGTTTTAGCGATTTCAAACAATTACTTCCATTTTTCCTTTATATTCTTCTACCGCAAGAGTAGTGTTGGCTTCTTGATCGGTTATAGCACGTAAAGCTGGTCCTGCGCCTGATCAATCGAGTCTGGTTGCCATCCCATCAGACTATGAGAGTAAAGGAACAGAGAGTGCACCTGTATCTGCGCTCATACTTGTGCACTACAATATTTCTTGAGTACTTGGCTAGACTCTATTGATATTGACCACCGTGACGGAAATTCGGTAGGGAGGATATTGGTGTTGGCCGGTTGGTTTACTGTAACGTATTTGTGCAGTGGCAACACATCGGCAGTATACGCAATTCTGCAGACAATTGTGTTCGACCTTCGTAATCGGTTCCTGGATCGTTGGCTTACGGAAACATTAGAGCATTAGACGATGTATGAAAAGCATTAAAATTCGATCCGAATCACGATCTTAAAGTTAGATTTCTTTGTGTAATTACGTTGTAAAATTTTAATGTTCAAAAGCGTGTTTGGCCTATTTACGAAGAAATGAACGCTTATGACCAAGATTAGTACGCACTTGGTGCCGGTAATCCCGTATATTATGTACCTGCCACATGGTATTTCTGACGGGAAATAATCAAAATTCAGAGGCCTCAATAAGAACTACAACTCCCAATCAATCTTTAGGGAAATTCTTCTTGAATTATTATTGTATAGGAAGATGAAAAATTACTCAGGAGTGCTCATTCAGAAGAGTTAACTCTATATGGATATTGGTATGATATGATTGTTGACGTCACAGCGGCACGGAGCGGTGACGACAGCCTGTCGATGAAAGATAATTTTGAATGATAAGCCTGATAACATTGGTCACTTTCTCATTTTCTTGATTGCCAGTTAATTATCTGCATCCCTTTTCGACGGGAAGGCATTCATCTCTTTCTTACATATCGTGAGCAAGCTCGTATTGCTTTGGCATTATTTACCAACATGCGGCATTTGAATGCCGTCATGTCGTGGGTCGAGGTGTCACGGCGTGCCATGCTCCAACCTGACGTGACGGTATATGACATCATTTTGCAAAGCAACGCGGGGCTATAACTCCTCCAGCTTTTTTTTTGACTGAACTGAAGTTGGTAAGGTCAATAATGGTGGACTTGAGGGTTTTAGTAACGACATCAGTTCCATCGATTTTAATGTACTTATACCTACATCGTTGTGTTGCAGATAGAAATAGTGATAGCACGGCCCACATTGCAGGGTACGGTAACGGCAAACCAGTCTTTTACTGGGTCTCAAAATTAGGACCTACCAAAGGCTGCTGTCCAAATGAATACCATTTGTCATGAAACGATTTAGACTCAGAGATATTCAATTGTTTTTTTCATTTGCTTCTTTGAGGTCTTATTTCACCACTAATTTTGTTACTCCTAATTTTTGTGTATTCAAAATTGCATCTCCGACATGAAATTCTGTTTAAATCCCAGGTCAATAGCCTTTCGAGACAGTTTTTATTCGTCTCTCAATATCAGCCGAAATCAGGTGTGGTGCAAATAGCGGGTTCATTTCGTAACCATTGTAGTTGGTTACTACATCGAATGCACTTTGCAAACAAGTGCAATTTTTTCGTTGCTGCTTATTCCGTGATTGTTCTTGAACATTCTACACTGGAAGTAGACTTATTTGTAGTTAAAGACTAGCAGTTAGGTGACTTGGTATGACGCTGTTCTTGTTTACTTCGTGAAAAGCCTTGCGAGAATTCAATAAAGTTAGGAAAAAAGTTGGTTCAATCGTTTAGACATAGAGGTCCCTTAGGTCAATCGATTACGTGACCCTGAAACTTAAAGATACAACTAAATGTATAGTGGCGAAAAATCTGGAACACGCACATAGCACACCAACCCGTAAAACCAAACCAACCAAAACCGACCAAATCTAATTTTGTCGATCTATTTTGGTTTATTACAGGAGTCTAATTCTTTTCAACTTTAGTCTACATCGGCAACACCCAGTATTTTGTATCCAAAATAAATGCAGCGTCTAAGGCACCACCTTTTGAAACTACACCATTGCACTTTTCCCACAACAAAGAATAAAAAAGCACAAATAGCATTTTCTACATCTAAACCACAACATTATAAAGCATTATTACTTCTCCAACTATTAAGAAGTCATCATCCATCAACTCACTTGATCTGGTTGTAATATTTCCGCAATGTCTGATGCGGCGTGGACAAAACGCGAAATTGTTCAACTGTTTAGCTATGGGAAAGTGTTAGATGGTGAAAGTGGTATCATTACAATGTGCTGTTATATTTTCCTGGAATATAGATGTGTGTGTAATTAAGAATTTACTTGTCTACGCACGTTGTGTGAAAGGTGGTATGGCTAGAAAGGGGTGACTACTGACTTCAGATGGCGGCCAATAGAGATGAATGGAAGAATACAAAATTGCAAATAAATAGAGATAAGGGCAAGAGGGTCATGACGAATGAAGCCACGAATACTCACGGATATTCATCAGATGGATGTTAAATACATAACAATTATGACAGGGAAAATGTCGCTTCTAATAATATTTTTATACATCTGGTTGGTCTCTCTGGTTATTCAATGGTTCATCTCTCGGTTGTTATTGCAACAATATCCGTTATGGATAGTTACTAAAACAAATGAATATGGAATCGTTTTTCGTTAGTTTTCTTTGTTAACTATTGTCTGAACTCGCCTGATAGTTTCCGTTAATTTTCTTTTGCTTAAATGAAATCATAAAACAGCTGGTCTTATGATTCGACTGAAAATTCATCAATCCGATAAAGATTCGGAAAATTAATTGGGATATTAATGTCCTTCACGGTGCGGCCGAGTGTTACTCTGCAATCTGTCATAGTAGAAGTATGACTAAGCAAGGTTTAAAAAGATTTCTGCTGCTTTTACCACTGCTAGGCAATGGCCTATTGAGCTCGCCAGCACATGCACCTGATGAGCCAATATCTGCTGAAGAAGTGCTCAAATTTTCAGCTTTATACTTTATAGATTTATTATAACATAACAGTATACTGTAGACTGTAACTATATCTCAATGTTGACCCATATTTCTCCAGTTATAATAAAGTCCCATGTAATAGGGGTCGACTTCATACATTACTAACTTCAAAATTCCTTCTTCCAGGACTCCACTCCGACTTATCCCTCACATCACTCGACGGCGAGGAAGGCGAGACGCTCCGACGCGGTGCGCTTGCTGCGGCATGCGCAGACGCAGTCGCAGCGTACGCCGCGCTCGAAGGATCGCGCGTGCGAGACTCGATAGCAGCGCACGCGCGCAGGGCGATGGAGCGAGAGAGACAGATCGATGAGAAGAATGAGATTATTGCTGACTTGTCTTCTAAGGTAAGTCAATTTTTTGGTTATTTTAGTGCCTACATATTGGAGGTGTGTACTGCAGGCTAAAGTTGGCCCAGTCATAACTCAAGATATTAATGTAGAAATGTATAAAGCATGTTTGATTGGTAAAAATAGGGATACGGTTGTCAGCAAAAAGATTGGTCACTTGGTGATCAAAGAACCGAAGCTGTTTAAATATGGTGACGTTAGTGGTGCGGCCAAAAATAAATAGGTACGGATTTGCGTAATAATTAGTCTGAATGGCTTTAGAGATGGCTTTTTCGCCAAAACTGATAAGTATTCCGAAGATTAAGAAGTACCTACAATACCTACATAGTTCTAACTAAATGAATGGTACAGTACAGCAGAGTGGCAGTCTCATGCCGATACATGTTGCTATGTTAAATGATTAGCCTTGGCGGCAAGCGTCCTCAAAAGACAAACCTATACTTTATACGGTCAACCACGTGCTAAAATCAATCAGCTCACAATGAGTAACGGTAGGCCTGGGACAATAAAAAATGACAACAAAGAGGTTTTCAATGAGGCATTGACTGATACGCATCGATTTTTACCGTAAGGACACTACAATGACCAATGATAGAGCAGTTTTGGGGTACATTCGATTTTATTTTAACTTTGGAAATAACAGTAGCGCTTTTCGACTAAGTAAGTACTGCAAATAAAATCACAGTGCCTACGTCATGGAGGGCAATATTCGTCTTACACACGCGTACAACACATTACCCTCCTTTTCGCTTTTCCGTGGTTACGTAAAAATTAAAAGCCTATTCTCGTGAACCTTCATAATCAGCCTATAATGTTCCCACATCTGGGACACAGGCCTCCTCTCTTTGAGTCTTTGCGAGGGAGTGGGCTGTTATCCACCACGCGGGCCCAGTGCAGGTTGGTAGATGTCATATGTCTTCGAATTTTTCGTTCTAGGACATGCCGGTTTCCTCACGATGTTTTCCTTCACCGTTTTGAGCGCAGTGGTGATGAAATTATGTGCAAAAACCACGACCTGAAACATGTTAAAATGTTTGTTTCTAATTATGAGGGGTGCAGAGTCGCACTGGAGTCAGCAAACTTAAAGTCCCCTAATCCAACTAGCTAGCATTAAACATATTTCCTAGCAGTATTTTGCTAGAATTGTGCCCTGTCAAGCAATGGGTCTGCCCCTTGCTTCCTTTTACATGGGCCTGTTTGGCGAAATTTACTAGAAACCTATAACTAAATACCTGCGCCCTTCGGAGAGCAATGGACTGGGGCTCTAGACAAAGTGACATTCTATCAGCGATAACGACGATGGAAATGGCAAACATGTATAGGACTGACAGCTATCGAAAAGCTTATTTCAATCCTGTTGAAAGTCGTTGTAGAAATACGAAACGCTTTCGAAGCGATTGTCACTTGTCTAGGCCCACAGATAGCTTCTTGCAATGTTCGGCAAAAAACATGACTAAAGCTGCATATTTTATTAATAAAAGCGACATCAAAGCTAGAACATTGTGGTCAAATCTAGACCGATGTGTAAATCCCATAACCCATATAACACCAACTAACCCCATAGACCAAGAGCTGTCGATTTCATCGATACAGTTAACTTTCGATCCCGATGCATCAGCTACACAGTTACTGCACGTTAGGCCAATTGAAATACCGTTCGTGCTCTAAACCGATCTAAATCGATTTAATGCGAAATCGATTCGGTTAGATCGATGATCGGTTGGCGTTTAGTGTTGTAGTTGAACGACTTATTATTTATTTTGAGGTAAATAGAGCTTGGTTCTTGTAAGTGGGTAGTTGTAAAATGAATGCGCTGGGCTAAAACATGCTTTATAAGTATCTTGGAAATTCATAATTTTACATTTGATGTTCCTATAAGAATAAAATGAGAAAATTCTGAAAGGGGTATTATATTACCCAGTAACTTGGGTTGTGGAGGTCAGATAGGCAGTCGCTCCATAAAAAATACTAGTATTTAGCTGCATTCGGTTAGACTATAAGCCGACTCCTACAAAGTTAGGAAAATGCTAGGCAGATGATGATTCTTATAGGGAAATAAATGATCTTCTTTTGCATAACTTGGAACGTAAATAAATACGTTTATTAACAGCTAAGGCTGGACCAGTAACAACCTGGTTCTCCTTGCCAAAGAGTTTGAAACTAAAACAATTATTAAAAACAATTTCTACATGAAAATAATTAAATGACCGATGCCAAAGAAAATACCCAAGAACTACGCAAAACGTAGGTTAAATTGGCATTGAAGAAAACTTATTTAGACCTTCTTAGTAGGCAGACAGCTGCTCCCCAATTTGTGCGTCAGAACTAGAAGTCAAAACGTGATCGTCTAACATACTTATAAGGCTTATCTTGTAAGGAATTTAAGTGGTTTCCTTAGTTAATAGCCAGACTGACAGTCATGTGGGCGCTAATTGGATCAAAACCGGCGAAATGTGACGAAATGAAATGAAATTAAATTGTTTATTCTGTAAATAGGATATTTGAATCGCTTTTACACGTCATATTAAAAAATATTAAAAATAAGCTAGATGAGGTCGGCGTTTCCTATCTGCTGTCTCATCAAAGATTGCGGTCCTATTGGCATTGTTTTTTTTTAAATATGTTTTGGTGATAATCTACAACGCCTCATGTGAACTTTTACACACTGACGTCATGAAAATCTGCATCGCGCAAGCGAAATTTACCGCGTGACTAAAACATATACAACGGCATTCATCGTTGGGCAGTTGCCCACACAACATCCGTCTGGTCGGAGGATCCTCCCTTTTCTATGGAGGATGAGTGAATTTTACACCCTGTTCCTCATACCTCTATAACGTCATGGTCCGTGCATTCGAATGCCCGGAAAGGTTATACCTACCTAATTGAAGGTTTCCAACAAATTTGCTAAATAAGGTAGCACGAAACCTATTTGGATCATATTGATACTTACTTTCTGAATTATACGCAGTAACTACTGTTCTAACTTCAACCATTTATCTGATAAGTATTATCTTAATACTGCAATGCAATCCCAATTTCGTAATGTGCTTTACCAATAAAACTCTCTGCTTCGCTTCAATTGAGAGCAATGATAATATCGGTTAGCAGATAATTAATTAAACTAAGTTGATTGAGGAATGTTTGAAGAGATCCAGTGTATTGATGAGCCGAAGATTAGCTGTGTTATCTTGATCTTAGCGTGAGATGCATGATGCAGAAACCACGATCATTAATTACTAATTAGGTAATTGATAGATGATTGGATTGATGAGTTATAAAGCCTGTAAAATACGTTTCCTACCACCATTAAACATACACAAGCTGAAAAAAGAAACTTAACAGAACATCAAGCCTAAAATCCCTAAAGGCTTAGAGGTGTACACCCACATTTCGCCAGCAATGTTTTAGTCCCATGTAATAGGGGGCGAGCCTATTGCCATTAACCGCAAATCCAGACTCCAGGCTGCTACTGAGGAATTCCTGATGGAAAAACCCAATAACCCTTTGCCTGACCTTTGAATCGAACCCACAGAACCTCTTGCTCAGCAGTAGCGCTTGTGATAGACCAACGATGTAGTCTGAAAAATAAAATTTCTTTAAAATCAACACCCAGAAAAACAGTCACGCGTGGCGGATATAAACCCAATAATTACGACACATCAGTTTTTTGCACTACATTGTATCTTCACAAAAATGTTATTACACGTTCAATTAAGACCCGGAACGCGAAGGCTCGGCAGTGCACCGCAATGCACTTTGCGTCACCCACCGATACGAACATTAATTTGTTACGTAAGACGTTTAGCTCATTTGCTGTTTAAATGCTGTTATGTAAGGAATATTCTTCTGTTTAATACGTGACCAATTTGGGTCCAACTTGCCCATTGACATAAGGTTGCCATTGAGCTATTTGCTGTCAGGGACTAGTCTCCAACAGCAAATCAGGTAAACCAGGTAATCCGGCGTTCGAAGGATATGCTACGCTTGCCGCGGTCAGTACGTGGAGGGATGACCATCCCTTACATATTGAGACTCCTCCGTGGCTCGGAACGCACTTTAAGCCGTAACGACTGTCATTCTAGATCTTTGACAGTCGTTATGGGTAGCAACCAGTCTTACAAAGGGGTATCGTGTTACCCAGTTGTGGAGGTTAGATGGGCAGACGTTCCATGTAAAATTCTGGTATGCAGCTGCATCCGTTTAGACTGGAAGCCGACCCCAACATTGGGAAAAGGCTAGGCAATTGATTGGATTAGGCAAATCAGGTAACCGAAAATATATAACTTCGATTTGGAAGGCTTCAAATGTTTGCTAAATAGCTATCTAGTAGTTTGTTAAATAAATAAAGAAGTCGTACATTTTATCACGCTAAATCTAGACGTCTTTCAACCATAGCGTGTCCTCATTGTTCCACAACATGACCTCACCGGTTTCCAAATCCTTCCATAAAACGAGAACCAGTTTTTATTGTACTCCTCACTAAATACAGATTGCCCAAGGATGGCCGTAAGAGGACTTTTATTGCCCACGAGTGGGTGTGGGTAGGCGTGTTACTCATACGACAACAAGATCTAGACTTTTGTTAGGCTAACCTTGGTTGAGACAAAATTAGTTTTTAGAGGAATCAACAACGAATCTATTGTTTGCTAAAATCATCATCATCAGCCTATAGCAGTACACTGCTGGACATAGGCATCTCCAATTGCACGCCATTCAGCTCGATTCTCGGCAACTCTCGTCCAGTTGCTACCAGCCACCCTGCGAAGATCGTCGCTCCACCTAGCCTGAGGGCGTCCTACGTTACGTATGCCGATTCGCGGTCTCCACTCAAGAACACGTCTACCCCAACGGTCATCGGTTCTACGGCTATTATGGCCGGCCCATTGCCACTTCAGCTTGCTTATTCTGTGAGCAATGTCGACAACTTTGGTTCTCTGCCGGATTACCTCATTCCGGATTCTATCCCTCAGAGATACTCCAAGCATAGCTCGTTCCATAGCTCGCTGAGTGACCATAAATTTGCAAAAATGCTAAGATAAAGAGCCTTTACGTTGAAAGTGGGCAACGTCACCAATAGATGTCAAATATTTCGCTGTTTTGATTAATTTGGCAATATTCCTGTATGTAAATATTAAATATGCTACCTACCTGTTTAAAATATTGATTATGAAATGCAATAAATAATATCGTAATACCGAATATAGTTTTAGTTGTAAAAAAAGGATTTGAAAGTTTTCCAATTGCCTTTAAATAACTACTGCAACTAAATATTTTATATTGGATGGTAATGTCCAGACGCAAGATTCGCTTAAACGCTTTAATAATTTAAATCTTAGGTATAGATATTTAGTTGCCCAGATTCTGTAATTTTGTCCAGTTACTGGAGTAAGATTTCACTGACTATTTTCGACATTATTTTGCTGGGGTACAAAAATTGTACTTATCAGATCTTGAAACGAAAAAAAGTAGTGTTCTGAATAAAATTTAACCTTAGGTCCTAATCAAACGTAGCGATCTAGAATCCTAGCAAATCCTAGCTTAGTCACTAGACCGTAAGCTAACCGCATGGCGTGACCCTAGTGACGTAGCTACACGTCACAAAGGTTAATCACCTCCGCTCGGACGTGGTGCAGGCATTTTGTAGCAATTCGCGCGTTTTTGTACCAACGCCATTTTGATTCGGTATTTAAAATGATTGATGGTTAATTTAGTTTTTGGCTGTTATTTTAGTATAGTTGGTAAGTAGTAGGTAAGTATTAGTAAAAACAATGAATAAGGTTGATGAACTTAAAAATACCTACGTTTGGCGCAGTGGTTGGAGGATTGGCTTTGCGCTACGGATCGCGGTTTCATGTCCCGTGCGAATTACTTTTTGTTTGGATAACTTATATTCGATAGTTTCAGGTTGTAATGTGTATGGTGTCTGTGTATCAGAAATTGTATATCTCTATGGAAGGTCCTTCCTATACGGAAGAAGAAACCCTATATTATAATGACGCAGTAAGTTTTAAGAAAACCACGAGAGGGCGACGATTAAACGCTCTGGTCTTTCGAGCGTGAAGTTTTTTAAGGCGGTTATCCCCTCCATCTAACAAAACATTCAAATTACCTATAATTCGGATTAAACTTAGATACTTACCTACTACGTATTTTAAAATAATTTTCTTACTCAATAAGTTCCTGAAAATGGTGATTCAGAATGTTTCTGAAACTGGGAAAAACCTTTTCCGTGTACAATCACAACTTTGCAGCTTTATATCACGTCGATTTGAATTTAACGTCATCATTAACTTCTTGCAACACCATAAACCGCATAACCATACCGCTAATGTGTCTCAAGCCTTACAACAAAGAGAATTTATTCTTTTTTACACGTACTTTTAATTATGTATTAAGGCTAGTTCTCACATTAGCTATGATCAACCATAAATGTGTGGGTAACATGCAATGGCCCACTTTCTTTTTTTTATTTGGTCATTTATTACGGCCGCGATCATTTTTTTATATATTCTGTTATTGTTCTGTTCAAGGTTGAAAGTTTGGAGCCATTTAGTGTCAAATATAAAAATATGTGTTTTATGTTGCCTTTCTTTGTCTATTATCATTTCTTTAGTTAATTTGGCGATGACTTTTACTGCGGACTAAAAGACCAAATGGATTTTGGAGTAAGATCGGAGTCCAAGTTTCTTATCGAACTCCAGATGTTTAGTTAAATTAATTTAATGATTAAAAAGAAAGAAATAATGAAAGAAAAAAAATATTTCGTTCAAACAATCATTCACGAAATATACCTTTTTGTACAAGAAATCAGACGAAAGGACTATAATTATTGTAAAAACTAAAATCCCCTTCCGAAGTTTTTAAAATATATATGCTGCTCTCTCATTTCCTTGATACACACAAAAATCACAAATATCACAATACGTTGCTTCACGACACAAGAACACAAACAATAGTGGTTGAACTGCGCCTGGGCAATTCGCGGAACGATCAGTTGATGCGGAAATAAACCACCGTGAGAGATCCGGAGAAAACAATGTTTGAGAGAGGAGTTTATGAAATATCATTGTTATGAATGAAAACAACTATAAACAGATAACAGATATGTAGATCTGTAATGTTGTTTAAGTAGGTACGTATTGTGCACGGAGGTGGCTTTGGTGACAGTCTATTAACAAAATTAATAAGTGTCTGTATACCTATAGCCTATCTATAGGAATCAGTCACGGAGTTATAAGCATTCACACGAGTCTTTACTTTGTCCGTGTTTTAGAAAATTTCCAACGTTAATTTTAGGTAGATTCCCTTGAGAAAATCTGTTTATCAGTGAATCAAAATATTGTATTCATAGTTAGTGATACCATCTGCAAAAACGGTCGAAAACGTCTCTGTAAAAACTACTTAAGTAGGTACAACTTAATCAGCCTATAATGTTCCCACTACTGGGACACAGGCCTCCTCCTCTTCGAGAGGGAGTGGGCTGTAATCTACCACGCGGGTACAACAACAAGTGTTAATAGTTGAAGAATGACAAAAAAAAACTTCGTTTAGAGAGAAGAACATTTTTCTTAAAATTCTATCTAAAAAAAAAATGTAATATTAAAATTATTTTCTCCTATTCCAGCTGTCGGTGGCTGAAGTGGAACTCCGCGCGGCTGCCGAGGAGCGTGACAATCTGATGAACGACGCCAACTACAGCAGTCTACAGAACGATGAGGCTGTCACAAAGGCGCGGCAGGAGAGAGACGAGGCCATGGAGAGGAAGAAGACTGCAGAGGTAAGGACCTTCACTCCCCACGTCTAGAACAGAACCTTTGAGGTCATCCTGTTATGCCGTGGTTACACTTCGCGTTATCGCGAACTTTTCTTCGTACGCTCTCTCTCGCACACCCCTCGATGTATCGCTGAGCAACAGAGAGCGCACGAAGAAAATTTCGCGATAACGCGAAGTGTAGCATCAGCATTAAGGCTCTTACGTACTGACGCGATACGTCGCGCGACGCGAATTTGAACAAAACAATTTCTGAGAAAACTTCACGGCGAACAATGCGGCGCCGTCGCGTCGCGCGGCGCATCGCCCCAGTATGTAAGAGCCTTTATGGCCTATCAGGTTCTGTTAGGTCCAAGATATCTGATAAATAAAACCAGAAAATGCGTAGGCAATTAAAATCCGAGCAACTTCTACATGATTGATACAGTAATACTTTTAGCAAACAATCCTTCTTCATTCAGGCAAGCAGGACCAAATACAATATGAGAAAAAACCACAGGATTTGTATAATTTTACGTAGAAGTCCGCTATGCTTAAATTTTTTAATCCCCTCTTAGGACCAGTCGTGCAAATCTTTAGCCATATCACAGAAGGTCGCTATATAACAAAAAAATTACATGTTCTACTTATTTTCCAGGTGGCCCTCGCCAAGACCAGGGTGGAGCTGATGCAAGCCAACAGTCAGCTGTACGAAGCTGTTCGCCAGAAGGTGGACCTTGGACAGCAACTGGAGCAGTGGCAGGTACGTAACAAAACCTGGATGGTTATGCTTAAGTACAAAACCAGAAAATAGAGATGTGGACTAAAAAAATGTTTTTTGTTTGTCAGATAGATTAAGTATTAAAAAATATTGGACGCGTATTCTTTCTTTTTTTACGTAATCAAAAAAATTACGGCAATACATTGTGTTAAAATGTGGCATGATGTCACTTGCCGGTAGACCCAGTCAACATTCTTATTATGCTGTTAAACGCACAATTTCTTGACGATTGAGAGTAGGGTGGTGAAAAAAACTATCTCGCTCGCTTCTTTTCTTTGTAATGAAGTTAAGTATGGTGCTCTAGCAGCTGAAATCCACATTTTTCTTTTCATTCACTAAATATTTGTTTCCAAAAAATCTCGTGAATCACACCGAGAATTTATGAAATGTACTTTCCTAAATCATTCGCGGTCTACTAATTCCTAATCATTAAGTACTGGATCTGATATTTTGCTCAGAATTAACGTGAAGTCTTTAAACCTTTTTTGAAGAAGCTTGTCTAAATTGTAGAAGAATCGTTAAAATAACAAACAAATAAATAAAAGTTGAGTTGTGGAACCAAATGAAATAGCGCCGTGCAGCTCTGATGCTTTTCAAGTTTAAGGTCGAAAGTTGTATTCTAGAATTTTAACGAAATATTGGAATTGCTTAAAGATAATATTTGGTCCTGTTGAAGTATCAAAATAAGTTGCAGTTACAGCTGTATTGTTTATCTATGACAAAATGACAATAAAGTTTATTTAGTCTGTGGTATGCATACCAAAATGTGAAGCAGTGTTTTATTAGGTTATGGGCCCAGTCCCGCAATTTAAATTAATGTATAAAGTAATAGTGTCTATAAATTACAAAAATGTCAACTGCAGGCTACCTAGTGAACGTCCCAAAGTTGAAAGGACGAGAAAACTATGATGATTGGGCGTTTGCGGCAAGAAACTTTCTGCTGTTGGAACTGGAAGGGATATCGACGCGTTGCCGGTTGATCTCAGTGACGCCGTGTTATATTAGGTCTTTTGATACAATGTTGCTGTGACATATCTGTTACACAGGACTTGACTGACCCATCACATAGTATTGTAATAAGACCTGCCGGAATTGGGTAATATTTACAAAATCTTACTTATAAACTCTTTTAAATTCCAGATGGACATGCAAGAGCTCATTGACGAGCAGATGAAACACAAGCTGACCACGCAAGAGAAGCGAAGGAAGCTCCCCGAACAGCCGCCCCCCACCAGAACGTCTCGACTCCTCGGATTTTTTCACCGGTGATCTGTTGTACCCCACTCTTGGTTCGCCTCTATGAAGCCATAGACCACTCCACCATATCAACTCTCTACCTTATCATCATCAAATATTACCATCCATCAACATTACCAGCTGCCTACAGTTTATTTTTAATACTTTTGTACAAAAATCTATCAAAATTAATTGCCGCGTCCGCCATCTTGGCTTACCGTATGGACGCGTTCGCGATCACCGAGTTTTTAGGTTATTTTCTAATTTTATTTTATAAACCGTGTGATGTATACACTATCGCAGTGATAGTTAGTGTCCTAGTTAGATTGTTTATAGTTAGTTTACGTTTAATTTTTAATGTTTTATTGTGTCTTTTTAGTTTTTCACTGTAAAATGGCTGGTATAATGGCATTTTGGGCATTCTTATTACCCGGTAGGGCGGATTTAGTACAACAGATAAGTTAAGGTACAAGACGGACAGAAATCCAAGATATTTAACATATTATTATGTCCGACTAACGATAAAATTATAAATACGATTCGATGTGAAACGAAAATGAACTCTAACGTAAAATAAGTCATAATAATCCGCCATTTTAATACTTCAGCCATTTTAAAACTTAACTTACTACCCATGCTTTATTTGTAAATAACGTTTTATTAAATTGAGATTACCTTAACTATGTGTGTATAGTTGGTACTTATATAATTATACGTAAATCTTCACTTCAAGTGAGATGTTTGGTGCACCTAAAGTGTAAAATTAGTATAACCGCCTGATTCTACCACGTTAAAATACGAATTAGGTAGAATTGCGATAATTTAATACAAATGTCTTTTTCAAAGAGGCTGAGTGGTACCTACCTACTTGTAAAGAATTTAAAAAAAAGACGGATTGGTTTCGCATGGTCTTGCAAGCCTGACGGGTTAAAAGCCCGATTCAGGCGAAATTATAATTCGATTTTTCTATTAGAAAAAATCTGAGTTGATAGTAAGCAAGCTGGAATGATTGATAATAGGTACGGGCTATAGATAAATTTCCTTGCAGTCGTTTGTGAGTGTGACCAACTATTTTCATTAATTATGGATGAATGAAAAAAAAAAAGGTTATTGTCACAGAAACAAATAAAAATGGTATAAATTACCACGAAAAAAAAAAAAACGGATGGACTATCGAGGGCCGCAGGACCCTAATCGTACCATTGGTATACCGTAACTTTAAAAAATAAATGTAAGTGCAAGCTGCTAAAATGTTAGGATTGCCTTAAAAATCAAGTTTTAGAAATATTTTCTAATCTAAGGCCCTAGGCAAAGTGATAGGTATTCTATCAGCGATAACGATGATGGAAAAGGCAAAAATGTATAGGACTGACATAAGCTATCGAAAAGCTTATGTCAGTCCTGTTGAAAGTCGATGTAGGAATACGAAATGCTTTCGAAGCGATTGTCACTTGTCTAGGCCCTCTGGTATTACTCAGTCTCTTTATCTAAATTAGGTATTAAAAAGTGGTAAAACAGGCCTTTAGTTATAATAGAAATAGATTGCTAAATAATGAAGAACATTTAATAGCCATATTATTTACATTACCTACCTAATGTTTTACAGAATACTGGTATGCTCCACTTTGATGTCTAGTGTTCACATTGACCGGCGAATATTTATAATGGTACCGGTTCTGTTGTGCACAAGCGACACTTAATTTGGGCTATTTCCATCTTTTTCTCTCTAACAAGTCATGTAAGAGACGAAGATAAGTATATTAGAGCAGTCAATTCTAGTTAACCTTTTAATTCCCGCACATGTAGTCAGTCGAAAAATCAGAACGCACAGACTAAAAACACGGCGAAGTTCAAATAAACTAATTTGAAATCTCTAATTTAGTTCCATCTTTTCTCGACTGTCATTAGAAATGTCAATTCTCCGCTCTAGATTCAATAAAGACATGAGACACTGGTTTATTCCCTTTGTGAACAAGGGAATCGGCGCCATTGTCTTATCATTGATCTTTATTGATAACGTCATTATAAACGTAATATCTCTGATTAAAAACATTACCCTCTTTCTGGGGCAGTCGGGTAAAAATTGTATAAAATAACCAAGACAATGGCACGCCTTCGCCGGCCAATGTGGACACTGACCAGTAGTATAAAACAGACGAATTTAACAAGATCTGGTGGAATTTTTAGAATAATTTGTGTGTAGCATAATTCACGAATATTAGTAAAATATCACATATATTTAAATATATACATACATTTTGAATTGTTTTGCAATAGTAATGTAGTTGGTACTTAATATTGTTCTGTGCCTTAAAAGTACCTGGCCTTGTAAAGTGCCTTTTCTATAGAATTGTCAATTGTATTTATATTCAATTATTTATAATGTACCGATACAGCGTTAGAAAATATTCTGTTTTTTTTTCACACTGACATCAAAGAAAATTGTAAAGATAAAGACGTGTCCTAACATAAGCGATCGTCGCGCGAATATGCAACCGTCGCGTTCATTTTTGTCACACATTTCGTCGTAAACCGAAAGGCGCGCTCCGTCTGTCGGTGCAACAATGCATTCGCCGAACAAAATGAACGCGGAGATCACATATGAGACGCGCTGATCGCTTATTAGGACACAATCAATTAATTGTTCGTCGAACAAGTATGGTCTTTAAAATTAAATATATTTAGATTGTAGGTAAACTATGAAGTCTACTTAATTTCTAATAAAGTTTACTAAAAATTTAAAAAAGTTTTGTCATCATCACTTTCGTGCGTGACAGTGAACTAGTCAAGTTCGACAACAGCTTTCTAAAGATTTAGAAATAAATAAGTGAGAGCACATTTACTTCCATAACAATAACAGCCGGGAGAATTAATAAAGCTCTCTTAATAGTGCATTTATGCATGTAAAATAATGAAAATGTGTGTAACATCTTACCACACGATTGTCAGTACGAATAGGTTCAGAAAAATAAATATTATACTGTTATACAAATAATATATATTAAATATTTATATTATAAACATGCTCAAGTATATAAAATAATATATTGCTCACATATTAATATATTGAATTCTTGTTTTCAATTTAAAACATACTTGCCTAAAAATACAACATAGTGCAAAACATGTTATTTTTTCGTTAAAAAAATCCATTTCTTGTCGTTGAAAACTACTGTCAACACCAACATAAATAATGATTTTACAAAAATATGTTTGGGTCTGTCTGTTCGGATCTAAAATTAAAATAAACACCGTTATGATCCTAGGCAAGGTAAAAAAAAAATTTATAATAATTATATGTTTTAAACTCAAATGAACTTATAAATTAAATGACAATTAAATAATATTAATTCATTCATTCATATCTGTGTAACTTGTTTTATAGACTTTATAAGAATGGGAAAAATACCTACGAATTTCATCTTGCTTAGTTAAACATTTAACCGGTAGGGGCGCTGGTGTCATTGTTATGTTTTTAAAACCAGTTATTTTTTTTTCCATTTTTCTATATTCTATGATATTAATATTTTACTCAACAATGCAATAGGATAATGCAAAAGCAATATAAATTATTGCAAAATGTATTTATGTGTATATAGTTGCACGATCAACTTTATACTTTGTCATTGGAATAAGATTTAAAATAAAATAATTTTCATCACTTATTTGGAAGAGATAATATTATTGTACTTAATTTATTTTTAAGACTGAACTAATAATTACTGAATTAAAATATTGATTTTATAGTTGCTGTATCCGAAATTTAATTTGCAAAACATTTTATTTTAACAATAGTTTTCTGTATTTTTATTTTATTTTCTATTTAGCACAAAACACTGTTATGGCGAGTATAACTTCTTAGTCATTCCATTTTTTTATAAATTCTTTGGACTTATTACATTAGCTACTACAAAAATGGTTCATTCTTCGCTGCGTTAAAAATACTTACCTAAAAACGGTAAGGAATCAATTAGATTTAAAAAATATGTAAAATTTTATTCAACTCTTTATGAAACATTTTCATTTTTAACATTTAAAAATGACTGTTTGTTTTCCTGGAGAGAAACATTAAAAACAGTACCTATTTCATTACCTACCTAGTAAGGTAAAGTTTGGTAAAAAAGACATTTTTTTTTTGCTATATAATATATGTAATAAATCCATTTGAATTATTTATGTACTATACATAAGTATTTTACTACATGAACCAATCCATCGTGTTATTAGTACAAGTGTACTAAATAAACACATTTTCATAAGTACTTAAATAATCGTAATTTATAAGATCTTAATAGTGACTAGAAAATATCATTATAAATAATTAATTATGTTTATGGAATTAATAAATAAAGAATGAGTTTAAACTGAAAATCATAATATTTTTTATTATTACCTACCTATCCTAAATGATGAAGTCGTCTCATGGTAGTTAAAGAAAATGAAAAAGTCTGACAACCAATCTTCCCCCTTGAGCTTCGGTGTTACTCAGTAACTGGGGTGTGGAGGTCGCTTCATGTAAAATACGGTAACAGCTGCATCCGATTAGACTGCAAGCCGACCCCAACATACTTAGGAATAAAGGCTAGGCAGATTCTTTGGTAGGTAAAGTCAGACGTGTCGGACAACGCACAATGAAGGGCTGCGTAGTTGGGATGAATTTATGCCAAGGCCAAGGAAAACTTAACATTGTAGTTGAAAAACATGTTCACCCATACATTCCAACAACAAATGTGAGTTTGTACGCACAATATTGCGAGATTTTAGAAAATATGCGTCAAGCCACACCAAGATCCCAGGATAGAGCATGACCTGGCATGGCTTTGACCTCTCGCGTCCGGCCTTGGTCCAGGCCATGGTACCGAGCGAGAGGGCATGGGAAGTCACCTCCTTCTGCGAAGCAGTAATGCTCGCAAAAGAGGAGACGGAACGCGTGAGAGAGGCAAGGCATGCGCCCTCACGCCCCTAACCGCCGCCGCAGGAGACGCCAGGGGCGTCGGGAATCCCAGGCGGATTCCCGACCAGCGTAGGTGCGGGCTTACGGACGGCGAGCAATGGGTGGCTCCCCGTCCGATAAGGACCAAGCCCGGGTCGACGCGTTCCACGCGCGCCTCAAAGAGATGAGCTGAGACGTTAGGGTTGTGGGAAGTCCGAAAGGGATACCGGGACCTTGGCAACTGGTAACTGAAGGAACACGGGTGGGTTTTAGTCAGTAAAAGTCTGAAACGCCCTCCCGCTCCGCCCAGAGCAGCGAAGTCATTTGATGATTTCCACAAAAAAAAAAGGATAGGTATGATTCACTTGCAAGAAATCACACTTCACACAAATCAATCATGAAAAAGTCTTGATTCTGAAAGCTAAGAAACCTTCCTTCGTAAACTGTTTGGTCACCTCTACAAAGAACATCAAAAATAAAGAAGAATTAAACATTTCAAAAACACCTAAGATGTCAGCGTGAACGTCTTACGCTCCTTATACTTATTCTACTCTTTGGTCTTACGAAAAAACATTTGTTTATTGGACATTATAATCTTATTTTCTTTTATTTACTTATTCCTATATTTTAGTAATTGTTTATCAAAATGCCGCCCAAAGAGGAACGGAAACCGCAGCAGGTGGAGCAGAAGGTTGCGGACCCTGAAGCAGAACTGAGCAATGCCGTGAGAACTGTAAGTTTCTACTTTAGTATCCTGTAGAATACTACGGCTCATTCTGTGGTAATCTATCTAATCTAATCTAACTAATATTATAAACGCGAAAGTTTGTAAGTATGGATGGATTGATGGATGTTTGTTACTCTTTCACGTAAAAACTACTGAATGGATTTGGATGAAATTTGGCAAACAGATAGTTTATAACTTGGATTAACACATAGGATACTTTTTATCCCGATATTCCCACGGGATCGAGACTTACGCGGGTGAAACCGCGGGGCACAGCTAGTACCTCATATAGGAAGCCAGTCATCAAGCTGGCAGCGAGTCTAACTCTCCTGACGTAGATTTAAGCATCTATCGCCATGTACCCACAGTGATATAAATCGATGGTGGCCCCTCAGATCAAATAAAAAACCAAGACAGAGCGCTGTCAACAGTGACATGGGGCCGGTTTCGTAAACATGTGTGCACTTAGTGAGGTGTAGTTTGATTGTAAATGTATGCGTGTGAGCCTGTATGCACAGAGCGGAGGTGTTTTAACATGCTTCGCTGTATTGTTCGCAACGCTCTGTCTTGGTTTTTTATTTGGTCTGAGGATGGCCCATGAATTTTGAGAAGTTGATCTGGTGACAATACTTGGCGACAGAGATAAAATAAAAATAATGGAATATCTAATGGGTGAAACCGGCCCGAGAGATATTTCTCGACGGCATGTGAAGCCAGATCAGAGGTCCATGGGCGGCTTATAAACTGTGACACCAGGTTAGCCACACGAAAAAGAAGAAGGAAGAATTTCCTTCGTAGACCAAAAAAAAAATATTTTCTATGGTATTTTTGTATGAATTATTTTTTAGACAGGCAACGTATTTTGGGTCAGCTAGTATCAATCACTCGATTCAAACTTAATGGCGGCTCGGAACATGAGGCGAGTCGCTGCGCAGTAACAATTTCATGTCTCAGCGGGGGAGAGGGGTGGGATACTGCACCACGAGTAGCTAACTTCCGACCCGTTTGAATCGAACTGTATATAATTAATAAAAATGTACTACTGATAAATTGCCTAGTATCATACTGCTCCGTAGGGAAAATTGGACAAGTAGCTCTGCTTTAAGACATCTTTGACCTCTTATAACTTCGACCAGCACTAATAGCATCAAATAATCTTAATTACCCTGAGGCAACTTTGTCGCTAAACCTGACTGTGACATCGAAAGGAAGACGATCATGCATGGAGTTCCGTTAGATGATTGTATGATTTTTATCAAATTTTCTTGAACTTATAATTATATACCTATAACTTATAATATACTAATAAGCGGATAGCCGTTTCAAGGTAAAGTAAAAGTAAATAATAATACTGTTTGTTCCCACAGTACCTGAAACTTGCGCCCCAATGCAGCGTGGAGAAGCGAGCTGGTGGTATACCTCAGCTGGCACCACAGGAGAAGCAGCTCGACATTCTGACGTATGAGCTTAAAGAAACCCTGCTTTGCATCAATGTTAGTTTTCCAAATCGTTTTTATTTATTTAAGCCATAGAGAACAGATCACGGAATCGCCGCGCCTGCAGCGCCTAGAGACAGCAGTACTAATAAAATTCGTGCTGCCCGCCAGAAGAGCGTTGAGCTCACTACATCTATCACGGACCGCATTCAAAGCCGTCAGTACCTACGTCATTAGTGCCGTAGTGCGACTAAACGGTGACTCCAGTTGTATGGAAAGTGTAGGCAATGCTGCCTCTGGCGGCCACTGAAGCGTCTCCATGCCCTGTGTGACCATCTAGTGGTCGTTCTACTAGATTTTAAGTAGTCACTACCGGAGTGCCGGCTATATACAATTCAATATCAGAGGCACGTCAGTTGCCTAGCTTCTCTTCAGGTTTTTGTAGCTTCTCTGAATGACCTCTAGAGCATAATCTCATTACAATCTGTAGCAGAGTGCCTCCTTGCCTGATTGCTCAAAATCTGGATGCACAAGTATTTCTTTAGAATATGAACCATTTTTATCTGATCATTGTCATACCTAAGTTATTTTCTTGTGAAAGAATTTGTAATTCAATAATGAACTAAGTAAGAAGAATATGATCCTTCTCTGCCAGAAAAAAAAATGTGCATAAATCTGCTTGGAAATCTTATGCTACATAATAATACCCATTTTCTATAATATATTCTTTTAAACTCGAGCCCCCATTCACGCGATGGATGGTTTTTTGCGCCTGGCACACAATAAAATTGAATCAAATTGCTTGCAGCGTCTAAACACGGTTTTGGAAAATGCAACTTTTATTTTTTCTTTAACAAAGGGTACCTATATTACAAATACAATTAAATCGCACCGTATAAATCAGGCTATGAACCTAGTCTAGTCAAGCCTTTACATTATGCACTCATCTTCAGCTTGCCAGGAAAGGCCAGCACGCAGTTCGCGACGCTCACGTGAAGAGTGGTACACACAAGTCCATAATGGAGTATGAGCAGCTAGAGAGTGAGCTGAGAGACGAGAGGGCTCAGCAAGCGGAGCTTGACTGCCTCAACTACCTCGCGCAGAAGAATGTCATTGAACTCTCCAAGAAAGTCCCTACCGAGGCTGATGTGAGTACTCGAAAACCCAAATAAGGGATACGTAGTATTGATTCGGTCGGCTTATATGGACCAAATTCATTTGGAAGGTATTTCACAGTCAAAAATATCAGAAATTTTGGTGAATTCCGGCTTCAATAAAGTTTTCGACTAATATTATTTGGTATTTTTAATTTATATAGACCTCCTGCTAGAGGGCATGTTTTAGCATTTATAACGTGAATTTTATATACCAACTCTCATTTAATGATATTTATTATTTACTATTAAATTTGCATGCCAAAATATGGCTAAATGTACTTAGGTATCATCGCACAAGAATACAACAAATTTCCCTACCACCTTAGTATTACCGCATTTAAAGCAAATAAATGACTTTGTCTTCTCTTACTCAGAAATGGCGTCTCCCTTCGTGACGAAAATAATTTCATAATACACTTCTCATCAGAAAAATCGAAACACTTCCGTTTTTTTTGACATAATTATATTCCTAAATATACACATTTTTCTGATAATCCTTACAAAACATAAACTTTCAAGGCGTTTCGATTTTTGTGATGAGAAGTATATTTGCGTGAGCCCCCAAGTTAGGACGTTTTTACAGTCTGTAATTTCAGTTCGTAATTTTACCACTGACAGCAACCCACCAGCAAATTCTACACTACGGATCTAGAATCCAGATGCCTAGCCTAGCGTAGCGTAGAAATTTTTCATGGGAAACCATGGTTACAGTTTGCGCATCAATATCTCTGCCATCCTGTATATCGTATGGCGTATAGTATATGTTATGTATACAGTATGTGATGAGCCACAGTCAGTGACAGAGACAAATATCCAAACTAATTCTAAAACTCGTCCCTTGGGAAGAGTCACGTAATTTTTAGAAATTAATTCATAGGAACTAGGAATGATAGAGAACGCCAATAACCGTCTTCGACGCATGGAGAACAGACTAGACCTGGCCACCAAGAGATTCTGTGTGGTCAATACGGATAACCGACGAGTGAGAGAGGAGATACACAGACTACTAGTTGAGAGGTTAGTACTGGGGGCCTACCACCACCGCTTATAGCAGTATTATTTTAATCTTACTTCAGCGGGGGACAGAGATGGAGCTATATGTCCTGTAGAGCTTCATCTCTTTCCTAAACTCAAGTAATACTGCTGTAAGCGCCCTGGTATTAGTGACGAAACTATTGTTGATAGATAGTATGCCTTAAAAGCTGTATGCTTGGAGTTTCCCTACGTGATCGAATCAGGATCCGCAGGAGCACCAAGGTAACCGACATAGCTCGAATTTGAGTGTATGGTTTATGTTCATTTTTGTTTCATTTAAAATTCACACGACTCCGGCAAAATTACATAGTCATCATCCATCATTTCCGTTTTCGATCTTTCGTTATGCGAGTGAAAGAAGCTGACTGCCGAAATCCAATATCACTATTCCGTTCACTAATTATTAAACTTTTCACTTTTCATTCATTTTGTGTTCAAACGTTTCAGTTTGTGTCAAAGATAATTACGCAAAATTACGATTTACCCAGGAACGGCTTTAACATCCAATGGAATCGCACCATAGGCAAGCTGGTGAAAGGAAAGATGTACCTCATGGATATATTCGAGATAGCCTCCGTGGCCTTCGCAAACAGGGACGAGTGCTGCCGGAAACTGGAGGCTCTGAAGTGGAAAGGACTATTCCAACTGAATAGAGATATTGCTGTACGTATTTTGTGGGTTATAATGGTGTTTACAGTCAATCAATCAACACAGCGTTTCGCAGTCGACTGCTGGTCATAGGCCTCGGTCAAGCTTTCGTCACAACACCCTGACTCTCGTCTTCCGCATCCAGGCGTTACTATGACAGAAATGTCAAACTTTGGAAAGGGATATACACTGATAGGGTATGGTATGTGATAGAGACGACGCTCCAAGTACAAAGGGGAACTTTTTCTAATGTATGCGGGAACTTTTTCTAATGTATGCGCTTGCAAAGGCAACTCGAGCAGTTTATGATTTCAAGATTGTATAGAACTTCTCGAGAATTGCTCGATTTTAGTAGTTAAAACTTCACGGTGCCCTTTTTTTTATTTACAAGGGTTTTTGAGAAAGGTTTCTAAGACGATATAGCGGTTCATGAAGAAAGCGGGACGGTTTCTATTCGTTTTCACCCAGAGATTGGGCCGTTTGTCATCAAACTGTACCCACATTTACAAAACTTTTACAAATATTTTTCCGAAACATTTTTGCAGGAGATGCAATCTTTCGAAGGTGAACTGAATCATCTGGCAAAGCTGGAGGAGTTCCTACGAGTAAAAGGTTCTCGGAGAATCTGTGAGGCAGATGAGATTGAGGAGATGAAGCGACTGGAAGAGATGCAGGCTTGCGAAAAAGACATAGCTAGACACGACGCTTTGCTTCTAGAAATATTTGTAAGTGAAGTAAAATTTAGGAATTTTAAAGGAAAAACGAAAGCAATGATTCTGCGATTTATATTGCATCGTCGTATTAGCATAACATAGCATAATCAGCCTATATTATGTTCCCACTGATGGGACACAGGCTTCCTTTCTGTTGGACGGAGTGGTCTGTAGTCTGCACGGGTCCAAGTGTGAGTTGACAGATGCATGTCTTCGAATTTTTGGTTCTAGGACATGCCAGGTTCATTATATTCAGAATTTCAGATTCCGCTTCTTAAGCACGTTCAAGTTTTCAAATTAATCTGGTTTTCTAGGCTTACGCTGGTTCCGAAAGCGTGCCCACGATCATTAACCGCTTTCAAATAGGTGAGATTGAGAACTTCTCCTGCTTCGTCCTACTGTGCGCAGTTCTACAGGAGGCCATTTTACTCAGAAAGGAAGTGGAAACGATGAGGCAAAGGATTTGTGAGTTGTTTTGGATGAACCTTTTCTGTAACTTATTATTACACATTTAAGAAATCTAGCCATTTCCAAACTATGTTGAGGTCAGCTTCCAGTCTAACCGGATGCTGCTGAATACCAGTATTTTACATGGAGCGACTGCTTATCTGACCTCCACAACCCAGTAACTGGGATTTTTTCTTTTTTTCTTTCTTTCTTTCTTCTTTTCTTTCCGAAGCACGGAGGAGTCTCGGTATGTAAAGATGGTTACCCATCTACCACATAATAAACATTTACCGCCTTACTAATAAACGTTGTATAGCGACTGTATAGTTACACAACGTTTTGTCTTCTTCTTTCAAAAGTAATTTTGACTTTTGAAAAAAGAAGACAAAGCGTTGTGTAACTATACAGGAGCTATACAACGTTTATTAGTAAGGCGGTTAATAATTATAATTAATGACTATTTTCATTAATAATGATAATTAATGACTATTTTCATTAATAATTATAATTGATGACTATTTTCACTAACACTAGACTAAACCTTTAATAATGCCTAAATAAAAGCGCACTGTTGAATTTTCAACGCTCTACTAGCTTTTCCAGTCTGAAATGACGCGACCCAGTACTGCATTTTACGAACACGGCTCTGCAGCGTGTACTTAGCAAAAAACGCCGAAAATTGCTTGTATGGGGACCCTTCAATTTTTTACTATTATTTCTAGTTTTTATTTTATGGCGGCAATAGAAATACTTTACTTACCCAATCTGTGAAAATGTCTTCATAATACGGTTCATGAGATACAGCCTTCTTCAGGTTAGTAATAAGGTTCCGTTTGGCACCCTACGGACCGGACCCTAAAAACAAGATGGCGGCGTTAGTTTCAATTTTGGCCACACGCCAAAAGATCCTTGTCTAACTATGATTAATGATAGTTTCAAACTCTAGTTGACCAGCGCGATATAAACGAAGCACGAGAGGAGAAACAAGACAAAAGAATAGCGGCCATGACGATAGAGCTGGAGAATTTACGAGCGAGTACACAACACAAGCAGGATGCCAACAATTTGGCCGATGCCACCACGATGAAAGTGCTGAGGGGTATTGACGACCTTGTGAGGTGAGCACCATTAGGATATTAGGTCCCCTCCTATGAAATTGGTGTTTTGTATGGGGAATTTTAAAGAAGTTGCATTTTTCTAACATTTTCTTAATTTTATTTATATAACAACCATTAACACTAATGTTTTAAAACTTTTATGCACTAATGTTTAAAAACTAAGATAACGTATGCCACTTAAATTAAGCGACAACAAAAAGTTGTGGCTAAAAAATAGTGATCAATTCTGCTAACAAAATTAGGAGTCATTTATAAGGTATTTTTTATATTTAGAAAACTATAATAAGGTTTTTTTACTATTGGTAGTTGTCTATGATGGTCATTATTCGATATAATACCAAGCGATTGATGAATGTTTTAAATCATAGAAGTGACGAAGTTCTCTATTTGTGAGAAAAAAACACCAATTTCATAGGTGGGAACCCAATATTATCAAACTAGCTGTTGCCTGCGACTTCGTCTGCGAGCCAGGACGAAAATTTGTCTATGTAAAGGTAAAGGTCTGCCCATGTGCCAAATTTCATCCAAATCAATCATACGATATACCGCGCGGGCGAAACTGCGGGCGGAAGCTGGTATAATATTATAAATGCGAAAGTGAGTTTATTTATTACGCTTTCACGCTAACGGCTGAACGGATATGGATGAAATTTGGCATATGGGTAGATCATGACCTGGAAAAGGACATAGGCTACTTTTTATCGACATACATCGCGGGCGAAACCGCGGGCGGAAGCTAGTAATAAATAAATGTGATTTACCTTATACAGGGTGTTAGGGTAAACACCGTTATCCTTGTTTGTTTGGTGTCATTTAGAGAACGTAAAATCAATCAATCAATTCTTTTTTTTGTAAAACTACTTTTTACCACAAAAGACGCAAGTTCGTTGCCCTATGCGCTAGGGCAACAAACTTGCGTCTCAACACGGGCGGGGGATGTGGGACGTAACCTGACCGGCCGCGAGCGCGACCCTTCCCTCAATTAGTCAGCTGTTTCGCTAGCGAGCACGGTGTCGAATATAAACTTTTTAAAATCTTTTAATGAAAATAACGTTTATTTTTGTTGTTACTCGGTCATTTGTTTTTATATATAAGTCAACTACCCATGGTTTGAGTGACAACGGTGTTTACCCTTGCATACCTACTGTATAAGTAAAATATTCTACGTTGTTTCACAATCTGTGCAGATTAGCGAAATGCGAATTCACCTCGCTGATGCCTCTCCTCGGGAACCACCGGGAAGTGACCAAGTGGAACGTCTCCAAGTTTCTCAGGATCCTGGAGGGTGAGGTCAAGAGTCTCATAGAAGTTGTATACGGCGCTGTCAAGGTTTGTTACCGACTTTCTACACTTTTTAAAATGGCTAACTCTACTACTAGAACTTACCTACGTTCTTCTTACTTCTTACTTTACTGATATATATTTTTTTGTATAGTGTGACACGGATCATAATGAACATAGCGAATTAGGAAATTACTTGAATGAATTTTATTTTGACAGTTTTTTTTTTACTATCATTCCTTTAGAGCTGTACAAGGATCATTTGGAGCGTGGCGAAAATCTTGATTTTCCATGCAAGTTCACAAATATTTACCTACCAAAAACGCTCTCGTGTCAATGTTCGTCAAGAGCCAGAAGATCCTTGTCGCACTCTACATATAGCACCACTACTTTTACAAAGATAGTTGTCAACCATCGGTTTTGTTGACTATTCTCGGTCCGTCGCCCTTTGTTTATTGTTATAATTTTTCTATTTATTCTTATCATAATTATGTTTCCTGTCAGCCACCAGCGCCAACACCTAAAGGACAGCCGAAAGGCGCGCCTCCAACGACAAAACTTGTAGCAGATCCGCACGTAACACTCATAAGACCGAACAGGATTGAGAAGCTGGTGCCTTACCAGCCTTGTGCATAGTAAGTTTAACGTTACAATTACCTAATAGAAGAACTTTTGGAATAGAGTCTGGCAAACGAAAGTTGATCCTGAAAATACGCGCGAAATTTAAAAAAACAAGACTGTTTATCCCTGTACATAGTGCGATATGACGTGATGATACTTGAATTTTTATTTTATTTAAATGAAATTAAGTTTCAATTATGAACACGTGTTCTTGCACTATGTGCAGGGAAAAACAGTCTTGTTTTTTTAAATTTCGCGCGTATTTTCAGGTTCAACTTTCGTTTGCCAGACTCTAATAAGGTGCAAAGTAGTGCGGGCCACGCAGTGTTCGTAGTGTCAGAGAACGGCACAACATTCTCATTCATGTCTATTCATTAAACTAATAATTATCTCAGTGACATCTTAGTGCTGTCTATTTCAGAATGAGTTTGGTCGTTTGACAGGACTAAACTAAATTTTAGTGATTTTTAGTTTAGGTTAGAGAATTTTGTGACAAGAGAATCGGCACCATTCTCATTCATGTCTATTCACTAAACTAATAGTTATCTCAGTGCCATCTTAGTGCTGTCAAACTAAATTATAGAAGTTGTGTCAATAAAGTCTATTTCAGAATAAGTATGGTCGTTTGACAGGACTAAACAAAATTATAGTGATTTTTAGTTTAGTGACAAGAGAATCGGCGCCATTGGCAGGGAAGCATTGTTGGTAAACTTGTCATAGAAATTGTATGAAACAATAAACAGGATGGAGGCGTTAGTTCCAATTTAACCGTTGTAATATTATTATTAATTTTTCGTTTTAGTTGCGTGGAGGACTACATAATGAACCTGGTGTTCGAGACGCCAGCCATACCAGCCGACAAGGAATACGTCGATTACATATTCCACCTCGAGGATATTAACACCAAATTCGAAATCTACACCCTCACTATTCCTGCGTAAGTAACTGACCTACATATCATCGGCATAACGGCCTGTAAAACTACGCAATCGCATAATATCGAAACTCTGTATTATGCCATTCATTAAAAACTCAAGTAGTACTAACAATTTCATTGTTTTGTACGCTTTTAGGGGTATGAGGAACAGGGTGTAAAGTTCACTCATCCACCATAGAAAAGGGAGGATCCTCCGACCAGACGGTTGTTGTGTCTGGCGGCCAACTGCCCAACGATTGATGTCGGGTTCTTGTATATAAATTATGTCCATTGCACTGTAAACTTTAATTGCGCGATGCAGGATTTATGTGTGACGTCAGGTCTTTGTTACGTAGTTTGCATGTGGCGATGTAGATACCCCCACACGCTCATCATACAAAATAATCCTACTATTTTTCGTTAATTCACCTATCGCAAAGCTCCATTCCAGTAGGACAGAAACATAATTAAATGATGTGTCAGCAATTAAGCATGATTTAAAAGATAAACGCCTACCTAGTGCTAGCGTACAAGTAGGTACTTAAAATTAATGGTTTTTTTTTTGCTCTTCAGTAAACGCCACCCATTCCGAGGAAAGAAAGACTAAATAAGAAGAAAGAGAAAGTAGGTTCTACATATATTATATTTTTCTATTTATATTATAATCAATGTTGAATAATTATCATAATATTACAGCTAAGCTGATTATTGTATTATTTTTGGCAAATTTAGTTCTGGGTTTTTTGTGGATGTACTACCTAAGTACTTATGTATTGTAAAAAGTGATAAATAAATATTATAGTGAAGTATTTCCAATGTTATTTTATTATTAACTAGCTGACCCGATAGACGTTGTCCTGTCCAAACTATAAATAATTCATACAAAAATTCTTGGCTTTTTGTGGCTTTGTCGCAATAACAAGTGACAAACAATTTAGGATTAGGACACACGAGCACCAATGATGTTCGTTAATTTAAAAAATAGTAGAAATTTGATTTATCCGACGGCAACATTTTTATTTTTTGTAATTGCAACATTTCATGGGTTGTTATTAATTGGCAACACTGAAATGTCACTGTGTTTCCAGTAAGAAAAAAGTCCCATAAATCTCGCAAATATGGTATTTATTATTATTATGTGTTATTCTATCACACTAAATTAAACCATACTATGACATATTATTTTCAGCTTATTAAATCAAATTTATTTCGTTGCATGTGAGCGTCGGATTTTTATATAATTATTTATTGATAACAGAAAAAAATACTTTTTCAATATTACCAACAGTACAGTGGCTCTTCAGCAATGATAGCCCAGTGGTGTGATTGCCAAGTCAAACTTCTCGAGTTGGAACCCAAGGCACGCACCTCTGAGTTTGCAGGTCCATGTGCATATTGTATAATTATCACTTGCTTCAAAAACGATGAAGGATAACATCGTGAGGAAACCGGCATGCCTTACCGTGCGTTTGCACTGGCGAAACATGTTGAAATCTCTAGTTCCTGTCAAAAAATAGAAGTTATTGTCATTGACAGAAAATAGTTTTTGACAGGAACTAGAGATTTCAACATGATTTGAATGTATGGCCAGTGCAAATGCACGGTGAGAGATATTTCTTGATTGCTTGTGAAGCCAAGTTAGAGGCCCATAGGCGGCATAAAAACTGTCGACACCAGGTTAGTCACTAACCACACGAAAAAGAAAGAAGAGTTGTTACTTCGATTCTTTTATTTCAAGAGCACACCGAGCTTCTAACGCTAATGAATGGGATGGGTGGCGGAATAAAGAATGGGTGGTCCGCGCGCTAACTTAGGTATTTCCTTCGTATTATTAAAACAAATATATAAAATGTACCTATATGTTATAGAAAATAATTATGTAGTTTTGTTATTATTAAAAAACTGATGACCTTCCGTGAGGTAACTATCTAAGCCGTTCTAAGGGTTTATTTTGTGATAAGTATAGAGATTACTTTCGATTTTTGTTTGTATGTTTCTAAAGTGTACGATTCATAGAGTGAATCTATCTTACATTTTAATTGCTTATCTAAAGATGCAGCAATGCATCAAACGATCGCAATTATTTGGCAATTTACTCGGTGCGCTTAGCTTACCACATATTAGTAATCTGCGGAGCGCTCTTAAAGTTTATCTCATGGAAAACAAACCATGCCTATTTAAATAAAAATCGATGACATTCTTTATATTCCTTTATTTTATACCCTATTACTTAGCTATATATTTTTTGTGAAATTGTGGGAAAACGTAATCCTCAAGCTGGGAACACCGATGATGTGTTTCCCTTGTTTGTGTGTGTGAGTGATGTCTCCGCCATTGAAATTCATTTTAGCCGAGAATTGAAATAGGTTGTACCTTTCACAAATCGGCAAATATCTTCATAATCTTTCTTCGTTTACTTGTTCTATTTAGCTATATTCCGTGCACCACAATTATATCAAATGGCAGACAGAGACACAGATGAGTTAAACATCGATAATGTAATAAAAAAATTGTTAAAAGGTAAATTGTTGATACGGATTGAAATAAACAAAGTTACAAGTGTTCCACCTTAGAATCAGTGAAATATTTACAATATTGGTGTAGAAAAGTGATTTAAGTGTGATTAAGTTGTGTTTTTAACGTGTTGGTGATATGTTTACGTTTGGTTTCAGTTCGGGGCGAAAAGCCTGGAATGAATGTACAGTTAACGGAAATAGAGATCAAAGGGCTATGCTTGAAATCGCGGGAAATATTCTTGTCACAACCGATATTACTTGAACTGGAAGCGCCGCTTAAAATTTGCGGTAAGTCCATTTTATAACCAATACAGCTACTTTCCAATGCTACCTTCCACTTTCGAAATGATGAAACTGCATTTTTAACCATTTATGTCATTGTTGAACTTTACAAAAGGTTAATAACGTTGTAAAACATTGTTATCTGTAAGGTATTTCGTCGAACACCTTGATAATTACCCTCATTTGACCATTTTCTTGAGTAACTTTGTACTATTTGAGTAGCCGTTTTTGTTGTAGTAGTCATTCTAATTTCTTTGAGTGCTCTTGAGACAAATTCTGTAATAATGCATTACATAATTATTAAAAATCATTTTGATTTTATTGTAAACTATTTTACTTATACCATAAATAAGTAGGTACACAAGAAAACAGTTTGGACAATAGCCCATTCCATAATCCATAAAATTTAAGAATTGCTAAATTACTAGCTAATGATGTAAAGGTCATATTATTCATTTATTATGCACTTGATAAGGCCAGGGTTATTTGTGTTTACCTATATTAATAAAGTTTTGTTTTGTGTATTTAAGTATGAATTGGTCATGAGAATTATTAAGTTAAAAAATCCCTGTAAGGATTTAGTGCAGGGTTCAAACCTAATTTCCCCGGCCTGTGTTACAAATTTCATACAAATCCGCATCTAAGCCGTTTAGACTCGCAACAATCTAAGAAGTCCCTTTTGACAGCTATAAAAATGCTTTGTGTAGCGATGAAAAATAAAATTGGTTTCTCATAAACTGATTCTCGAGACTTATCGATTGAACATACTTGTATAAGTGTATCAAACAAACAAATTAAATTTTGCATTTATTAAATAATAGGTTAGGATTATATCTTTAGTAAATACATAAATTCTATTACACAAGCAAGCAAGGCCATTGTCAAGGAAAAAAAAAAAAACAGTTTCATCATTATTTTGGTGAAAAAAAGCTGGCTAAAGGTCTCCCCATAGCTTTCCATTGAATCCTTGTTTTTATTTATTTATTTATTATTAAATAAAAATATAACCAACTTATACTTTCAGTTTGCCCCAAACATAAAGTGTCAAGCCAATATTAGTAATTACATACATACACACACAATAATTACATACAATCCTAAAATTAGGTTTAATTACACACTGGACAAATTTGATGAAATTAGACAAAATTACACATAATTTTGTCTAATTTGAAACTTAAATAGCAATTCAAGCAAATGGTAGCAACCTAAAATGTCTTTCTATGCACTACTACCTATGTTCAACCAGTGACAACCTGGAACTTGCCTTGTTAGGCACATAATCCTTATTTCCATATTTAAAACTAATATTACTAATGCAAATAGCTAAATATCAGATATTATTAGACAAATTCCTCTTATCTGTGCAGTTATCAGAAATATTTCGTTGGGATCTTATCTAACTGATGAATTGAATAAAATCAGTCATTTCCGTATGTATTACTCATATTTGGTGTAGCAAATTCTTTTTTTTAACTAGTGTTGGCAATTCTTCGGTTCAATAGTATATTAATACTATAACAACTATAACTATGTAACTAACTATAACTATGTATATTAACTACGACTGGACAGGTTTTTAATCACTGTTGTAGAGTAATTATTGATAATAGATAAGCAAATGCTGCCATTAGTAGATCTTTGACAGTCGTTACGGGTCATCAGAAGCCTAAAAGTCTGACAACCATTCTTACCAAGGGGTATTGTATTACCCAGTTACTGGGGTGTGGAGATCAGACAGGCAGTCGCTCCATGTAAAATACTGGTATTCAGCTGCATCCAGATACTCTAGAAGTTGACCCCAACATAGTTGGGAAAAGGCTAGGCAGCTGATGATTAGGATAATACCTAAGTAACTTGCCAGTCCTGTAACTTTATATATTTGTTACAACTATTGCAATAATCTAATGCTGATGGCTGTAAATGTTTGATCGCATCCTCAGAAAAGAAATGTAGGTCAATAAAAAAGTATGATCATTGTTGTTATTGCAATATTATTCAACAGCTGATCATGGCAATAAAAACTGTTTTTCACCCTATGCAACAGTATCACTATAATATACTATACTAATAATAAAGCTATAAAAGCAGTACTCCTGGACACGGCACGCATAGTGAGGAGGTTCCTCTCTCTCTAGAGCCCTGACCACCGGCAGCTTGGACCCTGATCCTGATGCCGATAGACTACTATTTTTTATATTTTTAAATGTTTTGTTTCAATGTTTTTTTTTAATAAAAATATTTAAAAATGTAAGAAATATGTATTTAAAAAGAAATAAAGTGAAAGCTAATATATAATATACTAATAAGCTAAAGCTAAAGCTGAAGTTTGTTTCAACACTCTAAACTCTGGAATTTACAGTCGGATAAAAAAAATATGCATTTGAGAGACCAATTCTTGAGGAAAACAGGCTATTTGACATCACGCTAGGACCCTTAGGAGCTGAGTAAAATGGAAAATTTAGAAAGAACGCTAAGCAAAAACGAAGTAATAGGGTACGCAGGCGATGCGATGCGACAGGGTGGGGCGGGGGAACAAGAAGTTCCCGTGGACGAAGTCCCCGGGAAGAAGCTAGTAACCAATATTTCGCATCCTTTATTAAAACCATTTCTAAACCCCCATTTGCTTCCACAGGTGATATTCACGGGCAATACTACGACCTCCTCAGATTGTTTGAATACGGAGGCTTCCCCCCCGAGTCGAACTATCTGTTCCTCGGAGACTACGTGGACCGTGGGAAGCAGTCGCTGGAGACCATATGTCTACTCCTCGCTTACAAGATCAAGTACCCTGAGAACTTCTTCCTTTTACGTGGCAACCATGAGTGCGCTAGCATTAATAGGATTTATGGGTGAGTGTCAATTTATTTACTTAAGTGTTATTGGTTATTTGTAGGTACATATTGAGAAGTGTTAAGAGCAGTGGTGGCCCAGTGGTAACGGCCGTGACTTACGAGTTGTAGGTCGTACGTTCGAACCCAGCCAGGCGCTTTACTTTGTGTAAACTATTTCATCACCACTGCTCTCAAAACGGTGAAGGAAAACATCGTGAGGAAACCTATGTACCATGTCCTAGAACTAAAAATTCGAAGACATGTGACATCTACCAACCCGCAGTGGGCCCGCGTGGTGGATTACGACCCACTTCCTCTCACAAAGAGTAGGGCTGTGTCCCAGCAGTGGGAACGTTATAGGTTGATTATGTTATGTAAGTACATATTTAGTAACATGAATAACCATAAAAGCAAAATTAAAAAAATCCGTTCAAACGATTTTGACTTCTATTGCGTTGGTAGCATGAAAAATGGCAGCTGCAGTAAATAGTTGGTATTGTAACCACTTTTTTTGCCGTTAATGCTATCCTTATGCCTGCGGTATAGAAGTCAAAATCGGTTAATTGGTCCATAATTAGGCTGCCTTTCCACCAGAGATGAGCGAGGATGCGTAGCGAGGAATGTCCGTAAATCTAGCCAATAACAACGCTAGCTTAGCTCAAGCTATGACAGTGAAGCGATGATATTGGTTAGTTTCACACACATCCCTCGCTACGCTTCTTCGCTCATCTCTGGTGGAAATTTCCAGATGTTTAGGCTCTAAGCACAAGGTCGTATCCCAATTGTAATTCAATTCTTCTGGTCTATTTCAAAAACAGTTCTAAAGGTAATTATTTGCAAATTTTCTCTCATATTTTGATAGATGAGACATGCGTGTGTCAGGCCCCGGGTGTTGGCTATTACTCACTACACAAAAGGGTCCCTCAATTTCACTACCTGCAAAATTTCGGGGATCGCGACTATCGCCTACCTTTTGTGGTCTGGGAAAACCCGAACTTTTACCTTATAAAGGTCCAAACTTTGTCCAAAATGGACGATCATTATCCGTAACATACATTTTCAGACATAAAATTATGATATTATAAAATCTGTGATTTAACATTTAAAAAAAATATGTTGAGTAGTGAAAAATTTTATCAGCTAATCAGCAGCACTGATTAAATACTCAAAATACTGATACTATTAATTATCGTTGAAAGACACGTCAAAAATGTACGCTAAACAATTTAAAGTGTGCAAAATAACGTCTTTTAGTTTATTGAACTCTTGCATGATACAACATCATAGACAAAAGAAACCATTATTACTTCTTTTTTTTCTATTACTTTTCTAGCCATAGATACAAAGTTTGTATCGCATTAACGTCTTAAACAGCTGTTTTTAGTTGTATCATAAATTCACGTTTTTATGTAAATTATGGTTGAAAAAGTTTACATATTCAAATGTGAATGTCATGTCTCGTGTAACGCCCAATGTCATCGTATTATGTATATGATAAAGATCATAGAATATTAAACGAGCGACCCGCCCCTGCTTCGCAAGTTGTTTACTACTTGACAAAATATCGAGATTTCTTGATTATGTATACGTTTAATACACATAATCCTTCCGGAATAAATTCTCTAAACGATGGTGAGACCTGCATCAAAATTCGTTGTGTAGTTTAGAAGAACAACGCACAGACACGAAAAGCGAACCCAGTGACTGGGTTATGGAGGTCAGATAGGCAGTCACTGTATTCAGTTGCATCCGGAGGCTAGGCAGATGTTGAATTGCTATCTTCGTGGGTCAGGGGGCCTACCACCACCGCTTACAGCAGTATCATTTTAATCTTACTTCAGTGGGGGAAAGGGATGGAGCTATACGTCCTGTAGAGCATCATCTCTTTCATAAACTGAAGTAATATTAAAATAATACTGCTGTAAGCGGTGGTGGTAGGCCCCCAGGTCAATTATGTTCATCGAGCCTTCTAAATAAAGGGTACGGACGACTGTTTTTAATTAGACCCAGGAGAAACTTGTTAAAAGGGATTAGGATTAATTAGTAGTCTTAACTCTTAACCGTGTGTCGTGATAATTAACTTAATAGTTAAAGTTGAATCTACTTTAATAGTCTTTGTAATTAAGTCAGGAGCCTTGTTGTACTTTTAGGACAAATTCAAAGGTCACATTCGAAGAATGCAAGGACAACTTATTGTATACTTAAGTATTTAACTAAATTTAATTTTGTTAAAAATGTAAATAGTTTAAAAAAAAAATTGTGCTCTTAAAATAGTCAGTAACTACAAAATAAATTTTCTAAAAGTGGGTACTTTTTGCTTACACTATTACCGCCTTACTAATAAACGTTGTATAGCGCCTGTATAGTTACACAACGCTTTGTCTTCTTCTTTCAAAAGTAATTTGACTTTTGAAAGAAGAAGACAAAACGTTGTGTAACTACACAGGCGCTATACAACGTTTATTAGTAAGGCGGTTTGTAAACAGAATGACTAGACACTATAGTAACGAAATTGCGACAAAAACAAAATAAAGTTGCAGAATAAGTAAAATTACATAAATAGTTTGTGCATAACAAGATTAAGTTACAAAAAAGAGTAATGAAACGTACGTTGTTGTGCAAATATTTCGGTAGTCGACGTAACTGGTTAAATTACTCGTGACAAAACTTGTTATTTCGGTAAACTGTAAGAGAAACAACGGTCCACCGGCTTGTTTCCTAATATTTTACTTGATGACTAGGCTGAACATTAAGGAGTGTAGTACAAAGCAGTCTTGACGTTACCAAGAGCATCGGATTCATAATTTATAAGAATGCATCAAGAATTTTTTTCCTGCTTAACCGCACCATAAGTTCTTTGTAAAAATGCTCCCAAAAAGTTTTTTCCTGCTTAACTGCACCAAATATGACGAGGCCTTTACAGCAAAAGGCAATAAAAACAAACAAGCCAAGATCTTATTATCGATCGATTTATTATTGTTGTATAAATTGTATTGTCTTATTTTTATGAAACTGTTTCCTTTTCTCCCTCGCCGACAACACATTTGGAATTTTGCACTATCAAATCATAAGCGGCTCTGCGCTTAGAGTTGCGTGAAAGCCTAATGAGGAGAAATGTCCTAATGCGTTGGTCGATTGACCAGCAAATCTAGCGAGCTGTCTCCATACGTGGCTAAACGCTACTTTCATGTCTAATTCTTTATTGTAATGAGTGGACGTAGATTTCTTTTGCTACATTCATCTAATGGCTTGGATTTAAGTTAAGTTTCCGTCTCCCTAATCAAGTTTTTGAAGTGAAAACTTCTTTAGGCGCGTTGAGCACTTTTTGGGTGAACAAACATCATGGAACTCGCGTCATCGTCACGGTTGAAGAAATGAATGAATGTTTTTGGGTGAACAAAAATCATGGAACTCGCGTCATCGTCACGCTTTAAGAAATGAATGAATGTTAAGTGAACATTTCTTAAGGCGCGTTGAGCTCTTTTTGGGTGAACAAAAATCGGAACTCGCGTCATCGTCACGCTTGAAGAAATGAATGAATGTTACTTCGTTTTCACTTCTATCGGCAGTCCTCAAAAACTGCCCCGCATGTTTTTCTCTCCCTCTTCGATAAGCGAATACCTATCTACGTAAATTCCAAAAATAAACATTTACTTTAGTTCCGAAAGCGATTCTATTTATATTTCTAAGGAACCGGCAACTTCCCTCACTCATCCTTAATCGATACACCCAAAAGGAATTAGTAAACGATACCCTGCCGTTCCGAAAATATCCTTGAAACTCCCCACAGGGCAAAGAAATCGCTCGCATATGTTTAGTACGTGTCATGGGAAGTAAGCACGCATCCGTCATGCACCGACGGTTGTCAAACAAAACCAGTAGACAGCCGCCTGTCTGCATATTGTGCACACTGTCTTATATGCCTTTGAATACTTTTGAAGGGGTTTTAGAAGCGAGTCTGACACCTCCAGTTAGTTTTGAATGTAGGTCCGTGTAGGTTTATCTAAGTGTATGTGAGTAAAGCTGGTTCTGTGTGTCAGTGTTATTCATTTAAGATATTTAGGGAGAGATTTATGGGAGAAAAAGTCGTGCTGCTGCGACCCCAAATAAATTGAGAAAGGATATAAGAATGATAATTATTTTTAGAAATAAGCTACCCTTGTTAATTCCATACAAGAGCCCTAACACATCACACAGCCCTGGTTCTTCAAAAGCATTGTATCGACTCTTTATTGAATAACTAGCTGCGCCCCGCGGTTTCACCCACATAAGTCATGATCCCGTGAGAATATCGGGATAAAAAGTATCCTATGTCCTGTTCCAGGTCATGGTCTACCCATGTGCCAAATTTCATCCAAATCTGTTTAGCCGTTTTAGTGTGAAAGCGTAATAAACTCACTTACGCATTTATAATACTAGTCAAGTTTGTAAAAGTGACGCACTTTAATCATTTTAATCCAAAATCCATATATGGCTGTCAAAAGATGATGCGTATTAGCAAGCCTGTGGGTTGACATCATCTTATAAAACTGGATGTACTCAATACTCATACTTGTTTTGGCAGGCTGTGGCCAATACTGGTGGCACGCATGGTACTGGCAAACAAAGCATGGTCTAAAGATTTTGACGAATGTCCGAATTCGAGGTACAGCCTGTGTTTTGCCTATCAATAGTTAGATTCCTTAAGTTCGTTACAAACTGATGAAGTCAGATAGAACATAGCATAGAGGAGCTTCTAACTGAAACTTTTTTTTTTTTTAATCAAAATACTTTTTGTTGTCAGACCAAACGCCTCGGGTCAAGCTTGAGGCTTTTTTGTTCAAGTCCGTTGAACTTCAGTTTGTTTTTTGCAGATATTTTAGTCTTAATAAAAATCCGCGTATCTGTTAACGTACAGACGTTGTTCTTTTTTTATCAAAAAACATAAATAATTATCAACTTCGGGAAGTGCTTATCACAATATACATTCATTCTCTGGTATTTCAAATTCAGTAATATTTGGATGCTTATTCCGCTAGTAGACAAGTAGTAGATCACGGTTCGACATTAGTGAGAAAACAAGGGTATCTATTTACCCACGAATGAAACCGGGTACCCTCTTTAGGTACCTACTGCTAAAATCAAAATATTTTATTTCATATAAACCTACATGGGCACTTATGAAACGTCAGAAGCTAGGTGCACGGTTCCAATTGGTAGTTTCCTATGGAGAAGAGCCGGTACGAAACTCAAAAAAAAACTTTAAAAACAATTGGCTTTTACAAAATTTTCACATTACAGTGCTAGTAGGCATTCGAGGACAATGTAGGCCTTTCAACAAGTAAGTACCAGGTACTTAACAAAACAGAAGATGTTCAATAAATCTACAAGTCCAATTCTTAAATCTACAGGCTAATTATACCAATTTAAAGACAACACACTTCAAATCAATGAATCAAACGCCCGGTTCCCCCAACCGATCGTAATCAGTCACCCTGCCTACCGTTACATGTGGTAAACACAGTGAGTCAGAGCTCTGAATCATTCAGTGCGAGGTCGATAAGCAGTAAGCAGTCAAGTTCGAGGTATTTGGTGACGTTACATCACTTAGAAGTTCGATAACTGACAACAAAACTTTACGAGTGACGACAATTTCTGAGGCATTCCGAGGAGCACCCGTAAAGACAACATTGTGAAGATTCTGTTGTTTTTTAGTGCAGTATTTGTGTCTCATTCAAAATCAACATATTTTATTTCACATAAACCTACATGGGCACTTATGAAACGTCAGAAGTTAGGTGCACGGTTCCAATTGGTCGTTTCCTATGGAGAAGAGCTGGCAAGAAACTCAACGGTTATTCTTTTTTCTGGGCGAAGGTCTCTTCTTTCTCAATCTAAATCTCGCTAGTTTGTGCGATTTCTGACCACGTCTGTTGCAAAAAGGGGCCCGATGTCGTCGCGCCACATTAGTCGTGTCTTACAGGCGTTTGTAACAGTGATTGACAGACAACTTCCCATTTTGGCCCGTTGAATTCGTTCGAGAAACGTGGTCAGTAAGCTGACCACGTTTCTCGAAGTCCTTCAAGGACTGAATGTCCTACAAGGACTGGAGGAGGGAACAACAGCCAGGCTGAAGGCTGTTCTTCCCTAACATCCAATACTTAAATGAGCTGCTATTCTGAGTTAAATGACCGAATGACTATAAACTTTACTGAGACAACTCTTCAAAGGTTTTTATTGACCAAAAAAACACTTCTCTTGTCATATGTCATTACTTATGCTATCTTCGGAAACATCAAATTGCGCCGAATGTCATGTTCCATGTGATGGAACACCAACGTCCCATGCATTTTGATTATGAGTGCAACCATCTGTCTGAAAAATATGTATTATGAGATATTTTGATCGATGAAGCTGTTTTGAAGGTACTAGTCACTATATTATATACCTAGTCAGTCAATCACCTCGTGTTGAGATAAATAACCCTTCTTTTAAGGCGGTACCCTGAGCAAAATAAACTTGAGCATTTGTTCCCTCTTCGCAGACTAAAAAGCCCGGTGAGACAGTAGTAAATACGCCCAAATTTTAGAATAAAATCTTTATAAAATCAAGCTTTTGTCTTTTGAAAAAAAAAATATGTTACAAAATGTTTAATAATAAATTGTCTATCCGTTAGTGTCATTAGCAAAATTAAAAAATGTTTATTTTACGAGGAGATGCATATAATTTTTATGGTTTCGTTAGGAGATTAATGAAACGTATACTTAAAAAAAAAAAAAAGAAATTCACAATTTTGGAATCAAGACTATCTAGAAATTTAATGTATTTTTATTATTCGATATTTCTTTTTAAATAACAAGTAGATAGCTCCTAAAAACTAAACAAAGCGGCTAGCGTGGCGTTTTGCTCAGGGTACCGCCTTAAGTAAAGGTCATCTTCTGTTCTAGAGCCACAATAGATAGTATAATGCACATATTCAACCCACTCACAATCGTAATTGTTGGCATTTTTTCATCAAAATCATATTGATTTGCACCTTATGTTTAGAATTCCTCACAGTGGATGGTTCAATGGATTATTATATGAGCTAAAAAAATAAAGAAAGCTATGAGTATTGAGTTTGATAATCAAATAGGCGCGGAAGGAACGAATCAAGTTCGCAGTTTTCATTCAAGGAGGTCGTCATAATAATTTTATTCTGTCATCATCCAAGTTTTAGGTGTTATGTTATTTTTCTAATGACGCCACACGCTTATCTAGAGTTATCCACCAGATAAGGCTGGCTAAACATGATAATTCCATTGATTGATAGGAATAATCTCGACAGACTCAAACAATGAAGTGATGTCATTATATTATGCAACTATTTTTAGAAATGATTAAAATGTTGGAAATTTTGTATCTCCCGCGTCCCCGACTCATGCTAGTAGAAAGAACAGTGGGGTTTTACACGGAGGGTGGTCCATGAGGATTTCCCAACGGTAACAAAGGGAATAGGGTTTTAGGGAATAGCGATTTTTTTCCAGGTATTCTGATTTCAGAATTCCCGGGTTCGTTAATATACGAAGCATCCGAAATAAGTGGTATAAAGCAGAAACACTTTTTTGGACAGACAGACAGAAAATGCATTTTAATTGGAGATACTAGAAAATGTAAACTACAACAACTTTCCAACGTTCCATGCTGGGATTGTGGTTTTCCAGGATTTCGGGAATGAAAAAAATAAAACTAAAACCCAACTACGACAAAAAACTCAACTAAAAAGATATAAACAAGACATCGCAGAGAGACAAATTAAAAATCCGGAGTTACACGTGCTAGAAATCAAACAGATTACGTGTGACTCCGGATTTTACATACATACATACCGTTCAAAATCATAACCCTCCTTTTTGCCTCGCCGTAGTCGGGTAAAAAACACGGTGGAACCAAACTCTTAGAGAACGGCTGACGCAGGTTTCAAATAATAAAAAAGGAATATTTCACCTTCTTGGTTCAGATGTGCAATTTAAAATGTCAATACCTATCCATTTCTGTCGCAGACTTCCGCACAAGGAAAACGTATGTGTAGGCTATTTATTATTCTGATCATGTCTTAAGCTATATTGAGGAAAAAAGTTGGTGACGGGTGATGAGCTGGCGATCAGTCCTTGTCAATTTAAACGATTTTTCTACAAGAATTTCCTCTGTCAACTTGACTATTTCTTTGGCATCATGAACGTATTATTTTATTGTGTTCATGACTCTTTAGTCATGAACACAATAAAATAATACGTATAAAAATAAAATAATAAATACCCCATTTGTCACTAAGCACCATACGGATCTCGTCAGAAATAAATAGGCGAGTAATTAATCATACTTACGGACATTAATTTAGATTCTAACAATAAAATAAAAATACCAACAAAATGTACACTTACTACGAATGATCCAATTGCCGAGAAAAATGACAGATGATATTCTACAACATTTCTGAATTTTATATTTTATGTGCAATCAACGTATCTAAATGATAATATTATGTTCGAAAATATCCCTGTAACTTTGATATATCAAAAGCTTTTAACATTTTCAGAGAGCGCCACAATTTTATGTGCTCCAAATACTAGGCGATCTACCCAATATTCATTGAATCACGCGTACGACCGGATAACGAGGTTGACTAATGGGATGTTCAATCTGACTACCAGAAGAATTGATCGAGCTTTTGTTAGACCGCGTAAATTGTCGATGGCGAAATTGCAATTTATTTTGAGTATTTCAGTAAATACGAAGTGAACTGAAACGATAAATGATTTACACTCAGATTCACTCTGCGAATGAAGTTGCCAATATAAATTCAGGTCATATCCACCATCAAAACAGAATAAAGGCTCCCAGCAAACAGGCGCGATGCGACTTTAACAAAACAATTTCGAGTCGCGCTAATCTGCAGTTTCAGAGGCCCTAGTGTAAGTGTCTTTTAACTATCTCGACTTTACGAATCGACCGCGTTCGGCGCTCAGATTGGCTCTTCACTGACCTTCACTGGTGAAGGGCCAATCGGAGCACCGAACGCGGTCGATACGTAAAGTCGAGATGGTTAAAAGAAGCTCACACTAGGGCCTCAGGCACAACCGAACTCAACTTTTCGGCGTATTAGCCTCAACCAATGTACGGCAAAGGCGATGAATAGGAGGCCTCGGACTACATGGTCAGTGAAGGACAACAAACTTGATTCGGCTGGCTGCTGCAGGTTCCTTAGTCGAATCTGTGCCCTGCATAACGCTGTAGAGCTCAACTTGTTCGTTTGCAAAACGACTCTCACTATATTAGCATTGTATTACTTACGATCCTCTGTGAAAGCTCCATGACCATCATCCTCTGCCTAGCCTTTTTCCAACTATGTTGGGGTCGGCTTCCAGTCTAACCGGTTGCAGCTGAATACCACTATTTTACATGGAGCTACTGCCTATCTGGCCTCCACAGCTCAGTAACTGGGTAATACGATAGCCCTTGGTAAGACTGGTTGTCAGACTTTCGAGCTTCTGACGACCCCTAAAGACTGTCAAAGATCCACAAATGACAGCCGGGACCTACGGCTTAACGTGCTTTCCGAGGCACGGGGGAGTCTCGGTATGTAAAGATGGTCGCCCATCCACGGACCAACCCCGGCAAGCGTAGCTTGACCTGATGGATCGACCCGTGCGGCTGTTATTACTTAGCCACGAGCTCCTCCATGCTCCGAAGGAAAGCTCCATGACCAGAAGTCTGAAAAAAAGAATTGGAACTGTCAACAGTTCAATTTTAAAAACTAACTGACTGATTTCAAAAACTGTTATTTCAAAATAACTAGTCTTTTTGAGATCTTGCTTTCAGCGGCAATGTTGGCTTGCTTGATGAATACCGGCCTCATTTCCTGGTCGCTATTATAGCACTTGCTTCATAATCCTAGTTTATTGCCTAACTAACACAAACAATAGCGAACTAGTAAACACGGAAGAAGAATTTCAACCGCGTTAACATTCAAAAAGCAACTTCACCAATTTAATTACAATGAGCAATAACAAAATCGCTTACAACCGTTTCCCGTACGTTGGCTCGTTAATAATTGTGTCAATGACTCATAGTAGCTATCGTATATAAAATATCGTGCATAAAATAATTAATAATGAACAAAATATACTGTGAGGTAATCGTGCCAACAAAAATGACTAATTTCAATTTTAAGCACCTTCTGCCAGTGTCTGTGTTCCCTTCCACATGTAACCCGTTAGCCAAAAGTCAACAGGCATCTTCAGGGCACGCTCGTTCATCGTAGACCTCATCAATCCGCTTTCCATCAGGCGGTTTGGTCTGAGTATAGAATATTAAAGTTCTCTCATTTATTTTCACTTTTGTAAAACTTATGGACGTGAACGTTCACTGAGTAAAATGCCCTTAGCCTGCTGCTGTCGTCTTAAATATTTTTGAGATTATAACAAACCTGTTTTTTTTATACCTCTGTTTTATTTACTTTTATTTTTTGTATTCTTTAATCATAACTTAATGTCTATGTGTTAATTATTAAAGTAATACGCTGACTGATGTATATTTCTAGTCTTTTCCGATGAATTGGATTTAGTATCAGCAGGCGTAGCATGAGCACCGTTTTGTCGACGGAAGAGTAGACAAAAATGACGTTTCCTGTAGACAGTAGACAGAACGAGACGGCAGCAAAATATAAAGAGTCAACTGCACTTTTTACGAAATTCACTCTTTTACACAATTCGACTCAGAATTCTTTGTTTTAGCATTGGATTTATCTGTTGTCAGTGTGATTTTGACAGTAAGGATAGAAAACTTGCTTCCGAAATAGTCTACATATAAAAATACCTAGACAAAGATCGTTAGAAATGAAAAACAAAATGACAGATTGTAGAAAGATTTCTAGGGTGGATGTCAAAAACGAAGAAACGAACTGTCACTTTGTATAGAAAAAGTTATGTCTATTCTTCGTAGAGATAGAAAGCGCCATGCTACGCCTGCAGATAATTTACTTATATCGTGTTTTTCTAAAAAAGTTGATTCAGATTTACCTACCTTTGTAAATCATAAATACGGCCATTCCAATTCAAAGCATCCAATGATGTGAATATATCATTGGTTATTTCCCTAGAGGCCCAGATAATACTTTAATAATAATCATATAATATATGCTGTCTATAGGGAAAAACGTTGATATTCCGTGGCCTTGACAGCACGTTTCTCAAAATTCACGTTTTCCTACAGTTAAATGCTTACTCGGAAACGTTGCTTTTATCTAAACTACTACTTCGACTACATTTTTAATTACTACTACGACTACATTTTTTAAATGAACATTCGTAATAGCAGCATATTTTCTTGCCGACATTATTTTTTTCTGCTCAGTCGCTATCCGACCCTCAAGTTACAAGCCCTGCTTAGTTTGGGGTGAACCCTAAACATTGTGATATTTTCTTTTTTGTATTTAGACGTAAGTAAGTTGTGTAGTTTTTTGTATTTAGGCGTAAGTTGTGTAGTTTTTTATAATTAGACGTAAGTTGTTGAGCTCGTGGCTACGTAATAACAGCCATACGGGTCGATCCATCAGGTTAAGCTACGCTTGACGGGAGTGGTCCGTGGATGGGTGACCATCTTTATTTACCGAGACTCCTCCGTGCCTCGAAAAGCACGTTAAGCCGTAGGTCCCGTCATTTTTGGATCTTTGACAGTCGTTACGGGTCGTCAAAAACCCGAAAGTCTGACCACCAGTCTTACCAAGGAGTATCGTATTACCCAGTTACTGGGTTATGGAGGTCAGATAGGCAGTCGAGTCGCTCCATGTAAAATACTGGTATTCAGCTGCATCCGGTCAGACTGGAAACCGACTAAAGGCTAGGCAGATGATGACGTAAGTTGTCCTCATAATGATTAAGAACCATTTGCAGAACGGGGAATTGACTCTAACTGTAGTAGGTATGTAGGTACGATTACAATGGTTCTCTGGGGTATTGCCATAAATTCTTGCCTGACAGGCCGATTGTTGATGACTATACGGTCAAAGGCTTTTGTTATTTACTGTACTTTAAAACAATTCTGGAGATAACTATGGGGCGGAGAGAAAAATGACGTGAGGAAAATTTTGAGTATGAATGTACTGTGTGAAACAATGGATGGAACTGTGTGAAAGATGATGATATGGCTAGAAAAGGGGTGACTACCGAGATGACGACTAATGGAGAAGTATTGGAAGACAAAGATGTGCCGACCACAAATACATTGGGATAAGGGCAGGAAAATGATGAATTACCTGCAATGCACTAAATAACATACGTCTTTGATTTTTTTTCTCAATATCCATCTGAGATAAGTCACTTATTTCCTTAACACCTTCAGCGCCATGTGTATCTTTTTGTCACAGTGTCTGGATTTCTGAGATGGAACATTGTGTATCCAAAATATACACATCTTTCTGCTTGGTAAAATCGCTGAGTATCTTTTAAGCACACGCCTGTCACAAATACAAAAATTGCAAGTACCTTTACTCGGCTGGCGCACATCTGGCAGCGCAGCGCATTTGTCACTGCCAAACAAATATCGACCCTGCTTCAGTTGAAATAAAGTTGAAAATAAAAAAAAACTTCCATTAGATCGAGAGTCCGCATAAGCAGAACAAAGCATGCGTCTCAGGATTCTCAACTTCCAGGGTTGCGGGTTAGTCCGAAAGGGATACCGGGACCTTGGCAACAGGCAACTGAAGGAACACGGGTGGGTTTTAGTCAGTAAAAGTCTGACACGCCCTTCCGCTCCACCCAGAGCGGGAGAAGTCATTGGATGATTTCCCACCCTCAAAAAAAAAAAAAAAGGATTCTCAACTTTATTTTTAGGCATGCAACGTTGACTGTGACAACCGCTCCGCCCTGCGCCTCGCCAGGTGTGCGCCGGCCCTAGGTTTATTCGCATTCAAGACCTGTCAAACTATGGGTTATGGTGTCAAACCTACAACTGCGGTACACATCGAGATATAAGTACTAACGTACTAGAGAAGCTACGTCAAATAACTGAATTGTCCTATTCTTCGTAATGAATCTTTAGTTCGCTGCAGCGCTAAAATAATAACAATTCGTCTAAACCGTACCTAATTTACCACAGTGCTAGATTTGCTGCGGAAGTGTATTTATTCTCGGCAAAAAGGTCTTAAGCGCCATGTAAATCACGGCACTTACGCGTTTTCTTCGACAAACTGCGGCGCGATCGCCGCAGTTGAACGAGACAAAGTAGGAATTTACGGTGTCTTCTCTAGTACGTTAGTACTTATATCTCGATGGCGGTACACAATGTTTTCTAGCGGTGCGCGACGGTTGGTAGGTCAAAAGTCGTTAATGTGTGTCAGTTCTTACAGTAAATTGTGGTTAAATTTTATCTCGTGGTAAACACGTGTCAAACATTAGGTAATATATTACTTATTGGTGAGTCAGTATTTGTGTTTGTATGTATTTAATCAGTAAGTATGCAGCTAGAGAGCTAATGAGGTTTATGGACTCTAACTGTTTAATGATACGTTTATGAAACTCCAGTTTGATAATAGTTTCAGTTGAATTTTGTGGTTGTTTAGAAATTATTTTAGCTTCAGAGCCTTCACGCCTATTATAATTATCTAAAGAATCTATACATAGTATAAATTCAAGCATTCATTACCGCGGCGATATTACGCCACAGAACATCAAATGTGACGCGTACTATGACGTCATATTTGAACTCTTGCCAACCTGTGAGCGAGGTATGATGACTGTTGTAGTATTCATATAATCATTGAACCTGCTGATGGATTACATGGTAAGAGGTAGAAAGTCAGTGTCATGGCGGCTGAGGGTTTTTGTGGGTGATTCTGATCATTTACTTCTGTAATACTAGCTTTTTGCTAGCGGTTTCGCCCGCGTGGTGGTCGGGAACGTACTTAATGGCGGCTCGGAACATGAGGCGAGCCGCTGCGCAGTAACGGAATTCATGGGTCAGCGAGGGTTAAGGGGTGGGGTACTGCGCAGCGAGTAGCGCACTTCCGAGCCGCCATTAAGGTTGAATCGAACTGTATTACCGGGAGAAAAAGTATCCTGTCGTAACCCAGGTCATGGTGTACCTGTGTGCCAAACATCGAATCCTTTCAGGCCTGTACGGTCGCGGTCTGAGAATGTTTACCACCTTAAGGTTTATAATTGCATGCACACATCTATGTCACAAGGTCGATGACAATATAGTGATTTTGATTAGGTATAGAGCAAAATACTGAGTTTGTTTCGGCCTTTTTTCTCAGAGTAGTCAGATATTAAACGCCGACCTCATTGATTGACGTTTAAAAGTGTTTGTACAAACCTACTTACAGAAATAAATCATTTATCATTTAATATTTTTTCTAAAACAAATCTTTTTTAACCAAGCGAGGTTGAACTTGTTACTAAAAATGCAAAAATAGACAATTTTATAATAAACATTTTTATTTTTTTATGGAAATTATCAATTATTTATAGTTTTAATAACTAGTATAGCCTCCATCAGCAGCTATGACGGCACTTAGTCTTTCTCTCATAGATGAGACAAGCCGCGCGCATAAATCTGTCCCCCTGATATCATCCCATACCCGTGCACAATGTGATCTAAGAGCTTCAGGGTTTCTTTCGTTCTGACAGTCCCAGTGTTGAACCATTATGCCCCACAGATTTTCAATCGGGTTTATATCTGCTGAACACTGCTGAACGAGCAGGCCATTGAATGAGACGAATGTCACGGTGCATGTTGAACCACGCCATAGTAGCCCGGGCCTTGTGTATCGGTGTATTATCCTGAACGTAATCAATTTGTGGGAATTCTGCTGCAGGATACACAACTCGCACAGTAGGCAGCATCACCTCTTCTCTTTTTTCTAACGACGTCAGTTCTCCGACGTCATCGTGGCTCATCCACCCCCATAAGTTGACTGTTATGCGACCAGATTCATTTTGAGGCACGATATGAGCTTCATCATACCGAGTGCGATTATAATGCCATAAAGTCAATCTTCCAATTTGACTCGATTTAAAAGTTTTTTCGTCGGTAAATTTTATATAACATTCGACCAATCAAAATCAAGATAATTGTCACGCAAAATTAAGTCGGGCAGTTTTGTGGTGAGCTTTGAGTTCCACTTTTATAGCATGACGTCTGTAGTGTAGCCCTGCTCCGTGCAAAGCTCGTCGAATCGTCCGAGGACCCACATCATACAATGAGATACAAAGCAGCAAAATGACTAGTTGGTGTGAAGCCGCGCTCTTCGTAATGTCGAACCATATCAGTTATTTGCGCGGTGGTTAGTATCGCCCGTGTCGTCCTGAATTGCTTCTATGATCTGTTATCTGCCCTTCTTCGCCATGACGCCGAATCCAAAATCTCACAGTGAATCGAGATATATTGAGCTCTCGTGATATCGCACTAATATTCAAGCCATCTTCGTGGAGAAATAATATTTCAGCCCTTTGTTGTAGGGTTATACTAGCCGTTTTATTTCTATCAATCTATACCTAATTACCAAAATTCAAACATATTTTCTTTGTTAGATGTCATATGGTAATATGTCAACAGGTGTCAACTTTAAAATTAAGAAATAAAAGTAATAAGAAGCAGATATAGCATTTTAGACTTTACTGCACAGTGTGGTAAAGAAGCTAATTTGAAAACTGATAAACATTTTTAGACCGCGATAGTACAGGAAACGGAGAGGTACTAGCTTTTTGCTAAGGATTTCGCCCACGTGGTGGTCGGCAACTATCCTTCGGGAAAGTACTACACTCCGATTGCGCAGTAACGAATTCATGGGACAGCGGAGGTGAGGTGTGGTACTGCGCAGCGAGTAGCGCACTTCCGAGCCGCCATTAAGGTTGAATCGAACTGTATGTAACTGTGGCTACCATTACGTGATGTTAAATAAGATACAGATCAACAAACAACAAAGCATACAAATTCGACTGATAGTTCCAGAAACTATTAGAAACAAACAAACTCTTCAGCTTTATTATCAATATAGATTTATTTGTCTATGGATTATGTACGAAGAGCTATATACTTATAGAAAGATACTTGACTATACATATTTCCATATATCTGCCAGAGGAAATCCCTAAATCTATATTTACGAGGCAAAGTTATTATGGTTTTATTGCACACGCAATTTATAAATAAGTTTTGTCCCTGGTCATCCACCTCGTCGTAAATATCTCATACATAGACCTAACTACCAGGAAAATTAATGAAAACTTTATAAATGCAATAATTAAAATTAAAATAAATAAATTAAAGTTTATTGAGGTAAAAAGGTAAAACACTAAATGCAAATTTGCTTAAATCTACGAAAAATTCAATTAATAAATTCAATAAAATTTAAATATAATTTTTATCTTAAAATATTTAAAAATGTGAACAGGTAAGGAAAAAAAAACATATTTAAATAAAGAAAAAAATTAAAAGAGTTCCTCAATGTCTCCATACAATAAACGTGTGTTTTTTTGCGTTTTTTGCTAAATTTTGTTCGGTGGTAAGGAACCCCTCGTGTGCGAGTCCGACTCCCACTTGGCTGGTTTTCATTTCCTTATTTACTGCGTTATCTCCCGACCTGACTTTTACCTATGCTCATGGTTTCATGAAGATTTTCTATTGTCCAACAGATTCTACGACGAATGCAAAAGGAGATATAACATCAAGTTATGGAAAACATTCACAGACTGCTTCAACTGCTTACCTGTTGCTGCGATAGGTGAGTCTAGAAACTAATTTATATAAAAAAAAAAAAAAAATAGCCAAATATTTTTTTACAGGACATTTTTCAGCCCACGATTGTACAGTTGAAAAAATTGAATTCTGTCTGACCCACCATAAGCTTATTTTCTTACAGACATTCAAATACAATTAGGTCGACATTCGCGTAAATATAGGTACATTTCCTTGGTAACGAATTTGTCATCTGCCATATTTGTTATTTTGACGGTTTCAAATGGTTTATCGTCAAAGTGGGTCATGATTCACTTAGCCTGACTGTACTATCGGAAAATATCACAGAAAAACGTGCAAGAAAATCGCTGCATTGATTGGTTTCGAACAAATTGATCGCGTGCGATTAATCGCTTAGCTAGCTTATTTATTACTTACCTATCCCCATTAGACTCCATAGTTTCCAAGTACTAAAGTGCGGTTCCTGCCTATAGGCTACCTAGAATATCTAGTCCTACCGCCATGTTAGTTGCAATAGAGCAACGATGGTGAAAGCTGTGTAAACGCTTGTTAGATTGGAATATTGTACACACGGCTACACATTAAGCTATACATTTCCAGTATAAGGTGACCTCGCATTCTACGGAAATCCTACACAATGCGAGATCAGCATTATCTGGAAATGTATAGCTTGATGTGTAGCCGTGTGTACTTGTCTTTATACACTGTCAGTCTAGGTCCAGAAAGCCTTTACAATTACTATGAATCTAAGTTTCAATCGACTGAAAACTCCATCCGAGAACAAAATGTCCGATAGTTGACAGTTTTTACTCGACTACGGCGAAGCAAAAAGGAGGGTTATGATTTTGGCCGGTATGTTTGTATGTTCATCTGTTCCCTCATAACTTTTAAACTTTTCATCATAAATTGGCAAATGAGGTTAAAGTTGGAATATGGCGCCCTCTAGAAGTCAAAGTCATTAACTTAAAAAAAAAAATATAATGACGCCTTGTTTGGCATCAAATGAAAGGGATTAATTAGCACGTTTAATGTTTTTTATTAAAACCTCAAAAAAATTAAATAATTACTTAAAAAAGTTATAAAACTAAACCCAATTATGACAAAAAAGTCAACATTTGTCTGTCTGTGATGTCTTGTAAAAATATCTTTTTCGTTGCCCATTTTATCGTAGTTGGGTTTTAGTTGTATAACTTTTATATTTATTCTATATAAAAACTGGCAAACGCCGGTAATTATATCGTCTGCATAAAATATTAACGACGATGGAAAAATAAGCCCTAACAATAAAGTAGGCTTATTACCCGTCCTTTTAAACAGTATTCTGCAAGTTCAGCATTGTCTTCATTGCTCTTTGAGAGCCAAAAAACAAGTCTTCCCAAAACCCAGAAGTTGCTACTTCCACATTCTTTTCACATTACAACATAGCTTCTCAAAAATAATGCCAAAAAAAAAACGCAACCAGTCCTGTCCGCAGTTGCTGCGTCGAAAACCGGATTTTGACATCACGCCAACAAAAGCACAGGAAAAGTAGGGAAAGTTTTTGCGTCATAACTTCACTTGAATCTGTTTTAAGTAGACTTAAATATAGCTCTGAGATGTCTAGATTTATGTGTCTAGAACAGCTCTAAACAGAACATTAATATAACTTTATTTTCTTGCGGCTATCGAAATTGAAGACTACGTTATTAGTATCTCATGAATTTTACGACTTTATTTCATACATAATAAGTAATAATAACGACCGTCCCTGTCTGACATTTTCGCACATTTACGTCACTTTTTCATTAAGCTCGCAAGTCTCCATTACCAGATCATTTACAGTACGGCTTTCAACACCGCTTTTAGATTAAGATTAGAATTAATCTTGTAGAACTAAAACATTTAAAGATTGATGTAATTAGCACATTTCAAAAATATAATAACCCCAAAAAAATTACAGTTATAAAACGAAAACCCGACTACGCCGTAGTTGGGTTTTAGTTTTATAACTTTTATTTTTTGTTTGTAATCACCTCACAGACCCAGTATCCCTATTACAGCGGATATTTTTTAATTAAACCTCCTTTATTTGCATGCCGGGTTCAGTTTGGTGATTGATCTAATTAGCCGCTCAGTCGACTGTGAACCCGCTCTACAGATAGGCACAGAGTTCAGCTTAAAATTGTTAGTTCGTGGACATTGTTATGTGCGAACATTTTTTGTTCGAAAAAGGTGGATCAGCTTTTTTATACCTATAATAAAAATAAGTAATGCTTTATGTATACCGATTCGCTACAAGCCTACTGATCGTACACTGACAAAATTCTTCAGAGACACAGTGGTGTGTGGTACTGGTGGTGAAAACTACCACTACCACCACTGAACCTTTTTTTGTGTGGAAGCGGCAAAATTATCCCAATTTTGTTAGAGTCCATTGGACAGCCGATGGAAATTATTTCGTAAGATTATTTATTCGGGGTATTGCATTTCGACTAGGCTATGCAAATGAACAGAAAAGGTTTTTTTGCTCGTTCTCTAATTGCTAAGAAGGAACTAAGTAATTTTCTGCACTAACTAAGAAGGCCATTCAATCAAAATCAAGACAACAATAACACAGACCAAAAACACACTAAAACATTCTAACCCAATCGAAGATCGACCTCGAAACTGAAAATATCCGATATTTACCGCACCTTGCATCTTTTTACAATTTCGCCCCAACCTTGTTACTCCTGAATTCTATAGACATGCGTAGATCGGTTGACTCGCTCACCGCAAAACGAAGGTCGAATATACGCGGGGGCTATATTTATCGGATCACGCTACACACTTTTGATGCTCTAGTATTTATAGACAGATACTAATCATATGGACATTACTATAATATATTGTTGTGTTTGAAACACCTGTCTCTTGAATGGTGTTTAGTTTTGACGAACTTTGTTGCTTGACTGAGCAGCGTAGTGTTTACGCTTTGAATAGTATACTGAGCGGAATGGGCTTGCCAAAAATTAAACAGTTGTGTTTTATTCAAACTAAAGGATGGTTGGAATAGAAAAGATATGGCTTATCATAACGAAGAGTTATTTCACTGGTAATCTGATGAGAGAGATGAAGAGTTATTTCGCTGAACGAACGCATTTTGTAATGTCATTATTACTAACCATCAATGCGAACGCCAGACGCTACTGCAAGATCAGAGGGCCTGGACAAAGTGAAATTCTATCAGCGATAACGATGATGGAAGGCAACAATGTATAGGACTGACATAAGCTATCGAAAAGCTTATGTCAATTCTGTTAAAAGTCGTTGTAGAAAAACGAAACGCTTTAGAAGCGATTGTTATTTGTCTAGGCCCTCTGGCGTAACACACTTACAGTAGCAATGGGTTTCATTTTGACAGTTCAACAACATTCATTGGATTATTTACGTTGTTTAGCAAAACAAATTTTTCGAACATATGAAGCTATAGATAAGCAGTATCCTTCAAAATCATTGAGATTGTGATAGAAAGTGTGTACAATTAGGGTGCGGTTCCGTCCGACTAATTTAACCCAGAAATCATGCACCGAGTCATATCTGCTAGGGTTCCCTATCCATAATGATTACCAATTCCAACGATCGATTTCAAGTAACGCTTCGATATTTACTGTTGCTTCCCTGAATTCGTTGTTGATCATAATCTCATGGCCAAAAGATTATGAATATTATTTGCATTCAAAATGATGTAAACTTCTTAACAATCACATGCAAATTGAACAATAAAAATGCGAGAAACACGCAAATTACAACAGTAAACTGTATTATTGCTAAAATGCTTGTATTCAGAGCTTTTCAAGTCAATGAAGACTATCATGAGACGTGTCAAGTGTCTATTACTTGAACAGATTCCGGTACCGAGGGAACAATTGGCGCAGACATCTTTGATCTTATTCATTAAGACTACAATTGTTTGAATTGGAAATAAAATCAAGTCTGTGTAGGTCTCCCTAGAGGCTTTTTCGTGTTAGCTTGTCAACCTATTTAGAAAAAACCGGCCAAGTGTGAGTCGGACTCGCGCAAAAAAATCAGTTTGTTGTATGGGAGCCCCCTTAAATATTTATTTTATTCTGTTTTTAGTATTTGTTGTTATAGCGGCAACAGAAATACATCATCTGTGAAAATTTCAACTGTCTAACTATCACGGTTCATGAGATACAGCCTGGTGACAGACGGCCAGACAGACAGACAGCGGATTCTTAGTATCCAATTTTACCCTTTGGGTACGGAAGCTTAAAAAACAACTGATTTCGTTGTGCAAGATGGAGTTATGTTTCATTGCCTAGATAGTGAAACCAATGCATCATATCTTGGGATCTGATGGCGTTGTCGCAATCGGAACTTCCAATATTTGCTGACGAACATGACAATTAGGTATATTCTCAAAGGGAATACGTGTCGGAAGTCACAATAATGAGGAAAGAGAAACTAAAATTATAGTATAAATCAAATTACTAAAAGATAATGTTTTCAAGATGCGTACGGAACATCTCACGGTCGCTGACAAGTAAAAGTGAATAAATTGGCGACCTCACGCCGGAACTAACGATAAATACGGAAAAAATTATGTAACCAAGTTCAAATTAACATAAAATTTGCGAATGTGCTGCATTAATGAAGATGAGGCTTTTGAGGTATATTGATGACGGATAAGAAGGTTCTAGACGATAGACTTTTGAATATTTGAATATTAGCCACGAGGCTCCTCTCGACGATTCTCTGCAAAGAATATCAAAATCAAATAGAGCACATTCTATAGAGACTTCATTTATAGGAAATTCAAACAGATTCTGAGAACAATTAGCAGTCTCTTCTTCAACTCCAGTTAAAGTTATCATAACAACATTGGCCTCAATTCCGACATCGCAATATTTAGCCCAACTTGGCAATTTACCTGAAGCTGTTGGTCTGGAACCTTAAAACAAATGGCGACTTCGAATGCGGTCTCAGCCTTTTGAATTCGCTATGAATTTCATTACAAACTAATGAGACGTAGTGAATTGCTCTCAGTTTAACGGTTTAACATTGTGTAAACTTGCTCGATTACAATTTTCTGTTAAAAATACTGTCAGCGTTTGTGGCTTGCAGGATTTTGACTCGACGATTCTTGACAGAATACGCACATACAATACGGGGCTTTAGACGGCCACTTCGGCAGAATCATAATTTGAAAATATTATGAATCATTGTAAAATTTCACAAACTGACAATTCATAATATGAGCTACGTGCAATTCATACCTATTACGAAATAATTCATCTGTTTGACAGTTTTCTATGGTTATTCGTAAAATGGTCCACAAATTATGAATTGCTTTTGTGTCAAATTAGGGGAATTGCGGATGATAGCTGGGAATTCAGGAAATGAATTGCTTTTAGAGGAATTGCTAATGTGGCCGTTTTAGGCCCCCTGGGGCCCTATTATGAACTCTTATTTCCAGGCAGTTTACGGCGTAAAGAGAACTGCCTTGCAATTTCGTATTATGAATCGTCAAAACCAGCCAGTCAGCGGTCACGTGACACCCTGGCCGCCTTCTGCCCGAATATTGCCTAGCAATACCGTACTACGAACGTTCGTTTGACATTTCTTGACATATTAAAACTGTTAATAAGTAACCTCTCAATCCATTCAATATAAGCTCCTCTGAAGCAGCTTTTATTGAATGGATTGTGAATTGTTTTAGATTTATTTGTTGAAATTATTCGAGCGTTATCCAGTTAACATAAAAAAATATCAGGTGTGACGAATATGTACCGTTTGATTTTCTGGAAACTCTAGAAAGTAGCACTTCTGACTGATAAAAACATCGAAAAAACGATAAAATTGTAAAACTCCCACAACTTTTCCAACAGAACATAAGTTAGGCGCCGACGAGGGCGAAAACTCTCATCCACTGAACTATGTATAATAATTACAACTGCCTTTTAACATCTCGTTTATTTATTTTCATACTTAATTATACATTTTTCAATATTTTGTAAAAGTCATTAAAAACATCATTTGAAAATATAAAAATAGGTACGCCGGTATCGGGAGCAGGGTCCAAGCTACCGGTGGTTAGGGTTGCAGACTTGCAGAGACAGGAACCTCCTCACAATGCGAGCCTTATCTGCCTTCTGAATCAGGCCCTTGATCCAACTGCCTAACGAGAGCCTCCAGAGCTGCTGGCCGAGGCCTTCGGCCATCAGCCAGGCCATTGGCCGTTCCGACAATCAGCACAATGCAATGATAGCCGAGCTCATATTCCACATGTCAACAACTGCCTCTATTATAATATTATCATCTATTATGATGAAAACTGATTTTAAAAACACTTGAAAACCACCACACGGTTGTGTGGTGTATATTCATCCACCATCATATTATCCATCCCTAGCCATATTTTTGTTTATACTTCGAATCTAGTAGGTACATAGAATTAAATAAAAATAATTTCTTTGTTCAACAATGACAACAATAAACATCCATGAAGTTGTCAAATTCCCAGCTGAATTTCACGTTCGGAAACTTAATCTCGCGTTACAATTTGCAAACACACAAAATTATTAAATGAATTAAGTATATAAGTAGCACAATATACATTGCGTTCATATTTTGACCTACTTTTAGTAACTAGAATTATTTTTATTTATTATTTTTCATAAAATACGTGATTTAAATAAAATCGTAACTTACCGATAAATTATGTCATTGTGTTTCTGAATGATACGGCAGAGAATTACAAGCCAGCCATAGACAAACTACCCAGCGTGAAGTCGGTCAGAATTATGAATGTCATAATACGAAATTTAACCATGCAGGGATATGAATTGCCTGGAACTTGCCAGGTTTTTTAAAAGTTCGTAATAGGCCCCCTGAACAACGAAACAAATGTTAGTGTACCTACCTAAACATGGAGATGATTCCGAAAATCAAAGACTCAAACTTTATCATTCCTATCCTTCAATCAACGCCAACTCACGCATTATTCCAACATATTCTTCAATTTCCATATAGAAAGGAAAAAAGGCTAGAAACAAGTTTGTTCAACTCAAAGAAATCTAGATATTGATCGGAGCACATGTGATGCGAGACTGATAGAATGAATATTAAACAGTTTTCTATGCATTTATTTGCATTGCAATAAGGCAATGTGGTACTAGTAGGTACACAAGGGAACCGTATATATAGAACCGTTAAATTCGTATGAATCATAAATACAGAGATTTACTCAACGATTAACAGTATCAGCCTTTAAAAGTGTCGAATAAAACGTTGAGGATCAGTGAACTTGTTTCCAAATCTGTTCGATTACAATCTTTAATACTGGTATCGGTCAATTGTCTGCGGTAGACAGATGTTTTGATTTAATATTTAAACAGTAGCACTGCAAATATAGGTAGTAATAGGTACCATTTTAGAGATAAAATAAAGTATTTCTACTGAAAATTTTAGTACTTGCAGCTAAAACAACTCGACACAAACCAATATTTAAATTGAACAGGGGGCTTAAAACGGCCACTTTGGCAGAATCATAATAGGAAAATATTATGAATCATCATAAAATGTCACAAACTGACCATTAGGATCTGCGTGCATTTCATATTACGAAATAATTCGTAATGTGGTCCGGCGAAATAGAGGAATCGCTAATGACAGCCGGGAATTCAGAAAATGAATTGCTTTTAGAGGAATTGCTAATGTGTCCGTTCTAGGCCCCCTGATTCAAATCTGTATTTTGTCGCTTTGGTGTTGCCAGTTCTCTACAGTCCCTCTGTTCCATCCGTTCTATATTTCGAACAAAGGTAACAATGCATGCACAACGGCACGGTTGCCATGGCGACAGACGTATGCAAAACCTCTGCAGTGCAAATTATGAACCGTATTACTGCCGGTTGTTGACCCCAAGAAGAGGTCAAAACTGGGTGACTGACGGACGGTAATGGTGTCTTGGAAAATGAGACACGTTCAAAACTTTTATTTGGGTTAATTGGATGGGAATATGAAATTCGAGAGGTTATTTTTAGGTGGACGAAAAATTAATTTTGCTCGCAGAATTCTGGACGTTTTGACGTCGAAGTAATAACAGGATTTCCAAGTGGATTATTTTTGAAAGAAATAAGATGCTTAAAACGATGACAATTTCGAATTTGCTCCTCAGCTCTCCTACTTTTTAATACCTAATAAAAACTGTATAATTTTCGTTCTGGATTACGAATCGGGGATACTCCAAACTTGTAATTTGATTATAGGACGACAATCGTCCTATAATCAAATTATCAAATTATAACGATCGGTTTGTGGTCGTTTCGTGTAAATGTAGGCGTATCGGGTTTTATTCGAAATAAAGGTTGAGTGGCACTTCTGTTGATGGTATGACCCAAAGCTTTTATTTACTTCTTCTTCGCTTTTGTGTTTTGACAACTATTTAATCATGTGATGCGAATATTTCGACTATTATTGCTGAACGCGATCTGGTAATTTTTGGGATAAATATGCTAGCATGTGTATACAAGGGGAAGTTTAAAAGTGGCGCCAGTGACAGAAAAGTTGAAAGGTAATCGTTTGGCCTGGTATGGGCATGTGATGAGGAGGGACGAAACGCATGTGACTAAAAAAGTGATGAATATAAATGTTGATGGATGGAGCGGGAGAGGAAGGCCAAAGAAAAGATGGATGGATTGTGTGAGGAATGATATGAAAGAGAAGAGAGTGAATGATAGCGTGACGTTTGACAGGGGAGAGTGGAAAAAGAAAACGTGTTGCGCCGACCCCAAGTAATATGGGATAAGGGCAGGAAAATGATGATGATGATGATGCTAGTAAGGTGAACATAAAGTGCCAAGCGAAGAAGCCCTTATTTTTTATTGAAATCGTTTGGCAAAGTTACCTGTTTACACCCTTCTCCAGGAGTTAAGATTTTGCTGGTAAACAACAAAGTAATATTTCAGCTATATCCTTGAAACTTATTCGCTTTGTCTGCTACTTGTAAAACTTATCTCGAAACGCAGGAAGTGTGTTACATATTTTACAAGAAATGTTTTATATTTTTCACCCCAAATAAAAATAGAATTTCCGCCATATGGTGGTAGCTCTTTTATTAAAAATCAACGACATCCGTTTTTAAACCACTCAAAAATCACTAAGCTTTATTTCATAGCTCATTTTAGAGCACATGCCATTTTCTACTGCCATCCTAAAATTTTCAGCGCAGAAACACGTTTTAAGCCCATTTAAATAATTACTTTTTAATGTCATTCCTAAAAACGTGTCGCAGAGATACGTACCATTGAGACATTTAAGACTCTCACGGTCCAATTGTAGCGAAAGTTCACCTCGTCCCAGCCAGGACCTAAGGGTATGGGTAGCTCGCCGTCCAATAAGGACCAGGCCCGGGTCGATGGCGCGTCGTGTTCCACGCGCGCCTCAAAGAGGTGTCAGCACAACTGTCGGGGTCCGCTAGGACCGATGCCTTCCAGGGTTGCGGGAAAGTCCGAAACGGATACCGGGACCTTGGCAACAGGCAAGTGAAGGAACATGGGTGGATTTTAGTCAGTAGGTAAAAGTCTGACACGCCCTTCCGCTCTGGGCAGAGCGGGAGAAGTCATTGGATGATTTCCCACAATCAAAACAAAAAAAAAGGAGCTAAGGATATGATTAATTTGTAGTATTTCATGTCGAAAGTGAGTCAGGCTTTCTGGAACATTAGGTAATTCGGCGACGCAATTAAATGAAAATTCGGCTTGTAAGCGGATTCTGGTAAGAGCCGGGCTTAATTTCATTACACAAAAGTTGTTTTGCAAGCTAGGCTTGCTGCCGTCAATCGAGGTTGTTGAACCTACTGAACTGTGAAGTTTCCTATTGAATCTGCTCTTCCCTTTGCCACCATGACCTCATTTCGAAAGTGAATGAGAGATCAATACAGCTTATGTCGAAATAGAAATAAATGATTCTTAAAACGTGAAGCAATAGGCCATCCCGCCTTCCCTATTGGGTTTCCTCCAAAAGTAGAGTACTTCAGTCGGTTTATTGGTATTTCGCGTTTCGCGTCATACTCACTTCTAACTCAGGACTTATTTGTTACTGAAAAATAGAACTTTTGTATTGTTTTATTTAAACGACTGTTCTTTGGTGAATTAACATTTTCGTAAGAAGTTTTTCCTAATTTTGCTTAATTAAAGTTCTAGTAATTCCGTTTATGATTGAGTTTTTATTAAAACTCTTGACTATAAACTACAAAAACTATAACAGCATAATGACTGAGTATCGATTACTGTTATTTTCCTTTAAGTACTGTTTTTGTTTCGAGTCGCTCGGCCGAGACGTCTTACAAAAACAGGATATTCGATTACTCAGAATCGATTGCTTACACATACAGTCATGTGACGATGCTTGCGGAAATAATCGCGCTAAATGTACCTATTGTTTTTTTTGTGTAATATTTTCATACTTCAGTTGATCTTACTTTCAACATGCTTCTACAGCTTTATTCAAGTACATTTTTCCATAGCATTAAATTGGTACACCCTTCTTTTTTTTTTTTTGAGTGTGGGATATCATCCAATGACTTCTCCCGCTCTGGGCGGAGCAGAAGGGTGTGTCAGACTTTTACTGACTAAAACCCACCCGTGTTCCTTCAGTTGCCTGTTGCCAAGGTCCCGGTATCCCTTTTGGACTAACCCGCAACCCTGGCAGGAAGTTAGTACATGAATTTGGCCATGTTTTAAAGCTTGTTCCACTTTTGGTTTTGGCTTCGAAATATGAAAGCCATTCAAGCTTCCTTTACCCCTCCTATATAGGTACCGAAAAATATTCCACACTTTCTCTAGGGCTGGTCACGTTTCTCCCTTTCGAGTTCCTCGTGGTATGCATACGAAACGCTACCTAACGAACCACTATGTGCGATACAGTAAGCCCAGGATGGCACGGGCGATTTTTTAACTCGAAGATTTTTTATCGCGCACTGTATTTGCAACTCTTAGTGTTGAGCCGAGCATTGAGAATCCAATAGAATGCATCGCAGCGTGTCAAAGAAATACGCCATTGGATTTTCAACTCTCGGCGCTAAGGAGTGCGTTGAAAATCCAGTGCGTGATAAGAAATCGCCCGTAATAGCCCCGAATCGGACGTTTGGCAGCCCCTGATTGGTGGAAATGGTCGTAAATGGAGGGTAGACGAACATTTTAGGTTAAGGTTTAGTGGGTAGTTTCGAGTGTTGAGTTTATTTCTTCTCTAGATACGACATAATCTTAAATGCTTTGTCATTTTTGTATTCTTTACTGATTAGCCAGTATTGAACATACCTCTGGTCATACTCGCAACCGGCGCGCTTGTATGACCAGGGGCTGTACTATGAAGTATTAATGCCATCATTATTCCACTGCGAAAAAAGGATGGTGCTAGCGGCCTTCTATAGCTCAGTCTCTCACCAAAACTGGAAAAATGGTGGCATTAATACGTCGTAGTCGGCCCCCTGATATGTAAACGTACAATAAGCAAAAGGAGTATGTAAACATCATAGCGGATGGCGTTCTGTACTGTCTGCCTACCCACAAATGAAGATGGATTGAGTTTATGTATGTATGGAACATACCTAAGATGATACCCTTTTAAATCACGAGGCATGACACGCCCCCGTCAACCTTTAAGTGTATAAGAAATGTGACGTAGCCTACACACATCGATAAATCGTGACAGTTACACTAGCTTGACTGATAAGGAAGAACCTTCAGCCTTTAATAAGAACACAAACGAACAGACACGCTACCTATCATAATTACACCTAAGACCTGCTCAAAGCCGGATTAACACAACAAAGGAATAAAAAATCTCGGAGAATTCTAATTGCCAAGGAATTGTATGAACTATGAATGAATAAGATACATGAAATTAGAGTAAGAGTTTTCTTAACGTATTTGAGCTGGTTTTATATTTACTTTCCGTAAAATAAAGGGAATTTCTCTTGATATTCATAAAATATACGGGTCGACTTTAGAACCTCCGCCTTTTTCTTTTCGTCGGTTAAAAATAAACATTCATTTATGGTTGAGATTTCTGAACTACTTTGATAACTAAAATTATTATTGAATGGGACTCTGGGAAACTTAAGAAACTTCTTATAAAATTGGATTGGAGGACAACATTTTCTCAATTCTATTCCGAAAATAATAATCATAATCTATGTAGTATACTGGCAGATACTGCCACTGGGGATACTGGCAGACATTAGAATGGATACCAGCAGGCGTAGCATGATCACCATAGGAACGGGTTATGGCGACGGAAAAATAGACAAAATGACAGATGCACATTGCACAATCACAATCTGTCATTTTGTCTATTCTTCCGTCAACAAAACCCGTTTCTATTGTCATCATGCTACGTTCTAAACATTCGTTTTAACACGTAATTGTCGAGTTTTAAAGAAATAAAATAGTACCTTATGTAAAGATCAAGAAACGTAATTGAAACGACTTGACCTAGACGCCCTAGAACCGTATCCTTCCGACTGATTAGCACAATCGTGAGAAGAACATCAATAATATCAAACAAAACTGTCGCATAATAATAACAGAACATGAAACACCTCGATTGGCTAAGGTTTAATTGTACCAGTGTAGGAACCTACTTCACATAGTGCTCCAATGCTTTTGACATTGACAGCTGCGAAGGGCATCGCATTTGAAGACAGATCGAAACATTACTTCCTCATAATCAACTGTATCCAGTTAGTCTGTGGTGTCACGTAACATTGTGTCTATTTTCTGATACTTAGCTTAAACGTGCATCTATTCCGCGCCCAACAAGGTTGACCGTCAATTTACAGGATTAGTTTTCTAGGAACCTTTATGAGCTTAAGTAAATTTACTATTTTCAGCGCAATAACAATTTATAGAACCTAATATCCAGCAATTTCTGCTAGTAATATCCATTACTAGAGTAGAGGCCTGCCTCCACGGACCGCCACAATGAACGGCTCTGGGGATCAGTAATGGTCACATAATCCGAGTATGTCTCAAATAACCTCATATACTATTCAGATAGCTTCGGAATACAATATTTTCCTTATGCCCACGATACTTATAGGTATAAATAACGTGTGAAAGTGAAAACGACAGGTATTATTTGCACCAAAGTGACACACCTCTCTACCCTGAACTTTTCGAGGGCAGCATATATTTGACATTCGAAGTAACTTTTCAAGATCAATAAGGGTTGTTCAGGTCGCAATATTCTTGCTTCTTATGCAGGTTATATGTTGTAAACGGGGCAGTAAAGGCTGAGGACCTAGACAAGTGGCAATCGCTTCGAAAGCGTTTCGTATTTCTACAACGACTTTCAACAGGATTGACATAAGCTTTTCCATAGCTTATGTTAGTCCTATACATTTTTGCCTTTTCCATCATCGCTGATAGCATGTCACTTTGTCTAGGTTCTCAGGTATATCAAGCATTGTAGCTACAGAAAAACGTTCCTTAACTTTTTGAGTAATTGTTAACCGCCTTTACAGATATTGGAAAAATTGACATTTCGAAAAACGTCTTCTGTTTCGTTTTATTTTTATATGCAGTTTCGTATAAGGATTTACAGACCAATTGAGGTAGAGGACAAGAAAAGCGACAAATCGCAAAAAAAAAACCCTTTAATGTGGGTAGTTTATACGCAGAGACTTGATTTATTGTGCAGTGTAAGCTCGACTTTAAGCATAGTAATCTAGGTAATGGCAAGCAAATGTATAATGCAGAATAGGTTGACTCGACTGACGGATTTACGAGCATAGTTCATGGCCCATTACGGCCTAGGTAACCTATGATTTACGTCACAGTATGTCATATATTATGATAAATGAATATACATACCTTCGGGTTTTCCAGACACTACTTAAGACAGAGCGTTTTATTTCTACAATAAGCCCAGCAGTTTCAGCTGCAGTTTGGCAACAGAACCACAAATTACGGAATATCAAGCAATATGTCAAAGAAGCTTGGCAGCTCTGGGCAGAGAGAGGTGGAAAGAGAGTAGGGAGGCCTTTACCCAGCAGTGGTTCAATAATGGCTAGTAAAAAATCAAAGAAGCCATGATTAATGTAAAGGCCTATCCACACGGCGTTTTTCACCCACTGTTGTTGCGCTTATTGCTGGATCCAGTTAGAATAGCAGACCCCAACATAGTCGGAAAAACGCTGGACAGATGATGATGCGGCGCTTATACGCGCTGCAAATACAACTAGCGCTTCCTATTGAAGGCATAAAACGCGTAGGAAATGCGCGTACAAACGGCAACAGCTTTTACCACGTAATCTAGGTAATGGGTAGCAGATATAAAATGTAAGTGTAGGTTGACACTGTTGGCTTGTTTACGAGGGTAGTTCAAGGCCCCTTGTCACTACCCAGAGTAGTAGCACAGTAGGTACTATTTTACACGGCGACGCCTATCTCTATTGACGATCGACGCTTCTTTGTTCAGGGAGGTTGTTAACGTTGGGTGTGAAGGGATATTAATGAAAGTGCTTGTTCATTCGCCTGTGACGGGTTTTTGCGATAGGTCGAAGGGATCATAATTATTTGACACTGTTAGCTTGTTTACGAGCGTAGTTCAAGGCCTCTTGTCACTCCCTAGAGGAGTTATCTTCACTGACGATCGAATCTTCTTCGTCGAGAGAGGTTTTTAACGTGGAAAGTATATTAATGAAAGTGCTTGTTCGCCTGTGTCACATGTTTTACGGGATAGTTCCAAAGGGTCATGATTAATTTTAAACACTTGATGATGTCACACTAACAGTCTGTTTTTTTTGTACCGAAGATTGTAGAGGGATTCTGATAAGTTAATGTATTCGATTCCCTCATTAACCGCCGACGGAAAAAGAGGGGTGTTATAAGTTTAACGTGTGTATCTGTGTGTCTTTCTGCGCCATCGTAGCTGCCAAACGGCTGAACCGATTTACGGCCGAACCGATTTTGTTTTTTTTTTTTTTAAGTTGACTTGATCGAAAGAGATCAAAGCTATAAAAAAATATCGTTTATTGGATGATTTATATTTGTCGGGGTTTTTTTTATTTTTATTGTTTTTACATTGTTTATAATTATTATAAATACTACGAAGTATCAATTAAAATTAACTGTTGATGTATGTACCTATTTTGAAAAGGTAATTGATTGGTGTTATAAATAGGGATTCAATATTTTCCTTGAAAAGCGAATCATACAAAATACACAAATGAATAAACATAAATTAATAGATATTATGCAAACAAAACTTCCAATACCAGTTCTTTCCGATTGTGGACAAATATTCTCAACTTACTTTAAATGTTTGTATACTCAAGCAAATTAATTCAATTTACTTATTCCGTTGGTCTAGTTGTCTTTGAAAACTGCCCAAACTGGTTTAATTTGCGCGTCCAATTATTGTTAATCAAATACTTCTATCAAAATTAGCAAAGTTACAAATTCGAGCCTCAATCGACTTCACTGTCACCTTATCGTACCCATCAATCACCCCTCGAACATCAGATAATCCGACCCAGTCCAGAAGGTAACAGACAGAATTGGTCCGATAGAAAAGTAATTGATTTAGCGAATGTTTGTGGGAGGTCCGACTAGTTTTGATTAGATTTTACAAGTACCTCTTATGCCAAATTGGACGTGTTGCCCTATTTTGGTGAGCAGTTTCGGCCCAGTGGTAACGGCCACGACTTACGAGTTGTAAGGTCGTAGGTTAAAACCCTGACAGGCGCTTAACGTTGTGTAAATTATTTCATCGCCACTGCTCTCAAAACGGTGAAGGAAAACATCGCGAGAAAACCGACCTGTCCTAGAACCAAAAAATTCGAAGTCATGTGACATCTACCAACCCGCACTGGGTCCGCGTGTTAGATTTAGCCCACTCCCTCTCGAAGACAGGTGGCCTGTGTCCCAGCAGTGGGAACATAGGCTGATTATGCTTATGCCTATTTGGGTAATGCCCGTTTTCAAGAGTCCAACAAGGCTAGTAAAAACAAACGGGCATAATTTAGTACTGCTTCAATCAATATTTTGATTCGGCCAAAAAGACTTTTATTCCTTCATCTCTCGAATCAGCTTCTGAATAGTCAAGAAAATTGCTCTCTATAATGTGCGAATTGCTCTCGAAATTTTGTACCATTTGTATGCATTTGGCTCTTCATTTTATGACCTGCCATCCTTTTCAAGATATTGCTTAGAATTGCTGACTTTATCCTCTATAGAACAGTGTAATTCGTTCTCCCATACATTCCTAATTGTACAAACATTTATTAATCATAAATCACTGATGTTCCTCCATGTATACTACCAACATTTATTTTGGAAATCGTAACAATAATAGTGTAATGTTATTCGTAAGTTAATAGCAACTTGAACGTTCAGTGTAACAACATTGGAGTATCGTGTTGATTGCAATATAGCGTTACATATTGTCTGTATTAATTGAACGCATCTGTTCTTGGACAGGTTCAAGGCCTCATAAGGTTAGCCTGGGCTATTTCGGTCTAGCGCGTGGCTAAGAGGCAGATGTGTCGGCAGACGCATGTGACCAGCAAGGCTACATCACTTTCAGTGTGCTATTTTTATAGGAATAGTCTATAGCAGTATTTTTCAACCTTTTTCATGACACGGCCCCTTTAGTATGAAGAAATATTTCGCGAGTTCGCGACCTACCCGTTGCTTTTTTTTTCATGTATTTTATTTTGTGACAAATATTCAATCCAACTTATTTATTCATATTCATCATTTGGATTCGGATAAATACATAATTAAGTACGTAAAACACATTTTTTTACATCGAATCCAAAGCCAATAGATAACTCTATTTACGCGCATACGTAAGACCACGGCTGATGCCGACCGCCGCGCCCCGCGAGTGCGGCAAGTGACAATTTTGTTAATTTTTTACAAATGTTTAAGATGGAACAGATTGCAAATGATTATGTCCTTTAGTTAACATTTTTCATAAGTCTTTTTAAACTTTATTGTTTTTTTTTACTGCAGTAGCTTGCCCATCCTTGCAACTGCCCTATAGAAGCTTCGCGACCAAAGAGGCTTCACGCGTTGAAAAACACTGGTCTAAAGAAAAAAACTGAAAACGAAAATTGCCCGGTTGTTGTTTCGTGTGGGAATTGAGTTAGAAGTAATACAGCTTTGAAAGGGGGAGGTGCTTAGTCAAAGTAACAGTGCGTATCACAGGAGAATTTGAAATTAGTTTGTGTAGGAGAATATTAAGCCTGCTTTCTATACGAAATTCGGCGCAATTTATGCCATTTTACGCATTCTTGGAGCCCATTTTCCGTCCCCTTAAGGGCATACCCTACCTCTAATTGCTTAGCATGATCCTCTGTTATGCCGAAAATACTGCTGCATTAATTTTGAAATAAATATAATATGTTAAACTTGAGGATTGATGCTAGGTCCTATGTTTGGCGAATACACGATTAAATAAAATTTCCTCGATAGAAAAAAAATCCAAAGTCAAACACAGACCTATGCGCGAAGGATGCGTTGAAGTTCATATTCGGGGTCACCAATTTAGGGGTATGAGGAACAGTTACAGAACTATAAACCGCTGGTATTCAAAAAATACTTCAAATTAGACCATGAAACTTTGTAATAACTGAACTCTATGTAGCATTTTTTTTTAATTACCTTTATTTTCACCGTAAAAAGCAATTACCTAAACTTTTCGAGGCTTCATAGCCGCTAGCGCCCCACTCCTCGCTCTCACTCAGGTCGCGAGTAGTATGGTGCGAGCGAGATAAAATCTGATGTAAGGTACAGCCTTAAGGCTTTCGTCGTAAAACCTTATTCAGAAAAAATACATTTTTAATTTCGCAAACAACCTTGTTTACGGTTCGTGTTGAAAAAATAAGAGTGAACAGGCAACTGTAGCCATGTCCAAGTTCTGCCTCCTTAGTTGTTTGTCCAAAGTTGGCCATTTTGATAACACACAACTAATATTTTCAACGGACAGAACTGAGAAGTGTTTGGGTCACGTTGCCTCAGGGAAAATAAAAAATGGTTTTAGTAAGGTTTCTTTCTTTGGAGTTTTTTCTTGACCATTTTGAATTGAGCTTAAACGGTCTGCTAAAAGGTCGAGTAAAATGGAACCTTTCGAGGACGAATCCTTTCTAATGATTGTGATATTTAAAAGGCAAAACGTTTATTTATTGGGATTCATTCAATTTTTTACTTGTTTTTCTAAGAACCAGCGTTGTAATTTTAGGTGCTTTTGTAATATTTTCATTGAATATCATTCCAAATCAACTCCACAGAAACCGCTGTGGGCGAGGAAAATGGAATACGGATGTTTTCAAACAAAACACAATATTCACGTTTATTTTTATATCATGTTATGAGTAGATACTTACTTAGTTTTCTTTGAAGAAATGTGCAAGAAGATTTAAAAAATAATACTTCCTCATCCAACGATCATTGTATGTAACAGGCAATATTGTACCCAGAATTTTGTAATATTTATATCCATTTTTAAAAGAGTGTCCTTGGAGTTTCTTGCCCGTTCTTCTCCATAGAGATCTACAATTTGGAATGGGCAGCTTCAACTTTTTGACTAACTGACCGACTATTTGACAATTCAAAAGTGCCTATAAATGGTTTAATTTAAGTAAATGCTTTGAGTTTGGAAGTCCTTTGTCCTTGTTATATCAACAAAAAGATTTATCACAATAAGTCTCTAGATAGATCAGAAGCACATTCCAAACGTATCATATACATCCGTACAATACAAGATTATATAGATAATAACGCCTGTATTACTCGAAGGGTTAGGCAGAGGTGAATCTACAGCACACCCACATTTCGCCAGAGGGCCAAGTCTACTAATTTACAAACGGTCTCGTAATGATGAATTTTTGACAGATTTGCCATACAAAATCTGTCAAAATCTCGTCATTGCGAGACCATTGTCACGTTTTAAAATTAGTAGACTTGGCCCCCAGTTATGTTTGAGTCCCATGTAATAGGGGGCGAACCTATTGCCATCAACCGGGCACACATCCAGACTCCGGGCTGCTACTGAGAAATTTCAGATGGAAAAACCCAATAACACTTCGAACCCAGAATCTTATGGTCAGCAGTAGCGCTTAAGACTACTAGACCAACGAGGCATTTGGTGTCTAGATAATATCATATTAAATTCAATATCGTGTCCATATTTCAGTCAGGCTAATATATTCCAGCCATTAGAAAGGTTAGCGGACGCTAAGATAAGTGATATATCAAGATCAATGGAATAGAAAGTACCTCCTTGTCTGCACCAAGCTACGTCATCTCCCTCCACAGGATTTATTAGACTTTCTATTTAGAATAGGAATGTGAAAATTAAACAAATTAATGTGTCAGCTGCAGTGGCTAAGGGTGACATGCCCTGACCCTTGGGTGGACCCAAAACTTTAGTAATTTTATATTCTGGTCCTTTCATTTTAACTTTATCATGTATGTTACTAAAGAGGAGCTCGTGGCTAAGTAATAACAGCCGCTCGGGCTGATCCATCAGGTTAAGCTACGCTTGCCGGGGTTGGTCCGTGGATGGGTGACCATTTTCACATATCGAGACTCCTCCGTGCCTCGGAAAGCACGTTAAGCCGTTGGTCCCGGCTGTCATTTGTGGATCTTTGACAGTCGTTACGAGTCGTCAGAAGCACGAAAGTCTGACAACTAGTCTAACCAAGGGGTATCGTATTACCCAGTTACTGGGTTGTGGAAGTCAGATAGGCAGTCGCTCCATGTAAAATACTGGTATTCAGCTGCATCCGGTTAGACTGGAAGCCGACCCCAACATAGTTGGGAAAAGGCTAGGCAGATGATGATGTATGTTACTAAAATTATCTGCTTCGTGGGGACTATTTATTACATGAATCATGCTGACTCCTCACAAATTAATATCTATCTCGTCTAGAACAATGCGGACCCGTGAAAAAGCAATCAAACTGATTAAAAGTTGTTATCTTTATTTAACTTTGAATGTAAAATAACATCACGTCTTGTTCCCCGAGTGTTTGAGCAGAGGTGTCTGGGTGTCTTTTGTGTGTGTGTGTGAGTGTGAATTTTGAATGTCATTGTGCTTAATCGAGAAAAGGGACGATAAATTATTTCCTCTGATTGTGTCATTTAGCAGATTCGTCAACTTTGTCTGATAGATACGACTAGATCTCTGACAATTCTCCAAAAATGCGGTACAATATTAAGTAATTATTTAATATAATTATTTATAAATAATAGGACATTGTTTGTCTCAAACAGTTTATTTATTTACAATACACAGAGTAAACTTTGTCCGAAAATAGTCTACAAATTGTGTCCATAGCGTGCCAAAAGAGTTTCGTATACTACTCTACTGACGTTTCAATTAAGCTAGGATCTAGAAGAACTTCTTTGGCCCCTTCCCAAAGTCTTCTGATACCTGACTCCTGTATCTAAAACTAATATGGCAACAATACATTATTTGTTGTTTATGCTTAGTTGTTCCATACATTTGTGTTCACACAAAATCGACAAAATGTATGGAACAGCTGATTTTTTTTCACGATTTCAAGGTTGGTCCCATAGAAAAAGTTGTTCAAAATGATGAGTACAATGATCCCTTTTCGGGTTTAGCATAAATAAAAATAATGTTGTATATAAAATCAAAGGACATTACGCAATCACCCAACTAATAGTCTACTTTATCCATGTCAATCGTTTACTACAAACGGTTCGCAGTCGAGTGGACAACTACAAAGAGTCCATCTGTTCAATACGACAATCTGATTATAACATTGGATAGAAATGGACACAGAATAGGTTTACAACCACACTTCAGGAAAAACTAGGTTAGGAAACTCGCCACCGTTGCAACAAAAACTGGGGTAACTTAGGCAAGCGCGGACTAGGGGAAAAACTGCTTGTGAAGGGAACCTTGGCATAGAAAGATAGTGGCAACAAAGTAATTAAAGCATTCCTTTTATTGTTTATAGTTTTTATCAAAAGAACAATGTTTGTTATGTAGATTTACTTCGACCTAGGTAATTTAGTGTAAAAATCCTTGAGGGAAGTCAGTATCTTTTATTTTCATCAAAGGAAATACAATATCAGGTATTTAATTTATATCTCCCGAATAAGCTAACCGGAATCCTATTACACAACTGATGTGTTATTATTATTACACTTGATATCAAACAGAATCGAGTACCTTATTATACCTTTCGCGCAGATCCTATCTGCAACAGGAAATTGAATGTCAACATCCCGATAACATGAAGATAAAAATACCGACAATGTTCAATAACATGTAAAGATCGCCTATTTATAAAGATCTTATTTAATTCCAACGACAACCGAAACGAGTCTTTCTGTACTCAAATATCGATTACAATTTGTATTCGAAAGTCTAAACTTCGGCCCAACATGGTGTCTCGTATCGATTCAAATTTGTCTGACTCGATACGCTCGTAAAATCAAAATACTGCGGGTCTGTGGCTTAGCCGTATCAATGCGTAACTGCTCCGAAAGGCCTCGATCAAGCCTGTAATAGACCCACGCTTCCATGAAGTCACGTGCGGACGTGCCATCGAACTATCAGCACTAGTGACGTAATCAACTTTTTGACATTAGAACAATGAACTTCAACAGTGTGGGATTCGGTATTGATGTGACTTGAATTAGTTTTGTTGACAGGCGTGGGTTTGGTAGAAGGTCGGGCAGTAAAAACTAAGTTATTTTCAATAATTGAATGGCTTGATGAACTTCACGGCTGCGGCTGTACGTTTACAAACAAGTTACCAAAAGTTTTTGATTACTTCATTGTTTTCGCACCATCCAAATTAAAATTTGAATGAATTCAAGTATAATTGCAATCTACTTTCATTTGCGAATCCAAGCATGAAAATATGGCCGTCTCAGAAAAAGTTCAAATCATAAAAGGTCGCAAGCCTTGTTAAAAAATACATAATATCGCAGAGTCTATGTGCAAATCGGAGAACAATAAAAATGGAACGGCGCGGGGCTGCAAACCTTCAGGGAGTTAATGAGAAATATTATAATATCGATCACCTTCCAATTTCGGCGCCCTTTATTAATCTCAAAGGCTCTCCCGCTAGAGAAATATGTATTCAGGCTCTGATTGGTCCTTCAAGATAACGAATCTGAAAATTAAAATTGTTACTCCAGTCACGAATTTAGTTACAAGCTTACGAAAGTCTCTCGAAATAGCAAAACTATGATGGAAAAAGTTGGTGCTGAAAAATCTAAGAAAATATACTTATTATAACAACCTTCAAGCGAATCTAATATCGACTGCCCCTCTGACAACAAGCACAGATTGAGATTGATGCCGAAAAAACAGCGATTTTTAGAAAAGGTTACCTTTATCATCGTTTACAATGGAAAATGGATTCCATTGTAATCGCAAATCGAGGACTTAAGAGAGTGGAAAGACGACATTCTGGCGCCTACACTCACGGCTTATTTCAGAGATTTTTTTGCACATCTCTTCGCTGTACGTTATCAAATAGATCTGGCTTTCAAAATATGTTAGAATTACATTATTAAGTAAATAGATAAAACCCCCATAGTACGGTACTATCAACCGGAATTTCACATCCGTAGCTGCATTGTCTGGGACTCGCCGTTGAAACACGTCTGGATTCCGCTCTGAAATTGACCATACAATACAATTTGATTCATGTCCAAAACCATCGCTTTGCTTTGCTAAAATCTTTGCTTTTTTCGCATCCCTTGTCAAGTCAATTCTGAGCGTAATCTTTTTGGATCGATATTCGCAAAGACCTAAACGGGGTTCATAATATTATGAGTGTAACATCGTGTAGACACTTGGCTCTCGAGAGCCCGCCATTGTTTCACGAGGTCGATATTGTTAGCAGGAGAAATATTTACACAAACGCTCTAGTATCCACCTATCCACTGAGATATTCGAGTTATCCCTCCTTTCTTGTGTGTGCACAGCCTTTTGTTGTGATTTCTATACACATGACAATTTATGTCCATACGCCAGTTCTGGACCCGTTTTTTGTTGCCTCGTACGCCTACAGCCAATTTATCAAAACAATGTTTAGGTTGTTCACGAATTGCGCAACAATGATGGTAAAAAATTAAAAGAGATCTATAAATTGTGCGTGTAGATTTTGACGTTATGTTATTATCATACTACAGGTAGGCGAGGCATTTTTCGCACATTTTCATACTGATAAAGTAGATAAGCACCTAATTCGGCAGGATTCTTATCAATCAAGGTTAAAAACATAAGCTACCAAGGTTAAACAGAAGACCTTAGAAATATTTATGACGTAGCTTCATCGGTCTCAAGTTTAAATAAGGTTTTACTTAATAAATGATCACAACATTAATACAGAATGCTGTATGGATTGCTCTGTAAATAGTTAAGAAGGCAATTTGCGGAAACTTCGGGGGATATATTATTCTGTCTTATGTAGAATCGCTAGTAATAAGACATCTATCTAAAAACCCATCCTAATAGAAAATAAGCACAAAATTAATCCCGCTTTAGTAACTTGGATAATACTGAAGAAATTAGGTACAGATTTCTAAAGATAAAAATGAAACTGAAAAACACAATTATATCTAGATGACAAGACTATGACACTACGTGCTCTATCACATAAATAGGAAACAAAATTAGGTGAAATCGGTTAAATTATAATAGATTAGCTACTTTTAAATGTACACATACGAATTTTCCCTTGGGCATTAAACAATGTTAACCTTCCCGAAAACAAAACAAACAGCGACCGTACCTACTGCATAACTAATGATGTTTTACAATAAACATTTCTAATTATATCCACCCATAAAGAAATATGAAATGAACTGCAAATGTTAAACAAGCGGATGGATGAGCGTACGGAAATATATCCAAATATTATGATGTTACGCATCTTACATTCTTTAATAGGTTCCTTTCAAGACGGTCACTGAACAGAATTGAGGACGACCTTTTACAAAGTGGTTTGTGTCCTCCACTAAGAAGTTTCCACCCTATTTCTTCCCTTGAGTGTCGTGAAAAGCCCACATGGTAAACAGATATTACAAAGAATGTCTATGCCACTGATTTTGGTATCGGTTCAGTAGAAAATTATGCCCCTACGAACGGCGCTGTAATGAAGATAGTGGTAACCAAGCCACTTAATGTATTTAACTTTGCTCTCATACTAAGTGTCAGTTAATCCAGAAAATACATTATGGTGACATAAAACGAATGCTAAAATGTAGACATAACATCTTACCCAAGCTTGCAACACTATTCAAAGCCCTGTTCTAATTGACACAAAGAGTCTAGACGCCAGAATGGAGGAACGTCTACATAAGGTATTCAGTATCTGGGTCACGTGTCTTGAAAACGAGTCGGCTACTGCAACACATCGGAAGGAACGGGGCGGAGACACCCACTCCTCACGAAAGGGTTCCTTGGCATAGAAGCCACAGAAGTTGCACTCTATGAAATAGTAGCACCCTGAAACGAAATGATAAGTATGACGTTTTCTGCTGTCCTATCATACGGCGTAGTAGGTACAGATTGACATTAAGTAGACATATAGGGCTATATGCTGATACACGTCGTCCGCACGTTCGCAAACACATTACCTCCCCGTTTGTTTACTGCACACAATGTGTTCTATGAAGACAAGCCCACTCACACGCATGAAGTCTGCTACTTGCTCGTAGGTATACTTAATGTGTATAAGAATCAGGCCTTCTGTTGACTTATTTTGTGGCTTTACGGTGAATACGAATTTACATATCTGTACCGTGACAGATGTATAATACCTACCCACCTCGTTATTTTCGCGGCGAAAAGTGACGTAGGTTTTGCTGGAATATAACAGAGAACATCTCATCATTTTTGCTCCAATTCCATGATTGAGATCGAAGCTAACACTGATTCTGCTTGGTTGATTTTCACGTGGATTTCAGCAATCAATTTTATTTTTAACTAGCTGCCCCGCTCCGGCTTCGCACGGGTAGCACTAAGTACCTACCCTACCCCTACCCTACCTACCCTACCTGGCCTACCTACCCTATCTACCCTACCTACCCTACCTACCCTACCTACCCTACCTACCCTACCTACCCTACCTACCCTACCTACCCTACCTACCCTACCTACCCTACCTACCCTACCTATCCTACCTACCCTACCTACCCTACCTACATACCTAGCCTACCTACCTACCTACCTACCTACCTACCCTACCTACACCTACTTTACGTTTAAACCTTCCCTTGAGGATAACGAACACAACAAAAAAAGAATTGGCCAAATTGGTCCAGGCGTTGTTGAGTTATGCGCTTACCAACACATTTTGCGATTCATTTTTATATTATAGAAGATATTCAAATCCGTGTGTCTATTCAAGAGCTACATTATACGCAGACGCCAAAATGTATTTTTTGCACTGTGAATAAAATACGAGAAGTTTATCGCAGCGTTGCGAAATGTGGAGAAGACAATAGAAAAACTTTTGAAACACCTGTGAAGCAAGTGCTCGTGAGGATTTTAGAGATTCTGCTTAAAAGCAAAATATAAAGAACGCTTGCCAAAACTGTCTGAAAATATAAAGAACGCTTGCCAAAACTGTCTGAAAATATAAAGAACGCTTGCCAAAACTGTCTGAAAATATAAAGAACGCTTGCCAAAACTGTCTGAAAATATAAAGAACGCTTGCCAAAACTGTCTGAAAATATAAAGAACGCTTGCCAAAACTGTCTGAAAATATAAAGAACGCTTGCCAAAACTGTCTGAAAATATAAAGAACGCTTGCCAAAACTGTCTGAAAATATAAAGAACGCTTGCCAAAACTGTCTGAAAATATAAAGAACGCTTGCCAAAACTGTCTGAAAATATAAAGAACGCTTGCCAAAACTGTCTGAAAATATAAAGAACGCTTGCCAAAACTGTCTGAAAATATAAAGAACGCTTGCCAAAACTGTCTGAAAATATAAAGAACGCTTGCCAAAACTGTCTGAAAATATAAAGAACGCTTGCCAAAACTGTCTGAAAATATAAAGAACGCTTGCCAAAACTGTCTGAAAATATAAAGAACGCTTGCCAAAACTGTCTGAAAATATAAAGAACGCTTGCCAAAACTGTCTGAAAATATAAAGAACGCTTGCCAAAACTGTCTGAAAATATAAAGAACGCTTGCCAAAACTGTCTGAAAATATAAAGAACGCTTGCCAAAACTGTCTGAAAATATAAAGAACGCTTGCCAAAACTGTCTGAAAATATAAAGAACGCTTGCCAAAACTGTCTGAAAATATAAAGAACGCTTGCCAAAACTGTCTGAAAATATAAAGAACGCTTGCCAAAACTGTCTGAAAACTTTGCTGCAGCTGTATTTAATAGTACTAATAAAAACATGCTTTTATTAAGAAAAATGTGAAAACAAACTACTTCAAGTAAAAATACAGTATGTTAACTAACAAAGGGCGTTCCCGTTAACCTTGAACAGTATAGCGTGTATACATGCAAAAAAAATATTACCACTCAAAAAAAAAAAAAAAAAAATTTTATTTGTGTCGTGAAATGTTCACAAAACGATTAAATTTAAACGTAAAAGAAACACTGTACACGCCTACTTGTATTTCAACGTAGAAAAACAAGTGTGACAAGTGGGCGTGTACAGAGAGTTTATTTTCCGTAACAATTTAATATTTTTTGTGAATATTTTATGACTTATACAAAAACAAAAAAAAAATTGTTTTTTTTTTAGTTTTAATATTTTTTTTAGCATGTATAGACGCTATACTATTGCAGGTTAACGGGAACGCCCTTTGTTAGTTAACATACTGTATATTTATTAGAACAAAATGTAAGAATGGAATTTTGAATAGATCATTAATAATAATAATATACCATTTATTTCAGGCGACACAGGCCCATATAAAAATACCTTAACCTGGACATACATACTTTTATAAAAACTTATGTTAATAAATAAGGGACCATTAAGGGACCCAAAAAAGAATAGTGAATTACAGTAATGAAAAACACCGTCCCTTATTGTCTCTGAAACCTAAAACGAAAACAAAATAAAAGTAGGTGATTAATTACGTGAAAGCGTTTTCTTTACAAAGTTGTCCCTGAAACGGTGACGTAAAAGGATGTTTACTTAAGCCACCGAGCTATTTTTACTTGGCCGGTATACTAATTGAGCCAAGTCTCTAGTTTAGATCAAGTAAAAGTCTGTAGATCTATCATCGAAACCATTGCGCCCTATTTATCTTTCATATTTAACACCAGTGTAGACCAAGGAGTCTTTCCGGATCTCATGAAACACAGTAAAGTAGTTCCTTTGTTCAAATCTGGTGATAGTAAGGAACCCAACAATTATAGGCCTGTGTCAATTCTGCCAGTTCTCAGTAAGGTGTTTGAAAAGTTGATGCTCAATCAAATGTTACGTCACTTTAATAAAAATTCCATCTTTCATGAACATCAGTACGGTTTCACCAAAGGGCGTTGTACCACTGACGCCGGTGTCACCCTCATAAAGAACATTTTTAACGCCTGGGAGGAAGCACAAGATGCCATTGGAATCTTTTGCGACCTCTCGAAGGCGTTCGATTGCGTCGACCATGATACACTTCTGTTGAAACTAGAGCACTATGGGGTTAGGAATACAGCTCTTGATTTACTAAGATCATATCTGAAAGAAAGAAAAGTTAAATTTCAAGTAAACGGCGTAAACTCATTGGGGTCTGAAATGGCAATGGGCGTTCCTCAAGGCTCGATATTAGGTCCATTCCTCTTTTTAGTTTATATTAATGATTTACCCCAATTACTTCTAAATCAACCGAAGATGGTGTTATTTGCAGATGACACATCATTGATTTTTAAAATAAATCGACGTTCACAAAATTTTGACGACGTGAATAGCTCTATTCTTCAGGTACAAGATTGGTTTACGGTAAATAATTTGGTACTAAATGAAAAAAAAAACAAATGCATTCGATTTAAATTACCTAATGTTAGAAGTAGCGAATGTGACATCATATTGAATGGAGAAAAACTGGAGTTTATTAATCAAACAGTTTTCTTGGGAATCACGCTAGACGAGAAATTACAATGGGGACCTCATATAAAATCTCTTGCGGGGCGGTTAAGCTCGGCCGCTTATGCTGTTAGAAAGATAAGACAGTTAACAGATGTAGAAACCGCGCGTTTGGTCTATTTCAGTTACTTCCACAGCATTATGTCGTATGGCATTTTACTGTGGGGTCGGGCTGCTGATATTGAATCCATTTTTATTTTGCAAAAAAGAGCTGTTAGAGCGATTTATAATCTATGTCACCGCGAATCTCTCAGGGAACTATTTAAAAAGATTAATATCATGACGGTACCTTGCCAATTCATTTATGAGAATATTATGTATGTAAGAAAAAATCTAAATCTTTTTAATAAAATAAGTGATAGACATAATTTTAATACTAGAAATAAAGATAAAATAGATCAACCATTTTTCAGATTAGCTAAAGTACAAACATCTTTTATGGGGTACTGCGTTAAATGCTATAATAAAATACCTTGTGATATATTGCAATTAAATGAAAGAAAATTTAAAACTCATATAAAAAGTACACTTTGTAAACAAGCTTATTACAAATTAGAGGATTATATCCAAGATAAGAATGCTTGGAAACATGCTGGTCTTGCTCCATAGGACGATTTAGTGTCTGGACAAAATCAAACTGATAGCTAATTTAGTTTTTTTATTTATTATTTGTATGTACTACTTGTAACAATGTTAGGACTATTGTAATATCGTATACTTTTACAATCTTTGTAAATATGTGAGCACCATGTATCTGGTAATTAATTTATTCATTATTGCTCCATTTATAATTCTTTTTACCTTTTGTGGTACAGTAATCTTATTATAGGTGCATCGTCTTCACATATAATTATATAATTAATGTATACAAAATATTGTAAAACATTTTTAAAAGAGTAACGGTGGAGTTTCTTGCCCATTCTTCTCCATACGAAAACTACCTTTTGGAAGGGGCAACTAGAATCAATTCTATTTCTTTGTTTGACGTTCAAAAGTGCCATATTATGTGCCTATTTGAAATAAATTATTTGACTTTTGACTTTTTGACTTTTGATCATTAAATATGACAGCTAAGCGTGTCGTGCTCATTTCGCAAATTATTCTTAAGTGCGAGGTCTGACATAATTTATTTTGAAGATAATAATTATGGACTCTCTTGTGGTCCATTTTGGGTAATATATGGAATTAATTCCAAGGTTAGAGAAAGGGAGATGATAATAAATAAAATAATGGCAGAACCTTATGTTGTAAGTAATTGAATTCTCGTGGATATCGCTCCTAAGTCTGTCTCGAATAATGAAGACATATGAGCATAGGACAAGTGAAGTTCGAGATCAAAGATAATGAAAACGTTACCTTCTAGTATAAATACCATTTGTAGCTGTCTGCTTTGCTATCTCCGACACCATCAGCACGAGACGGATCAATGCTTGCCGTGTCTAAATTGGTTTATTTTGTCTTTGAAGTCAAAGTTACTGAAGAAGCTAGAATATGCTGTTGTTGAAAGTAAATGTCTATCGAAACTCAGCATTATCATTAAATTCCTCACCAACTTTCACTAGGCAAGATTGATACTTAGCTAAGAAGAATAAGAATCGAAGAATCGTTCGCACTGTATCTAATGTAGATAATTAATTACTAAGACAGCCTTCCATTAAGACATGGAAGAACAAACGTTACTCTTGTTTGTATATCAGTGAGCAAACATCCGAAGGAAATGGCTTTTCTCTCTTCGTTATAGAAATACTATTATGCGATAAATATAGAACACACACATACATAAACTCACGCCTTCTTTCCATGAAGGCAGAAAGTACAGAACTCCACCTGATATGATCCTTAAATGCCCCCTTTGCCTCGTTATACATCAGGGGGCCTACCACCACCGCTTACAGTAGTATTATTTTAATCTTTTTTAGTGGGCGAAAGAGATGGAGCTATACGTCCTATAGAGCTTCATCTCTTTCGTACACTGAAGTAATATTATACTAATACTGCTGTAAGAGCTGGTGGTAGGGTCATACACGCACGCCGGCTGCGAGTACTACGCACCTGACCTTTCTGAAGAACATCACCAATAAGGTCACTATTATGTGCTCCTAGGGCGTCCCCTCCCTGCGTTTCCACATCACATCTGCTTTGTAAATACCTTTTGTTAGTCGCCTTTCATTCATCCTCTTAACATGACCAAACCATCTAAAGCATAATCTTTTAAATTTTTGTCACTACATCTTCTTTTAAACCGCACCGTTGCCTTATCATATCATTGTTCAGCCTATCATTCATAGACACACCACACATACTTCGCAAGGAACGCATTTCCAGAGCATTTATTCTACTTTCATGCTACTTTTGCCACACCCAACATTCGCTTCCAATAGAATTTGTTATTATTGCAACAACGGTTTCATATTCTTCTCTGTTTATATTATCTATGGAACAATAGGTTCGCTTTCTGGTGTCATGGTCTTTGATTTTCATACTATGCTGTCTTTACCACATCCGTGCAGTCCCTCTTGGGAAAAAAAATCTTAACTTTCCCTTGAGTGAATGTCGATAGCGTTTTGTTGAGTCTAAGCCAACAGAAAACAGCTTCGGATCCCGAACAAAGTGGGTTGTCAATCAAACCTCATGTCGAGTCGTCATATCTAATTGCATAACCAACATTCTAGATTTAAAAGGAACTATAACGTGGTTTACTAAACATTAATATTGCTGCGAATTCTGCTGAATCCACAGTTTTGATTAACATCTCAATAAATCTATACAAGTATTGCACAATGTTTCAAACCAACACGCGCACGTGCGTACTTCTTGCAATCATATGATTCATCTCCTGCTGCCCATAAATCATACAACTTTAGGGTTTAGTTTAAAATTTTCCTCAAAACAACAACCGAAGAAGAAATAGCTTATTCGTTTCGTAGTTTCGTTGATTTTATAGGATTTTGATCGTCCATTTGTCACGTATCGATCAGCGCATCTGCTTAAAATCCTGACGTTAATGCCGATTCAACCAATCGTGAGGCGTTTAATGTTTATCATGCATCTTTTCTCTGTAATGAGCTGTAAACAGACGAATTGAGATCTATTACAAGGTATTTTTTAAAAGTACTGTGATTGTACAAGGTGATTTCATCAATAGCTATGCCGGGAGATTCCAGATGTATAAAAGTTTAAAACTCAGAAGTAATTTAAGATTCTCTGTGCCTACCACAGTTTCTTCAACAGTTTAAAACACAAATTATCAAATTCTCTTAGAAACCACAATAATATAAAATAGTGTCTGAACTCTGAAGGCTATGTACTTAATCATTAAATATTATTACTTCATCATGTTTTCCTTTAAACGATTCTTTAGTTCGCTAAACCTTGAAATTAGTGTTTTGGCATGCTCTACATAATTTGTATTGTTAGCGCTGCGTGAGCCTTGTTCTTTACTTAACAAATGTGTGCTTTATGGACTCATTCATTTGTCATCGACTGATTAACCAGTAGTCAAGTTCCAATCGATCTTACATCGTCTAGTTACGAGCTTTTCAATACTTTCTACGTAAATCAATTTTAGTGCCCATAAAAACTTGGCACCGAATCTTATTTCCTTTTGATAGTGCTCGTTTGGGTGCCGTAAACTAAGTTTCTCTTCTTTTCTAGTTAGTTGTTAAATTGCCAACACGTGTTCCTGGCCTTTTTCCGATGTCTGTCCCAATAGTTTTTACTTTAACCTAACCTTAAGGGAGGGGTCACTTTCAGCATCCGATATTAGATTTTAAAGCAAATATTACGGTTTATAGAATACTAGCTTCCGGCCGCGGCTCCGCCCGCGTGGTATGTCGATAAAAAGTAACCTATGTCCTTTCTCAGGCTCTAGACTATCTGTGTGCCAAATTTCAATTAAGTAAATCGGTTCAGTAGTTTTGGCGTGAAAGCGTGACAGACAGGCAGAGTTACTTTCGCATTTATAATATTAGTAAGGATCATGATAAACATTTCTAATAACAACTGATCAAAGCGACTAGTCTCCGTAATTTCATGAACTCAACCATTTATTACGAAATTTGAAACCTTGTTGTGTCAGATGCTCTTCCACAAAGGAATTACCAGGAATATTAACAATGTTGTATAATCATCGTCTCATCTATTCCATTTATCCTTTAACATTTGATATTGTTATACAAATTAAAATACCTTGTTTCCTCAATTTGCCCATAATATTGTTTTTGTTATTACGTGGAAAGTCTATTAAACTTGACGAACCTCAATCTCCACAATGACTGTGTTGACATCCCACACTATGTTTATAATTTCCTTACCCCTTCCTGCTCCGGTTGGTGGGTACACATCCATTTCCTGGAGTTCCCGATGAACGTCAGGGTCACTAGGCACACCGGTGGCCTTGGACGACATTCGAACATTGGATATTTGTGGTTTTATTACTCATATCCCGAAAAACTTCGGACAGTTGGTACGAATACGTCGCAATGCGGTGTGACTTATGTATGCTCCACCTTGACTTTTTGCTTTTCTATGGAAACTCGTTTGTTTTGTTGCTTGTATTCTGCAGTTCAGTCTAGTTTATTTCGAATGCCTAGAATTGAGTCGATGGCTGCAGTTATTTGAAAAGTTTGTATTTAATGGATTGAAGTTTCTAAACAAAATTTTGTATTACTGGATTGAAGTTTCTTAACAAAATTTTGTATTAATGTATTGAAGTTTCCTAACAAAATTTTGTATTACTGGATTGAAGTTTCGTAACAGAATTTTGTATTACTGGATTGAAGTTTCCTAACAAAATTTTGTATATCTGGATTGAAGTTTCTAAACAAAATTTTGTATTAATGGATTGAAGTTTCTAAACGTTGTTGTCTGATTTCTTTTTTCAATTAGAATATTTCGTTTGCTGTTGATGCCTTCATTGGGTTATAAGTTGATAATTTGCTTACTTACACATCAAATCGAGAGATTGAGATTAAGCCATCAAGATTAGACTCACGACCGCTTTAGAATTTCCGCCTCATTTTACTCTATTCGCAGATCTTTAATACTATTATATTACAGTGTGTACACGGTAAAAGAATAACAAAATTTGTGGACTGCCGATAGAAGTGAAAACTAAGCAACAATGCGTAACCTCCAAAGTAATTCAAACGGTAGACGGTAGATGGCGCTAAAACAAACAAATCACTTAAAGCGTGACGATTACGCGAGTTCCATGATTTTTGTTCACCCAAAAAGTGCTCAACGCGCCTAAAGAAGTTTTCACTTCAAAAATGTTTTGAGCTCTTATCAAACAAAACATAGAGACTCGTAACACGGCAACAGTCGCTTGTTACTCCCTGGTATCTCTTGATTGTCATTGTCTAAAGTGCCGACGGGATGGGGAGGGAGTACCTACCTACCTACCTCGCACCATGTGGCATGGCGTCACACTTCCTCCCCATATGTGGTTACTGCGCCAGAAAGAAACAAATGACGGTGTTTTACAAGTTCAACCGCACACGTCTATCGTACCTACAATTTGACATTGAATTTTCAATTTAAAGTTTTATTAGTTACTACTGAGCACGTGCAGTTCACCGTTCACCGTGTGCTCCCATCTGTAGTGTCAAGTGATTGATTGCCAATGATCTTAATGATCTTCGGCTTCTTGTTTTGCTGTAGACAAAGTCTGGTACCTATTATGATTCATTGTTGTATGGGCTCGTATGTATTAAAGGTAAACTTATTATTGAATTTGATACATTCTTCGAAAACGTCTGTGATTTCACTAATGAGTTTCATCATATCTCTTTCGTAATTCGTCGTTATATTCTAAAAGACACATTTGATCTGTCTGGATGTTTTGGAAAACGTTCCAAGTTCCAACTGACAAAATCAACGCTATTTCAGTCTCCAGTCCTAAAGCGAGACAGTGAAGTATGTGGATGGTATATCTTGAAGCTCTGACGTCATTCGGTTGCGAAGTTCTGTTCGTAGTAATTGATTGACAGCCAATGATCTAAATTATGTTCTCCAGTTCATCGACTCGATGGTTCCAGGAATAGAAGATTGAGGGTCCAAATACGACGTTATGTCATGCCATTTAAAGTCGAAAGTGCATCGTCTGCGAAATAATATTAGATTGTTAGAAGTTCATCTAAATAACTTTACAATATTGCTAAAAGTCGTCACAAAACACGATCTCCTGTCTTCCGCTCTAATGGAAATATTCAGGTACAATCAATATTTATAAACCCATCATAAACAGAGGAAAATTGTAACGAAAACAAAAACACTGGCCTGTTGAATAAATAAAACTCGTCTCAGGATGACGTATGACTCCCGTTTGAAGTACTGGACCCGTCCCGCCGCGCCACTTTCTTTTACTGCCTCTGACGTCACCGCCCACCGTGTTTAGGTACGAGCCGAGAATGTCAAATTTGAAGCGAAACAATGCATGGAGCCTCTGGCTTGCATCCTCAATTACTGATCATGGAAGCATTGGTCTAGTGTCCGTTGTTCTGCCTCGTCGGTTTAGTGATCGCAAGCACTACTGCTGAGCATGAGGTCCTGGTTTCGGTTCCCGGGTCGGACAAAGCGTTATTGGGTTGTTTATATCTGGAATTTCTCAGTATCAGCCTGGAGTCTGGATTTGTGCCCGGTTGATGGCAATAGCCTCACCCCCTATTACATGCGACTTAAACATAGGTAACCGGCGACCTACTACAGGTCTCTGCACAACCCCGGAAACAAGACGTGATGTTATGATAAGTTATGGAAGCATTTGCGTGGGCTATTGTAACGTGTACGTGTATTGCAACTTTATTTTAGCGTACAAAACACTATAAATTATTCTAGAATGCGAACATTCTTAAAATAAGAGAATTGCCCCCCAAATCAAATCAAATCAAAATATTTTATTTCACATAAACCTACATGGGCACTTATGAAACGTCAGAAGCTAGGTGCACGGTTCCAATTGGTCGTTTCCTATGGAGAAGCTTTAACAATACTTTCAAATTACAGTGTTGGTAGGCATGGGAGGACAATGTAGGCCTTTCAACAAGTAAGTACCAGGTACTTAACAAATTATAAGATCTCTGAACCTCTGGACGCCATCTTACCGATGGAAATGAATACAGGATCAGAATTAACCAACAAATGAATTCACTTGAATATAAATCACGAATCATCATTAATTATAATTTATGTTCCGAACTCAAAGGGCCTAATTCGGCTTATCATTAAACTTCCCTAATTAGGTCGTAAGCCCTAGCAAACATCCCCGGAATACAGAAATAGTTACTGGTAACCTTTACTATGCCATTGTGGCTTATTTTCACGTAATAAGCTTATGAATATGAAAGTGGATGGAGGTTTCAAGCGTCGTTGGGCTGTGGCTTTAGGCGTTTTGTTCTGTGCGTCCGTGCCTATCCGCCAAGGGAGCTTGTTCGGTATGCAAAGGCTATAATTAGCTCGCATTGTATGTTCTGTCGTGAGTAGGTAGAAATAGGTGAAAATGAATGGTAAATGTAGGTAAGTAATGTTTAGTTACTACCATCGACACCTTATTGATAAAGGAGAGAGGTCGTTAATTACTATGTCTGATGTTGTAGGACACACTCTGCCAATAACAACTGCAAAAGGTGTCGTAAGTAAAAGTTAAAGAAGCCTTAAATGTCTGCCTTAAAATCATCGGTTTCCTGTGGACCGGACATGTGGTAGACCAAATGCCAAATAACGGACGAAATATTAAACCAGACGCTCCATTACAAATAAAAAAAGCCAAACCAATGACACATTCGACGTATAGTAAATCTACGCTAGAAGCGCGCACGCAGATCGATCGTACTCGCGTGCACATACACGTGGTCGATCAGACATTCGAACGGCGCCTACGCATTAGCATACACTCCCTTCTCAATTGAAACGCATCAACAGACGCTCAATTTAAATTAGAATGGAGCTCGTGGCTTAGTAATAACAGCCGCACGGGTCGATCCATGAGGTTAAGCTGCGCTTGCCGGGCTTGGTTCGAGGATGGGTGACCATGTTTACATACCGAGACTCCTCCGTGCCTCGGAAAGCACGTTAAGCCGTTGGTCCCGGCTGTCATTCGTCGATCTTTGACAGTCGTTAGGGTCGTCAGAAGTCCGAAAGTCTGACCACCAGTCTTACCAAGGGGTATCGTGTTATCCAGTTACTGGTTTGTGGACGTCCGATAGGAAGTTTCTCTATATAAAATACTGGTATTCAACTGCATTCGGTTAGACTGGAACTAAGGTAGTCAACCCCAGAAAGAAAAGCAGTTGAAAGAATGAAAAATTAATTCAAGAAGATGCTAGGTACTTATGTATGCACTGCTTATTTAATGAGTAGAGAAAGAACTGGTTAAAAATCGATTTTATGACCTTCAATGAAGATGAACGAATTCTTTCGGCTTAGAATTTGTTCATTGAAGGTCATACAGAACATTAACCTTACAGAAAATGAATTCCTGGAACAACCTTGTCGTTGCTGATTGTTACTAAAAGAGTTATTAATACGTCTCTCGGTTTAAAAATTATCCCGTTTAGTTGTACGACGTAAATATAGCAATTAGTTCTACTGATCTATGAAGATACTTCACGTGTTTTGCTCGCACGTGAAATAATATGCAAAACAGATGATTCATCTTTTGATGACAAAATAACAATTTAGAGGTCAGACTGTCTTGTCTATAATCTCCTTAGACTCCTCTTCAATCGGTCACTTGAGCTTAACGTACTTGTTAATGTTCTACTTAAGTGCTGTCCACAGTTATAGAGCCCTTAAGCATGCGCAGGTTGAGTGCCTGGCACTTATATTAAACAAAATGCCCGACACAACATTTAGTGTAAAAGCATTTTCAAGGGCGAATCCAGGGGGGGGGCACGTGTCACCCCCGAACGGTTTAAGTAAAATAAAATCCAATCATCCGAATGGACTGGCCTGAATGCATATCTATCAAGACATTGCTTCATTGATGAACGCTAAGAAAGTGCTACTATAATTATCTTCATTGAAAAAGAATGAATCCCAAAAACAGCATAATGCAAAAACATATGGGAGACACTTATCTGTCTGGCCCATGTGCCCATCCCAGAAATAAATCCTGGATCCGCCCTTGAGCATAGTGAAAGGTCTTAGTCCTGCAGATGAGTACCACTCATAAAAATAAATGGAAACCGCGATAAATGTTCTTATCAGGCAATTCAGATTCCGTGACATGCACATTCCAAAATGAAAATCGTTCTAAGCAGAGTCAATACCTTTTACAGTACCTATTTAGCAATGTATAAAGCTGTAATCAGCCTATATTTTCCCACTGCTGGGACACAGACCTATCGGTGAGAGGGAATGGGCCGTAATCATCGAGATATAAGTACTAACGTACTAGAGAAGACACCGTAAATTCCTACTTTGTCTCGTTCAACTGCGGCGATCGCGCCGCAGTTTGTCGAAGAAAACGCGTAGTGCCGTGATTTACATGGCGCTTAAGACCTTTTTGCCGAGAATAAATACACTTCCGCAGCAAATCTAGCACTGTGGTAAATTAGGTACGGTTTAGACGAATTGTTATTATTTTAGCGCTGCAGCGAACTAAAGATTCAATACGAAGAATAGGACAATTCAGTTATTTGACGTAGCTTCTCTAGTACGTTAGTACTTATATCTCGATGGCCGTAATCCACCACGCGGGCTCAGTGCCGGTTGGGTAACTAATTCATAATAATACCCATCTAATTTAGATAGATAAATTAATATCCCCAACTCAAAAGTAGTAATTAATATTGCTCTAAAACTTTGCAGAACTGTCCCAACTATAGTTTGCAGCCAGTTTTCAGCAACAACAAGGACATTGACATGGCTTGACTTCGAGAACCTTTAATTAACAACCTAACCAGACCATCTAAATCTTACAATAACCCGTTATCTATAATTTATTTATTTACATCAATAAATCTGCCTAGCTTTTCCCAACTATGCTGGGGTCGGCTTCCTATCTAACCGGATGCAGCTGAATACCAGTATTTTACATGGAGCGACTGCCTATCGGACCTCCACAACCCAGTAATTGGGTAATACGATACCCCTTAGTAAGACGGGTGGTCAGACTTTCGGGCTTCTTACGAACCCTAACGACTGTCAAAGATCCACGAACGACAGCCGGGACCAACTTAAAGAGCTTTCCGAGGCACGGAGGAGTCTCGGTATGTAAAGATGGTCACCCGTCCACAAACCAACCCCGGCAAGGGTCGCTTAACCTGATGGATCGGCCCGTGCGGCTGTTATTACTTAGCCACGAGCACCACAATTTATTTATTTATATGAATGTATAAAATAACTTTTGACACACGTAAACACATTTTCGCGTGGGGTGCGAGAGATTTGGCACGTATCCAGATAAATGCGATAGCGTTATCGTAGTTGAAGCTTGTACAGGCAGTTTTTTTTTGTGTTACGTAATTCCAAATCCTTTTTAAAGACTCGCGTTATTTTCCGATGAATTTCAAAAGCCTGAATTTGTAGGATTCCCCAGCAGTTTCTGCAGAATTATGTTTCAAAAAGCATTGTGTATTTCATAGTTATCGTAAACCCGCCCCAGTTTCGCGCAATACTCTACGTCAATGTCACGCAATTTTAGGAGACACTATTGATCTTTTGCGTAGGTGTAACGTGTGTATGTACGTAACGCGTACGAGTATCCATGTGCTAATTAGCATTTGCCACGATTTCATTCTCTAACACTGTCGCTTACGGTAAAATACAAGTTAATAATCCGAAAATTCTCCTGTCGCCTCCGACCTTGCGTAACTTAGTTAACTCTCTTGATCGCTTCAAGAACGTCTTGAAACATGCTTCAATCCCCTTTTCACTTATAACATCTTTCTTATCTCGTTAAGGTCAATTTGCAAGACTTGCCCATCAATTTTGCGAGATGAATAATTTCGACCGTATATTCACGAAAATGCCACATTATAAGTAGATGTCTGCTCTTTGCTGTCCCAGATAAAACCTATAAGCCTCAGAGCTAAAGGATTATGTACCCCAAAACTATAGTTTAGGGTTCCCTAAAGTGGTATTGTCTATATAAGAGGCATTTATATTTCAGGCAGTAGAACGTAGGCGTATCTTCCCAGCAATATCGTCAGTAATTTATTTAAACTACGACCTCACTTGTAAAATGGTTTCTATATTCAGAGCAAAGCTTCTTGTTACGGCTCCCAGGTCTCAACTTAATGAATTTAGCATTTCTGGAGGAATATACTTAAGTCCTCTATAAGTTTCATGAGCATCGTTCATGTTTATGATTATGTCGGTACGCTTTTACTCAGCATGTTTCTTGATTGTCTGACTACCTTGTTTCAAACACGATTTACACCCGGGATTGTGTGTAGTTCTGAGAAATCTTGAAACTTAACATAACATCCTGTAATCCCCGAAGGGTTAGGCAGAGATGCATCTATAGTACACCCACATTTAGCGAGGTCTGTTTAAGTACCATGTAATAGGGACGAGCCTAATGCCACTAACCAGGCACAAATCCAGACTCCAGTGTGTTACTGAGCCTGATAGGGTTGCGGGAAAGTCCGAAAGGGATACCGGGACCGTGGCAATAGGCAACTGAAGGAACACGGGTGGGTTTTAGTCAGTAAAAGTCTGTCATGCCCTTCCGCTCCGCCCAAAGCGGGAGAAGACATTTGATGATTTCCCACCCTCAAAAAAAAAAGGCTGTTACTGAGAAATTTCAGATGGAAAACCTAATAACAACCTTTGCTCGACTTGGGAATCAAACCAAGGACCTCATGCTCAGCCGTAGCGCTTGTGCAACCACTAGACCAAATCTTGAAACTAGCACATAATCCTAATCCTAACTAATATTATAAATTAGAAAGTGGGTTTATTTGTTTGTTACGCTTTCACGCTAAAACGGCTGAACGGATTTGGATGAAATGGCACATGGTAGACCATGACCTGGAATATGACATAGGATACTTTTATCCCGATATTTCACCGGGATCGAGACTATAGCGGGTGAAACCGCGGGGCGCAGCTAGTTAAACCATATATATATCAGTATACATGATCATAAATCGGTCCGCAGTCGTCTGTTTCCGAAACCTATGCCATTTTTAATGCCAAAATATCGAAGTTAGCAAGTATTCCTCTGGTGTTTTATGTGTGCATTATGCTTTAGACCATGACCTGGAATATGACATAGGATACTTTTATCCCGATATTTCACCGGGATCGAGACTATAGCGGGTGAAACCGCGGGGCGCAGCTAGTTAAACCATATATATATCAGTATACATGATCATAAATCGGTCCGCAGTCGTCTGTTTCCGAAACCTATGCCATTTTTAATGCCAAAATATCGAAGTTAGCAAGTATTCCTCTGGTGTTTTATGTGTGCATTATGCTTTAAAGATCGTGGCATTGAAAGCTGGGGGCGGTGATAAATGGCTTACCGTCTCATGTAGTCTTCCCCCTGGGGCATTAAAGTACCAGCTTGTACATTACTTGCTAACAGCTACATATTTCTTTTAGCTGTGCCAAAATGCTTCAACAATTTTGCTCCTGTACTTGTGTTGCTTTAATAAACTAGAAATGCCTTCGACGGTTGTCGTTTCCTGTTTTCTTCTTCAGTCGACAGTTCTAGGAATGTTTATTTGGAAAGTGAAGTACCTAATCAAGAATCATCCGCTCCAATTTCCCGGGAAGAGCCTATCCAAGCTTCGTTTCGATATAAAACAGTTACTAGGAGCACGCGAACACAAATTGTACATCGATTTCCAATTTTGGACCCAAATTGGAATCTTATTTTCATTCATTATCGTGCCCTGCAATGTCAAGTCAGAAGATGAAGCAGTTTTTCCATTACCAATTCAATTTTGTCTTTATATACCTACCTATCAGCACAATCAAATTTTTATATTGTGCTATAAGTCTCTGTATTGTAAAATTCGGCGATCGAGATGTGTCCATGTATTCAAATCTATTGTCGTACCTTGAAAGGTCTTGAAAAGAGGTTGGCCAGACGCTTACCCAAGCGAAAACCATCCTTTGTAAATCTCAAAGGGACATAATAATAGCGCTCTATTCCAAAACTAATTAGGTATCTCGTACAGTCTTGTATATTTAAACTAAAGCAAGGTGACCTGAGACTGTATTGAACTTTCATCGCCCTGCAGATCGTCTCGACTTCAAATTGCGCAGATACAGTCTCGCTCATAAAAGAGTAGCAAAGATTAAAAAAAAAAACACTCTTTCATTTGATCAGACAGTCTCAGACAAGGTTTCAATATAAGGTTGTTATGTATGCAGACAGACAGTAGGCGACCACTTTGACGGCTTCTAGGGATCGTGCTGGAATGTACTTAGGATCTTTCCAGAAGCTCAGTTGCATAATGAAATTGATCAAATCTATGCATGATCGTGTTGATGTTTGGCGCCAGACGGCCGGCGCAGATAACCCTATAATTATGACGTTTACTAGTCGTCACATCGTTAGATAACTTGGCGGTACTATCAAATTTTCGTTCTCAGGTCCATTTAAAAGATTATTAGAACTTCAAACTGATGTACCATCAATATTAGGTATATCTTAATTTTACTTTTAGTATGAGGTCTCATTAAAACTATATTGATGACTGGTCTCATTTCACAAGTAAACTTAAATAGGAGATCGGACTTAGCTCAAAATTTTGAAGTAAATATTTTAGTAGATTCTTTTAGTTCTACATTTCTATCAAGTCGTACATCAGTATACCTCCAAGCACGGTTACTATATCCCTCGAGATATTATTTATTTACAAAAGTACCTTCGAAGACGGTGTCGACGCCCTCTGTTCATATCTCATGAATCATAATATTCTCATAATCGATCCTTACATGCGACGCGACTGCTGAAGCTGTGCAAATATATTATGATCTCTTTTTATTTCAAAACTGCTTTATGCCGAGAAGAAACTGAAGATTATCGTCGTGGGACCACGTTTGTGTCTGTAGGTTTACCTATTCCTACAGTGTTTGAGACTAGGTCCTTAGTCATCCTGCCAAGGTTGCGGGTTAGTCCGAAAAGGATACCGGAACCTTGGCAACAGGCAACTGAAGGAACACGGGTGGGTTTTAATCAGTAAAAGTCTGACACGCCCTTCCGCTCCAGCCAGAGCGAGCGGGAGAAGTCATAGGATGACTTCCCAACCTCAAAAAAAAAAAAATGAGTCATGTTTTTTCTGGCGCTATACAGACCTCATAATCGCATATACCCGTTAATGCAAAGATCAAAGAGCAAAGATTTTGTTTTTTTTTGAGGGTAGGAAATCATCAATTGACTTCTCCCGCTCTGGGCGGAGCGGGAGGGCGTGTCAGACTTTTACTGGCTAAAACCCATCCGTGTTCCTTTACTTGCCTGTTGCCGATGGGTCCCGGTATCCCTTTCGGACTTTCCCGCAACCCTGACAGGTTACGTGGCAGCCCTGAGTTTGGATTTGTGCCCGGTTGATGGCAATAGGCTCGTACCCTGTCCCTATTACATGGGACTTGTAGCGAAATGTGGGTGTACTATGAATATATTCTTACCCTTCGGGGAACAAATACTAGATTTTATGTAATGTTGTCAATAATTCCAAATACTAAACCTTCTTCTCTCTTGTTCCAGTTGACGAGAAGATATTCTGCTGCCACGGCGGCTTATCTCCAGACCTGCAGGCGATGGAACAGATCCGGCGGATCATGCGGCCGACCGATGTGCCCGACCAGGGCTTGCTCTGCGACCTGCTGTGGTCCGACCCAGACAAGGACACCGCCGGTTGGGGCGAGAACGACCGCGGTGTCAGCTTTACATTCGGAACTGAGGTGAGGAAACATTCTAGACATTATTGTTCTAGAAAATCTTCTTTAGACCTAGCAGAGGTGATGGTCGTAATATGACGATTTTGTTTAGCTCCATATTTGTCTAGCACTGGAGCAAATATAACTGAAACATAATACAGCCCCTTACGTGAAAAAACCGGCTAAGTGCGATTCGGACTCGCGAACGAAGGGTTTATCCATTCTCCATTCCGTATTCTGGAAGAGTTAGTCCATTATCAATAAAAATGGCAAAAAAATCAAGTTTGTTCTGCGGGAGCCCTTTATTTTAATTTAAGTATTTATTTTTATACTGAATATGAAACTAAATATTCTGTGAATATTTCAAGCGTACCTATTGCCGTTATCAATATCGAGCAAAAACGAGCAAAAAAATCAATTTTGTTGTATGGGAGCCCCCTTAAATATTTATTTTATAGCTAGCTATCACGGTTCATGAGATACAGCCTGGTGACAGACGGACAGACAGCGGAGTCTTAGTAATAGGGTCCCGTTTTACCCTTTGGGTACGGAAACCTAAAAAAGATGAGTATATGCTAAGTGGTTAATGTGGGTGGCTTATGTGTGCTTGTGATATAATGGATTTAGAGTGCTTTCGTAGCTTTGAACATTAGGTAACCTACGCTAAGAGAGCACCTCCTAGATACATACTATATCACGAGGACTACTCTACGTTCCACACCTCGTTCTTTGACCTGAGATTTACCACATGACTGCAGTAAGCTTAAAGTTAGGCAATAAAACAGTCTCCAAAATATTCTAAAGCGAAATGACTCGAGCACGGCAGACGAATATTTCAGCGTTGAAGCTTATTCCGTGCCCCACGTTGTCTTACACGTGCCAAATGAAAGCTTGCTTTATATTGCTGCGGTGCGAGATACTGCAGAACCTAAACTGTTTGCCAAATTAAAGCTAGCTTGAACTGTTCTAAGTGTTCATGTTTGGCAAGCACATACATAGGTTGTAGAAAGTTCCAAGTAGGTTGAAAAAGGTATAAAGGTAGTTGCTCATCAATACTACGAATCAATCTGCCTAGCCTTTTCCCAACTGTGTTGGGTCGGCTTCCAGTCTAACAGGATGCAGCTGAATACCAGTATTTTACAGGGAGCGACTGCCTATTTGACTTCTACAACCCAGTAACTGGGCAATACGATACCCCTTGGTAAGACTGGTTGTCAGACTTCGGGCTTCTGACGACCCGTAACAACTGTCAAAGATCCACAAATGACAGCCGGGATCAACGGCTTAACGTTTTCGAGGCACGGAGGGGTCTCGGTATGTAAAGATGGTCACCCATACACGGACCAACCTCGGTAAGCGTAGCTTAACCAGACGGATCAACCCGTGCGGCTGTTATTACTTAGCCACAAGCTCCTCGCCGGCTATACTACGAATATATGTATTTTCTTAGCACGAACCACAAGAATAATGAGGAAGAAATTAGGAGCTGCCAAACTAATTTACATGTTCAACTTCAACATAATTTATGCGGCATATTTTAAAAGACGGTCAAATCTGTTTTGACTTTTAGCTCTACCTAATTTTACAGCTTTTTTTCCTGTTTTATGTGCAAGTCAAAGGTAGAAATCACTTTATGCAATGGCGATCGATATGGCGACGCTTAGGGGAGCCCTATGTTCAGTAATATGCAGCTAAAATGATGTTGATGATTCTGTATTCATCAACATCATTTTGACAAAATTGTTGACTATTGCTCTGTAGCAATAGTCAACAATTTTGTTATTGTCATATATAAGAAATTGTTGTTTCAATTAGAAATTCTTCCACCATACTAAGAAAAATAAATAAATAAACCCTATCTTAGACAAACAAGCTCAAAAGGTGATCTCGTGGTACATTGTTATCTGCGCATGCACTGCTTCATACAACGCGTCCGCATGACTGACCTCTACGCACTATCAGTCTGTCACTGATTACTCTGTTTGTGTTAGATTGTGTAGCACTAGTCTATGTTGTACCACGTGCTTGATAGCTGGGGGTAGGCAGGTATTAAGGATGCTGAGACCAATAAAAAAACATGTCTATTGTTAAATGTCGTGATTGCACGCGAATTTTGATACTAAAAATGTGAATTTCTCATTGCAATAACTTGTCATTTTCATTTTTTTTTTTTTCTGTTAATGTTATTGCAGTACCCAGTACCCAGTACCTATGAGCCCCTTTCGGATCGGACAGGGTTTTTGTTACATCCATACTAATATATAATATTATAAATCCGAAAGTAACTCTGTCTGTCGGTCTGTCTGTCTAAATGTTACCTTTTCACGCCTAAACCACTGAACGGATTTCGATAAAATTTGGCATGGAGATAAATGGCATCCCGGGGAAGGACATAGGCTACTTTTTATCGACATACCACGCGGGCGAAGCCGCGGGCGGAAGCTAGTACTGCATATTATGTTTTGATCCCAGTCCCACTTTATTTAAACGTTGAAGTCTTTCCTGGAGTTAAAGCACCCAATGTTTCATGTACATTCGTTTCTATTTGCAGGTGGTAGGCAAGTTCCTGTCGAAGCACGAGTTCGATCTGATCTGCCGCGCGCACCAGGTCGTGGAGGACGGCTACGAGTTCTTCGCCAAGCGGCAGCTCGTGACACTCTTCTCCGCGCCTAACTACTGCGGCGAGTTTGATAACGCAGGTCAGTACATTTTGTAGATTACTTTTTTACCTAAAAATATCTATGAGTACTTCTTTCTTTTCATTCCCGGGTCGGGCAAAAGTGTTATTGGGTTTTTCCATTAGAAATTTTTTAGTAACAGCCCGGAGTTTGAAAGTTAGCGGTGTGATACCCCCGTGTCTCGGTGCGCCGTTGGTCCTGCGCCTGATCTCTCCGGTCGTGTCGGGTTGCCGTCCCATCGTACTATGAGAGTGAGAGAAAAGAGAGTGCACCTGTGTCTCTTGTGCACTATATCTCCCGCGCCGAAGGCTAGTCTCCATTGAGATTGGTCGCCGTGGCCGAAATACGGTCTGGAGGACTATTCACTGTAAAATTAAAGGAAAAAAAACTCACACTGAAATTGTAATGTGTAACTGTTACACTTCCCAATAAAGTAAAATACCTTTAGTCAATAGTGGGTAAGACCTGGAATAGACTCACTCAGACCAGGGAAGCATGGCACAAAGGGGAGGAGGCCTATACTTAGCTGTGGATGGAAGAAGGCTTCCAATGATGACCATAATCAATTAAATAAATGGGATGTGGACGGGTTGCAACTCAACAGCCTAGACATCAGTCACAGCCTACATATTAATCACTGTGTTATGGTATTTTAAATTACCCTTATGGTGCTAAGCATGACTGTACTCCATTTGAAATAAGATTAGACATTTAAATAAACCTTTTATACAGTCCGTTCAACCGATTTTGACTTCTAAATAAGGATGGCATTAAAAGCAAAAACGTGGTTCTGGTTACAATACCAACTGTTTACTGTAGCTACCATTTTTCATGCTACCAAAGCAATAGAAGTCAAAATCGTTTGAACGGACTGTAAAAAAGGCTTATTCAAATGTCTAATCTTATTTCAAATGCAGTATAGTTACCAATAGCCAACTGGAGTGTCTTACAAGTCCGGCCATACTGCTTATTGCCCGAGGCAAGGCTACACTGCCTTCCCACTAAGAACAAATAAGGCGGAGGCACTGATATCTTCCCAGACAAGGGATTCCGATAGACAGTTGTAACAGCTTCGTCACCATTTATTTGTAGGCATAGCCTTTTGCTTTAGCCCATAGAGGAGTGACTTGGGTAACGGCGGGAGGACAATGGTGATACATTTAGTTCAAGTTTTTAATACCCATTTTTCCAATTCCAGGAGCCCTCATGTCAGTGGACGAGACACTAATGTGCTCGTTCCAAATCCTAAAGCCGGCAGACAAGCGCAAGCTCTATTCCGGCCTCAACATGGGCCGACCCAACACGCCGCCGCGCGCGCAGCCCAAGAACAAAAAGAAGTGAGTCCACACACACATACACAACTGTTGCACTAACATTGTACACGTGCACCGAGTAGTAAGAATGATGTCGTCATGGACCAATCAGAAGTTAGCGTTATGACGCGACACCTCCGTTCTTCCAATGGGCGTAGATAGAGTATTGTATAGACTTGCTGTCAGCGTATAACATAATGAGAAAGCAATAGTCTTTGGCAGTCACTTGTAAACTGGTATTTTCTAATGTAATCGTACTGTAACAGCCGTTTTGTTGGGCCCCCGGGCTGTTGGGGTCAGGCAAAAAGTTTGCATACGGGAAGGAGATACAGAAAATATATTTGTCTCGTTTACTCTTACTACTGGGTCTAATAAGTGTCTCATTATTATTATCTTGTTGTTACTTGCTATACTCTATCTACCCCAATGGGTTTTTCCCACTTGATCACGCCATACTTACTACTCTGTGTAGAAATAATACGATGGAAATTATAGGAAAATGGTGGGTGTGAGTTTGGTAATAGGGCATGATAATAGATTCGTAATATCGTGAGGGGTCGTAATTCGCGAACGACCTTCCGAGTGGGCAGTAATGTAACTAATCTCCGTAATTGAATTTTGTGGTGGCTTTTATGTCGATACCGTATTATTTTTGCCGTGTGAATAGACACTTGATGCAATTCATCGTTATATTCAATTGCATGATTGTACGATTGTTTGCCAACTAGGGCGACCCCTTTTTATCTAGAGGTGATGAGTCAAATTCTATTCGTCAAATAAGAATAGTGATATGCACCTCGTAATTTTTGTTATCAATTTTTAATGCACCACACTACTCTCGTATTGTCAAATTAAAATAAAATTATTTGCCAAAACCATAAGGATCAAATTAATATAAATTCTTATCACTGCTATATTGCCAGACTATGCCAAATTTAGTTATATTGAGTACGAATTGAATTGGTTATAATAATGTGAAATTGTATGCGAATAAATAGTTTTTAAGTCATGTAATGCTAACAGCTGGGGTGTTAAAAATGTAAGTGTACTATTTAAGTGACATGTAAAAAATAAAGCATTCCCCTTTTAATTCGGTAGTTTGAATTTCGTAAATAATACCTTAGGAGTTGACACACCCTAGACACAGTCGTTTTAAAATTTATGGGTATAATAAGGAGCGGATTTTTTCATATGGCAATACATTCTCAGACACACACATACTCAAATCCACATACATGAACATACAATACACACACATCTGTGGCAGGAAGAGGGGATTAACGCCGGCGATGGCGGAAAGAGGTTTCTTAGTGATATAGAATCTTTAAAGTGTCTTTTATTAGTGATATAATGTTCTCAGCGATGAGTTGAGATTTTTTCCTTAAGACCATGGTGAATTGAAAAAGTACAAAATAGTTTTACTTACAAAATAGATTTTTGTACTATGAACCGTAGATATTACGTACTTACGTCAGTGGGCAGGGCAGGCACGTTTTCTCGTGAAAATTTCACAAACTGATAATTAACCCATAATAAAAATTCAAAAAGGGACCTTAGCGATTCTGCCCCTGTGCCAGTGAACTATACGATAACACAAATCCTATGGCATTCGACGATAGTGTGAAGTCTCTATCAGTGAAATAATGTTTGACAGACAGAGATTACTTTTAACAAACAAACAATTTTACATCTTTATAATATTAGTTTATTATTATTGCGCCATCTGTGAAGGTGCGGTCTACCTACCGATTAAATGTATATTTTTGTTACTCAAAAATTTAAATAATTACCTATATATTATGTTATAATCGCAGAGACATTATATGAAGCCGCTACACAAAAGGTACCAAACGTTGTGTGACGTTTGAATTATGCATCTTGCCATAAATTAACAAACAACATTTTTTTGCACTAGTAACACACTCACTGGGGTTGCATACTCGCACAAAGCTAATAATCTTCGCTTAACGCCTAACGATTGAAAATATAGTTTTGTAATACAGCAAAAATGTTTTGAAATATATACATGAAAAACCATCTGTCATTAGAGTTATAAAAGTATTAAAACTTGTCCATAAAAATAGTTTTGTTTGTTGAAAAAAATTTAATCGTTAGATTCGCCCGACGGCCTCGAAAGATTGTTACTTTTGCCAATGACATTTGAATAGCGCGACCTAAGTACGGTGAGGGCATTTCTAACGATATAAATCTTTGGTTTTAGTGGGAATTGTGTGGAAAGAGTGTAATCATTTAATTACATTAAAACCAGCATTTGTAATATGACGTTTTAAAGGTCATATCAAGTGCATGATTTCTTAAGGCGGCGCGAGGCGTAGGTGCTGTGGTAGTAGGAACTTCAAACTAAATGGTCCGTTTCACCACCCCTGGATTAGATACGCTGAACTTATCTGGTAGATATATTCATACAAATTCTGACCCATTTTTCGTGAAGGTAAACCCTATCTGGAGACACTAGGTCTAACGAACGCTTGCCAAGAGATCTGTTTCGCAGGTTTTGTACAGACATGTCTTATAAAAGACTTGCCAAAAACATGTTGTGTATCATACATGTATGTATTGTATAGTCCTTGTTTCAGACATGTTTTGTTCACCTTTTTGACAAGTTTCCTACAATTTCTGTATACAACTTGTTTTAAGTTTAAACGATAAATGTAAACAGAAGACACAACAAGTAGAATTTTATAAGTACTCGCGCCGCCAATCCAGTGTTTGTCTGTCCTTCGTTTTATATCATTATCATTGTTTTTATTATTTTATATCTGTTTATCGTCCACAGCAGTTTCTTTTTAAATGTAAAAAAATATTTCAAGAACTGTTCTCAATATCTCAATGAATTTGTATTATAAAAAAAAGTTTAAATAAGAATACAAGATTCATGTATTAAATTACAATGTATGAAATCATCTCACGTATTATTTTGTGTTTGTTCCCGATCGCCAGTTAATCGCCCCACCCTGCGCCTGCGTCGCCCCGTCGCCGACTCGCATGGACTCCCACGTACCTACTTATTACCTACCTTACAAATATTAGTAACTTAGACAGCGTTAAGGGACTTTATAATACGACAGTTTGCTAATCTTACCTTCCATTGCGCGTTTTGACCTTGTTTGTGAACCTACAACTGAAAATCGCGCAATGGATGATAAAATAAGTTTTTGTATCATATTTATAAGGTGTAGTTTTGTAGTGAGAAGGCTTGGTTAACTCACTATGATGTAGCAAAAATATTGTTTTAAATAATGATATTTATGGTATATACATATATAAATAAAATGGTCGGTCCAAGGCCTTTTTAGTCTTATGATAGGTAAAGAGTCAAACGATTTCAGCTTAGCTTTCAGATATTCATTATTTGTCTACTGAATGGTTAAGAAAAACAGGTATGTCGTATTGTTTTTTTCGCTCTTCTATTTTATAAAATAGAATACATTTTGTACATTTTTTTATTGTCTATTTAATCTTGTGACTGTCAAGTATTACTTTTAAAGCTCTCTGAAGTTAAATTGTTCACAGATTATGTCAAAATGTTATAAAGACAGCGAAGTGAGATTTATAAAATTGATAGTTTACTTTTTTTAAAGTAAAAAAATATTACTAACTCTGGTAACAACTAGATTTTAAATGTAAAATGACTGTAAGGAACTCTTAATTATCCTTCCTTCGGAAATCTCGCTTCGCTCTCTTTAGTACATATTATTATTATCTCAATAAGTCTGTAACGCACGTTTACTATTGATCAATTGCTGGACAATTGTCCCTCGGATGAGTGCGATACGACTAACACTGTTAAAAGCAACTGCCGTAAGTTGAAAAAGTGACCAAGTTAGTGCCAATTTCTACAAATGAAACTGAACGCGATTAGCAAATCCAAACTGCGTTTATGACCTGGCAGTGTCATTAATCCACCACAATGATGACATTGACAGACGGCTCTGACAACTTTTGAACGCGGTTTAGATGTACTGATCGCGTTCAGTGATTCTTTGATTTTTGTGACGGGCTGATGCGAGGAGTAAGATCATTCTTGCTCTTAAAAGTTTGCAGTCGAATTTAATGGTCATATTTTGATTTACGGCAATACCAACCAGTCACATTTCGATCAACAGTAGCAAATAAGTCCCATGTTATTTTTTAATCATTAAACGAGTTTTCGGGATTTAGTAAACGGCTAATCTCGTTAAATATTTTTTTATTCATAAACAAAATGGCGGTCTATCATTCGGCTCTGGGGCTCTCCGTGGGCGGTTCACATGTGGACGGATGCACTCGTATGCGCGTAATGATGTCTGTGCAAATGCGTGTATGTATGACTGACTGCTCCCAGAATGCTTGTGTCGTATTCAATATTCAACAATTAATGTAAGGTAACGCCCGCGGCTGCAACTTCGGCTTTCCCCCCTCCTTCGACATTTTTGTCGTACCCCCCCCCCCCCCCTTTTACCCGACTGCGCGACAGCAAAGATAGGGTTATGTTCTTATTGAGATTAATTCATCATTGACCGCAGGGTGACGCGATATGATTCATGTCGAAGTTGAGTCGCAGTAAAATTGAATGACCTATTGGAAGTACCTATGATAAGTAGTAAGCATAAATATCGTAACGAAGCCGTAGTTTGTTGATAATATAATGAACAAAACGCCCACAGTATTGGACCCATTTGGTTGAAAATTAGCCAAGTATGATGCTAGAACTTATGTACTTATATGTCCCCAATAGATGGCAAATACGTACATTCCCTCGCAATAAATACAAACATATTGCTATAAGGAATCATCTAGATTTAAAGTATAGTTTCATATTAAGTTTGATGATGTGATTTTTAAGCAATAAATTCATTTTCAAGAAGCAAGTGTTTTTATCTTTGTAAAGTGTAACTAGTACGTGAAAGAACTTCCTTATCATGCATTTAAAGTATTTATATTAACTACATAGCTATCGTAACGAGGAATTACTAATACACAATGCCTAGTCTTCCTGTCCGTTTGATTGTACGAATGATTTCATAGCTTATTTTATGGGAATCTTGTCTACAGAATCTATTCAGGGGACCAGTTAGATTCAAAATGTATTGGAAAGTAAATCGATCCCTTGTATAATTAGGAACTGGTGGATAAGCATTTAAATAGGAGCCAAGTGGTCAATATGTGGGCGTAATTAGATGTATAAACGTTACACCGTCCCCTCAGGTCGGTCAGTAGGACTATGTGTAGCATTGCTTTGTCGCCCTACTTTTATGCGATCCTAGTTCGCACTATTGCTTCGCGCGAATGACGTGGTCGCTTACATATGTTTAGAATACCAACCGATGATTTTAACCGTTGATGGGGTTGTCATTTTGTCTCCAAGACTACGCTGAGAATGAAATTCTAATTTCTCTAATGACCATATTTACTATAAAATGAAATTGTTGATACAAACCTGATATTCGAATCCTAAAATCAACGGTTAATTTCGTCAGTGTTGCCAGACTCCACCGATAGTTACCATATGGAAATATAAAAAGGTCGCATAAGAGTAAAGGGTAGAAACAACTGAAGATTTTCTTTTATTTAATTGCTATTGAATGTGTTCGACTGATATCCGCGGCTGACTGCCGATCAAATTGAATCATTGATCTATGTATGAAAAGAATTGTATATTAATTTCTTAAATAAAATACTTCTGAAAATTTTGAATGTTTTATTTAAGGTGCCCTACATTCTACACAATCGACATTTATCAGAATTCAGAATAACATAACATCACGGCCTATATTCCCCGAAGGGCGAGACAGAGGTACATAAAGTACATCTATATATTTATCCGAATAATAAGTACTAAAATAATGCAGTTTTTCAACTGAAGTGCATACAGATGATCTTTGAAATATTTTTCTACTTTTCATTGACGTTGACTAGCAGCGTATAATAAGAGAACGAAGTCTTTATAATCTGAAAAATAAACATCATTTTAGCCAATTACACTCACTCACACACACTATGCTTGGCCGTAGCCTTAAAACAATAAATCTGACTACTTGTGGCAGAATAAAAGCCGCAAGACATGGTAATCCTAACCAGTGTTGCCACACAAAAAATACGTACAACAACAAAAGTATGCAGGTCTATGGGTAGAAAGCGGCCAGCCCTCACGATGACTGGTCGTCTGTTAGCCAGCAGTATGTTCAGCACAACTCTTCGTGGATGGACACCCATCGTTTGCCACATGCTTTGGTAAGCTGCCGTCGAGACGCGGTCAGCCTGACATAGGGATGAAAAAAATGATCAAATAAAAAGGTTGGTATAAAGTACAATAGGCACAGCAGGCCAAACGTCAGTGGAAACAAAACTAGTATATGCTGGCCTCTTAGTTTAATAAACGCTAGGCGGGTTTAAGGTCAAAGTATTACAAAAAAACTTGTGGTTACCTATACTAGCCACTTTGCATAATGAAGCTGGTTGTAACTACTCAACTGTTCATTAGGGTTTTAGACAACCTTCACTGCCTCACCTACTGGCTCAAGGTTCACACACTAGGCTCAAATAGTTGAAATACCTGCGGTGGCGCAGGATGTCGTGCTGAAGCTTGACCACTAAGTCGCTACCTAGTATTCTTACCTGCAAAATGATTTGGTTTCCATAATAGCAGTACACGAAAATATCCAAGGCTACTGCTGCCAAATACTCCACTGTCATCATGTCAAAGTTCTGCGGAACAAAAGAAAACAAAAATGGGCCGATCATAGAGCCTTGAAGAAACCCCACGTGGATGTTGTATTAAGCAGAGATTCATCAGAGTGGTTACTTTTTTTTAAAATAAATCTTTTTACGTAAGATTACGGAAAATAAATAATTAACCGTATTGTAAGCTCTATTCATTCAACAGCAAAGCCCCAATTTTATTGAAAAATCACATTCGAGGCTGCCCAGTAAATGGTTCTTCTGCAAACTACCAATTGGTAAGCCGTCGGTTATTATTATTAAATGGGGAATGCGCTTAAATGCCTACGAAAATTCAAAGTTCCTTACGTGTTTTGTAATTTGCACCTCAATGAATTTTACGGGTGCATACCTATATTTTATTTTTACCATACACCCACTGAGCTGCAAATTACAAAAAAAACGTTAGAAAGTTTGAATTTCGTGGGCTACCCTGGCCCTTTCGCCTTACCCCTTACCAATGTGGCAGCATACAGGAGCGTACACAGATACAGAGTAACTTGCACCACTCTGAGCGCCAGGAGAGGTGACACGAACTTCTCAAAAGTAACCTTGTATTGGTACACCACTTGGCCGAGAGAGGCGCAGTCGCGAAGTGCAGCCAATGTTGCATCGTCGTATTCGGAGCTGTATATGTCTGTTGAATACAGGGAGATGGGTAAAGGAAACGAATAATTTGAACCGTGCAGCACCTAGCTTCTGATGGTCCTTAAATGCCCATCATGACAGTTTATTAGAAATAATATATTTTGAATGTGAAAGGACCAGAATTGAAATTGTGGTAGTTTTACAAATAATCTAACAACTCTTTAGAAGGAAAACGCGGTACGTACTCTACATGGTCATTATTATGTAACATGGAATATTAGAAATCTTGTTTTTGCTAGAGCCTTTGTCAATCTCTTGACAGTCTCTTGCTAAAACTTGATGTGTCATATTATATCGACCGGGTAGCGTAGGTACCTACTACCTTCATATCTTCTTCCTCAATACCTATATAGTATGTATGTACGTACCAAACTGAGTCTTCACACCCACGAAATTGTTGTTCTAAAACAGACAAACCGCGATATAAAGGTAGGCACTTGTTAATTTATAATCTCATGAGGTCTTCGGAAGTAATAAAAGCCAAGCTTCCATACCACTTTCTGATCATAATGATACTCCGACTCCTTCATTTCCGAAACACTGTAGATATAGTTATGTTCCTCATCTTCCTGTATGTTCGCGTACGTTGCGACCAACGCTGAGTGTTCCACCCCGTGTTCCAGCAACGCGGTGTAACGCACGTTGCGGAGGCTGCAACATAACAGGTCCAGTTGCCCGCAGATCAGAATCGAATTTGAGGCGAAAAATACTCCTGTTGAAATGAAATTTTAATAAGGTAGGTATTTAGTCGCTTTTCTACATATTTCAATATGAACTGTCCAATATTACTATTTAGGTAGGTACACACGGCTACACATCAAGCTATACATTTCCAGTAGAAGCTGACCTCACATTGTACGGAAATGTGAGATCAGCATAAACTGAAAATGTATAGCTTGATGTGTAGCCGTTTGTACCTACTTACCTAACGAGATGACGACTAATACATATGGAAGAAAAAGACATCTTGCGCCGACCACAAATAAATTGGGATTAGGGCAGGAGACATGATGAAATATAAGAACTTACCTACTTACCAAGCTGTCTAATATTACATAAATAACAACAATTTAGGTGCCACTCACCAAACTGCCCCAAAGCAAGTCCAACGTACAATTGCGCTACACAATTGAGCAAGAACAAAAACTCGTAGAAAGGAGAACGACACACGTCCATGTAGATCCAACCCTGGATGGGCTCTTTTGTCCAGACTGTAAAAAAATCCCGATTATTATCCACTCATTTATATCAATAAGTATGATTCTTTCGTAATTTCAATCAACTTCTATTGCAGTTTGCAGAGTACTGCTGGTCATTAGGCCTCTCTCAAATCGCGCTATCATATACCTGGTTCTCCGCATTGGGCGTCAGTCAAGGGTTCGTCTGCCCTAACGACCATTCGGTTCTACGACAGACATGGCCGACCAACTACCACGTTTCGACAATTATTCACATCCATTCGAGACAACCCAAGACTCATCCACCACTTACAATGAATAATAGCAGGCATCATCGCATACATAGTGACACTGAACACAGTGCAAGCCGTATAAATTCTTGCAAAACTACGAGCCTTCATGCAGCTCTGATCCATCGTCATATTCGTCAACCCCCGTGCTGAATGATGCTTGAAATTCTTATCCATATACTCAAGCAACTTGTAGAAATCTTTGCGATATATGGCATAGTACGCGACAATTATTAGAGTCACTATAAGAGGGAGCGAATCTGCTATAGTTGCTAAACTTGACATGATGTCTTGCCATTCTGTGTACAAATGCACAGTCAAAACCATCGGTAAATGTGTAAGAACGAAGAGCACTATTCCTAAATAGATAATGTTGATGATTTTTCTCCATTCGTCGGCAGAATTGGGGAACAGATCCCAGCAGGCACAGATCTTCAATGGTCTTTCGATGTATTGCATATAACGCTCAGATTTTTCAGAATTTAAAGTGGTTTTGGGTTCTGTGGGCGACATCATAGATGTTATGAAGTTAATGGGAACTGAATATTCTAAGTGGGAGCTTATATATGTTTGTAGGATTTAAAGAGCCTGATACATATGGCTGGGTGACGGAAAATATGTACCTATTAAGCGCGAAAATGTATACGTTGGACACTCATCCTGTCTTTAATGAGTGCCTTGTCGTGGTTTAATTTTGTTGCCTACCTAAGAAAGTACTTGCGCGTTTAAATGATTGGTTGGTCACATTTTTGACCTAACCTAAGCCATTTGGTTGGGGTGCCCTAGATTAGTTACTGCGACCAATGCGGCTCGCGCGTGGTTGACCACGCTTCCAACCTAACCTAACCCGTTTGGTCGGGGTATCCTTGCTTAGTTACTGCGACCAACTGTGAAAAAGGCCAGAAAGTTAAAAAAAGGCTCAATTATTTAAAAAAATATGCATCATTAGAAGCGCAAAAAGTTTTTAGACGTTCAATAATTAAAAAAACTGTATCAATAAAACATCAATAAGTTTTTAGAGGATCAGTAAAATATTTCCCTTAATTTAATTAACCCTTTCGTCACATATAAAGGGGTCACAAGATAAGTTCATAATTAAACAAGCAGTATTTCCAACTTTACTCATTTAAATTCTGTAAAGTACTTAGGTAATTACTATCGGAAAGAGGTCCAATTACTTAGAACAGCTAAGTTTGCAAGTTCTTAGTTTTTAATTGTACCATAATAATAATGAATTTTAATAATAGGTCAGCGAATATGTCGATGTCGCATGTCCTTTTAAAGAGACAAAAAGTGTACAAAAATGTCTTAGGTACCTAAATACCAATCTGTGCCTTCTGTGTACCAGAAGAGGTCTTTCTTTATGCGGAGTTTCGCTAGCCAAAATTAATTTAACCCTATTTAATGGATGTAAAAATACCCTAGACGAAACCGAGAGCTTCGTCTAGGGTATTTTTACGAATCGAATCGAATCGAAACAGGTACAGTCACGGACTTTAATTGATGAGCCACCTGGTACTGTTCGCATTTTAGCCGTGTAATGCAAATCGGGTTTATTCGGTTCCCGACACGCAAAGTCATATGTCTTCGTATTAGAAGAAGAAAATTATATTTCATATCTTTACCGGTTGGCTAACCTGAGAGCAGAACTACAAACTTGACAGCAGTGACTACTCAAAGTCAACCAATTGCAGGTCTAGCAACAGTAACCTAGCAACGATAAACAATTGTTGCTAGGTTACTGTTGCATAGTAACGTTAGCGTACGGAGAAATTCTCTGACAGCGATATTTCAACTGTCACTGTCTTCAGTTAAGTTTTCAGAATTATTGAGTGCTATGATTCAAAGGAGGTCAGTATCAAATAGATTGGATAAACTTAATGCAACATTGTATTTATTTTTATCATTAAGAACTTATTAGTCAACCTCTATGGATAAGACTATTTCCGATTAAAAGTAATATATTTGTCATGTTGTTTACGAGCTTGCGATTTGAGTTCGTGTTTAATCGTGTAATCTCGTGAATGTATGAAACTGCAAAATTGAAAAGTTTGAAGGTGGCTCATCAATTAAAGTCCGTGACTGTACCTACTCCCCCGTTCCCTGAACTGTTTGTTGCATGCACTCATAAGAGCAGTGGTTTGCGTGCATTTTGATGTGCAGAATTCATACTTAGTACCTACTTAGATGTTGGCTTCTTGATGAGTCTTTTTCACCCTTTATAAATGCATGTTAAGAGGAAATAGGCTTGGTCTTTTCTCCATACAAAAAGTCATAATTTGAGGTTCGGCACTCGTCTATTTCCTCCTCCAATATTGGACCAATTTGACATTTTATAAATTGATTAAGAATGTTATTTACTGTGCCCCTATGTTTTTCTTTTTTCATGAATAGTTGTCAAATTTGTACAATAGGCCTCTGATGACAGCGGTCTAAACAAGCAATTTTGAGCATTTTCTGAGGGTTCTAGTGCTTCTACAGATAATGAATCATCAAACCGGAAAACATAGGGGCATAGAACTAGTTGATATTTATTTTACTGTAAAAAAACAGTGCTCTAAGGTTATAAACCAGAGATAAAACAGGCGAGAGCGTTTGTATGGAGAGGGGACCGAGACCCTATTTCCTCATAAGAGAGTTTATCGGGCTACAGTCAATAACTCATACTTACCAATGTAAGGAACTAAGGATCACGGAAAGAGGAAGGCAAATCATTACCCTCCGCCTGGGACAATCGGGTAAAAAGTAAGCGATCCTTTAAAACATTTATTAATAGATAAACAAATCACAAATATATTTGGTTTACACAGTGGTTGTTTTAACAATAAATTGATAAAGTTTAGATAATTAAAAGACAAAACATTGGCATCTCAGAGAGATTAGGTCTAAGTAAAGTACCTTCCTAAGTAGGTATTTTAAAGTCGAGACGATTGCTTCGATTCTGCATCTCCTCTGAAAATTTAAACATAAATTCAGTCATTAATTACAATTCGACAGGCTGTGATCGTGTCCCCCGACATCAAATAGCTATCTGAAGAAAGGCAGGCGGTCGTCTATTATGGACAGAAATGGGGAGAAGGAACAGCGGGGTTTTACGTCGATAGAAGTGCGACATAACCCTCCATTTTTCCCAGATTCATGAGGATTTCCGCAAAGAAAAGGTACCTACCTAAGTACCTATTTTTTCTTCTTCTAAACTTCGACACAGCAATACAGCCGCGACACAGAACTACCTAGTTAAACTTATTAGTTACTAGCTATTGCCCGCACTTCGTCTGCGATTCAAGATAAAAAGCCTTCTCCAGGTCATGGTCTGGCATGTGCCAAATTTCATCCAAATCCGTTCAGCCGTTTTTGCGTGAAAGCGTAACAAACAAACAAATAAACAAAAAACTCACTTTCGCATTTATAATATTAGAAAATAATTATTAAATTAGTTAATTATCAAATGTGCCGTCGTCTGTGGCTCTATTGTAGGTATGGTGAAAGTGTTCGTTCGGGGAACTATAGGTAGGTATAGCTACTACTACCATATTCCTAACTTTTAATACAGATGCCATACTACATTGTAGTACTTAAGGGCTGCAGTAATAACGTACACCGCTGAAACTATAATTTATTGAATGGATACCGAACGCCATCATACAGTGCCGCTGGTTCAATGCATACTATTTAAAAGCTAGAATGGTAAGAAATATCTGTTTGTCTCACTTCTCCTTGGACCTCCTCTGCGCGAGTCTGTAAATCCTGCGCAGTTCGAGCAACGCTCTCATGATGACCACCAGCTGCTGTTCGAAGTCGTCGACCTCCACGTCGATAACGAGACCTTTGTAAAAGAACCAATTTTATCATGGGTAAGTTACACTGAATAATTATTGGAAGCAGCATAGTGAAGGAATACCACGAATAATATTGGCGCGTGGCAAAATCAGAACTAACGCAGCCATCTTGTTTTTCGGGGTTCCATACCTGAAGGGTACCTGACGGAACTAAGTACTAAGCGTCCGCTGTCCGTCTGCCTGTCAGCGAGCGGTATCTCATGAACCGTAATGGGTAGACAGTTGGAAATTTTCACAGATTGTGTATTTCTATTTCCGCTGCCATTTCCTTGGACTTGGACTGCCTGACTGAAGAGTAAGAATTTCTTGTAACACTTAGTCATAGTTATGTACCTATGAACAAATGCTACAATAAATTCTTGATGTGTGGGGGGCCTTGGGTTAATTTACCCCACCTAAAGTCAAAAGCTCGGTAATTATCTGCGGTATCTGCCTAACCTTTTCCCAACTACGTTGGGGTCGACTTAAAAAGAGTAACCGTGGAGTTTCTTGCCGGCTCTTCTCCATAGGAATCGACGATAAGGAACTGTGCACCTAGCTTCTGACATTTCTTATGTGCCAATGTAGGTTTATGTGAAGTAAAATATTTTGATTTTCCTTCTAGTCTAACAGAGACCCTAGTGTGAGTTTCTTAACCAATTCGACTTTACGCATCGACCGCGTTCGGCGCTCCGATTGGCCCTTCACCAGTGAAGGTCAGTGAAGGGCAAGTCGGAGCGCCGAACGCGGTCGATGCGTAAAGTCGAGATATTAAAAGAAACTCACACTAAGGCCTCTGGATGCAGTTGAATACCAATATTTTACATGGTGCGACTGCCTCTCTGGCCGCCACAACCCAGTTCAGTTATAAGGTAACACGATACTCGTTGCTACCTCAGACTGGCTGAAAGCTGCGTTCTTGCAATAACCAATGAATCGATTCGTTATTTCGATAAGTTTTACCTTTTTGCTTGCAGATCTTAGCGTAGAGGCTCCATATAGCGGAGCGGACATGGCAGAGCTCGACGTGGCGCTGCGCTGCTGTCTCCTTCAGTCGGTTCAAAGCTAGCTCCCACTTAATCACTCTGTTCCGGATTTTGTCATAGCGCCACTGAGGAGATATTATTATTAGATTACAAGCTTTTTTGTGAAAACTAATTAGGGTCTAGAATCTTGAAGTGTCATATTTTTTCAGAATTCTAGCTCTTTTATCGTAAGTTCCGTTGCTGAGCAGTTTTTTTTTTTCGAACTTATGACGCATCGATTAGACATTTGTTTTAAACCGATTCCAGTTCTGACCGACCATGCATTACGCAATTAGGGTGCCGTCTGTAAACTGCAACCCCCTAAAGGTTGCGCCCCTGGCAGTTACCCGCTTGGTGAGCTACGGCCCTAATTGACAGTGCCTTTATGTCGTAGCTGTACGGGTGATTTTAATTCACTAATGTGCGATTGACTGTACAGTGTACAGAGGCCCTAGTGGGAGTTTCTTTTAACTATCTCGACATCGACCGCATTTGGCGCTCGGATTGGCCCCTCACTGGCCTTCACTGGTGAAGGGCCAATCGGAGCGCCAGACGCGGTCGATGCGTAAAGTCAAGATGGTGAAAATAAACTCACACTAGGGCCTCAGGTGTAATCACCTGTGTATGTGTTACATACCCTTAGATTCGCAAGCGTATTGTTGAGCCCCATGATGAAGAGTTTCTTCTCCTCTGTCAGCGATGCGATCTCCTTGCGAGCGTTTTCCAACATTTCAAGATCATGCTCTTGACGATACGCCAGCGTGGATTTGGCCGCCGCTAGGAACATGATCTTTCATCAACATCATTTTCATCGTTTTCATTAATGCTATGGTTACACTTCGCGTTATCGCGAACTTTTCTTCGTGCGCTCTCTGTTGCTCAGCGAGTAATCGAGGTGTGTGCGAGAGAGAGCGCACGAAGAAAAGTTCGCGATAACGCGAAGTGTAGCCGTAGCATAAGAGATACCTAGATATTTGTTTTGTTCCAAGTTCGTGAGGTAAGGAACTATTCGTAAGACTTGAAAATAAAATGTAAAATCTAAAAACTCGACTGCAACTACATAGAAAGTTCAAAACAAGCTCAGCTTTTCAAGCAGTCTTAGCTCACTAACAGATTTGTTATTATTATTTTTCTTTCTGGCTGTTATATTTTTGGAATCGTCTCATCGAGCCCTTTATTTTGATACCCCATAAAGTAGGTACACCCCCTCATTTCTGTTTTTTTCAATGCTACTTTTGACGTCTATAGATAGATAGCTAACTACAGGGTGTTAGGGTAAACACCGTTATCCTTGCAACCAGTGGTTTGGTTTCATTTATAGAACGTAAAATCCATGGATAATTACAACTTTTTTTATCTTTTTTTTTAATCTACATTTTACCACAAGAGACGCAAGTTCGTTGCCCTATGCGCTAGGGCAACGAACTTGCGTCTCAACACGGGCGGTGGGTGCGGGATGTGACCTGACCGGCCGCGAGCGCGACCCCTCTCTCAGTCAGTCAGCTGTTTCGCTAGAGAGCACGGTGTCGGATAGAAACTTTTTAAAATCTTTTAATGAAAATAACGTTTTTTTTTTTTGTTGAGTTCGGTCATTTAATTTTATATTTAAGTCAACTACCCCTGGTTTGAATGACAAGAGTGTTTACCCTTACAGCCTGTATAGTTAAGTATATGATAATTTAAAGCATATTCTTTGATGTAAAGATACATAGATACAGGTGAAAAACATAGCTAACCCTGTATTTGCTCAGGCGCGGTCGCAGCCCAAGATTTTTGGGGGGGGTCACCATTGGTGCCGAGGAATATTTTTAGGAAAATGGTTACCTAATTGATAAGTACTCTAAAAACTTTTTTGGATATTATGCCCATCAGGTTCGCTGTGTCTAAGTACCTAGTTTTTAGTTAGTAAAGCACGTCAATCATTTAGTCTCTCGACAGCTTGATGATTTTGGGGGGGGGTCATGTCCCCCAGGAACCCCCCCATTGGACCGCGCCTGTATTTGCTGTCAAGCAGTCGGATAATAGCTTTGAATAAAAAAGGCTAAAATTGGAGATACAGCAAAAGCTAACTTAGTAGGGAATGATTCCTTACCTAAAGCTTCATAGCGGTTGAGTACGTCCAGTGGTTGTTTGAACTCAGGATAATTGTGTACTATAGACATGAGGTAGTCCTAAATAAAGAACATTTTATTAAAAAAAATTCCAGAAGACATACAAAATAACTTGAATAATTGGTATTTCAGGTTTTGACGCCGCTTGCACAACACTTGCATCGCTGCAAGTGTAGTGCCACCTCGATAGGACCTAGTGTCGCCTCGTATATTTTACGTCACTATTGGTCCATTACGAAAAAGAGATGGTGATATTCATCTAGTATAGCTCCATCTCTATCCCGCATTTGAATATTGACGGCTTTACGTCAAAATACGGCAGCAGGGTAGTATTTCGGCACAGTCGTAGTAAACTTACTTCATAAATAGTGTAGTCCTTAACTTGCTTCTCCATTAGCTTCTTCACTTCTTCCATCTCAATGACTCTCTGCCTCATAGCTTCAGTCTCCTTGGTCTTTCGCTCTAAGACCTCGTTGTCAGCTTGCATCTTACGTTCAGCGCGGTCTCGCTTCTCCTGGTTTTCTCTTATGAACTAGGTGGTAAAATAAGTTTTGGGTAACTTTTGTGTGTTAATAAATCGTTGATGTCATGTTCAAAGTTATCGGTATTTTGACGAACGGAAATGTACCTACCTACATAAGAAGGCCTGGTATTAGACGTTTCTTCTTTTAGCAAAAAAATCTGAGAATAGATACCTTCCTAGTTTTGATATTAATATAAGTACTTACTTTGTTTTTGGAGCTATTTCTTGCGGTAGTTTTGGGATTTAGGTAGTAGCTACAATCGCCCGCACATCAAGCTACAACAGTCTGTTAAATTTCTTTCGTAGATTTTAAACTTTATCGCAAAAGCATTAGGTTCAAGGTTGATTGGGAATGTCTGACAGTTTCGGGTAGCTTGATGTGCTGGCATCTGTAGGTTAGTTCAGAATTTTTCTGACCGAAATTAATTAGCAGGTACAGATCGATTCAAACTTAATGGCGGCTCGGAAGTTAGCTTTTAGCTGCGCAGTACCCAACCCCTCAACCCCGCTGTCACATGAAATTGTTACTGCGCAGCGACTCGCCTCATGTTCCGAGCCGCCATTAAGTTTGAATCGAACTGTACCTACCTACAGAAGCTAATGGAAACTATTCACCCATTAAAGGTACCTTATTGAAGCTGATAAAAGACTCTTTAAGCAGATTCTCTTTCCTCCTCAAGTCCTCCCACTTGGCGTCCATAGAGATTCTGTTTTGAGCCGCTTCCTCCCTCTTGATCGCCAGTTTCGTGTCTGCTTCCATTAGGTCGCGGCGAGCTTGCTCCATCAGGACCTGAGGGGTGGGCCGTGCCACATCCCATACCGGATATTTTCTAGAAGAACATTAACCGTATGAAAAGTACCAGGCGGAGTGGTGAAAACTGAATGCCACAAGTCCGCTGTGAACGAGCTACAAATGAACGTTGTATGGCATTGCCCCCATGTGCCTGTTGATGGTCATATGAACCATTACCACTCATAATGGGATGGTGGTACGACAGAGACGAGATGTGAGTCCTGCCTGAGACTTGCGGACGAGACAGGAGGGAACCAACAGTCTATGATGGAAAAGGTTTAGCCAGTCCAAGGAGTTTCTATCGAGATATTCTAAGATCACTTACTTGACCATTGTTTCACTTTCCATCATGGATTTGAAATACTCCGCAGTGCACTCCACAGGAGGGCCATGAGGGATGGCAATGGGTGCCAAATCCTTGGTTTTACTAGGCATGATTATAAAGTATTATTTAATATTTCAATCTCTAAAACAAATTAAAAAGTTTTGGTTATTGTTGTGGTGATCACGCGTAAATCACATCAACAATGTTCGTTGCCTAGCAATGTGTCGAAATTCTGTTTTAGCTAAATCCTACCAAAAAAAATATATTTTTGTTTATGGCAATACCCACTACCCAAGTTTCCATTTATTCCGGTTGAAAAAAGAGTACTACTTAGTCTGTGGAGAAAAGTCTCTTTCTAGCCAGGTTTAGACGTGTGGTGATGTCTCTTTCTCACAAAGTCACAATGCTAATTTAAGTGCGTACTGCGTACTGAAATGGTACTGACTGACTGACTGCTGAAGTGCTGACTGTCACTGTCAGTGTCATCATCTGGGGGATTTCGGGATTTCACCACGATTCCAACTATTGTTTTCTTCGCGTAATTCGTAAAGGTTGTAATAGTAAAACACAAAGTTGAACCAAGATAAATACAAATTTGAATTTAAAAACACAATCATTTCACCTCAACGGAAAATGGAGCTTAACATTTCATTCATAACCGGCGTAGGCTGTGGGCTTTGCATCGGGTTATCGATACTCGCACTAAAGAAATATTTTACAGCTTGTCCGAAAGTTGGGAAAGCTATAAAGCATGCAAGAAAGGTGAGCATAACCTACTCATATTTCACGTTATTGTATATTCCGTTGTTTTAATATAATAATTTAAATAATAATACTTACTTACTTGTAATAATATCTGAGTCCCATCAAGACGACCCACTGACCGTCTCATCTAGTTGTAGATGCAATTATTACATCAGCAATTTTTGCTAAAAATTGGGTTGGTGAGTTGTTGCAACATATTGAAGTACCTAAACTTAAACCTAATAATTATGCTGACATCTTGTTCTCAATAGTACTTAATTTTTATTAATTATTCACAACTCCTTGCAGTACAACTCATCCGAAGAATTCAAACTAGTACTAGTAGTACGAACTGACCTCAACATGAGCAAGGGAAAGATTGCAGCCCAATGCAGTCATGCAGCGGTTGGTGCCTTTGAAAAAGCTCAGCATAAGGACCCTGAAGCACTCAACCTATGGCAGTACACTGGTCAAGCCAAAGTAGCCCTTAAAACAGACTCCTTAGATGAAGTAAAACAAATCTGTGACAATGCAAAGAAGATGGGGCTGATTACATCATTAATTCGGGATGCTGGTAGAACACAGATTGCTCCTAATTCCATCACAGTACTGGGTATTGGTCCTGCACCTAAAGATATTATTGATAAAGTCACTGGACATTTGAAACTTTTGTAAATGTAATGTATCCTTAAATTTTTTTAATTAAAAGTTATTAAATTAAGTCCAATGTCTTATTTAGTCAAATACTTCACTGTAATAATTCCCAGTCGCCACCCTGTGGCAACTAGGAATTTTATTCCCCTTTGCCACCTGGTGGCAATCCATGTGAATTGGGAAAATTCGCGGTTTTTCCAAGAATTGGAAATGTTTGAATTGCTGGTGGCAATCCATGTGGGGGAGATTGGGAATATTCGAAAAACCGATCTTCAAATTCCTAGTTGCCACAGGGTGGCGACTGGGAATTATTACAAATTCCCAGTCGCCACCCTGTGGCAACTAGGAATTTTATTCCCCTTTGCCACCTGGTGGCAATCCATGTGGGGGAGATTGGGAATATTCGAAAAACCGATCTTCAGGTAATGAATAGGAATGTCCAGTTCCCAAAAACTCATTGAAAAACCTAGAATGACCAGTACCCATAATACTTTGGGGTGAAGGTCACATTCCCAGTTGGTGATCAAAATATGAAGGTAAAGATGCCAAAAGGAAACAACTCTTGTTTTACGTACGTATTTATTTATCTTTGTATTTCAATTATTGAAAGAAGGCGGTTAATTTGAAATATATTAAGGCGTGTCCGCACGATCGAATAAGAACATTGTGAACACGAACATCGAACACTATGTTCGCATATGCGTGTTCACCATGTTTTGTTCGTTCGTGGTACACGCCTTTAGGTACAATGTCCATAATATATTTTAAATTACATAATAAAAAATGAAATTTAAAAAAATACTTATAAAAAATCAAATCTTAAAATAATTCCTTACATAACTAAACACATTTAATTATTCCTTATTATTCTAACAATACAACTTGTATTGTACTATGTATTTCCATTTCAAAATATAACCTCGCGGTTTATACATTGAATAAGTAATTCTTTAATGTAACCACAGTGAATTTTACAGATAGTAAGACCTGTCCAACGTCATATGGCCCAACATTGGGACATCATAATTTGCATAGAATATATAACAATTATTATAACAGTGATAGCACCTATACATAAATTGCACAGAATCACTTTCATCTGTTTTATAATTAATAATAAGCACTTTATATAATCAGTAAGAGCACTTCAGTAAGAGCACTTTATATAATTATGTTATTATAATTTTCTGTGACAATGTCAGATTATTATATGGAAAGATACATAGTAATTTTAAATAAAGATAAGTAAATATTTTACTGGGATATTTGATTCCATTTACGTCGTAAGTAGATGACAGAATCCGTTCTGATAATAAATCAACAGTTTATTTCAAGTACAGGGCTTATGACATTATGCATTAATATCAAGAATAGTAGTATATGTATATAATAGAAAACAGCATGGTTACTTATTTTCTAGCTTCGACTAACATGATATTCTAAAAACAAATTCTAACTCCAAAATTAAGTATAGTTAACAAAAGTATTTTTTTAATATTTATCAGTTTTTTATTCAACTTATCTTAACATAATTATTTTATAATGTACTCATGTCTGCAACATAAATAGGTATATACTTAGCGAAACAAAAGTTGAAATCTTATTGGCATTTTTCGAGTTCTTTATAAGAGCCTGTTATTTCGCAAAGTATATAACAACATAATGATTTATTTACAGACAAAAACAATGATATAAAACGTTAAAATCTGTAGTAATTTTGTTTTTACCAACATCCACCACCAATTGGTTTAAATTATTATATCAGTCTTTTTTAAAGCCAATGAGGGTGCTATTTGATCAATAAAGTTGTGCATTTTAAAGCATTTCGGACTATCATACCAGCATAACTTTCTCGTTGTAATTTAAGGATCATAACAGGTAAAGGCAGCATATAACAAAATGATATATATCAGAGGATGGTATCGATAAAATTAATGCAATAAGAAAAATGCCATCGAACTAAGATAAGTTTCGAAATTATTTGTGCCGCATTTTCGGTGGGCAGCTAAATGATATACCTGTATATGCAAAAAGTTTGCATGGTAAGGAACGTAAACATACAACAATGAAAAGTTTAAATTTTGCCTTACACCGGGAACTATGATAAGATTCATTAACTTGTCTTTAAGCTCATCAAGTCGGTAATCTCATAAGACATTGCATTAGATGATTCCTACTGTATAACACTTATGAATACGTCTTAAGTTAGGGTGGGACCAGACTGTTAAAACATTTTTGAGGTAACTTAAAGAGCAGTGCCTGTGATTTGGTTCACATAAAAGATACAATAGATGTAGATATATTTAGTAACCTATTCCACAAGAGTCGTAAAAACCCTGTAAGAAATAGAATAGTGATGATCGGGTGCGCGACTGGTCAATCGTCATCCAGAGGATGCCTCGCTCACACGTGACTCGTGTTTCACCGTTTTCACAGGGTTTTTTATGATTCTTGAGGAATAGTTACGCTGAATCAATTAACTATCACACAAAAGAGATCAAGATTTTAGCTCTTTTGTCAACTGATATGACTAACTGTGGTGTTAATTTCATTTATCATACTGACATGAGAATTACTGATACTGAATATGAAAAAGTCTGAGAGTTGAGAACTTGCAAAGTGCAATTGGCAAAATCGTTAAGTATATAGGTAAACAAGTAACAATAACGTATTTTGCGGGTCACTGCCAAAAAGAATGTATAACCAAGGCACTGCTTGTACTTGTAAAGTTAAAAAGTCATGATTATATCAAAATACGAAGTGTTAACTTAAAACTGGGCGTATCAAAAATGAAAACATAATAAAAAATAAATTTCACACTAAGGGTCAGTACAGACCGCGACGTGACGCTGCGCGCACTTTTTAACAATTATCGAACTTATTTTCTTCACAAAAAGGTATAATTTCAGTGCGAGAGTTGACACGTGTCAAAGTACGCTGAGATGCGCGGTGCTGCGCAGCGCGTGAACCTTATTGTGTAGTAAATAACTTCGAAATTGTATTGGATGATAAAAAAGTGCGCGTCGCGTCACGTCTCGGTGTGATCTGACCCTTATATTCGGTAAGTGTGAAACAATAACTATATTAAAAGAACAACTTACTAGCTAGAGGTACAACGACAAAAAAACTACCACAGTACAACTACTGTGGCGGTGTTTTGTCTTTTTCCAACTTTTTGATACTTTCTTTGAGGTCAGCGATGGGCTTTTCGTAAAGTCCTACGGCTTCTGGGTCGTTCTTCCGGCATTCCATAGCCAGCTCCATCATCTCTTGCATCATTTTGAGTCCGCAGAGCATCGCTCTTGTACCGACGATTTGTAACTGTGAGGAAGGAATGGGATTTTAAAAACTCAACTACAACTTTTACCAACTATCAATATCATTATGAATATGTGTAGAGATAGACTATCAAAGCTGTGAACTTGTCGAAAAACATTACACTCCTTTTTGCGCAGTCGTGTAAAATAGCGTCCAACTGTTAGCCGCTAAATGCATGCACACTCAGCGCCAGTCTTGGTCAGTGTAGAGCGAGATTGTCTTTCGGCGCCATTTAATCGACGCTTTCACTTCACGTGAAGTATTTACTTCGCTTCATGTTACATAAATAAATAATAATTCCCAAATTTACAAAAATCAAATTAAAGAAAAAATTGTTTGGCAGATTAATCTACAGGCAATCTAAGGATTTTTTAGCATCACACTACGGATAAAAAAATGTGATCTGGCAACACTGCTCCCGCGCTTCTTAAAAGTCGCCATCAAAATATTAGGGAATATCGGTATAATAAGTCACCTATGTCCTAATCCAGGTCATAGTCTACCCATGTGCCAAATGTCATCCAAATCTATTCAGCCGTTTTAGTGTGAAACAAACAAGCAAACTCACTTTCGCATTTATAATATTAGTTAGGATTGCAATTATGCCCATACTAAACATACATGGACCAAAAACTTAGAACTCGATAGACTGGACAAAATAGAAATATGAAAGGCAATCATACTATTAGACTTACCGGAGGCAGCTTATGTACAGTGTCATCGAAATCCATGAGTTTCTCCACCTTGATCTTCTTGGTCATGGGCTGTTCGATCTGGTTTGAGGGGATCCTCTTCTTGCCAGTCTTGTAGACGCCTTCAGCCGTCTCATCCTTGCACATGTCGCGTCGCGGACACGCACACACCCTCACGCCTACCTTCTGGCGACCGTAGATACGGCCACTAGTGGGATATGGAAAGGAAGATAGTAAAATTGGTTTAGGTTGATTCAAACTTAATCGCGGCTCGGAAGTTAGCTACTCACTACACTACATCCCTGCTGACACATGAAATTTTACTGCGCAGCGACTCGCCTCATGTTCCGGGCCGCCATTAAGTTTGAATCGAACTGTACCTAATGCTTTTATAGCTGGAAGCTGATATGATAAGCATAGAAGGTTGAAACAGGAACAATATTAATGTAAGAATAGAACTACTCTGTGTTTTTTCAAAATGTTAGGTTCAGTAGTTTCGGAGCTATGGGGAAATTTCCATCTATTTTCTTAAATAATTCTTTGAAAGTATTTACCTACTTACGTGATTCTTTTTTCATTTAGTAGAAGAGGCGTATTTTTTGTTATATTTTAAAACATGATGGTAAATAAATAAAAAAAAACGAAAAGAAAACCATATTAGTACTCACACATCATCTTCCAGGGTAAAAATCATGGCAATAGCGCGTCTGTTGATTCCGGTGGCGCATGAGTTCTTGCAAGAGAACTGATATGCATGCGAACATGGATCGGGGCTGGTCCTCTGGAATTCTACCAGGACTGAATACCAGGAGTCGGCCATATCTACATTGCCACAATAATAGACTCCCTGGGTGCCGATCTCTCGGGAGGAATGAAGAACATTTTTCCCGATTTCTTTTTGGATGCCTGAAATGAGGGTAGTTTGAAAATAACTATATAAATGGTAGAAAATACCTACTGTAATCTAAAAGTATCTGATGAAAGTGTAAACAATGTGAATGTCTGATGAATTTAACCTGAACAACTCTGTTCAGGTTAAATTCATCAGACATTCATCTGTATTTAGATGGTTTCAACTTTAAACCTCACCAGTTTTTCCAGCAATTATTGTGGGAATAACATTATTAAATTGTAAGTAATTGAAAAATCATCAACTAAATTAACCTCAATATTGTCAAGTGAAAAATACTTTAAAATTATTTTTAATTAGAATTTCAGGTTTCCATTAATCAAATACAATCTCTCAATTTGTAAGTGGCACTATTATTTGGCATCCAAGGGTACGTTTTATGATCCATTTGTACACATTAAAAAAAAGGGATAAAAATAATTTTGGAACACACACAGGAAATACAACAGTAAAAATATAAAACATTATACAAACAAAATAGTTTTTTTTTCCCTTATTCTTGTTGAAAAAAAAATAAGACTAAGAATACGAAAACAGAATAAGAAAAAAAAGAACTGATAAGTACTTTTGGATTAGACCATCTGAAAAATCTGTGTCAGGTGCATGCATCAATGGTCAGGTGATAACATCATCCAATGACTTCTCCCGCTCTGGGCGGAGCGGTAGGGCGTGTCAGACTTTTACTGACTAAAACCCACCCGTGTTCCTTCAGTTGCCTGTTGCCAAGGTCCCGGTATCCCTTTCGGACCTTCCCGCAACCCTGGCAGGAGGTGATAACATCTAGTGTTGGCATCTGACTTTATGCTGAGCTGAGGTCTTTTTGGCATTTTTTTTTAAACAAATTTGTAGGTGTTTTATTTGTATTTATGCCACTAAATGCATTTTCTTTCAATGATTTACTAATAGCTGTGTCACTTACCAGCACTAGAACTCTCATGAAAGTGCTGCACACACCGCTCCACACGTTTCTCAGCCTGTGTCTCGTCGGAGAAGACCACAGTAGCCCTCACATACATGTGGGGCGCTTTCAAGTACGCCCAGTTGAATTGAATGCTGAAGTTGCACTTCATGGACACGTAGATGCGAGACAGCTGGTGTGAGTACTGGCGACAAAGCAAGAAGGTTAAGGCGAAAGAGGGTAACCCGCGAAATTCAAAATTTCTCACGTTTTTTTTACAATTTGCAGGTCAGTATCAGGTTGTATGTTGATTAAAATATGATTCGCGACCGTAAAAAATATGGCTTTACAGAATTATAAACATTAGAATCTGTGATACAACTCTCTAAGTTCATTTATGTGTATTAAATGACTGTTTCATGAAATCATGACTTTGGCACTTATATGAACTTAATCGGTCCATTGGATTCGGAGCAAATTGGCTGTGACCGACGGACAGACAGACACACGAGCGATCCTATAAAGGTTCCGTTTTTTCCTTTTGAGGGCCCTAAAAAAGTATGTTTGAAGGAAATACCTAAGAAAGTTTGGATGGGTTTCACAACTCTTTAAGTAAAAGCTGTGGTACAAACTCAAACCAAAACTACACCGTGGGTATAGGTTAATTCAAACAATTAATATACACACCTCAGGTAACTCCTGTTTTCAACATAAGTATTGTATAAAACCGCCATCATTGCAAGGGAGCACTTACCAAGAAAGTTTTCTTGTGCACATCATTGCTGTTAACTTCCACACTGAAGTTGAACTCCCCAGGAAAGCTGCCCCTTTCTGGAGGGCCCCGGGGAGAAAACTGCACAAAAATAAAAACATACATAAAATTACGCCAATTTTCCCAAAGCTGTACACTCACGAGCAAAAATATGTATACACTCAGTAAAATTCAATAACGATTTTCTCGTGGAATTACGATTATAACTTTGAGATGATACCTATCACATAATAGTAGGGGTTCCAAAATACTAATTTCATTATATCATTCATTACAATCAATACAGTAGAAGAAAATCACTTTTAAAAGTTACTAAGTGTAGAGTAAGTTACATATTAGTGCTCGTGACTGTACCTATAGGACACCCACATTTCGCTAGATATGTTTAAGTCCCATTTAATACGGGCCGAGCCTATTGCCATCAACCGGGAAGATATTCAGACTCCGGGCTGCTACTGAGAAATTCCTGACAGAAAAATCCAATAACACTAAGTCAACGTAACAAAATAAAGAACATAAATAAATTGTACTTTATTAGGAAGGTCAATAAACTGAAAGATAAGAATGCAGACATTAAGAATTCTCAAATAATTCTCATTCAAAGAATATTGGAAATTGTTGTTCAGAGATATTATTTAAAAAAAAAAGGTTTGAAAAATCATGCCCTGGAAAAGTATGTTTGGAAGGATATCGGGGAGGCGTTTGCTCAGCAGTGGGACAGTATAGGCTAACATAAAAAAAAAAAAACATGGAGTTTCTTGATTATACATTGTGTGGACATCTTCATATTGAACTACACCTTGGAATCTGGCTTCCACTTTATATAAATGTCTTATCTAAAATAAATGCTTTGACTTTTATTTAGTTTTTTTTTCCTAAAAATAAACCCACTCGAAAAACTTAGATTAAACCAGGAAAACCTAATTAGTCAATTAGGCTTTGGTAGATATCACTTGGCGAAAAACAAGAATATGATTACAAATGCATACTTTGAGTATAATTCAAATGACTTACAGGAAATTCGTTGGGTAGAGTTGGTTTGTAAGCTATATCCATTGTGTCCGAATCAGGGGATGGAATAAACGACTGTGGAATATCTGTGGACAGCTGAAGATATTCCACTGTATCGATTGAAGACATACCCCTGAAAAAAAAAATGGATATTCCATCTTAGGTATACGTAAATGTTAGTCATTTTTATATTAGGACATGACTTCAGTTTCATATTTTATGCCAATAACACTGTAATATCCTTACACTATAAAATTGTGTGTGTATTCTTCATATACAATAACAATGTTTGAAAAAACTCAGGCAGGAATTGATAGTGCCAAGAATATTTGATAAATTGTGAGTAAATAAATAAATGTGCTTTTGCCTGTTCTTACGGTTTGGTAAGGAACATAGATGAAACCTTTAAGTTGTGTTTATTTTATTTTATTTATGAGGGAAAATAAATGGTAACACATTACAGTTTAACACAAAATTTGAGCACGACATTTCCACATATTATAAAAATAGTTAATAAAACTAGTGCAATGTGCATTGACAATTTCATAAGCACAATAAAATTACATAATGTGTTCATGAATAAAACTAAACAAGCATGCAAATAAAAAGAAATACAATAAGTTTTAAAGATGAAAGTTAAACAATGACAGGATTAAAACAAAAATACTTACAACATCAACTCCTGATCATTAATACTCGGGTACCCCAGATCATAAAACTTGGGAGAATTCATGATTATTTCTAAAACAAATAAAAAAAGATTAAGAGAATACAAAACAATCAGCATCAGGTGGTACACACGGCTACACATCAAGCTATACATTTCCAGTTTATGCTGATCTCGCATTGTATAGGATTTCCGTAGAAAGCGAGGTCAGCTTATACAGGAAATGTATAGCTTGATGCGTAGCCGTGTGTACACTGTGTTGCCATCTGACAATATTTGAGGCCCTTTTGGCATTGTAATGACAGTTTTGTGTTTTTTTTTTTTTAGTCTTAATGTGTATTTTTGTGTGACAATGCCAATAAACGCATTTTTCTTTCTTTCTTTTCAATGATGACGTTTAATTTTATTATCTGTTGAGGAAAAAATGTATGATAAGAATGGTGCATGTACTGCTGCGCTTATTCACATTAAGTTTATTAAAATGTTTTATAAAATGGGTTGCAAGGCCAAAAAGATAGTTTTCATTTCTTTTTTCATGTGGTTAGTGACTAACTTGGTGTCAGTTTTTATGCCCCTGACTTGGCTTCACATGCCGTCGAAAAATATCTATCAGGCATTTTGCTCTCAATGTTTTCCTTCACTGTTTTTGAAGCATGTGATATAATTATTATACTACTCTGAAACTCTGAATTAAGGGATTAGGAAGCTAGAAGAGCTAGAAACCATTTTGACTGGCTAATTAGGTTCCACAGTCTTAAATTTCATCACATTACCTTGTTTCTTTTCATATTCCTTATTAAAAGTTCCAAAAAATTCATTTGTACAGTAAACATAATACATATTTATTCATTTATTTAATTTAAGAAATTATTGACATAGCTAGAAAAATGAGTCATCATTTAATTAGTTTAAATAACTACTAAGTAATATCTGATAGCGTTATCAGTAACTGTTTATGTCATAGATGAGATGGAAACCAGACCTGGAGAAGCCTAATTTCTGTAAGCTTATGAGGTATATCGGATCACTGTAAAATCCATTGTGATTGTCTAACCAAAATCAACAACTACATTTTGATTTTTACTAGACCAAAAAACAGCTGAGATTGACCTTTTTTAAAAATAACATCATCATCTGCCTAGCCTTTTCCCAACTATGTTGGGGTCGGCTTCCAGTCTAACCGGATGCAGCTGAATACCAGTATTTTACATGGAGCGACTGCCTATCTGACCTCCACAACCCAGTAACTGGGTAATACGAAAAAAAAATAACATGTTAAATAATTAATATTTTTCACAGGCAAAAAGAAAACAGTGAGTGTCCTCCTGCAGATAATGATTCAGTGAGAGTCACTCTTACTAGGTAACTAGATATTAAATATCAGAGTAATAATCATTTTGATTGGAGGAGCTCGTGGCTACGTAATAACAGCCGTACGGGTCGATCCATCAGGTTAAGCTACGCCTGCCGGGGTTGGTCCGTGGATGGGTGACCATCTTTACATACCGAGACTCCTCTGTGCCTCGGAAAGCATGTTAAGCCATTGGTCCCGGCTATCATTTGTGGATCTTTGACAGTTGTTACAGGTTCTCAGAAGCCCGAAAGTCTGACAACCAGTCTTACCAAGGGGTATTGTATTACCCAGTTCCTGGGTTGTGGAGGTCAGATAGGCAGTCGGTCCATGTAAAATACTGGTATTCGGCGGCATCCGGTTAGACTGGAAGCCGACCCCAACATAGTTGGGAAAAGTACCAGGATCAAGTAAAATTGAACATGATTTCAGATTCAGGAGTAGAGAGAGGATTCTATTTAGGAATAGGTAGATGATAAGAAGATATCACTGTTAAATAATATTTAGTGCTAACTTATCCTAGCACATTAAAACATTAAGAAAAAAGTTCAAACTTTCCCCATTTATAAAAGTTTATCATTTTTTTGGAAAAGTCATTGTTCTTTTTTGGATTTGTAAAACTATCAAAAACATTGGTTTAAAAAAATGAAATCAACAGAATGAAAACTTTTAACTCTTTACTGTGATAGTGTATGCTGCGCTGCAGTTAGTTTTTCTTGCAGTCTCAGACCAACATTGTTGGTCTGAGCTTGCAGTCGAAAAGTAATCTTTACAATAACCTATAACTTGGGAATTTCCCACCTTCCAACTAAAACCACTGGACATTTAGCATATTCCACACAAAAATCGCTCATTATCTAAACTCAATTGGCGAGTATGAACTATTTTCTTTATATATTTGAGGTAGGTTTTTTGTGATAACTTTTTTTACGAACCGAAAACCCAGCCGTCGTGCAAAGACATGAAGAAAAGTTATGAATATTGGTAATAAAACTGAATTAAAACTAGATTATGATACAAGTTCTGAGATTGCCGTTACTGTTTCTTGTTTTGGTTTTCAATAGTTTACGTGAAAATGTACCAAAATGTGATTTTCTAACTTCAGCTAGTATTGTGGTGAAGTTATTTTTAAACTTACCTTAAAATTAAAAACAACTTAAATTCAAAATATAACAGTCCTCAAAATGGTTTTGTTCGATATCACAATACAAATACAAAACGCTGCTGCTAACTCATTGAAAAAAACTTTTCAAAAACAACTAAATCCACAAGTAGGTAGCCGAGTAGGTAGAGGTACACTGACACTCCATTCAACGCTGGCTGGCTGACCACAGAACATTAATACTCAAGAGGGTGGCTGACGCAAATAATTATGCGGGGTCGGGGTGCAAGAGAAGAGGTACCTTATAATTACCATAATATTTTCCCTGAGGTTTCTACTAATATCAAAAATATTATAATTTAGTGTAGGACAATATATTACTTTACTCTATGGTGCAGGACAACGGTTCTCTTAAAAAAAAGATTACTGCTAGAGTAACGGAAACATAGTTAATTATTATTTTAATAGAGATTAATCTAAATAATGGAGTTTTATTTATTTCAATATTTCATTGCTAACTGTAACTCTTGATTTATAAAATTAGTACTAGAGTAGAAATAATAATAAAAAATGGCAAGTTAATAATTCAGTGTTACTGTTCTACAAAAATCCTTGTGTGCGAGTGCGTTATATTGTAATAATTTTCTCTTCTTGTGGCACGTTCCTTATATAGAGTCTGGCAAACGAAAGTTGAACCTGAAAACACGCGCGAAATTTAAAAAAATAAGACTGTTTATCCCTGTACATAGTGCGATATGACGTGTTGATACTAGAATTTTTATTTTATTTAAATGAAATTAAGTTTCAATTATGAACACGTGTTCTTGCACTATGTGCAGGGGATAAACAGTCTTGTTTTTTTTAAATTTCGCGCGTGTTTTCAGGTTCAACTTTCGTTTGCCAGACTCTATTAATTGATATTTTAAGCATAAAACCCACGGGTTCTTAATAATATTGATAGAAATTTTTAATATTGGCATATTTTATCAATACTCTGATAGGAATAATTGAGAATTGCTAATATTTTTTATATGGAAAACAGAAACGGACCCAAAATTCACTAAACCCTCTCGCACAATACGAAAAAAAGTAAAAAAAAAAAGTTGCCACAACCAAAAATCACAAAAGAATGAGAAAAAAAATATTCGAACTCCGCTTCACTTGTGTTTTTTTTCTAATTTTACTGTCATTAGGCCGATAATTTGATGCATATTTTGTATGCAACAGTTATTTTGACTTGATAAAGTGCTCTATTATGTACCAAATCATCGCGGGGAATGCTCTAAGTGCGTCTATAAACTAAAATCAATAACAATCATTGACCAACAAAGGTACGCTTGTGTTTGCTTTTGCTGAGCATATAACCTGTGTTTTGTGCTGGCGTCCGGTTGGCGTCCGTCACAATTAACGCGAGAATGTTTAATATGCGTTGTATGGTTGCGATATCGATGTAGAAATGAGTTTTATTGCGATCGCGTACTGTGCTATTGTAAGAGGTTGTTGTTTTTAGTTACCAAGATGAATTATGAAGCCGAAAGAGCCATGAATCAGAAGCGATTGCGAATGGAGGGCGAACCGGGCCACGGTGTTGTCCAGGGGAACGGTTTGCCGCTAAATTATATAGGTAAGTGAACTTTGAGCGCGAAACGCGGAGGAAATTGGTTATATTTCGGTAGTTCTTACGTTGGTTTCATTGTTGTAGATAATGGTCATCAAATACCCTATCAGCCGTATGCTGGTGCGTATAACACTCATTATCCGCCTCCGGAAGCGTTTTCGCCGTATGGGCCTCCGCCCCCTGGGGGCTATGCCCCTCAGAACCTGTCTTACGCGCCGCCTGCGCACCAGAACTACCCGCATCACCAGAGTTTCCCGCCACAACAGCCACCACAGGCACAGTTGCACATGCCACAGTCCCATATGGGTGAGTTTACATGTCAAAATTTTCACAATATTTTTATGCTAAAAAATATCGCAAAACATTGTCAGCTTGTAAACTATAAGAGGTTTTGTGTAATAGAAAATAAAGGTCATATTTGTATGTTTATTTTTGACAGATTTTAAAGATTGTCCTCTCTGATCATTTTATCTATAGAAGTTAATAATCTATGGAACTTGTATCTGCAAAAAGTATGTAATATCCAAGTAAACATAATTATTCTAGCACAGTTTAATGTTCAAGTACGTAGTTTTGATCTAATAGGCAAAATAAAAACTACAAATATAATAATTATAATAACAACAAATATTTATAAACCTGTTTTCTCTCTGTTAATGTCTTTCATCTTGAAGCTATACTAAGTACAAAATTTTTATAATTACAATTAAATTTTATTTTTAAATCTTTGTGTATTGTGACTTGACTGCACTTTGTCAGTTCAAGGTTATGGAGATGTGGGGGTGCACAAGCCAGCCTGGCCTCCGCAGCCACACCTGCTACCGCCGCTTGATACCCAGAAACCTCTTGATGTGAAGCAGCTGAAGTCTGAGATTAAACTTGAGCCGACGGATGCTCAGAAACGACCGCATCCTGAGAACGAGATGATGGTAAGTATATTATAGTTTTATTGGCTTATTTCTTGTCAAGTATTGATTTATTGCTTAAATCTGGGCCTGGCTGTTAGTGCATGCATGATCTGAGGCTTTAGTGAAAACTAATCATAGAAATAAGTATAAATTATAAATAATCCTAATTTTAATTTACTTTTACTCCGAATTTATCTAGATTACCAACTAACTTTAAAGTTATTCTTTGTTACACTTTGTTACTGTTCATAATGTTTTGATTAATTATGAGTGGAATAATTACATACTTACATATTTGTTTCTGGCAAGTAAACGTTTAACTAAATCTAATTTTGTGTATTGTTTATGGTGTCAATAACAAAGTAGTCATCGTACCCACGGGCGATTTTTTAATCACTGGATTTTCAATGCACTGCTCTTCGCCGAAATTCGAAAATCCAACAGTGTTCTTTTATGACGCGGTGAGATGCACTCTACTGTATTCTCAATGCTCGGCTCAACGCCGAGAGTTGAAAATCCAGTGCGCGAATCGCCGTTTAAAAATCGCCCGTAGGTACGAGGACTAACAGATAAACCAGAAAAGGTATATGCTTCGGTAATATTCGTGTTTCCGAGTTAGCTCGATCGTCGCGTCGCAGAGTAAGCCCTCAGAGCGGCATGCTTTTCAGTTTATTTTACCGTACAAAGCGCGGTAGATCAAAACATCCACCTGACATTGCGTGTTTGAATGAAGTTTCCTGTCTGTCGGTACTCTGGAATCAGATCTTCATTTGTGATTCAAAAGTTCTGAAAAGATTTTTAATTACACAGAGTTGTTAATTTCATGGTAATGCTAAATAGGCAAGTACTTCCATGGTTGTAACAGCTCTATATTAGATATCATTATCGCGCGTTCGTATTTCCGAAAATTGACGATGATTAGCGAAGCACATACTTTGGAAAGCTGTATGCACATGATACCATAAACAATCTAGAATCTAAAAAGTTTAGTGTTGTTGTATTTTTGTTTCTTTCTTTATGTGTAATATAATAATGTGTGTATATGTTCAATCAGGCTCTACAGGCACGGCAGAGAGAGTTCAATGTCCACATTCCCAGTACTTTGGTTAATATTTCTACATCATATTTTAAAACTACAATGGAACCTTGGTTATGTAATGGGTCATCTAAATTCAAAAGATGTCTGAATTTTACAAAAGAGCATTTCCAAATTATTTTTCTCTTGGCTAGGAAATCTTTAGTACTCAGATGTCAATGGATTTACTATTTTTTTAATCAAAAATATGTAGCTTATCCACTACAGAAGTCACAGAGCGAAAATTATTGTTGAGTATTCATTGATTAAATATTGCTTATAAATTTAATGGTAAAAAGCCTGCGCATTCTTATTCATTGTTTTATAAGTGCTTATAAAAGGGTATGAGTAGTTTTGCTGGGGAGTTTGTTGCGCCACTTCTTCTTCCCAGCTAAAGCACTAGGAAGTGGTGAAGGGTGGGCGTTTTGGGCGACTGTCTAATGTAATTTTGATGTTCTCAAAGTGCTGATTTTCAGCCTAGTTTGAATAGATGACTTTTGATTTGATTTGAGTATGTTTCTGCCATCAAGAAAAGCTGCAATTACATACACATGAGACTTCTCGCCTTTGTGTTTAAGATCGACAAACCTCTTGGTGTAGCACATGTCTTAAGCTTATCACAGATCGAAAGAAGGGCACATCAGTAAGATCTCTTGATATTGAATACTAAACTTTATTGTTACTGTTATAAAGTCCTAAGTTGTACTAACATTGATGCAAACATCAATCGGCTCCTCTCATCGGCGCCATCTCGTGTGCTTTTGCACTTAATGACACTGAAAATAAAGTTTATTTTTTAATGTTATCAAAACATCCTCTTGCTCTTCTTTCCTCTAGGCTTTAAGCTCTCTTAGACTCTTTCATTCAAGAGGGTCATTGACCTGTTGCATAAAAAGGTTCCACTGTACTGATTAGTTTACACTCATTCAATTGAATGAATGATTGAATGTAATGACTTGTTGTTGCAGGGTGGGGATCTAGATCAACCCAAAATAAAGATAAAGACAGATATATTCAAGCCTGATGACTTAGCGCATAGACATGATAAGCCTCTTGGTAAGTTTTTTTTTAAATAGTACATAATATATTTAGAGTTTTTTTTATGGTATACTAGCTTCCGTCCGGCTTCGCCCGCGTGGTATGCCGATAAAAAGAAGCCTATGTCCTCTTCCAGGTCAAGGTCTACCCATCTGTCAAATTTCTTTCATATTTGTTCAGCCCTTTAAGCGTGAAAGCGTAACACACAAACAAACTTACTTTCGCATTTATAATATTAGTTAGGATTTAGGGCTGACTATTGAATAGTCAGTTTCAAATATTATTTTCTTTGTACAAACGCTGTCAAACGGCCAAATTAATATTTCTGTAAAATGTTCTGACCATCGAAAAATCGGCCATTATTAATGTTATGTACTACCCGTGCGCATTAACATGGCACGTGGGTCGGAACTCGATACTCCCCCCGCTACCCGCGCCGCGCCCCGCCGTCGCCGTGCGGGGAGCGGGGGGAGGTACAAACGTCATTGAGCCAGGTGCCATGTAAATGAATGGGTTGTATTTGCCTCTCAATCATATTTATGATCTATATGAAAAAGACAAATAGTTGAACATTCACTTCTATTCATATTTTGCTATGATTTCATGAAATGAAATGTAATTAATTTTAGTTGCAATGATAAATTATTTCATTTCAGATGTCGGTCAAAAATCTTTATCACTGGATGTGGCACAGAAGCCTGCTGATCTGCAAAATAAAGGTACCTATTCCGTATTCAAATCCTTGTTTCCAAATTGATGTTATTTCCACTTACAGAAATATCAATTTCCTGCTTGTGTAAATTAAGTTGAGTTCAGAATGACCATACTGTTGAAAAATTCAAAATATTTTTTTCGAAAACATTTGTTCAACACTAACACTACAGAACTAAGGCACCTAGCACACGGCGTATTTTAAACGCGCAGACGACGCGCGTTCTAAGAACTTGACTTGACTTCGGGCGGCGAAGAAAAACTTTGAAACGCGCGTCGTCTGCGCGTTTAAAATACACCGTGCGCGATAGCCTAGTGCGGCCAAGTCATACTCGAGTTCGAACCCAAGACACGCACTTTCTGCCTTTTCATGTTCGTATTGTATAAGTATCACTTGCTTAAAAAACGGTGAAGGAAAACATCGTGAGGAAACCGGCATGCCTGAGAGATATTTCTCGACGGCATGTGAAGCCAAGTCAGAGGCGCAATAAAAACTCTGACACCAGGTTAGTCAATTACAACACGAAAAAAAAATTACAGAACAATAATTTTCCTCGTTATATTTTTCAGATGATGGTCACCCAATCATCGGAGTTGAAAACAAGTTGATCGATAAGCCAGTTGGTAAGTGAATATTTAACTGTTGACATTTCACTGTAGTGCACTGTAGTTGCAGTTGACACAGCAAAATTTCTAGGAGTTACTATAGACAGCAAATTAGATTGGAAAGCGCATACGGAAGCCTTATGCAAAAAAAATAGTAGATCCGCTTATGCATTATATAAACTAGCGCCGATGTTAAATAATGATGCTCTGCTAACTGCTTATCATGGTCTAGTGTCATGTAACTTAAGATATGGAATTATATTTTGGGGAAACTCAACAAATAAAGAAGTCATTTTTAAAACGCAAAAGAGATGCCTTAGAGCTATGTTTAGACTACAGGTTACTGAGAGCTGCAAACCGTTATTTAAAAAGTATAAAATATTAACACTTCCATCAATGTACATTTTGGAGACGATTATGTTTGCCAAATCGAACTCGCACTTATTCCCTTTAGTGTCAGAGAAGTTTGTTCGAAATAGACGTGACAATAGCAAGCTTTGTATCCCTCAATCCAAGACGGCTTTATTGCGCAAAAGCATATTCTGTATGGCACCAATTCTTTATAATACGTTGCCAAAACATTGGAGGGAATATACTACCAAACAATTGCGAAATAGACTAAAAAGCCTTTTGTTAGAAAAAGTGTATTACAGAATTGATGAGTTTTTAAATGATAAGTTAATTTGATTTCTATGACATTTAATCTGCACGTTTTATTTTTATGTTTATTTTATTGTATTCTTTATTTAATATTTGTTATTGTGTTTGTATTTAATATTAATATTGACATCTCTAAGACCACTATATTTTGAATTGAATTATTAATTGACACTTGTATAACTTAATGTACTGTACCTCTAAATTTGTACGCCGTAAAGGCAAAACATGACTGTGACATAATTTATTGTAACATCTTGCATGCCTTGTGTGTGTATACTCGTGTTTTGGACAAATAAATGACTTACTTACTTACTTACTTACTTACTTACTGCTGGGGCGTTTGTTGCGCCACTTCTTCTGCCCAGCTAAAGCGGTGAAGTGGTGAAGGGTGGGCGTTTTGGGGGACTGTCCTAGGTAATTTTGAAGTTCGAAAAGTAGTACTAGTTTGAATAAATGACTAGATTTTGATTTTTTTTTCATTCATGTATCGGCTACGGGAAGCAACCGGTCGAAGTGGCAGTGCTTGTAAATGTAAATGTAAATGAATGCATGATGTGTAGCCGTGCGTACATTACTTGCTTCAATTACTGACCTACTTTAGCATAATCAGCCTATAATGTTCTCACTGCTGGGCCACAAGCCTGCTCTTTGTGAGAGAGAACGGGACCTAATCCACCACGCGGGCCCAGTGCGGGGTGCGGGTGGTACCCCATAATCCACCACAGGGTTGCGGGTGCGGGTGGTACCTACTTTAGTAGGTTGAACATTGGATATTGTGATAACACTAACAGTTGTTTAGGTTAGAGTCTCTTTAAAACATCAGACGCTACCGACAGCGTGTGGGGACGTCACGACAGACGAGCCGCCGGTTTCTCAAAACGTTCGTTGCCGCCATCGCGGGTGGCGTGGGAGGCAGACCGTAGTGACTATACTTTGCAAAATGTCTTTAATCAGCGTTTCGTTTGTTGTGCAGAAGTGTGCAAGGCTGAAGGAGCGGCGGAAGGAGGCGTGGGTGACTTACAACGCGCGGTCGAACCGACCACGCTCAGTGACAAGAGGTAAATACTAAATGAAAGCAAGGGTCTTTCAATTTTATTTCTTCTTACTTCTCAACTGTAAACTATGCAGGTTTAATACGTTTATTCCGGAAAGGTGTATAATACACAGAAATCTCGAGGTTTCGATATGTCGCCATTGCACCAGAGCGAAGCAGCGGCGCGTCGCACAGAATAAAAGCTTCAAATGCAAAGAGTTCATTCAACCCGACAGCATCTAACAAGCAGTTGTCCATTTTGGCATCTAACAAGCAGTCGTTTTACATGACCACGGAGACACACTACTAAAAGCCTGTTAAATTTGATCTGTATTTAAATCTTCTCTCAAATCATGATTTATTGTTCTTTTGGCCATCCAATCACAACTAGATTTGCAAATTGTTGAATTTTTCCAATGAAACTATAATTCTGTATACCTTTTACTTTACACCTTTACTTTCAATAAACTAAAAGGAAAGTAAATCAAATTCTAAATAGTGTGCGCACGCACGCTTCGCGGCTGTCGTTTCTAGCTGACAGTTGCGTTTTGACAACTGACTTTGAAGCGGCGTATGAAAAAGCGTCCGTACGCCGTAACTTTGTTGCAGCGGCAACACAGCTAGTTTTATAGGGTCAGGCCGCGTACTATTTCAAAGCAATCGCGCGATCGCCGCGGTCATTATGTCACTTTTGGTGCGGAAAACTGGAAAGCGCCCTCTGTCGGTGCGACCATGCGTTCAGGTTCACCAAACAAAAGTAACGTAATCTATGAACGCGACGATGGCTTTTAAATATAACGCGGGATTACAGTGTATCGGGACTTGCATTCAACCTTGACATTTCATTGGTTGTTTCAGTGAAGAGGACCGGAAACCGTTCAGCAGTCCAGAGCTCCCTAAATCAGGTTCTATACCTGGGAAAATACCAACTCCAGGCAGTGAGGTAAACTAGTTTTATACTAATTTTTTAATAGAACCTTTTTTCATTATCATCAGCTTCATCATAATGTCATCTACTGTGAGTCTTTTGATGGCACTTTTCATAGAGTAAGTTGGTTACGAAATTCAACTTTTGTTATCAAACTTGCCTGAAGATTTTGCGCTTTAGATATTAGGGTTCATTTATAAACGTTGATATAATGAGACATTTAAATATTGAACAATGTATGGTTAAACAGACGTCAATCATTACTTAAAACGACGTTTATTAATACCCCCGATGTGTTTTTAATTGCAGTAGAATTAACTTGCTTTATAAGACCTACAATGACAATTAGCTATAGTTTGACCGACCGCTATTCCGCGCCTCAGGAATGAGCGTCGAGGCGGGGGTAGCGTCAGCGTTGACGAATGAGCAGCCTGTACTGCCCCGTCTCGCCAAACAGTCTCTGAGGTCAAACTATAGCAATTTCTTTATCAGAAATCGTGTTTCTTTTTTGCACGATACGTTCGCTTATCATTTTCTTTAAGACTTTATCAGTAACTTATTCATACCATACACATAGCACATGGTCACTGCACCCGTTAAATCTTGAGAATAAAATCGTCACTATCGACAGCCGAAAAAGAGGGGGCGACCGAAGGGCTCCACCAACAAGCCCAAGGCGCCCGGGGCCCCGCGCGCGCCGGGCCCCTCCCCGCCGGGCCCCCGGGCCCCGCCGCCGCGCTCCCTGCCGCCGCCGCCGCGCCCGCGTGCGACGGGCTACCAGTATGCTATCAGACCATTCAGGAAGGACTTCTCTGGGATACAGTTTAGAAGGTTAGTAGATTTTTTCATTGTCTCTAGTACTAGGAGTCCCTGTATCACAAGAGCCAGTCTCAATTTACAGGGAATATGTTATAGTCAAAAATGATTAGCAGTTATGTACAGCAGGCGTAGCATGGCGCTTTCTATCTCTACGAAGAATAGACATAGCTTTTTCTATACAAAGTGACAGTTCGTTTCTTCATTTTTGACATCGCACCGTGGAAATCTTTCTACAATCTGTCATTTTGTCTTTCGTTTCTAACGATCTTTGTCTAGGTCTTTTTCTATGTAGACAATTTCGGAAGAAAGTTTTCTATCCTTACTGTCAAAATCACACTGACAACCGATAAATCCTATAAAAAAACCGACAAAACAAAGAATTCTGAGTTGAATTATGTAAAAGAATGAATTTCGTAAAAAGTGCTGTTGACTCTTTCTACTTTGCTGCCGTCATACTGTCTACAGGAAACGTCATTTTTGTCTACTCTTCCGTCGACAAACGATGCTCATGCTACGCCTGCTGGGTGTCAAAGTCCTTTATATCCTGTATATAAAGGACTTTGACTTGTCTGGTAATTAGTGACTGATACTTAAACACGTGACTTTACTCATCATTATGAACAACTTTTACTATGGGACCAAACATGAAATCGCGAAAACAAATCTGTTCCCTACATTTCATCATCATCTGTCTAGCCTTTTCCCAACTATGTTGGGGTCGGCTTCCTGTCTAACCGGATGCAGCTGAATACCAGTATTTTACATGGAGCGACTGCCTATCTGACCTCCACAACCCAGTAACTGGGTAATACGATACCCCTTGGTTAGACTGGTTGTCAGACTCGTGCTTCTGACGACTCGTAACGACTGTCAAAGATCCACAAATGACAGCCGGGACCAACGGCTTAACGTGCTTTCCGAGGCACGGAGGAGTCTCGATATGTGAAAATGGTCACCCATCCACGGACCAACCCCGGCAAGCGTAGCTTAACCTGATGGATCGATCTGTTCCCTACATTTATTTTATTTTATTGTCTTGGGTGGCTTACAGCTATCAACACAGAGCTAAGAATGAGGTGATTGACGACAAGCCATTTATAAGCCTCCACAATTAGCCATAGATTTTATGTTTGCATAACTCGTGGAATTTATGGAACAGCAGATTTTTTTTTTCGCGATTCATGTATACATATACCGCCTTACTAATAAACGTTGTATAGCGACTGTATAGTTACACAACGCTTTGTCTTCTTCTTACAAAAGTAAAGTGACTTTTGAAAGAAGAAGACAAAGCATTGTGTAACTATACAGGAGCTATACAACGTTTATTAGTAAGGGGGATAGAGTGGAGATCCCCAAAAAATATTAGTATTATACCAGCTAAATTGATTGACGGCACGGTTGGCGCAGTGGCTGAGCTATGGACTGCTGCGCAACGTGTCGCGGGTTCGATCCCCGCACGGAACAAATATTTGTATGATCTGCAAGTAGTTGTTCCGGGTCTGGGTGTTAGTGTATGTGAGTTTCTATGTTTTTAAACGCACCCACGATACAGGAAGAAATTCATAGTGTGGGGCAACGTTTTTAAAAAAAAAAAAAAAAATTACTGTCAAATATTTATACATATTTTCTGGTAATTTGAACCAGTTATTTTTTCTCGAATGAAGGTTGGTTTTGACGAAAGGGTTGGAAGGGTGATTTTTAATTCCATGGATCCTTTCATCTGTGAATGATGATATTTACTCGCTTAACTATTGAGTAACACTGTATGTGAGTATGGAGTATAATAAAGATGTGCAAAGTTCAAACATATTAGTAGTTTGAAAAATGTTTCTTACCCAGCTTAAATTCTAAATTATAACTTGTTTTCTGCAGTATCTCTGTCGAGCCGTGATATCCCTAGAGATTTAGCTATTTACCGTGATATAGTTCTTATATGAATGCGGTTAAACTTTAAACGTCATCAATTCCATTTACAAAGGCGATGGAGCGACGATTGCCTGGATTCTTCCCACATACCCAACGAGGTCTACTTCGGCGACGTCCCCGTCTCCATGGAGGTTCTGTTCAACTATTACGACGCGAACGCCGAGCGAGAGAAGCTGGCGACGCAGGCCGCGCAGATCGCCGCGCAGAAGGCCGCCGCGGCCAAGCTCGCGGCCGCCAAGCTGCAGGCCAGGGGGCTCATGCCGGCCACCAGCGAGGTTCGTTTACTGAGTATTTTCTGTACCGAAAGTATTTGATGAAAATGTAAACAATTGGATCAGAAAGCGGAGCCGTGGATGCCAATTTGTAGTGCCTATTATAAATTGATTGCTTTGATTTGATTATTTGAATACCCGAAATTCTAATTTTAAATCACCTTAAAAATATTTTTCTTTTGACGATTGAGGTTAACTTAAAAACCTCGAATTTTAGTTTAGATTTTTCAGTTAATATTACAATTAAATTGCCCCAGGTAACGACGGTAGACTCGTCATCATCAGACGATTCCTCAGGATCTGATGGCAGTGATTCTGAAGAAAGTGACGAGGTACGGACACTACAGTAATATTTTCCATTTATCACAATTTTTTTAAAATACATTGTAATTTTTGTTTTCTCCAAATGACGCCTTGGACACATTTCTCGTAACTCAGTTTTTCTCTAAAAGTCCAATCCAAAAAACTCATCTGTATATTGCTAATTAATATACAATGCGCGATTGTTGGTTTGGTCGACTACCAAATTAATTATGCCAAATAAAAACAACAATATTTTTCCATCTTCATCACATTTATCATTTCATTGTCACATTCATTGAATTTGCAGCTTGGAATTAACATTATTTCAGCAAATGTTTTTCACTGCGTTATACCTACATCATACCTACATCATCATTCATCAGTATAGTATTCGCCACTACATTTATCCCCCCTTTGATCAGTAATACTCTAGATGTCCCATTAGCTCCATTGTTATATCAATAAATAAATTAATCATCCTTTTTATAGATTCTTTAATGGCTGGAAAAAATAGGGTCCCAACAATTTTATGATGTGGCCCAATATAACTTTATAATCTAGCATTAAGGTTTATTATAGCTGTAGTAGTTGATATTTAAAAACCTTTTTCTACATATTTGACTTATTCAGTATTTAAATGTACAAGTATTGTTGATCGAAGTGTCGCCTCCAAGCACCCGCACCTTCCATAACTCATAATCAATCGTACCGAGTGAAATAAGCGCCTATCACATACAGGATACGCCACTGAAGCGCGGCCCGGGCAGGCCGAAGGGGACCAAGAACAGTCCGCGGGCCCCTGGGACCCCGGGGGCCGGCGGGGCCAAGGGCGGCGCGCCGGGCACCCCGGGCGGCAAGCGCGGCCGCCCGCCCGTGCCGCCCGAGCTGCGCCAGCCCGGCATCACGGACATGAAGAAGTTCTGCAAGGCAGCTGGGATACGGTTCGATTATAAGAAGCTTGTTGAAGGTATGTCAACTGTTTATAATTTAAATTTGAACATAATATAATATAGTTAATTGAATATAATATAGTTAACATGTTACCACACCGAGCGCTGGACGCAGAGCACTCACTCACCCTGCGTCCAGCGCTCGGTGTGGTAACACGTCGCGTTCTGGTTTGCAATTGGTCAATCGTCATCCTGAAGATGCCTCGTTGAGAGGTGAAACACGTATCGATTTCTTACAGGGTTTTTATGACTCTTGAGGAATAGTCAAGCGGAATAGGTTACTAAATATATCAGCGTCTATTGTATTTTATAATATAATATCACGCCTTGTTTCCCCGAAGGGTTGGCAGAGGTGCACCTGGAGTACACCCATATATCGCCAGTTATGTTTTAAGTCCCATGTAATAGGGGGCGAGCCTTTGCCATCAACTGGACACAAATCCAGACTCCGGGCTGCTACTGTACTACATAATACTTGGCCCGACCTGGGAATCGAACCCAGGACCTTATGCTCAGCAGTCGTGCGACCACTAGACCAACGATACAGTTTATTATGATCAACTTATTTGATAAGTGGTGGACTCCAAAGAAGTTGATCATATAGATATGACACTACTGGCTCTTCTGTTCAATAACAGCGTTGGTAAGGAAAACATTATTTCATGATGGCTCTCCAACTGAGTCACGTCAGTCAAGAGACTGGTCTTGAGACTGATGTCCGTTTTCCTAAACATACAAATATTTTTTTCCAAATGATATGTGTGTCCCATCGACAACTTTATAAACGTTAAACGTTCTGAAAAATAATGCTCAACTCAACTCAACTCAACTCAAAGCATTTATTTCAATTAAACCATTTACAGGCACGTTTGAATTGTCAAATAGTCGGTAAGTTAGTCAAAAAATTGAAGCTAGTTGCTCTTAATGCCTGTCTTTTGACTTTAAAAGTAAAATCAACACATACCATCACGCCTGTATACCCCGAAGGATTGGGCAGAGGTGTACCTAAAATACACCCGCATTTTGCCAGTTATGTTTAAGAACACTCTGAAGAAGAGAGAGAAGTCAGAAGTCTGGAGTCAAAAGTAAAATCAAATAGTCTCTTAAAAGTTTTCACCCAGTTAAATAATAAAAAAAATCAATCTACCTAGCCTTTTCCCAACTATATTGGGGTCGGCTTCCAGTTTAATTGGGTGCAGCTGAATACCACTATTTTACATGGAGCGACTGCCTATCTGACTTCCACAACTCAGTAATTGGGTAATACGATACCCCTTGGTAAGACTGGTTGTCAGACTTTCGGGCTTCTGACGACCCGTAACGACTGTCAAAGATCCACAAATGACAGTCGGGACCAAAGGCTTAACGTACTTTCCGAGGCACGGAGGAGTTTCGGTATGTAAAGATGGTCACCCATCCACGGAACAACCCCGGCAATTCTGTTGGATCGACCCGTGCGGCTGTTATTACTTAGCCACGAGCTCCTCTCCCAGTTAAATAATCATCATAATATTATAATTGCAGGTTGCACAAAAAACAAGGAACGCGTTCAGAAGATGTTGGACCTCCTAGTGACGGCTGGGCTCGACGGCAAGCCCACGCTAGAGAAGTGTCAGGCGCTGAAGAAAGCCAAGATCGAGAAGAAAGAACAGGAGAAACAGGCCAAGAAAGAGGCCAAGGTTAAGCACAAAGAAGTCGTTGGTGAGTACTGATGGTAGTTGCTTATACTCTTATACTGGTTCCACTAATGGCCGATCCCATAATATTTACGTACCGTTCATCATCTACATGTTGGGGTCGGCTTCCAGTCTAACCGGATGCAGCGGTTGAGCACTTTTTGGGTGAACAAAAATCATGGGAATCGCGTCATCGTCACGCTTGAAGTGATTTGTTTTTTTTTTGCGCCGGTATTCAAACGGTAGATCCGTTTGAATTACGTTGAGGTTTCACTTCTATCGGCAGTCCCCAAAGATTGCCCCGCATGTTTTTTTTTTGTAGTTTACGGACCGTTATTGATGGTTAAAATTTAGTCTTGTATTTTTACCAATAATGAAGCAAAGACCTCATAGATTTGCATAGTAGACCTTTCCTTATGGAAGTAGCTATTTACTTGCTCAGTTTGGTAATAAAAAATGGTTACATTGGTAAGCAAAATGATTCGTTTTGTCGTAAATTCTAAAACTGATGATGAACTGGTTTCGCAAAAGCATTACTTGTTTGTTTAATATTATATTTTAGACAGAGATTGCCTTGGTAGATAACAATGGTGGTATTTTTCCGAAACTATAATTTTGCTAACTACATAATATCAGATCTACATATCAACATTATCAACCCCAAAGCATACCATTTGTCGCGGTTGAATTTAAATTTATTTATTCTTATGACATAAATGATCGACTTGCTTGATATGCGATGTTATGTTCATATTAGGGTCAGTTCACACCGAGACGCTTAGCGACGCGCATTTTTTAATGATCTGATACAATATCGAACTTATTTACAACTCAATAAGGTACACGTGCTGCCCAGCACCGTGCATTTCAGCGTACTTTGACACGTGTCAACCTTTGCACTGAAATTATACCTTTTCGTGAAGGAAATAAGTTTGATAATTGTTAAAAAGTGCGCACAGTGTCGCGTTGTTTTACATCGCGGTGTGAGCCGACCCTTCAAGCCCGCTTTTGGGCTTTTATAGATCCGGAATGCGGCGAATTTATTACGAATAAATGAAATGTTCCAAATGATGTAGTAATGTATCGCTCGCCCCCCGCAGCGGACAAGTCGTCGCAGCCCGCGCGGCGCATGACGCGCGGCGCGACGGGCGTGAAGCCGCGCCAGCGCATCGTCATCTCGTCCGACGAGGAGGACGACACGCCGGCCGCGCGCCGCACGCTGTCCAAGCTGCGCTCGTCCGTCAACGACGACACGGACTCGGACTAGGTAACTATATCGACGTTATCGGCCAGAACACTTCACTTCTGGACCTGTGTCTCTCCGATTGGACCTCGATGCCACAAAATAGATAAGTACGAAAGGTCGGTTCCATATGACTAACGAAAACACGCGCTCGCGCACAGAGACGCAAAAGAATACCAATCGAGAGTGCACACACACTCGCTGTACGTGATGCAGGCCTACGGTTGCCTTCTTTGTAAAATTTAAGAATAAGAATAAGAATAATTTATTTTTGCAAATATGGGTAGATGATACATGAATAGGTGTTAGTACAGTACAAAGATCGGCCATATTTTGCCATTCAGCATGCAAATATTTACGTCAAATTATTATCATTATGTTATTTACATCAAATTATTGTCTTAGTTATATTATTTACAGCAGCATATTTTACAGCAGTCTTTTACTAAAGCTATGCCCCACAAAACCGTTTTCATGGTGTGTCTATGGAAACACAGTTCATAAAGAATAAAGTTCAGTAAATGTGTGTGTGCGTTGTCTCTATCTATTTTGTAATATAATAATTCTCTGCTGGACACAGGCCTCAAACTATAACCGATGCGTCCGATCCACGACCATCATCTATTAAAATACAAACCACATTGAAAATCGTCCACCAACCAGATAACCCGCACTTTGTGGATTAAAGCCTACTTTCCCTTTCACAGAAAGAAAGCTTGTGTCCCAGCAGTGGGAACACCATATAATGTATGGATTCATGGAGTTTATTTTAATACACTCCTTCCTAACTTTTGTTATTACTTGTTTCAGATAAACCTTTCCCTGCCTGGTAAGACACAGTACAATATACTAGTAGCGGGCAGCGAATCAAGTGACCTCTAGAAAGTGCTTCGACGGAGGTCGGGACTAACGATAGCGTAGTGTATGCGTGATTACTTCCTACTAATGTAAGTGTTTGCGTCGAAATTAGCGGTATGTGGTACGTAGAGGTGAAACAAAATGGCGGCGCGATGAGATCGGGTGACAATCGGGCTAAATCGGAAATCGAAGGAACTGTGTATACTGCGTTCGCGATTTATTTTCCAAACATGTAAACAAATATATGTTTTTGGAAAAACCACTTCAATATCGAGGCATAAAGTTTAGTTTCCGCTACGACTTCAAACATTTTTATGAATTTTTCGATAGTAAGTCATTCTGAAATCAACTTAACACTTTATTTTGGTTACTCAAAAAAGTTCATAGTGTTATTTACGTTGCTGAGCAGACGATTTTTTCAAATGTATGAAGCAATGGATTAGCATTTTCCTTCAAAATCTTTCCGATTGCAATAAGGTGCGGACATTTTATATGTTGTGATTGATTGACAAAACAAATCGTGACATTGAATTGACGGCAAATTGAATTGAATAGGTTTACAGAAGCGGTTTAGCAAAAACATTGAAAATTTGAAATGCGATTGTTGTCTGCATACTTATCTGTTTTGCTTACCGTACTCTGCGTACGAGTTTACAGGATACATGAAATAATTCGTTTCTCGTTTCATCGCGCCGTCATCACATGCTGATCATCCGACTTAGCAGTCATTATCAGCATAGTTAGTGCAATGAACGAAGCGTAGCCAACAATAAGTTACGGTCAATGACAATAGAGTATACAGTTGCATAATTTATGATCAGTCTTTATTAGGCGTAGAGTAGGGATAGGTGGTTCAGTGTTAAGCGATAAACGCCCCTATTGTAAGACGATTCTTCGAATCTGACTCAAATAACACGCATATTCCTAATTGATTATGGAAATTGTAATCGACTTGACGCAACTTCACTTGAACAAATCGATCCAATTTGTAAATAAGGAATGTTTTAGTCAAGGACATTTTCAAGAAACAACTAAGAATATTAGACCTTATGTCTACGGTGTAAGTTGGATTTAAGAATGTCTTTGAGTGATGTTGTGTTCAGGAATTTGCAAGGAAATGTCTTAGAATACGGATGTTAGTGAGGAACAAAGCTAAATAATGGTTAGAAGACAACGTGCAGGTAGGGAAAAGTAGATTTATAAATCGACCTCTATTTGAGAGAAACTTAGGTGCAGTTTATGACGAAAACGCCCCCAGCACGCTTAGCAAGACCACAAGAGAAACGGGTTTTATCGACAGAAGAATAGACAAAATGACAGATAAACAATCACAATCTGTCATTTTGTCTATTCTTCCGTCGACAAAACCCGTAGTAAACCCGTTCCTAGGGTTGTCATGCTATGCGTGCTGACATATAAAACTTCCATTGTGACTCGTTCAGTGTTCACTCCTTCAACCGATTTATACTAAAATAGTGGAAAGTTTTTTTAATTTCGCCATATTGTGGTGTAAGTTTCCTCAACTAGGAGTGGAGTTATAACAGTTTGTATTGATAATATTGCTTTTATGTTTACGAGTCGCTAAGACGGTCCACTGTTGTCGTCATTCCATATACTGGCGCGCCAAACACAGCTTATACTAACCCCTTATAAATGTCTTTTAGGACATTACGATCCAGTGGACACTTGCCTTATATAGAGGTTTCCTATTTCTTTTAAAAGTCTATAAAATGTAGCCTGACTTGATCGCAAAAATCACATCTTAATCGATCTCTCATAATTTTTATTATAAAAAAATCTGCGATTGGAAAACACTAGTCATAAATCATATCGAAATTAATAAAAAAAAGTCAAATTGGCATAATTCTATTTTTTTAATCTGGCAGCTTTTTTTTAACATTAAAATAAAATTGGAAAGGATTGGTTTTTAGAGAACTGTGTGTAATATGAAAGGGAAGGCGGTCCCTTAGTGAAAATACGGATATATTTGTAGGACTAAAACCCCTCGCCTACTTTAAGTAGTGGTAGTGAAGCTTAAGGCACTCAATATTGTTCATTTGTGCCTATAATACTATTAAAAACTATATATAATTCTATGTGTGTGAGTCTTACAATATAAAGTAACAATTTTCATTTAATAGCAGAATGTGTTGTATTTTGATTGGAGTCAAATTTTATACTCTAGTTTATATAACAAATAATATTAATTATTATTAATATCAATAAATTGGTAACACCAAGACGTTTATTAAATTTAGAAGTTGTATATATTAAAGAAAAAATACATAATATTGTGTGTCCTGCGTTATTTTTGTACAGGTTTGAGATTTGGACATGATTTGTATGACGTCGGCTTTGTATATATGCGAGCGAGTGAATGAGGGAGGGAGAGGTGCGATGAAACTGAGCAAAGGCAACTTGTCTTTGTGTTATTCTTACTTGTGCGATATTCTTCATTGGTATGTAAACAGTGGTGCGAGAAAACCAATTTTTAAGTACAGAATTTGCAAAGGCTCTGAGAAGTTAATATACGAAAAGAGTATCTATGCTTCAGAGCAATTGTTTTTTTTTATGTGATTATTTTACGATTATTCCTTTATTGACAGCTAGGGGTTATACTTAGCCGAAGAACGAATTTATATTTTTATTTATTACATTGTCGGATTTAAGAATCTCAGTGAACGCAATGTTGGACTTAGGAACTTTGTGTTCAATCGAGTAGTAGGCGCAAAATTAAAAGATTTTCATAATACCATGTATAGTGTATCGGTGTCCTTATTAAGTATAATAGTTGTATAATTTAGCAGTTGGATGTTAGTATCGGTTATATTTAATCGCCTTAATCAGACACCAATAATAATGCAATACTTTTTTATAATTAACATATTAAGTACTTTTGAGAGAACATTTTATGGTGTGACCGCCGCAGTGTTTCCAAAATCGTTCATTTCACATTACTTTATAAGCGTTTAAATTATTTGTCTTAAATAAATAACGCTGGCGTTCAAAAAGGTTAAATAGTATTTTTAAAACAATAAACAATGCTTATAAAATACGAAAAGTGATTTTTAATGAATGATAAAGTGCGGAAATTATCACAATATCATTAAAAATATATGAGTTGTACATATTAGATGTAGAATAGATATAAGTTTTATTATTACTTTTAAGATGTAATAGATATTTGTATTTGTAAGATATATTTAGATGTGTTTCTTTTACCATATAACATATAATTAGAGGCCACGTTAATTAGGCTTTATTATAATGAAAGAAAACCTTGACTTCCGCCTTTACCATTAAAAGGTTCTTGAGAGACTGCCTAAATAATGATTGCTCTATAAGTCAGTACTTTTAAAACTTTCTTATTTTAAGTTTATGGAAAATAAATTGCATTTAAAAGTTATTTCTCAAACTATGCTTTAAAATATTAGAAGTTATTAGGGCGTCGCCACAGTGACCTACGCTGAAACGGTTTGAGCGAACTTTAACAAAGAACCTTATTATAGGATCTCCTATAAGGCTTTTTTTAAAGCTGGGTAAGACACTTACGCAGATATTTCAGTGTAGTAATCATACAGTCAGTTCAACCCAATTTCGCGTAGGTCAGTCTGTTGACACCCTTATATAGAATCAAATAAAATTATTTGGCGTAACTTCACAAACATGACGGCTATCGATATCGAGCGATGATAAAACAACAAAGAAGGTATGATTTTTCAATCATAATTTCAAGAAAACACAATGGTGCTCGTTGCTAAGTAATAACAGCCGCACGGGTCGATCCATCAGGTTAAGCTAAGCTTGCCGGGGTTGGTCTGTGGATGGGTGTCCATCCTTACATACCGAGACTCCTCCGTGTCTCGGAAAGCACGCTAAGCCGTATCTTTGACAGTCGTTACGGGTCGTCAGAAGGGCTTCTGACGACCCGTAACGACTAACGACGGCAAGTCTGACAACCAGTCTTACCAAGGGGTATCGTATTACCCAGTTTCTGGGTTGTGGAGGTCAGATAGCAGTAGCCATGTAAAATACTGATATTCAGCTGGATCCGGTTAGACTGGAAGCCGACCCCAACATAGTTGGGAAAAGGCTAGGCAGGTATGAATTAAAAAACATACTTTTGGTTGCTTTAACCTGTTTAGATATCTTTAGTCGCCAGGTCTGGTTTCACCAAGTAATAGAATTAGACCCCGCAGTATGCGGCCTACTTAGCGCGGCCAAATTATATTAGTCACCTATATATCAAAATATATTATATTTAGTATAAGAGGACATGCTTTTCGCCGGCACACAATGTTTTTTTATTTATAACTAATACCCTTGCCAATACTTGAGGCATATATATTTTTTCTTATTTACTCAATTTATAGATGTTTAGCGAAATATGTGATGGGAATAATATAATACGTTGTTCACAATTGGCGCCCTTTAACAGGAAAATAAAGTGGCCATCGTACAAGTTTAAAAATAAATTGTCACAACGATGGCATAGTATACTTGAAAGATTTTCGTTATTAATTTATTGTAAAAATCCTTTAATTAATTAAATTAAAAACTTAATGGAAGCAGTATTTAACCTTTTTCTATTTTAAGTATATCAAGCAAGTCCTGTACACACACAGTGCTCAAATCTTCGCCAGTTGTGGACAACATATTATAATGACGATTTATATTATTTTTAGGAGGAAAATGTGAATCAAAAACATGACACCTGTAAATTATTTTTGATCAACCGCAGCCTGAACTAAATGTATGCAGAATTGATTTGATTTGAAAAGACATACTAAAAATGTATGGAAGAAATAATAAAATTGAATGGCAATAATCCTTGATAGTAAAGTTCCTAGAAATTGAATCGAAACTATTCTGCTTATATTTGATGTCCCCTTTTACGTTATAACGAAAGCCAATGGGTTATGGAACGTTTTAGTTCATAACTCTTATGCAGTTTTGGTATGAAGGGATGAGGCTGTAGTCTGAAGAAGGGTATGGAACTTAAAATACTACGGTGTCTTTGATTTTCTTAGCAAACATAATTATTTGGAGAAACAAATTGGACCGAAAAACAAAAAAACTTGAGATTTGGCGCGATTTTTAAAGCTTTCTAAGTCAAACATTTCAAAGAGAGAAAGAAATAAATAATTTTGGGACACGCACAGGAAATATAACAATAAAAACAAAGAACTTTAAAACTAACAAAATCATGAAAACAATATTAATAATTAAAGCTAACGAAATAGTGAAAACAAAAAATAGAGAAAATAGAAGACTTGTGCGAGACCAAAAAGCCGCCTATACTATCTTAGCATAATGATACGATATTAGAAAAAAACAAATAAAACGGGTTTTCTAGACATTATCATAATTTGCGTATTTAATTTCTTTCTCTTAGGCTTTTGGTCCTGTAGCACAAAAGGACCAGTCAACTTGCTTTTTGATAAGTTTATTTTATCACTTGTGCCAAATACGCCTGGTAAATGTAATTTTCTGAGTCGATATTTCGCACCACAGGCCGTAGACACAAGTCTCTCAAGGTACATTCCTGCGGGAACACGTGTGCGAAACGTCTTTACAACCGGTTTAACTCCAGCAGTCCCGAATGAATTAATCAGGTTTCGGACAACCGACATGAAACGAGTTCTAAAAAGAAAGTACCCTATAATGATATCGTTATTTTGAGTTGCGGTACCCTTCTTCAAGCGGTGGTAATGTAAATAAAATGAATTGGATTGTGATCGAGAAAGTAATGTATCAAATTCTAAATTGTCGATGCACGTAGGCGTACGACCACTTTTCAACCTTATTTCTAAGGACATAAGGGTGAAAAGTTGTCGACCGCCGACGTTGGCGGTTGTACATATTCGCGTAGCTTGCAGTTGTTAGAATGTGTGCGAATATGTGCGGGCATTTACGGCTATGGCCGATGTATATTATTTGCAGTAAGAGCATTTTGTATAAATACATTAATTCGGATGTAGAATGCCATATTGTGATTAGTTTGTTAGCTACACGAAATATTTTTCAAATAAAAATATCTATGTATACATTATTTTATTGTTTTATTTAGATGATGGGGAATTCGGTACCTATGTATCCATTTATTTTTTTCCTTAAGAATTTGAAGCTCTGCGTCGCTACTTTTACCAAGTCTCGGAACCGGTTTAAAAATACTGGTTTAATTGGGGTTCCTCCGAACTTTTTTAAAGATCGCGAACGTTTAGAGAACTTTATTTTAATCTAAATTAACCGGTTTATTCGACAGCGGCATGTTGGTAAAAGCGTTGCAAATTGTGAGGATGCCGCGCTGAATAAAAACTAAAAGTATTAACCGGCTTTTATTGCTCAAAACCGGTAAAAAAAACCTTTATATACTACTCTTCCAAATTTCGGTTAAAAAAACCGGAACGCAAACGAAACCGAAAAATAAAGGTTTTTGCGTGAAGTACATCATACCGGTTTGAAAATTTAACCGTATACGAGACTTGACTTTTAAGAACTATGTGAAATTATGGAATGAGCCTTTGATAATTTAATTTTAATAGGCCTATACATATACCCTATTATTTACCTGGACCAAAGCACTGTTACACCAACAGACGTTACATGTCAGCGGTGGTTATCCGGAGTTAGGTATAATAATCGTTCGCCTGAATGCGTATAGTTGATCGTCTTGCTGTGGTTTTTTATTTTCATAAATCTTAAAAACGTAAACTGCAAGAATGTAGTTTAGTACGAATAATGTACAATGCAGTCCGTCTGATGGCAGCCTTAGGGCCTTAACATGTCCAAACACCACAAGACTTAGTAGGTAATTAGGTATAACATAAAAGTATAATATGAATCGGTTAATTTAAATATCAAAAGCACTGAACACTTTGGAAAACACAAGAATATTTTCCTTACGCACATTTCAGTTATTAGTCATTGACCTGAGTTCAGATACAACGGTAGACTTGAGGAAATCATCACAATTTAAATCACAACATTTATTTTGATTCGGATTTTCCATTTAACTGAAGTGTTAATGAAAACAATTATTTTTTCATTGTTAACTTCCCTGTGATTTTCAATGGGTTATTTGTATGAGTGTTTGGTATTACTCGTCTGTAGATTAGGCTGTGGTGAGACAACTAAGGTTAGACTTGAACCAATTGAACAGTTAATTACAATATTAGGCTACTATTTTATGTTTAGGTATGTTTTTCCTTAAGTTGCTTAGTCCTCTAACATTTATAGGTACCCAAAGTTTTAATGAATTAAACGCGTTTTCACTATTCTTCAAAAATCTTCTATGCACTGGTAGGTGATATGAAATTTACAATTGGATGAAAGCTAGTTATATGAAATTTCTGAAAAAAAAACGGCCAAGTGGGAGTCAGACTCGCGCACGAAGGGTTCCGTACCATTATCTATAAAAACGGCAAAAAAATCACGTTTGTTGCATGGGAGCCCCTTAAATATTTACCTATTTTATTGAGATACAGCCTTTTGACAGACGGACAGACAGCGGAGTCTTAGTAATAGGGTCCCGTTTTACTCTTTGGGTACGGAACCCTAAAAAACGAGCGAGCCTACCAGCTGTAGTCGCATATGATGTGTAACAACTGACATTTTGGCTGACAGTACCAACCTCTCGGCAAATGGGTTAGTATCATACAAGGAATATATACTCAGGTAGCATCTGATGGCCAACTCTAGCACAAATCAAATAGCGCGCGCTTCCAGTTACACACTTCCGTCCCTTTTCACGAAATCTCTCACACAGATTGCAGGGACGCGAGACGAAAGATGTTACACATCAAAAACACAGAAAAATCGATGTTCACCAAAATGACCGATCACTTTATTTCTAAATGGATGTCTTTGAGAATACCTCTAAGACATCCATTTAGAAATAAAATAAAACGCGCACCTTTTTGTATGATAAGGGGAGACAGTATCTTGGAGCTCGGGAAGGTGATTGAACTTTCAAATACTCTTGCATTTGCTAAACCGACATGTAATTATTATGTATAGGTATAGTAGTACATGTCTGTAACAGCATTACATAGGTTCCCTTGGCAACGGACAGGCATTTGAACTCGCGACCTATCGATCGAGAGCCCGACGCTTTTGGTCTAAAGTTACTGCATTTACAGTCTTTCACGATAAACAATCTCATTTTTTTAATTTTAGTTGTTGCCCGCGACTTCATCCGCGATCCAGGATGAAAAGCAGCCTATTTCCTTCTCCAGGTCATGGTCTATCCATGTGCCAAATTTCATCAAAAACGGTTCAGCCGTTTTTGCGTGAAAGCGTAACAAACAAACTCACTTTCGCATTTATGATATTAATTAAAGTTAGGATATTAGTTCTTTTTTATTTGAGGGGGGGGTAAAGTTTAGATGGGATGGGGAACAAGAAGTACCCACCCATAGGATGTTCTGTTAAATAGCACCACGTGTTCGTAGCATCACTGTTCCGCAACTGTACTAAGTATGGTCAGCAAAAGATTGCTAAGCAGGCAAGAAATTAACAATAAGTATTTTAATTACGCAGGTAATATTGCGATAGTATTTATTTTTTAACACAGCAGATACTCTGATGATTTGAATACTCATCTCAACATTGATAAGATAAGATAAGATAAGATAATATTTATTTTGTGAAACATGAGTACAGGTTGAAGGTCTTATATTAATTCGAAGTGGCTACATGTTTTGCCATTTATGGCGTACAAAATTAGTTGCAACAAACAAACAACAAAAAAAATAAAAATCACAATGTCAAAATTTTAATTAATGAATTACAATGTTAAAATTCAATTTAAAACCACAATGTCAAAATTCAAACTTAATTCGAGTAAGACAAAAACAAAATACAAAAAATAAATAAAAAAAACAATCCAATACGCATAATTACAATTCTATACAAGCAAAATGTCATTTAAAAATTCATCCACGTTGTAATAACACTTCTCTAGTAATAACCCCTGAAGGGATTTTTTGAATTTGTTTAGAGGCATACATTTAATAATATCTGGTATTTTATTATAGATATTTGGAGCAATACCAAAGAAACTCTTTTTCAATAAAGCAGTCTTACACTTGTGTTGACATAACAAATTCTCATATTGGGCACGAATTGGGGTTCTCTTAACTGCTGAAAATTTTGGGAATAATTGTAGATTAGCTTTAACAAATAATGCAGTTTCCAATATGTATATACATGGAAAAGTTAGTAATTTTAGTTTTTTAAAGTAAGGAACGCAGCTATCCGTTCTCAGACCACACATTGATCGTATACACCTTTTTTGCATCCTGAAAATAAGTTCTCTATCAGTTGACTGTCCCCAGAAAACAACACCATATCTTAAAATAGAACCGACCAATCCATGATAGGCTGTTAAGTTAATAGTGTGTCAGTATTAACATTCTTGGACAACTGGAATAAGAGATAGGCAGATTTACTCAGACGCTTGCTGATTTCCTCTAATGCTGGGGCTACACTTCGCATTATCGCGAACTTTTCTTCGTGCGCTCTCGGTTGCTCAGCGAGACATCGAGGGGTGTGCGAGAGAGAGCGCACGAAGAAAAGTTCACGATAACGCGAAGTGTAGCCCCAGCATTAGTGAGGTTTCCAGGTTAGTTTATTATCTATAGTTATACCCAAGAATTTTGCATTTGTAACTTCTTCTACTGTAAAGTTATTATAGGCAATGTTAACTGGTGGATACTTACGGCGCTGGTGGAAATGAATAACTTTTGTTTTATTTAAATTAATGACAAGATTATTTTTGTCAAGCCAATTTACAATGTCACTCAGAGAATATAATAAATACAGGACTCCAGATTCCTTGCTACCTTTACTACGCTTATCTTTATTTGCTTACTGTACTTAAATAGGCATTTCTCTTTTCCTCTTCGAGGATACAGACAATATTGGAATACGTAATTCGGATTTGCGTCATTGTTTTTACCTAATGTTAGTAGTTTAGTACCTTCATGAGTTATGGAAGGAAAATTACGAATAATAGGCTAAAATGATTGATGTCAAGAGTTACTAATGGTGAGATCATGGGATCGCGTGTTGTTTTTTTCGATTACACATAATTCTACCTGTCAACAGCTTTTTAGGGTTCCATACCCAAAGGGTAAAACGGGACCCTATTACTAAGACTTCGCTGTCTGTCCGTCCGTCACCAGGCTGTATCTCATGAACCGTGATAGTTAGACAGTTGAAATTTTCATAGATTTTTTATACCTAAAACAGAATAACATAAATATTTACGTGATTTTTTGGCCGTTTTTATAGATAATGGTACGGAACCCTTCGTGCTCGAGTCCGCCTCGCACTTGGCCGGTTTTTTCAAACATTCTTTCACGTCCTTTCTTAAGGATAATGCAGTTTTAACTACCTCTGGGTAGTTAAAACTGCATCAATAGTTATAGGTACCTAGGTAGGTCATTCCAGTTAGACATAGTTGAACCAATTCCCAGTCCTCGGCTGTGGTTGGATTTTAGTTAGGACCTACTTCTGGCGAATCACTCGGTCTAACTAGCCGGATAGGTTTATGTGTAGGATACACATAAACCTCGTTTCGTTCTGTTAGTTTTAGCGAAGGTCTGGCAATTTGAGAACTTTATGCGACCTACCCAAATATCCTTTCTTTGGTATTGTTCTTCGAGTCGTTGAGCTCCTTAAGTTCTGAGTTGAGCTCCACTATTACTGACAAATGCTTGCACTGACTGGAAAGGTCCACTCAAATCTGTGTGTTTCTTTCCTCAAAAGACCATTTCAGACTCTTATCTACATGGTCCTCATATGGCCTGACCAAGATTATGTCTGGACTTTAAAGGAGACGGTTACCTCTGAGTTTGTTTCGGCCTTTCTTCTCAGAGTAGTCAGATAGGAAACACCGACCTCATCTAGCTTATTTTTACAACTTTTTAATATGACGTGTAAAAGTGATTCCAATATCCTATTTACAGAATAAACAATTTCATTTCATTTCATTTCATTACACACGGCTACAAAAATCAAGCCACATTTCCAGTATACGCTGATCTCGCATTGTATAAGATTTTCGTACAATGAGAGGTCAGCTTATACTGGAAATTTGTAGCTTGATATGTAGCCGTTTGTACATACCTAGTCCCGTATATAAAAAGGCTATTAGGTATTCAGGGGTCGTAGACCTACGTATTTGATATTAATTTCAACTTGAGATAGGTACCTCCACGGTACGATCCGACAACGAAGTGATTCTATATGGGTTCCGTATATTTCTTTTATGGTACCTGCGGAACTCTAAAAAACCGGCCAAGTGCGAGTCGGACTCGCGCACGAAGGGTTCCGTACCTATAAAAACGGCAAAAAAAAATAAGTTTGTTGAGTCCCCCTTAAATATTTGTTTTATTTTAATTTAATTATTTATTTTTAAAGTGAATCTGTAACTAAATATTCTGTGTGTGTATTTCAAGCGTCTACCTGTTGTCGTTTTCAAAATCGATCAAAAACGAGCAAAAGAATCAGATTTTTTTGCTCGTAAATATCTCGCCCTTAAATATTTATTTTATTCAATTTTTTAGTATTTGTTGTTATAGCGGCAACAGATATACATCATCTGTGAAAATTTCAACTGTCTATCTATCACGGTTCATGAGATACAGCCTGGTGACAGACGGACGGACAGACAGACAGACAGACAGCGGAGCCTTAGTAATAGGGTCCCGTTTTACCCTCTGGGTACGGAACCCTAAAAATGAAATTGTAAAGGCGGTTTGTTTAGCAAACGTGGGCAATATAGCACTCGAGAAATTGGCCACCCTCTTTTTACCCAAACTCGGACTTACAGACAGGTACCTATGTATAGATAGATTTAGCTATAGTCCTATAAGTAGGCAGGTAAATAATTAATTAATAGCATTTTATCCTCAATGGCAGGAAATTGTTGTATACCTACCTACCTATACCTGACGCAGACATGTTGTTTCCGTTTTCATGTTTTTTGTCATATTCACCATCTGCGTTGCCAATGCAGCTATAATATTCTCATAACCATACAATCATTCCTACATAATAATTATTCTATATTAGGTATGTGTTATTTATATTCAATATATATTTAGGTATGTCTGGTTTACATGATTATTTAAAATAAAAACATACGGTGGTACACACGGCTACAGACCAAGCTATACATTTCCAGTTTATGCTGATCTCGCATTGTATAGGATTTCCGTACAATGTGAGGTCAGCTTATACTGGAAATGTAGGATCGAGGTCAGCTTAGATTGGAAATGTAGGATAACTTGATGTGGTAGCCGTGTGTACAAAAAATACATTAATTAGGACCACATTTTAAAACACAATTTTTTTTCAAATTTTTGATGTATTGAGTATTGACACGAAAAAAAACAACCGACTTAAAAAAAAACACTAAATAAAAAGTGAAAAATAACTTTTCCGAAATTAAAGTTATTTTTCACTTTTTATTTAGTGTCGGTTGTTTTTTTTTTGTAAAAAGTTTTTATTTTTCCCTTTTTAGTGGTGGTACCTACCCCACACAAGTTACTACCTGCTATGTAAATAACAGTGAAGGAGTCTACTATTTATATCGTCTTCATAGACTGTGGGAAAAATACGTAATATTGAAGCTAGCTCAAAAACTACGCAAGCAAACTTAATAAAATTTATATGGGACCATCTCGGGAGTATACCCTTTCGAAATAAAAGAGAATTTTTAAAATCGGTTCACAAACGGCGGAGTAATCGGTGAACATACATAAAAAAAAAAAAAACAATCATCCGAACGTAGTACCTCCTCCTTTTTTGACGTCGGTAAAAAGAAGAAGTCACCTTCGTGGCGGACTGGCGGCTGTGTTACTGCAGTCATTTCAATATTGTTGTATATAGTGATTCAAGTATCTGATGAACTGTATAAAATACGGCCTTCTGAAGCCTAAGTCACTTTCTCGAGAATGGCATCGACGGTCGGTTTTAACAAGCTTTTTTATGGTTTTATTCAATACTTTCACCTTTGCAGCCTTGTCGCTTGTTGCCTTTGCAGGTATTACTCCGAATCCAGAAGTTGCAGTGACGCTGCAGTACCTATGATGCCATTGAGAGTCGTTCTGTTAAAATATTTGAAGCCCAAGTTAAATCATCTAAGAATAGATTTGGATCGCGAAAAAAAAAACATTTATGTTCGCGTATTTCAGGTTTTTTCCCATAGTAAAAGTTACGAATTTGAATTACCTACCTCTTCTTTCTTGTTGCAGATTATCAAACGCCATTCAAGATCCCACACCTTTAAAATTATATAATTGAGTTTTTTTTTATAAATGAACTAACTGTGCCCCGCGTTTTCACCCGCGGAGGTCTCGATCCCGTGGGAATATAGGGAAAAAACGTATCCTATGTCCTATTCCAGGTCATGGTACACGTGTGCCCATCCTCTCCTCTCTAGTTAAGGGAATCTAGGGAACCCCGCAGCGGCGCGGCGCAGGCGTCGAACGGCTCGCGTATTGCATTTTTATAGGTACTCGTGATAACTTCGAAATTAAATGTCCGATTCGAATGAATTAAAAAGTATTTTACTGCTACATAAATAACCTTGATGTTAAAACTATTTATTTGAATAAGATTTAATATTATGTTGATAAAACTCCTTCGCAAATAATGCATTAATTTCGAACCATACCGACCATAAAAAAGGTTATAGTCAGTCAATCTTAAAAGATAGACATATGCTGTCGCGGACTTTTTTTTTGAACTTTTAAAGAGGAACAATTCCATCATACAAGATATTTGCGTAACTTAACCGTTTACGCAGCGCACGCACCGGAAGCTCTCAAAAAGGAATAATTTTTCCCGTTTTTGCAACATTTTTCATTTATGCTCCGCTCCTATTAGTCGTAGCGTGATGTTATATGTCATTCCTCGATAAATGGACTATCCAACACAAAAAGAATTTTTCAATTCCAACCAGTAATTCCTAAGATTAGCGCGTTCAAACAAACAAACTCTTTCAGCTTTGTGGCGGTATCTACATCGCCACATGCGAACTATGCATCGAAGACCTGACGTCACACAAAAATCCTGACGTCACATAAATCCTGCATCGCGCAATTAGAGTTTACCGTGCAGTGAACATATATACAAAAACCCAATATCAATCATTGGGCAGTTGCCCGCCAGACACAACACCCGTCTGGTAGGAGGATCCTCCCTTTTCTATGGTGGATGAGTGAACTTTACACCCTGTTCCTCATACCCCTAAATTGGTGACCCCGAATATGAACGTCAACGCAGCCTTCGTGCAACTACTCCAGCGTGACGTCATCATCATCACTCCCGCAAGCGTTCAGTGAGGCGAGTCACACAGCCAAGCCAACACCCGAGGCGTCAACGGGTATCCTGACCACCAGCATGCAGTGAACGCGCATTCCTGGTCATCACCCTCAGCCTCATCACCCCGACCCACTGGGGAATCACCGCAAACAGTTCCGACCCACCGCGAAAAATGCGGCACCCGGTTCCGCCTCACTAGAACCACAACTGGCACTGGCAAGCATCGCAAGATACAAGACTCAGCCCACTATCGACCTCCGGTCTCCGGAGGGGAGTGATGTGGCGGTATCTACATCGCCACATGCGAACTATGCATCGAAGACCTGACGTCACACAAAAATCCTGACGTCACATAAATCCTGCATCGCGCAATTAGAGTTTACCGTGCAGTGAACATATATACAAAAACCCAATATCAATCATTGGGCAGTTGCCCGCCAGACACAACACCCGTCTGGTCGGAGGATCCTCCCTTTTCTATGGTGGATGAGTGAACTTTACACACTGTTCCTCATACCCCTAAATTGGGATGCGTAGTTCGCATGTGGCGATGTAGATACCGCCACAGCTTTATAATATTAGTATAGAAGTATAGATATTATTATAGATTAGTATAGATATTAGTATAGATTGTGTGGTTGTTAAAAGAAGCAATAAAGTTTGGACGTGAAAATGTTGCGTTACTGTTATTTCTGAATAGCTACTAGCTATGTAGTTAGTTTGAACTGCCTTCAAAAAAGTGCCAGGCGTTACACAGTCGGCTACTTATAAAGCCATGACGAGTACGACCGCTGCGAGCCACCGGCAGGTCGCCTGAGGTTCTTGAACTCTGGCTGGGGCTTTACGTAACCTCCCTCGCCCAGGCGGGTTATATAAACCCTTCATTTTCATTTTTATAGCTTACATGAAAATTTTGCACGCGATGGAATATGTTCAGGAAAATTGTGGAGGGAACATTGTGTAGGGGATAGATCGTTCTATGGCTATGGAGCAGTTTGCAAAGATTTTTAGTGAAGTTGGCGAGGTTGTATCAAAGTATTCGGCTAGTCGTTTGTTGCGCTGCCGGCTGAACTGCCCTTGAGTTCCGATCCTTGAGGTTACCGCACAATGCTGTTTATAATGTGTCGCGTCACGGCAGGTTCGCGTGCTACCTCGTGAGCGACCAATCGCGGTGCCTGTCCAAGACACACCTCCGCGACGCTCCGACGGATTTAAAATTGGATCGGCTGCGCGCGCCGGCGACTAGGTATCGAGCGGACGTCAGTGTCAGTTGTCAGTTGTCAGTCGCGGACGACGGGCGCGAGTTGTGTACGTGTTGTATTTCGCAGAGCTCCGAACATGGCTCTGCTCAGACGGCTAGCGGTGAACTCGCCCAGGAAAGTACGCGCGCTGTCCTCTTTGCCTCCGTCGCGGGACGATCTCGACCTCAACTTCAACAGCCCCAAAGATGCGTTCAAAAGTAAGAAGACGAGCGAACTTGTGCGGGCGTATTTCGTGTACCAAATATGCTCGGTGAACTGGCTGGTCGAGCACAATGACATGGTGAGTAGATCGCTCCACTTCAGCTGTTAGCTTACGTAAGATCTGCATAGCAATGTTTATTCGCCGGCAACCGTACAGCTCAAAATTAACTTCGGTTGACGTCCTTGCGTCTGTGTTACATGTTACTGATTGATGAGAGTGTATTTAGATTTAGGCGGCGTGGTTTTCTTAGTTATTTTTCTAACTAATGTAAATTTGGGAGTGTCTGGGGAATAGAGACGCTGTGAGTGAGTAACCAGGATAGCATGTGGTTTGGGGAGGGCGAAGGTAAGCGTGTTACCTAACAGCGAGAGGAATGAATGGGTGGTAAGAATGGATTTTTGATCGGTGATTAGCGCGCATGCGTGCCGGCGGGCCAGCCCCAGCGGCCGGTGCGGACTGCCGGCAGTCAGACGTCTGCGCGCTCGGCTCGAGACGTAGACGTCTGATTACACCAGCATTCGACACGGTATCATGGATACCAACCTACCTAGGTCGCTGGTTAGGTGGTAGAATGACTGGCGCATGAGTGTAGGTTGATGTAGGTCCTGCTATTTAATGGCCCAATTTTCTCACACAAAACTCAGAATTTGTGTATTACCACCTACTTTACAACATTTCATTATACGCAGAAATTATTTGTAGGTACTTAGGCTTTATTTTTGCACACTTTGATTAATGTCTGAATGTCAAAATATTATTAATGACCGGACCTTCCAACAGCAGGTTTCTTTAAAATTGTAACATGTTAAAACCTGCATGCACACTTGCACAGGCCACATGAAGGTAGTTGCAATTTCTCTTATTTTAAACTAGCTGCTACCCGCGGCTTCCTCTTTTTTTAAGCCTCATCAGCTATCTGCCAGTGAAAGTCACGTCAAAATCCGTCCAGCCATTCCGGAGATTAGCCGGAACAAACAGAGAGACACAAAATTAAAAAAAAATGTGCTTTTGTTAAAGTATCGTACTTTGTATGTACTTTCGTACTTATGCATTTAGTAAAAAGCTGTTATTTTACAAACTGACACCTACCTACCTACTTGGAATTTGTAGTTTGTAAATTATTAAGTTACGAATTGGAAATTACCAAAATATAAAAATTAATTTACTTAAGTATTACTTTTTTATGACTAACAATAAAAGGATCTATAAATAAGGTATGTTTCCACTTCTTAATAGAAAAAATAACCATGTTTTTGTATTAAGGAAATGTGTAAAATTAATATTAGATATATTAAGTAGGTGAGTATGATAACCTACAAAATTTTCCTGGTTGCTAAAATGCTAACCAAATCTGTCCATTACTTTATAACCCAACATTTGGCCTTAGCTTGTCAATCTCTTGCTGAAAATGGGTCTCATAATGAACCAACAATCAAAAAGAAAATGACTAAATATAACCACATTTAGCAGACAGATTGGTGACAGACAACGAGTGACGGAGACGGTATGTTACGTCACTTCCGAATTCCCGATAATGTGCAACCTTTTCAGTGGCAACAATCTTGCCAGAAGAAGAGCCTGTGTAGTGTCGCAAGACACATGTCGCGTATTCGTATTAGTTCTGTGAATTTGGACAATAGTCGTTACTCACAAATGATGGCATTCCTAAAACTTCACACATATCATACATATCATAGATTTGGGTCTGTGACAAGCTTGGATAAACTTCACCGTCCATTTTTTTCACTGAACAAATCCTGCTATTAATATTAGGTCCCCACTTATGAAAATTGGTGTTTTTCTTCTCATAAACAACCTCGTCACTTCTATGATTTAAAATATTCATCAATTGCTTGGTAGGTATTATAATTTATAATATAGAATAATGACCATCATAGACAACTACCAATAGTAAAAAAAACCTTATTAAGTACTTATAGATTTCTATACATAAAAATACCTTAAAAATGACTCCTCATTTTGTTAGCAGCAAAAACAGTGGTCATCTACCACTATTTTTTTTTTACTTAGCCGAAACTTATTTTTGTCGCGTAATCTAAGTGGCATACGTTATCTTAGTTTTTAAACATTAGTGCATAAAAGTTTAAAAACATTAGTGTTCATGGTTGATATATAAATTAAGAAAATGTTAGTATGAAAAATGCAACTTCTTTAAAATTCCCTATACAAACCGCTGATTTCATAGGTGGGGACATGGTGGGGACCTAATAATAAACAGCTGAATAAACCCCTGATTTTGACGAAATAATGTCTTTTGTAATAAATCCACAAAAGCCACTAATGAAGAGTTCCTGCCTCACATAGTATCTACGTGGATGGATAGTTGGATACCACCTACCTACAATCTCTAGGTCTAGGGGGGCTTAGCTAATCCGATTTATTACCGTTTCGCATCAACGGATTAAATCTGGATACGCATCGTTAATTAAATCCATTGTTAGTTGATGAGTGATTTAGATCTACAAACAAAGTGAAAACATTTTGCAACATGCTTCATATATGACAAATGTTTGGTTTGGATATTTAGTTTGCCGAAGTTCGATTCTTTAATGGCGGCTTGGAAGTACGTTACTCGTTGCGCAGTACCCCACCCCTCACCCCCGCTGACCCCGGATTTTATTACTGCGCAGCGACTCGCCTCATGTTCCGAGCCGCCATTAAGTTTGAATCGGGGTGTACCTACGTTTAGTGATCTCAAATGTCATCTATAGTTGAATAGTGCAACTGATTTGTGAGAAGTATCTTTAGCATTGGCCTCCTATGCTCTGTACCTAACTGCTATCACCAATCCATTTTCCAGCCCTAGTCCGCAAGGGATACCGGGGCCCTTGGCAACAGGCAACTGAAGGAATACGGGTGGGTTTTAGTCAGTAAAAGTCTGACACGCCCTCCCGCTCCGCCCAGAGCAGGAGAAGACATTTGAAGATTTCCCAGAATAAAAAAAAGCCCTGGTGATTATCGTTTAGCCATACTAATATTATAAATTCGAAAGTAACTCTGTCTGTCTTTCTGTCTGTATGTTACTGACCGGATTTCGATAAAATTTGGCAAGGAGATTTATGGTATCCCGGGGAAGAACATAGGCTACTTTTTATCGACATACCACGCGGGCGAAGCCGCGGGCGGAAGCTAGTCCTTTTATAATGCTGCTAGTTGTCATCTATCTATTTATATTGCTGTAGGATACACAAACACAAGCCTATTAAAAAAGGTTTCTCTCCTCAAAAGGTACCATATTTACCTCTTCAGATATGACTCTTTCATCTAGCATTTTAATTACTTATGGGTATTAGTTAGGTACACACTCACTCATTTTAATTGACTGTAAAGAAATACCGTTGTGTGAGAAGCCATAAAAATTACCTACATCAAATTAAATTCGTTTTAATAGAACGATAAAGCAATTAGTGATGTCTTTGAGTAGAACTTGCATAGGATTTACTTTTTTTATTTCATTTTTTGTTTTATCATACACTTCTAATAATACAGTACCTATTAAAATCTAATTGATAACTGAGGTCAAGCAAAATTATAGGGCTGTCTTCTTTTCTTTCCTATAAATTTTTAGCAATCACTGACCATTTTGAGTTCCACTTTTTCCGTCATTTTCTATTACACCTTTTGCATTGACAATTTCCTTTTCAACCGATTACCTACAAAAAATGTGAGTTCCCCACTTGTGTCAGCAAATTAAAGTACGTTGAAAAGCCTACCGTCATTAACTCTCATAGTAATCGGTCATGGCCGTCTTCGCATAATCTCATGTCATAAAGCAAGTTTTTAAGACTTGCGACAGACTTCACTAAGCTTTTTATAGCTTGCACGATGTTCCGTTGTGATCACTTGCTCGGATACAAGTTAGGATGTTGGTTCGTCTTTACTCTTTTACCTATGTTTTATTTTATTACCTCGTGTTTTCCATCTCCTTCTTTCACGTCTTTTGGACCTAAGAGTTCTCTTTCTATAGCTATCTAGCTCTGAGATGGCGGGAATAAATCGCCATTTTCTCGGATTCTCGGAACTAGAAGAAAATGGCGGGCAGGCGGGACATGGCCGCTATTATCCACTATTTACCAATATTCCAGTCTATCGTAACATGTGTGTTTTTTTTAAATAACGATGCGAATTTCGTTGGGAAGTATCTGACCTAATACTTCAATTTACTTCGGCAGCATTCATTGTTAAGTCGAATTCTAAGATTCTGGGAAAGATAACTTAACTTACAATTTATTTTGATTAAGTATTACTGAAAACTGCACAGAATAAGCAGTAAAACCTGGCATAATCATAAAACATTGTCCATAAATATTACAGTTAGAGATAGGCACGTTTCAGTGTAAAGGTAAGCTGATTAAATATTTAAACGTAAACAAGTTGCCAGGGAAGCCGGTTAAATCTGAAACGTAGACGTACGATAGACATGGAGACGTATTGTTATCTTTTATTGCTCATATCTTTCACTATTCGTGAATTTACCTACGTTATCTTTTTACAGTGATATGTTGCTTGTATTTGCTGAAACCAGAGTTTTGGGAATAGAAATGCAAATAAGCTTTAAATTGGCTCATAAATGCTTAGCGCACATTGAAAGGTACGATAAAGAGTAATTCACGTTGTCACGCCTGTATTTCTCCAAGGATTAGCCAGAGTTGTGAGATTTGGCATTGGTATATTACCATAGAAGCATTCCTGAAATTAAGTAGATAGTTTTAATAAAGTAAGGTAGCTACAAATGTCAACTGCTAAGTACTTATTTTCATAATGGCCCGCGCACACATTGACGTAGATAGATACATTGACAAATTGGTCAGTAATTTGATTAATGTCTGGTAGTATGTAGACAGATAGCGTAATAGACAACCAAGGCGAAGTGAGGTACAAGGCGATAGTGCGAAAATAGTACCTAGTATTTTATTAAGTTTCTCTGGAAGTAGAGAACGTGTTTTTTTTAAGTGTAGACACTTAAAAAAACACGTTCTCTCTATCTTGTAATTTGTAACCATGATTTTATTACCATTATTTATTTACTATTGTATGAAAATAGGTAAACCTAGGTAATAATAACAACGAATGGTACAAGACTTGATGAATAAATACGTAGGTACCTTATATCTACCAAATGGTGATGATTTATACCACCAAGCCTTTTGCACGCGAAATATGCGTGATACAATTTACCTAAAGGTCTATTGAACTCAGGAAAATAGAAGATTTATATGTTTAAATAAAGGACAGACATTACAATGATTAAATAAAATACAGAAATACCAGTTTACAAGGATAATAAACAATTATTGGGTATTTTGTGAAACTAAATAAATCATTACAAGAATATGTGCCTACTGGAGTACTGTCTTATCTACCTAAAGGCCTCAATGGTTCAATTTACCTTTTATTTTTTTCCTATTGATGCAAACTTCAGGAAAGCCGAGAAAAATTGGTTGACATATTTTTATTTTTTGCGTAAAACCAAAGAATCATCTTTTTGAGATACGTACAGTTTTTTTTTTGGCATAGCTCCGTAACCTCCTCCTTCTTTAAGTTAGTTATTCAAAAGGTTAATAAGACAAATTATTTATCGCACCCATCCCATCCCATTTATTACCGTTTTCCGTCACTAATCATGACTCGATACAGCGAAGGCCTTCCACCAGATGCCCAATCTTAGCCTTTGTATACCTCGATGAATAATGTGTTGATTTGTCTCTTTGCTCTCCCGTAAAAACTGCAGGGTAAAAAGAATCCAATTTCCATTAAATAGCTTTACAGCGCGACCTCACTTGCGTCAAACATGTTTACAGTTCAGTCGGTCAGTTATTGTTACAATAAAAGCACCGTTAAAATACGTCCATTGCGTCTCGAGCGCTGGCGGACGGTCGCAAACTTCAAAAGCTAGTGATTTAGGACGCACATGCTTGTATGTAGATTGTGGGCAGAAATTCGCGAAACATTTGACCACGTGACAAAGAGAATCAAAAGCTGTTGTGGATCTAAATATTTATCTATATTTGTACGTTTGTAACCACAAGGAAAATCCTAGGTTATTATAAGTACGAACAAGAATGTAAGCAAGATGATTGTGTTTGACCACATCTCACAGGTGTATATTAAAAAACCATGACGGATCACAATCACGTGAGCGCAGTACGATACGATAATTGCGCGAATTGGACGCATTCTTGCGGTGAATTGTCTTGCATGCCACCAAATAAGGCTTACAAATCTGTATGAATTGACTGGTGCACAATGAATGAAAATCAAATAATTTTTCTTAGCTGCTGCCCTCCAATCAATATAAAACCAATTCGTAACACTGTTTCCTTTATACCTACTATTGTTACATCAAAATCATCAGCCACTTTTATAATAGTCAATACCTACTGTTTTAAAGTTTTTTTTACTTTTCGGTTTTTGTGTGAATATTGTGTGCCACAGCCTCGGTCAAATAAATTTATTTTCCTTCTTTATAAAGTCCGTTTCAATATTTTCGTATTTCCTTTATTTTATTTTTTACTGTTTACGTTCACAAAAATCCTTGCCAAGTCATAGTCACTTAACACCTCCGATAACGTGCGGATCAATAATTGCCCTCAGGTTACGTCCCTTTATCCCATGTGCTGTGTTTAGTCCATATGGGGGCTGTAGGGAATGAATTGAGGAGGGTATTCATTCCTAAGTAACACAATCGTTTCTTCCATTCAGCACATTTTTATGTTGTTTCATTATGTTCATGATTCATGGCTGTATCTTGTCATGATTAGTGTAATTACATTATTATGTTCACTGGATTGCGCTAATTCGCTTAAAATTGCTTGGGTTTTTGTATTCTGTTGACAGTTTTCCTCTTTTTGTATAACTAATTGTAGAATCGCATACGTATTTTTTTTATCTAGTAACTATCCAGATTCGCGTTTATATAAATAGTAAAAAATCTGGAATTCAACCTAAATGCTTGAACAAAGTAATACGTCCTATAAAATATATGGCTGTCAAGCAACACTATCACATTACAAATCCCACAAAATAAAAATGTCTGTCCAACATTAACCAGATAAATCCAGTTGTTACTAGTTCTACAAGATATTCACCATGCGCAGTCAGAAAAAAACCAGATGTGCTATTCAGATTCGTGACTAATATGTTCGCACATTATAACTTAATTTTTTTTGGGTTATACTGTGGAAATGTTTCCATAGCGGAGACATGTTTATCAGCTGGTTAGCTAGTTGCCACGTCCGGACAAAACGGACGAACGGCCAAACACATTTTACCGGCATGTCCACTTTGATTGCTCGTAAAACCTCTTTGAACTGGAAGTGCTAAAAGCAATAGATACATAGGGTAGGATAGACATGGCACCAGAGAGTATCTGGCGCATACTGGGCGAACTATTCTTGCTGTCTGTAATAATTTTAACACCGAATAAGAAGTTCACGCCCCGAGATAGTAAGATAAACATGAAATTAGAACCTGGTTTAGTTAGTAACATCATAGTGGTTTAAAAACAAGAGAATGAAATCAAAAGCTTTGACCAGCGTTTTCTCACATCCGTTGAAGGTGTTGTATTGTAAATTGGTGGTGTTCTATTGTTATATTGTATTGTTATTTCAGCTGAAGGTGTCCATTAAAAGAAAGAAATGAAAGAAAAGTTGTTTATTCTGCACAAATAAAACCCACATTAGATACAAAAAAAAGACAACATAGAAATACATAGGCCTCCTCCAACGTCGCCACATCGACCGGTCCTGTGCACTGCACCCAGCGGGCAAGTGGAACGTGTCCCATAATTTAAAATTTCATAAACCTTGCCAAAGCTCCTGCACTCTCCTCGTGTCTCATTCAGCTCTAATCAAACGTTATCAGTTCTTTATACATTGCATACTAATTGAATGGCTATTAGCACTTCAGCGGTTATGACCGCCCGACCGGCTGGCACATCAGCTGGCGTAGCCGCGTAGTATAATGGAGTCGTGACCACATCGGCACACACGGCACCAGTAGCACGGAATTTTTCCCGAGGCATTGAGACAGTTGGATGTCCTTACAATCTGTGTGTCTTTTTATTGTTATGAGAACTCCGCGTCTTGTCGTCAATACAAATTAAAGCAATGGTGACTCTATGGACATAGGACCATGAGTTATACCTATTCTTAATCCATAATAACTCACTTACTCATCACTTATCATCAGGTGAGATGCAGGCCGTTGTAGTAAAAAAAAAGTCTGGCTTCGATTCTAAATATTGTCACGTTTTCTAATGTTAGACTAAACAGTATAATTGTAAGTGTACCTTCTTTAAAATCCAACCATTTCTAGAACGCATAGAAATAAGTCCTTCCAGAACAATCATGGGAAATAGGTATGAGTCTCAGGTAAAGCGCTGCAGTGTTTTAATAATATAAGTAGTTTAAAAACTATAACTTTCCCTTTAAAAATAAACTCTTTGTAATCATAATCACAATTATACACATTCCGTAGTCAGGAATTGAGAACGTAAATAATGTTGCTTGAGTATAGGATATAGGTAAGCCATATAGAAAAAAAAGACTAAAGAAGTTTGGAAGGAGAAGCCTAGGTAAAACTCCGATGAAGAAAAAACTAAACAGGAATAAACAGTTTGAATGAATAAAATTAAATGAGTGCTTTGGTATAAACTGCAGCAAGCAATTGTTAAATAAATAAAGAAAAGGGGGCTCGAACTATAGACTCTCCCATCTTACATAACAGGGACGAGTCTGTCAATGAACTTCGCACTAACGATAAAAACCCTGAAACTGGTTTGCAAACGGATGAAGAATGTTAACCGTCTTGAAAGTTGAAACACTGCTAACCGATTTTAGAACGTATAAACCCTACCTATAGAGTAGAAAATGAACTGTTATGCAATTTTGAAAAACAAGATGATTGGCATTCATGAGAGCTAAAAAAATAGCAGTGTCAAGGTGAATTCAGTCTTATCTTTGAACAACACAGTTCTATTTTGGATGTATTGGGCACAGGGCTGACACTAGGCGCAAGAAAGTTGCGCTGTATTGTAATTTGTTTGATCCACGTTGATCGAGTATTGCTAGTAAAATCCTCATGACCCAGTTAGAAGTAGCGGTTAGCGACCTCAATAGTATTGTTCTTAACGTTATCGCAGTTTTTAATCACGTTATTGGTAGCAATCAGCCGTCGTCGTACTTAGTTTTCTATCGACGTACATTTTGGCAATGCGAGTAGGTATGTAGTTGCAGAATAAAAACGAGAATGGTTTTTTATTTAAACTCGACAGTGAAAGGCATGATTTCAATGGTAATAAGGCATTGCCAGCTCATCTAAAATATGCAATGGCTATTTTATAAGTAAGGAGAATTGAGACTTCCGTTTTGTTATGTTCCAATTTTGCATTTTATCCAAAAGGTTAGGCTTACTCCTAAAATTATGTCAAAAGATGAACTCATAGTAAACTGGTCAAGCTTTGCATACGGTCAATTTATTGAGTAAAACTAAAGTAAAAGTACCCCTTAAAAAAAATTAAAGTCGATCACACATTTTTACGTATAAGTGCTTCTTGTAAGCAACAAACAAAAATGGATCTTTCAATCCCAAAAACCGAGCTGTAACACTAGGTGTGCCTCAAGGTACTGTTTTGAGACCCGATACAAAATGATAAAGAGAATCGGTCCGTAAACGAACCTTGTCAAAGACATTGGTACAGAATTTGAGAGGACAAAGATACCAATATTCGTCCATAGTCTGAATAAGTGATAATAATGTCATTATAATAATGAATAATAATTTGCTAGTAGTGAAATCTTCTCACTGGTCGGCTGTCACAATCACAATAGACTCTAAGGAAGGCAAACATACTCTCACTAAAGGAAGTTGTCAAACAAACAATCAAGATAACATAACATTAAGTGCATCTGCCCGCTTTCCCATACTTACTGATAGATTGGTTATTTGCGTATGCGTTAAGGACTCTTCATAAAATAGATAGTTGCGTGTCCTGTAAGAATTGAAGAGGTAAAAAGGAGTCTTACGAAGCTCGAAGACCGGAAGTACAAAGAAGTTGGAAAGACAGTTTCTGCTATCCTATTGAAATGAAATAGGTCTTAAATGACTGAACTATTCAAGATGGTACTTACCAAAATTTAGATTAGAAGCTGAGGAATGTGAAAACACATCCACCATACAGCAAGCACGCAAATGAAACGGCCACTCTTTGTCAAAGATCAAGAACATGTAAATATTATATATAAGATGTTCATCATCAAAACCGGCTCGTTTATTCATATAGGTACCCATCCTATATGCTTTTAGACTAAAACTTAGCACATCTTTGTGAAGACAAAAACACGTGCGTCTCAGTCGTTAGCTGTCAGAACAAACTAGTTTCATCTGCATTTTGTTTAACCAAAAGTTAGGAAAGCCGCCAAATTTCACAAAACCGGTTCCTTTTGAATATACAGCTGTAAATGGAAATATGTGCGTGTGTGTATATGCGTGTATGTAAATGTTCTAGTTGCTAAGGAGTTTAGTGATGCATGACGTAGTGCTGATCGAAAATGGAGTAGTCACTATTCAATAAAAGACCGATAGCACCGATAATGTCGTGTTTTTGAAATTTGTCGATGCGTTACTGTGTAATCGAATGCTCCAAAAAGTGTTGGTGTTCCATCTAGGACAGGTCAATACCCGTATTTTTCATATAAGCTTCAAAGAAACCAGTAGAGTACAATTACTCTACTGGTTTCTTTAATTGCTCATTTTAATTATTTTACCCAAAATTAGCCTTTTACCGTCCTTCTATCATTCATCCCATATGCTGTTTTATTGCTTTAGCTCTACTAGAAACCTGTCTGAATCCGATGTTGGAAACAAAACCTATTACTTTAATTTTAATCCCCTTTACCATCTCCACTAATGAGTCACCAGTCGACTTTCTGTCTGCGAGAATCCGTTGAGTAGGTAAATTTTTTTAAATGTATAAATAGTGCAAGGTCTTACGCTACACTATGCATTTCTACGCGACTATTTTTAGCCGTGGATATTAGAAAAGCTGTCTTTGAATAAAAAAATATGTTTGCATAGTTCATCTTGGTCATGGTAGAATTTTGAGTGTTATAAGTTAGAGATTTAGCAATAGACTAGCCTCTTAATACATTACTATCATCATTATCTCGAAAGACTGTTGGGCATAGGCCTCCCTCAATCAAATTGCCATCACCATGACAACCGGTTCTGTGCTTCACGTATCCAGCGAATTCCCGCAACCTCTATTACATGGTGCATTGTGAGGGTGCTAGGTGTTCACGTTTCGGAAAACATAAACTTCATAGTGTAAATATTTTACAGATCTATGGACAGATCCACTCAAATCTATGTGGAGCTTTCTTCAAGAGACCACCTCAGACATTTACCTATCTGCCAGGGTTGCGGGTTAGTCCGAAAGGGATACCGGGACCTTGGCAACAGGCAACTGAAGGAACACGGGTGGGTTTTAGTCAGTAAAAGTCTGACACGCCCTTCCGCTCCGCTTAGAGCGGGAGAAGTCATTGGATGATTTCTCACCATCAAAAAAAAAAAAAAAACCATTTACCTATAGATATGGTTCTCGCTGGTTATGATCTGACCATAACAAGAAATTTTAAAAGGGACTTTCAGTTTGTCGGTGTTTCTTCTCAGAGTAGTCGGCTCGGAAACATCGACCTCATATAGTTTAAAATAAGAAAATGACGTGAGAAAGTGTTATTTTTAACCAATTTACAAAATAAATATCATTTATCAAGGCACTCTCTAGTCTCCACAAACATGTTTATATCCCGCATCGCAACAAATTACCTACTTGTCCATCCACATTGCCAAAATCTTCAGCTTCTAAATGCCAATCAAGTTTACTAATTACCAGTCCGTTTTTAACATATTTTTCTCCGTTCTCCCAGTTTTGCTCAAATGCATTTCTTGGCATGCGTCTTGTCTTTAAATTTGTTGTTAGACATTTTGAAACTTCGTTTACATAACGTTTATTTGTTTTCCTATTGCAATGGAGTTTAGGTGTAAGTTCGTTTTTATTCTTGGATTCCTTTCAAGGACTCTTTCGAATGGCATAATGTTATATTCTGGTAGATTCTGTTAACTCAAAGCTTGACTACATACGCCTTATTTGCCTTCTTGTTTCTTCATAATTAAATCTTCTTCTAAGACTTGAAATAAAACTGAAAGCGAAAGAACTTTGATAGAACTTTCATTAGCTTTGAAATAATAGAGCTTTCATTAGCTTTGAAATACAGTTGTGTGAGATTTTCTGCATTTCTTAAGAAAATTGAAACGTTTTCATGTGGGTTCTAGGCATTTTCTCACGGAATTAGAACAGCGTTGAGTTGAGCGGTTTCAACGAAATGAGGTCTATATCTAGTTAAAACCCAATAGGCCTAGAGATTTATTCTCAGGGACTATTGAAGTTTTGATGAGTATTTGCGGTTAAGTGGTATTAACTCTTTTATCTTTATTTCATGATTTGATTGGCTCTTTTGCTTTTATACTAATCTAAGAATTCATAGCTAAATACCAATTAATTGTAAATTACTTTTTACGGTTTGTAATCTGTTATACCTACCCATCTCAAGTCAATTGATTGTTTCTATTTTAGGCAACCAATCACAGCAGCAGTAACACGAGATTTGACAGCTTGTTAGTTCATTTTTATGTTGTGAAGCCTTCTAGTAACCAGATGTTTATCTCCCTACCGGCGTGCGTGTATGACCAGATGAACGTAAACGAGACAACATACTCGTTCTGTCTCTGTCTCTTGTAAGGATCGTAGCAGGTGGCGTTCTGTAGTTTCTGCCTACCCCCAACGGAAAGTGTGAGTTTATGTACCTATGTATGTGATGTTTATCTTTAAATTCCGCTTTCTTCTTTAGAACCAGCGATCGATTAAGTTAAAGGTCTTGTTGCTTCAATTAAATGATTAAATAAATAAACACTTGTCTATCGTTCCTACGTTAACGTTTATCGTATATTCATTCATATCTGACTGTGACGTGGAAATGTAAACAAGATGAATAAATTCATAACATTATATCGATGTGACGTCATCATAATATTACGTTTGATTAGTACCTATCACAGCGGTAGCGATACCGACAATCCTATTATGCATCGTATCTGTTTTGTACGTATTTATCGGGGATAGAACATATCCATCGGGGAGGTAAGGGAGCAATAATAATTCCCAACTTTTATACTTATTATCTTCAGTCTGGCAATTATTTTCAGGTAAAGTCTGTCTAAGAGCGTCCGCAAACGGTATACAATCGATGGCTGATTTTTGTTGGAGCTAAATGAAACAGTACAGATCAAAATGTATCAATGTATACATCCTATAAAGCGTAGATCATAAAAAAACAAATCTGACCGATTGCGCGAGCGCGCTTATAACCACAGAAATGTTTCTAATTTAATTAGGTACTTAGAGTAATTAAATTGGTAAGTACCATCGCTATGTTACCGCCCGGGTTCTATTACGGCCAAGCATAGCAAGCAAGAATAGTCCTTACGGTGGTTAGTTATGGCTTTCCACGATAGTTTTTCATTCATTCATTACCCTCGTTCTCACAGGCTTTTCTTTCTACTGTCTTGGTTTGAACCAATTTTAACGCCATTTTACAAAGGTACCGCTTGCTCACAATCTCGCTCATTAATCCAATTAGGTGTTTCATCTATTTAATTATAAGCATGTGCTTTAATTAATACTGTTTTTTATTTTTTCAATATGGAGTTTGACATTTGCACCTGTCAAATAAGTCCACGAGATTAAAAAACAGACTTTAATTCAATATCATAAGGCGTGTTATTCTGTGTTTGCTTGGCAATGACATCTTTATGCCTCGATAAATACCATATTTGGCTTATTACTAAATTATTCTGTTAAATCCATTCGTCATCTTTAGGCACGTTTGTTTGTAGATATTATTCCTACCTTTAAGGTAAATTGGTAGTTATTTTGACAAATAATTAGACCACAAAATATGACTTGCGTCATTATGAGTATATTTCCTTTAGATATTGTATTTTTTAATTAGACTTTGTTGAGTAAATATGTGGGACTCTGTCATAATAGGTATTTATCTACAAATAACGGTGAAGGAAAACGGCATTTGTCCTAGAACCAAAAATTTAAAGACATGTAACAAATAACATCGGAAATCGGAATGTCTGTCATAATACTCTGTTGAAAGATTAACCACACAACTTTTAGATCATAATCCTAGGTATAAATACACCTAATTATAATGTGAACATTAATCTATAAAAAGATCAGCTAGAAATAAAACATAAGTAAGTACTATAAGTACCTATTACGAAAAAACAGCATGCTTAGAAACAGCATCATTATGTTAATAAAATTCTGTCGATTTTTTCCTCGTATTGATAAGATTTACTAAAAATAGAAACCAAACCTATTGGCAACGATTCTATTATTCTTTCATAGGCATTTTGACAAATTTTTCATATGGATCAATTTTTAGGCAATTTTGAATTGTAAAGAAGTTGTTCAGTGAGAAAATGAAGCTAGTTGCTAGTTCTTCTTCGTAGCTAGTTCTTCTGCATAGCTAGTTCTTCTCCATAGCTAGTTCTTCTCCATAGCTAGTTCTTCTCCATAGCTATTACGGAGATGGAGTTTCGCCCCCGATCTTCAGAAGAAGGTCCACGGACACAGAAAAGGAAGCTCAATTTAATTAGCAAAGGAGTATATCTGTGTGAGCCGTCTTGTCTTGCGCCCCCCTGTGTGTCACGAGCCAGCTCGGTTCAATATAGATAGTCTCAGGTGGAGCGAAGTCCATTCGAATTTAAAAGTGGACTGCTGCCATCCCACCAAAAGTATCTATGTCACGTTCGCCTCACACGACAATTGCGGAAAAAATAATGTATTTTTAACTGGTTGCTCGCAGCAACGCAATATTTACTATAATACAAATAATATGATCAATCTTGGCAGAGAATGAAGAATTTTTTAACAAAAAATTTGTCGATGTGGGTGTTAGTGCCAATTCGTGCCAAAAGGAAAAACATGCACTTGAAGTAGTGTGCAAGTTATCTATGTAACTTTTAAGGCCCATCTTATGACAAATGATAAAGGATTATGCTAGTAAATGTTACTCTGGAATATATTCTGTTATAGCTCTCTATAAAGGGACTAAGTAAATTATCTAGCGAAACTCCCCAGACGTCATGGGTATCGATATCATCTGCCTAGCCTTTTCCCAACAATGTTGGGGGCGCCTTCCAGTCTAACCGGATGCAGCTGAATACCAGTATTTTACACGAAGCCACTGCCTATCTGACCTATTCAACCCAGTTACTGAGTAACGCGATACCCCTTGGTAAGACTGGTTGTCAGACTTTCGGGCTTCTGACGACCCGTAACAAATGTCAAAGATCTACAAATGACAGCCAGGACTAACGGTTTAACGTGCTTTCCGAGGCACGGAGGAGTCTCGGTATGTAAAGATGGTCACCCATCCCTGGAGCAACCCCGGCAAGCGTAACTTAACCTGATGGATCGACCCTCTGGCTGTTATTTCTTAGCCACGACCTCCTCACTTAGCCACGAGCTCCTCCGATGTACAATATGTAAAAGTGATGGGTATATATACATAATATACAACATAGTTGGAAAAAGGATAGGCAGATTGATTCTTTTTTGGGTCAACGACCTTAAGTATGTAGTGTAGTTGCATCTATCTGTAAATTGAAATTCCACAAAAAATAACTGAAAATAGCAAGAAAAATAAAAAATAGTAAGAAATGAATGTTAGGAATTTAGTTTATGTTACATTGAATTGATTAGAACCTATAATGTAAATAGTAAAACACTAAATCTTAATAGATGTAAACAGTTTATGTTTACATCTATTAAGATTTATTGTTTCTCGATCTAACTTATAAATCGAATCCACTAGATTTAAACAGGCGGAAAACGTCCATCCTAATTATTCGGCTAGAGAGCCTTGTACGAATCGTTGTCTAAAATGGGAACAATGGATTCACACACCTGTTAATATAAGACCTCACTATCTCTATATGCTGAGCGATGGCCATTTTGCGAAGATCTGACGCTTAGAACTCAACTTGTTTTATTTTGTGTTTGTTTTCTTTATTTGCGTCATTTTTACCGCAAGTAAACATATTTTTCTCCTTTGTTTTTTTTTTCTTTGAAACTTTCCTCTTACTAATATAACGGACTATACAAGTTCTTTATGTACCACTAGCCAGCTACATGTATCACTAGCCCACCTATCAATCTTGTAGCTTGGAATTTTGTTTACTACTTCGTAATCCGAACCACGGTATACAAACAGTGCTGGATTCAGTAAACTTGGCTCTTTTAGCAATTTTTCAATATTGGTTATGTAAGGAACATGTGTTGTAGAAATTAATGCGAAGGCAAATGTAACGTTGGTAAATTAAAAACGAACAAATTTGTAAAATTTTAAATTTTGCGACGGGGTTCAAACTCAAATTCAAAGCATTAATTTCAATTAAACCATTTTCAGGCAGTTTTGAATTGTCAAGGAGTCAGTCAGTCAGAAATATGAAGCTAGTTGCCCATTCCAAAGCGTGGTAGGTACCTATGGAGAAGAACGAGCAAGAAACACCAAGAACAAAATTAAAAAAAAAAATGGATCCAAAAATTGGTTACATCATCATGGGTTGTAAAGTGTCTTAAAATTTGGGTGAAGAAAACCTAAGTCATCGCTCAGTAAAATGAAAGAACTTGCCCAAGCAAGTTTTTAATCGTTAGAATTTAATCCAACAGCCGTCTGATGAAGATTGCTTTTCAAACCTTGCTTTTTCACTCATTATAAAGAAAATACGTTTATTTGCGGTAAACATGACGCAAAGAATAAAAACAAACAAGAAAAGAACAATTAAGTTGGGGGAGAATATGCGTCATCGTTTTCCTGGGCTCATCCTCGGCATTGTTTCGCCCATTTTCATCATCATCATCCACAGCCCGACTTCAGCTTCACCCACTGCTGGGCTTAGGCCTCTCTTTGCTTGTGGCAGTCCCCATGCTCATTTCACCAGCCTCAACCGTTACTGTACAAAATGTTCTTACAAATCAATAATATATATTATATATTTCTCAGTTTTGAATATAACTTTGAGTAACCGCATAACGAGTTGTTGCAATGTGACTTTGGGGAAGGTCGAATGAAGGACGGCTTAGATGGTCGAACTAAGCATAATTTTATTAGTAACTTTGAACCTTATATCCTTCTATGTTCGGAATATTTCTGAAGAGAATCCTAGATTTTTTCCAGTTTCTGCTACCTAATCTATCAAAGTAGTTTATACAGTTTGAAGTGGTGAAAACATTCTTGCGACTAGCATTCCAAATAAGATTTGGTGTTATTTCAGTACTTATCGGCCTGAACCACTCAAATAACAATAAAGCGTATGCGAAATGTTCATAAAATATGAGTCATTGTTCCATAGAGCGAATGAGCGTCGCGCAAACTCGTTACGTGTTCATTGCCAAGGCTACTCTGAGTCTGTTGAGAGAGTCGGCCCCCACCATCTTCACGGCTGTTTCATTTTGCATATGCTTATCATATACAAAAAAGCGCAATTTGTAGCTATCATTATCGTTCAACCGAATGACGTCCACTGCTGGTCATAGGCTACGGCGACCGGTTCTGTACTTCTCTCAGCGGATTCCTGCGACCTTCACCAGGTCATCGGTCCACGTTGTTGGGGACCTACCCACGCTGAGCCTTTCGGTACGCGGTCGCCTCTCTAGAATCTTTCGTCTCGATTGAGTATTCGTTTTGCGAGCAGAACTACGTACCTATGCTTAGATTGCATAGCATTTACCAGCTTATAGATGTTCCCACTGCTGGGTCTCGGACCTTCTCTCTGTCAGAGAGTGGCCTTAATCAGCCGCGTGGGCCCAGTGCGGGTTGATCTGTTTAGGTGCAATGCCCGTTTATATTCATTTGAAAACTGAAGGTATATGTGTTTGCAAATTACTGTTTGGCATCGTCTTCAAATACCTAAACATCTTTATTTATGTACACTGTCAATTTAATACTCGCTTTTACATAATATATGAAGAAGAAAATTTTAGATAGTGCTCGTCAGGGTTCTAAAATAGCTTATCTTGATGATTAATGAGGAATCTTTGATATCGGAATTCACGTCATTATGGTGTTATCAAGATTTAATTATAACCAGACCGTTATAGACTCTATTTTTTTTATACCTTCCAACAATAGGTACATAATTTGGATTAATTTGTAATAAACGAAGCTGGGAAAAACTTGGATCCCATATTGATTTTCCTAGCTTGGTTTTTTTTTTAATGAACCTGGAACAAGGTGGTTACTAATTATGCAATACTAATTATACAAAAATATTTGTTATGATTTTTTTTTCAAGATGATTTTTTAGTCTATAAAATCTTTTTTATATATCTTTGTATTTTTTTGGGCTTATAATACGTAGCAATACGGCTAACTGCGTCGAAAAAGTGGACGTTTTACGGTGTGCAGCGCCTTAAGTAGAATTGCCAAAAATGCAAATTGGCAATGCGACTAAAGTGCCAACGATAGTGATCGACTCGTTCGATCACTATCGTTGGCACTTTAGTCGTATCAATGAAATTTGAATTCTAGAGCAATATAAATAGAATTGTTATGCACCTACTGTCCCACTGCCCGAGGTAGCGACAACCTTTCAAAGATTTTTTGCTCAAGAAACGTACAAACGATTGTAGGTCCCGTGTAAGTAAAAGATATACATAAATTAATATTTCGTCGCTGACTTTTCACACCGGAAGCGGGTAGTCATTTGTAGTAGCGATAAGAGCTAGCAAGGAGAGTACAGTACAGCGATACTCGCTGAGAGACTCATCAAGCTATACATGTCCAGTTGATGCTGATCTCGCATTGTATAGGATTTCCGTAGTAGATTTCGTTCTGTGTGTACATTATTATGTATACCAGCGAGTAATCGCTTGTCACAATCGTGCACTTGCTGCTTGTTGCTCGTAAACTCGTATTTAGTTGCTAGCTCTCCGGGCTTCTCGTTGATCGCAGGCAGTGGCACAGTTGCCTTAGTCATGTGACTCTGACTAGTAAGTGTAGCGGGGGCATATGAACTACTTTTTTTATGCTCATCAGCTACAACTTGTATGGAACCAGTATTTAAACAGCTGACATAAGTAGAACAACCTCGAATATGCGAACATATGCAATATGTTAATTGTGTAAGGATTATATTTGCTTTCACGTGGTTTGGCTGGTAATAGATTTCTTTTTATAACCTTGACAATGGGTTTGCTGTTGTATCAATATTGCGAGTTTATACACAAAATGGTAGTTCTGTTAGTTATAAAATAGTCGAACGAACATCGTTCGATCGCAGGTCAGTGTCATTCGTGTCGAATGCCTTTGTGAAATCTATAACCAAAAAATCTATAGGTTGGTCAGACACTGGAATAAGGTTTTTTTTTACTCGCTTGTTTTCCAGTTCCTTTGCCTTAAATTATTTTATCGTTACATCCTTATTCCTTATCCTTATCCCAGGTATACTGTCCCTCAGATAGGCCATTAACTTCACTCCCATTAATACTTGAAAAATAGACATTAGAATTACATTTTCCTGCTTTTATAGGTCCATTTACAACTCGAAACTTTTCAATGTCATTATTTTTAAATTATTGAAGTAAAAAGTAGTTGGAAAAGTATAGGTACTTTTATATACATTACCTAGATACTACAAACAAATCTGGATATACTGTATCTAAATTGAAGAAGAGTGAAGTAAATAATATTAATGGTAGCGATGTAAATGTAGAAGTAATGGGATAATGGTCTTTATGGTAATTTCTATCTCGGTAATCATTTACTCGCACGCCATTAATGTATCAAATGATATTTAGGATCAATAAGGACCATGGAGTAATAAGGTATCTAATAATAATTAATGATGAATAAAATATAATTACTTATAATTTATTCGTCTGTGCTAAGGACAAATTGTCTTACATTGGGCAAAAGTTTGGCACCAATACTAATAATAAATAATAAAATAATGAACATATTATAAGTATTTTAATATATATGTTTGTATATTGTGCAAGGTATGATGATGAAGAGAATACTGAGATGAAGGGTGATAGACAGGTATGGAAGAAAAAGGCAAATAAATATATAAAGTAGACGTCGATGATGATGGTGATGATCATTTTTGGACTTTTTGAAGTTATAATGTTAAAAGGTAATAGGGTTGGTCTTTTCTCCATACAAAAAGTCATAATTCGAGGTTGGGCTCTCGTCTATTTCCTCCTCAAATATTAGACTTATTTGAAAGACATTTTATAAATTGAATAAGAAGTGTGTTTACTGTGCTCCTATATTTTCTTTTGTTTTCACAATAGGCCTCTGATGACAGCGGTCTAAACAGGCAATTTTGAGCATTTCCTGAGGGTTCTAGTGCTTCTACACATAATGTATCATCAAAACGGAAAACATTGGGGCATAGAACTAGTTGATATTTATTTTACTGTAAAAAATCATTGCACCACCAATCTTAAACCAGAGAGAAAACATGCGAGAGCGTTTGTATGGGGAGGGGACCGACCCTATTTCCTCTTAAGGAAGATGACGCCAACCACTGGCAATCCCATTTGTAGGAATATCTGATGATTCTAAATTGTTGCTTGTATCCCTCGTCCATTGTATAACTTTCAACAAAGTTCTGATTCCAATATTCTCCATGTCCACAGTTGATGAAGCGGATGCGTCAGGTGGTGGGGCAACGACTGTTCGAGCTATTTATGAAGGCTACCTTCTATGGCCAATTCGTCGCGGGCGAGGATCAGAACACCATCAAACCAACTATCGAGAGGTAAATATACATACAATCATAAACTCCCGCTTTTTTCCCATGGGGTAGTCAGAAACTGCAGAACGCTATCAGCAGGCGTAGCATGACGCTTTCTATCTCTACGAAGAATAGACATAGCTTTTTCTATACAAAGTGACAGTTCGTTTCTTAATTTTTGACATCCACCGTAGAAATCTTTCTACAATCTGTCATTTTGTCTTTCGTTTGTAACGATCTTTGTCTAGGTCTTTTTTTATGTAGGTACACAATTTCGGAAGAAAGTTTTTTATCCCAACTGTCAAAATCACCATCAGAAAAAATACTATGACAAAACAAAGAATTCTGCGTCGAATTATGTAGAAAAGTGAATTTCGTTAAAAGTGCATTTGGCTCTTTCTACTTTGCTGCTATTGTACTGTCTAAATTAATCTCATTTTTGTCTACTCTTCTGTCGACAAAACGGTGCTCATACTACGCCTGCTGTTACGATTCTTTTACTTTGTTTACGTTCATACATCTGCACGCGTAGCACGACCGCCATAGTTTCTACGGTGGTAATGCTACGCGCGCTGGTCGTACACGCGCGCCGGTACGCAAATATACATTACATAATACAAATACAGAAATACAAAAGAGTTTATTGTGATAAATAGAAACATCACTCCTGTATTTCTTGAAGGGTTAGGCTGAAGTTTACCTACAGTACACCCACATTTCCCCAGTTATGTTCAAGTCCCATGTAATAGGGGGCGAGTCTATTGCCATCAATCGGGCACAAATTCAGACTCCGGACTGCTACAATAGCAAATATACCTTTCTAGTTAATGGATTACTATGTATACGTTGAAGATCCATATTCTACAACCAAGTTCAGTAATGAATCTCTCGCTCCTAGTCAAGATAATTGCGCATAGTTGAGCTGATCAGTCAGCGGGATACGAGACCATGAGATACACAGAAACCGTCGAAGTGGCGATACTTGGGGTAGGCCAAGGTCCAGCAGTGGACGTCTTTCGGCTGAAGTAATGATTAAGGTCCAAAGTACCTATTAGTTAATGACAAGGAAAGAAGTACCGGGAGATGGAGACTTAAACGAAAAATACACTGAAACTAATTAATAGAAATAATTTACGTCATGCATGTTTGCAAAGAGTCAAAATGTAAAGAAAGAAAGATAAGTTTATTTGTCACAGAAACACGTGCATACAAAAAGATAATTAACTCAAGTAACAACAATTAAATAAAACACGATAGATCTATGTAAACACGAGTACACAATAGAAATATGTAGCAACTATCAAAGAATTAAAACATAGTTAGCAACAAAAAAAATTGTGGTATGATGGTGGGTACAGTCAGCCCCAAAAAGCCGGAAAAGGAACCATTTGATTGTCCACAAACTTTGTTCCACAACATTGTAAAATAAGTTGTGTACTATGTTTTGTACCTGTACGGTGGATACAATGCTAAGAAACATTGGTTGTAGAACTTGTAGACAATAAAACGGTTCCTTGTCCGTGTATATGTCACAGGGAAATGAAGAAACCATAGATTTCACGAAATCCCTAGGGATACCACGAAATCACAGTAGATGTCGAATATTCTTGATTATTACGTATTCTTACTAAAAATGTTTAGTGATATGACAAAATGCTAATATAATGTCAGTGAGTGTGTGTATCTTGTGGGACTGACTGCCTACTGTGGTATAGGAACTGGTGGACGCTATTGAAGGCACCAAAGTCGTAGCAAAATTCTGGCCATATAAAAATTGAGATTATTGTCGCCATTACCATTATTGTTTGCTAAGAAGAAAAAAGCTATGGTTATGGAGACTACCCTGTGCAAAATAAGTACTTCAGCTCGATGATCGTTACATACAGAGTAACGTGTAACACAAACATTATGAGTTTACGAGCTGCAATTAACAATAACGCATAAGTAATGACAGGATTTTTATTGTTATTTCATTGCCTGGTAACATGAAATGAGCTGTACGAGCTGTACGATTAAATTGAATATCAGCTGGCTTACGATTTTTTCTCCCATTTTCATCCTAATGGATTTTTTAGGTTATGATTCTGATAACATACATACATACATAAACTGCTCATTATAATTTGACAAAAGAGGTATCATTGGAAGCGTATTGATCGTCCGCTGCTTATAGGCTATGTGGCGATACATTAAATTTAATATGTCACCCTAACACACAGAAAAATTAAAACACGTAACACAGGCGTAGTCTGTTAGAGTTATGCCCTAATACGTGTGACTCTGGATTTTTAATTTGTCCGTCTGCGATATCTTGTTTATACATTTTTGTATTGACTTTTTTGCCGTAGTTGGGTTTTAGTTTTATAACTTTTATTTTTACTATCTGCTAAATAGTGACTGTAGTTTTCATTTGTAGCTCCCATTCCTATTCTTTTCGTATCGGTTCGATGCTACCTACATCTTTCTGATATTGCTTGGGCCCTACGCTGGCCACTTCAATAGCTCCAATGAAATTTTCACTAAAATGGCTTTTTCTTCAGAGTTATCTGCAGTTATTTCCTATTCCTCGTCAATAATCGACTGTGTATATGGGTAACCGTGTGTATAACCCTTTTTAAACTGTCATAGAGATGGTCTGTATAGACTGTTGTCGCACTTATATCACAAATATCTATAATTCTATGTCAGATAGTTAATTGATTCAGGCGTGACTTAGCGGAAATCCATTATAAAATACAATAGACGTAGATATACAGGGTGTTAGTGTAAACACCGTTATCCTTGAAACCAGTTGTTTGGTTTCATTCCTAGAACGTAAAATCAATGGAAAATTACAAGTTTTTTTTAATTTTTTTTAGACCTAAATTTTACCACAAGAGTCGCAAGTTCGTTGCCCTATGCGCTAGGACAACGAACTTGTTTCTCAACACAGGCGGGGGGTACGGGATGTGACCTGACCGGCAGCGAGCGCGACCCCTCCCTTTGTCAGTCAGCTGTTTCGCTAGCAAGCACGGTGTCAGATAGAAACTTTTTTAAATCTTTTAATGAAAATAACGTTTTTTTTTTGTTGTGTTCGGTCATTTATTTTTACATTTAAGTCAACTACCCATGGTTTGAATAACAAGAGTGTTTACCCTTACAGCCTGTATTTAGTAACCTATTCCTGAAGAATCATAAAAACCCAGTAAGAAATCGACACGTGTTTCACCTCTCAGCGAGGCATCCTCAGGATGACGATTAACCAGTCTCAAACCAGAACACGACGTGTTGCCACACCGAGGCTAGTTAAGCGGAATAGGTTACTAAATATATCTACGTCTATTGTATTTTATAATCCTATGTCTTCCTTCAAATTGGTAAGGTGTCTCCAGAACCTCGTCAAGAAGAGAGAGATTAAGGGCGTGAAAACATGTCTACGGTACGGCGCCGGCCACCATGTAACGGCATGACGCCGCTACCAGAAGAAGGCACGGCGTCGTGCCGTGCCACGGTGCCGTGTACGGGCACAAGTCGGTAATACTGAGCATTAATTCGCATTTAAAATTTAAAATTAATTAACACGTGCGAACTAAACAATAACAAAACATTAACTACTGAGCGGTTCGCTGTATCGCCATCGCGGTGCACCGTACACCGTACTCCGGCGGCGTCGTGCCATTACACGGTGGCCGGTGCCGTACCGTAGACATGTGCCCACGCCCTAACGTTCATGTGCCCCAACAGTAGGAACATTATAGCCTGATTAATACTGATTATACTATGCTAATGTTAATGTTTGGAACATTTCAGATTGCGCTCTTTCGGAGTGAAGTCAATCCTCGATTACTCCGTAGAGGAGGACCTGTCACAGGAGGAGGCTGAGAAGCGAGAAGTGAGGTAAATATTATTTTCAAATACAAATACTGCTGTTATTTATGAACAAGTTTTGGGACACTATTGACTGTATATCTAGGTACTTCGGCCTTCTGGATGTTTGAACAAGTCTCTGATCAGTTCAATATGTTGCCAATCTCATGGAAGCTATTGAGTTTTGTCGTTCAAAACACCGACCAATCGATGTATTGAGATTTGACAACAGAACAAACGGAGAACGGGCTTTCAAAAATTAAGAGAGGCTGAGGGCCTAGACAAGTGACAATCGCTTCGAAAGCGTTTCGTATTTCTACAACGACTTTCAACTGGACTGACATAAGCTTTTCGATAGCTTATGTCAGTCTCATACATTTTTGCCTTTTCCATCATAGTTATCGCTGATAGAATGTTACTTTGTCTAGGGCCTCTGTCCCGATTCTGTCCGATTCCGCTTCAGGGATGTTCGCTGATTCGCAAGTAGACTGTTTCTATACAATTATGCGAAAACGATGCACATCCCTGATTTGCAAGTTTCGGGCTAGCTCCAGCGGTATCCTGAGGGCATTCACGCAGTGTTTCGATTGTCAGTACCTGAACCATTGCTATATGGTTCACAGAGCAATCGAATTTCGTTAAACGTTTGTTTTAAGTTTTTTAAATGTTATGTTTTTAATTTAGTGCCTACTATGATCCTATAGTGATCGAAATACACGGTTATTATTATTATACACGTATTCGTGTAAGTATAGACTATCACCCAATGACAAAATGTTACCCGTTACTGTTGTTTAAAGGGGTGAATACGAAAAACAGTATAATCAATAACAATGACGACGTTGCGAAGATTTTCGTGTGCATTGAAATATTTCATGTAATTGGGGTCCTATTGTATTCGTGATTGCGTGATGTGAACTTTTATTACTTAGTTTACATTTTGATTTCATTTTTTATTGGAAAATTACCTACTTTTAGCAGTTTCTACGTACCGGATTCTTTATGCATGTTCGTAGATTAACAATACTTAGGTAAGTGTACATAACAGTAACAATGATATTATATTAACAGATAATGTTATACACTCACAAAACAACCGAAAAAAGTATTCCGCGCAGCAGCGGCACAAATACCCACGTTTCATTCATTTTTACATTTCACTACAAGTAAAAACGTTACAATTGGAATGTTTTCGAGTCTTCACGATTGCGCGCTTATAACATATCTGTTAATTTAATATCATTGAACAGTAACGACGTAATATTGCAAAAAAAAACATAAAAACCTTTGTAAATCCTCACGTTCTGACATGACTCGTTACTTCTATGAATAATTGACTATTAACTTCAGAGACGAGTCAATTAACTTTGTAGATTTTCTCTTTTTAAGTACCTACAAGACAGTAATAAACTGACTGAAAAATAATAGGTATCTACATTACAATCTTCCATGTGTTAAACTGTAGTTATAATCTTACACCTGTTGTCTGAAAGACCGAACTATGTATATAACCCGCCGTTCATCGTGAAAAGTTGAAGAGAGCTGTCATTGCACTTGAAGGCCAATTCAAAACGTTCACATTCAAGTTGCAATCTGTCAAACTTGTCAAAAATGTTGGTAAATTGATTGTATTTTTGACAGATTGCGAATGCGAAACACTAGAAACGTCAAGAGTTTTAGTTTTAAAACAATGAAAAATTAAGAGTTCGAGTACGGTGTGATGAAAAAAAAAAGACCTACCCACTTAAAATGAAAATACGAAATTTTTGTTGTACAACATTTATGTTATTTATGTATTATTCTAACACATATTTTTGCACACTTGTCGCCAATACAGTAAAACATTTCATTCTTTTACTAAAATCCATAAAAACGTGAACGTAATTAGCGTACCTACTAGGGCTTTCAGTCTCGCTGCATTTTTGAGTCCCGGGAAAAAAAAATCGAGACTCGATGCGGTCTCGAAATTCCCGGGAAAAACGAGACTTTCGAGACTATTTCAAAAGTAACTCTTAAAATTATAGGCTAGGCATTTATGTAGTCAAAACAAGATGTTTCAATCAAATACTTTAATAAACATACAACAACATACTCAAATTATAGAATAAAAATTATTTAAAAGAGTTTTTTTCATTTTTATAGTGGGCACGTAAAAAACAAAGGGCGTTTAATGTAGTTTCAGATAGAGTGGACCTGATTTTATTACAAAAGTAACCCGCGTTAGAAAAAGCTCTCTCTGCTTCTACGCTAGTGGGGGGGATAGATATTAATTAAGTAATTGTAGCAATGGTTTAGGTACTTCCCCCTGTCGCCACGAAGACCACTTGTATTTCCTCCTAAAGTCTTTAATATTTTGTGGCATGTTTTAGATTTGGCAGAAGCATTATCATTGGCTCGCAAAAAATAGCACCATACCGAAGACTTATCATGCATTTTAGCAGGTACATCGCAATAAAGTATGCTGTTGTCTAAAACAATGAAAAAAAAAAACCCATGACCACACACAAAAACGATTGTATAAAATACCAGAATACCGCCCTATTCAGAATACGACTACAATATAACCTCAAACTAGCAAAAAACAATATTGTGTAAAATAGCATGTTAAATCGATAGTTAGTAAATTAAGAATTAAGAAATATAGTAAAGCATAATATTCTGCGTTGTCATGCAATCGAGTAACAAACTTAAGTAGGTAAAACATAAAATGCATGTAAAATATCACAAGTCAATAATGACTATAATTTAGGTGAAAACTTAAGCTTCTAACGTAACATCGTAGCTAATAACTTCGCAATTTCACAAAGAAATATCAAAATCTGTGTCGTTTTTCAACAAGGTTATTCAATCTCCACCACAGAACACTAATACAGTGTTGCCATTAAAGCAAAGTAAAAAAATAATGGTGGTTTAGTAGTTTATTTTATTTTTTATAGGTATTTTTTATTTTGTGACTTAGTCTCAAAAGTCTCGTTATTCCCGAGACCGAAAACATCAGTATCGAGTCTCGAAAATATCAAAAAATCGTCGAGACTCTCGAAATTTTCGAGACCGAGATTCCCGGGATGAAAGCCCTAGTACCTACATTGTGAGCAACACAACAATTTCATCGTATGTCGGTTACGGCCTTATACGTCATGGTGTGCAGCGCATGGCAACGATTTCAAGGCGAAGATCAAGTGTGGCTGAACGATGATGGCTGAGGCCAACGGGGAGAAATGAGGAAAAAACTACTAAATACTTACAGCAAAAAAAGGGACTATTTGTGTACTGCGTGGGTAAATATTAACAGAAATGGGAAAGACATGACATACGGCATAATACGTGGAATTAAAAAAGTGGAACCATTTTTAATGGCTGACTGATTTGATTAAAAATATTTTATTTCTAACGTCGTCAAGAAACGTTGATAATTCAATTAAAGTAATAATTTTTTTTTAATTAAATTCAATTGAAGTTATAAATGAATTCAATAATGAATTCCTAGTTCCATGTTTGTAATTATTATATTAAAGTATTAGTTAGGTCTATGAGTCAGTCACCAAATGTTTCAATTTTATAATTATTGAAGTCGTTAGAAACCCCAATTACTTAACCTCGCAGTATTCGTTTAGCCCTAAAGTATACCATAACTAACAACTTAAACCATAAAGTTAAAACTCTTAACAGAACTCCTTCCTCATTCTCATAGGCATCGTGGAGAACGCCTTGGCTTCGCTTGGCTCGCATAATTGTCAAGAAAAACGTTTACCTCTCATACATTCTTTGTTGTGATAATGCCCAACCTTCTGCCTCTTTGTTTCGAACTACAAAGATAGATATCACGATTTTCTAATTTGCATAGAGTTTAGTAAAAAAGAGTTTTCGGTCTTGGACTTAATTTTGTTCTCATTACGTGTGATTTTGTTTAATTATCGAATCTGTGTGGTTCTTGAAGTAATAATAATAGCGTCCAATTTATAATTATTTACTATGATACTTAATTTTTTTGTCAAATCCCTGTACGCATTTTCAGTTACAGTGAATAAATTACTAAACGTAGAAGTCTCAGGACATTACGAGTAGATAGATTTTTGTATATCCTTTGTATTTTTGTATATCCTTTGTATATCCTTTGTATTTTTGTATATCCTTTGTATTTTTTTGACGTTTACTATTTTTTACTAAAGACTTCCCCCTCATTTCAGTGGCAGTTTAACCAGTGAACGATTGACGGAATTACTAAAACAATCAAGCAATTTTCAAGACATTATCGTTGCCGGGTTTTCTTTTTTTTTTCTTTTTTATCATTCCACTAGTTTTTTGTAGCGTGACGAAAATATCTGTGGACCAAGGTCCTGTTTCATTGAGCCTTGTCACTCGTTGATGGCCGACGGGACAAGGTATTTTTGACATGTTATAGCTGTCATTACGTAACTGTCATTATAACGTATGACGTAGACGTTTCATCATGTTTGACCTTCGCGTTTTGTTTTCACGATCGTTTCATTATTTTCTTATTGCCATGTTAGTTCGATCATTGTTCTTGTAAATGGTTTCTTTAGGTGAAACATTGTTAGGTAGATTTTCATTTTACGTAGTATTTTAAACATTGTATTTTATTTGTTTGTAGGTCTTAAGTACAATAGTGTAGTTACGTTATTTTGAGTTAGACAAGTTTTTACTTTGTATTTTTTATATCTATCTAAGACAGGCTAAAGTCCTGTAGGATCTAGAAAATATCTCCACATTTTTAGGATTCCGTAGCCAAAGGGTGGCAACGGGACCCTATTACTAAGGTTCCACTGTCCGTCTGTCTATCACAGCGCTGTATCTTTTGATCGGTAATAGGTAGACACTTGAAATTTGTGTCTATGACCGCTATAACAATATAATACAGTTAATAATTATAGGGGTCCCTATACATACAAGAAACGTGTTTTTTCGGCGTTTTTTGGTCGACAATTATGTAGTGTTAAATATTGTTCGGTGGTACGAAACCCTTCATTGTGCGTGGTTCGAGTTCGCACTTAGCCACTTGTTTATAGATAGGTTGTCGCTCTTTTTGCGATATATATGCGAGTAGGCACCATATCTCTCATGTAATTACAACTAACAGTTACTGGATACGGCTTCATTCGATTCGAGTCGACAAATGAGAACACTCGTATCTGACGTCACTATCTAATTTGTGAACATATTTAAACTAATAAAATTGATTTTCTGACGTATTGTATGTCCTCTTATAGAATTGCGCTTTTACTAGTTGCTTGGCGATATCGGAACGGCTGATTGCTCGGTTCCTATAAACAACAATGAATCGTTTTGCTTACTAATGGTAGTTTTTTAAATTGCCAAACTGGGCATATAAATAGGCCTGCTGTGCCCCGCGGTATCACTCGCATAAGTCTTCATCCGGTGGGAATATCGGGATAAAAAGTATCCTATGTCCTAATCCCAGGTCATGGTCTACCCGTGAACCATTTCATGCAAATCAGCTCAACACAAACAAACAAACTAACTTCCGCATTTATAACATTCGTTATTTTAGGATTATAAATGCGAAAGCGAGTTTGTTTGTTACGCTTTCACGCTAAAACGGCTGAATGAACGGATTTGGATAAAACTTGACCTGGAGAAGGTTATTAGCTACTTTTCATCCCGGATTGTAGACGAAGTCGCGGGCTACAGCTAGTATTACATAAATAAATAGTTTCATAAGGAAATTTTACCTGTGATACCATACGGGAGGGACTACTTTGAAAAGCTATGATGTCTTTGATTCATTAGTCTTAATTTTAACCAATAACGGTCCGTAAATTATAGGAATGGAATGGTCAAGGGGATGATTGGCACCATCAGAAACGTTCGCTAGCCAACTTTACTGAATTCCATTGACGATTAAAATATATTGCACGCCTCATATACAGAAGAGTTTGCGGTAGTGCATTACTCTCAACTTGCCAAAAACAACTGTCTTGAACTTTGATTGCCTCCTAAACTATGTTTTTTTTTGTATAACCCATAACTCTAGGGTATGATTGAGACCATTTCAAAGAACCAACTGACATATGAATTATTCTTCAATCATCTTTTTTTTTTTGTTTTCATTTTTCATACAAAATAATTCGACAAAATCACGATTATTAATGTAAAACACCCTTACGTGAAATATGACAACGTCGCATTTTCTTAGCTTTAAATATGAATGATTGGTTTGAATAAAAATGAATTACTCTTATTTATCAATAAAACTTAGATACCTATACACATCGAGAGTCTATTTTATATCTTAGAAACTATGCATTTTTGGACCACCTATTTATTCTAGGAGTTTTGGGTTCTTTTTACTTAACTAATATAATTCTAGAGTTATGGGATATCAAAAACAACACGTTGTATGTGCATATCGCACTTACCTATACTTTAGGTATCCCGCGGCATCGCCCGCGTGGATGTCGGTTATTATATACTAAAATCTTCCTCGAGAACCACTCTATCCATTGGTGAAAACAGCATGAAAATCGGTGCAGTAGTTTTTGAGTTTATCGTGAACAGACAGACATACGCGGCGGAGGACTTTGTTTTACAATATGTAGTGATATGAGTACACAGATATGTAGAAAAACTATCCTTTTTAATTAATATCATTCTGAATTTTATAAAAAAAAATATGAATTTCACGAGCTATCATAGCGCATCCCCCTTGGATGCGCTATGATAGCTCGTGAAATTCAACTAAAAATTTCGTTATTACGTATTTACAATTCGGGTCATTGTCAGATTTTATCTTTATTAAAATATGATTTGCGACCGTAACAAATATGACAGAATTATAATCATTAGAATCAGCAAAACATAATATTCCACCATTCATATGAGCAGGTCATTCATTGACTTTATCAGATATGACAAAAATTTTAACCATGTATCGCATCCTAATAGCATCGTAGGTATCGCATCGTAACACACGGTCAATCACAATCTGTTTCATTTTGACAGTTCAACAAAATTAATTAATGCGATATTTACGTTGTTGAGTAGACAAATTTTTCGAACATATGCAGCAATGGATTAGCACTATTCTTCAAAATGATTGCAATTATGATTGATCGTGTGTTACGCTATTAAGGTGCAGGACTTTCCTTTCATGGAATATAGTATTACCTATACTTTGATAGTACACTGCTACAGGGGGGGCGCTGTTGGTACACATTTGTGCAATTGTTTTGTGAAATGTATTATAAAAACAAGATGGCGGCGTTAGTTCTGATTTTGGCCACGCGCCAAAACATCCTTTTGGCGCTTTATGAAGGTTCAACGTAGAGTAGTCGATTTCTGAGCATATGTTAGTCCGTCAAAAGATAGAAGGTCTTCTAACAACAGAACTGATAGGTCTCCAAGTAGCTACACCTTCCATCTCGCCGAAAGATCAGATTTTTGTCTTGAGATCTTAGTTTATACATTGTGACGAACTCCTTCGTTCCATACTCATTGGATCACTTATTATCCAAAGAAGTAGCTCAAAAAACCTGCGTAAAATGAAAAAATAAGTAGGAGTCAAAGACATAGATGTCTCTGGAGTCTTTGATGACATCATCATCATCGGGAATATCCTTATCCTAACTAATATAAATGAGTTTGTGTGTTGGTTTGTTTGTTACGCTTTCACGCTAAAAGCTGAACGGATTCAGATAAAATTTGGCACATGGGTAGACCATGACCTGGATTAGGCTATAGGATACTTTTTATCCCGATATTCCTACGGGATCCAGACATACGCGGGTATGGGGGGCCACGGGGCGCAGCTTGTATTAAATAACAATTATAATTTTGAAAGGTTGAAGAAATTTCTATGATGTATCTAAGTATTCCATGTATAATTGGGAGGCATAGAAAAAATGTAATATTTGGAAAATTTTGACAAGGCGACATAGGTGTTTTAATCTCGATATGTCGCCTTGTCAAAATTTTCTCAGACACTGAAGAGTTGTGAGGCGTACACATAGTCTTAGTATAATTATAACCCAAGACCCTTTCTTATCTGACCTTTAGCTTAGGCATCTCATTACTTGGCATGTACCCGTACCTTTTAGGTAGGCTGGCTTCCCAGAATACTTATCAGTAAATGTCGTATCTCTGACCCTCAAATTTTCCAATGACACATCATTATCCCTTAGATGGGTATAACACTATCATAACTATGATCATAGATATAATGAAATTGGAAAATAAATATATTATGGGTATATCCCCCTTAGAAGGATTTTTTCACTTTCGATTACGTCATTTACCTATATACAAAGCTCACAAATTACCCATAATATATGTCTAATTTGCAATTTCATTATATCTTTGATCATAGATCTATGATCATAGTTATGATAGTGTAATACCCACATAAGTGATAATGATGTGTCATTGGAAAATAAACATAATATTATGGGTATATCCCCCTTAAGAGGATTTATTACACTTGGATATTACATTATTTACCTATATACGAGGCTCACAAATTACCCATAATATGTCTAATTTACAATTTCATTATATCTTTGATCATAGATCTATGATCATAGATATGATATTGTAATACAGGGGGTATTACACTATCATATCTATGATCCTTACCTTATCTATGATACCTTTACGACATTCTAAAAAGTCTTTCTGTCCATATATAAATAAACTGTGGAGATAGTACGACCCTTAACTGAGGTGACCAGATACTGAGTTACATTTGAGGATTCGGCGAAGTGTGCGATAGTTCTAAGCACAGATTAACAATGCAATAATTAGTCTGTCTTATTGTCATGAAATTAAACCGTGCATGCCTGTAGTGTTTTATAATAGCAATGAAAGTGTCACTCACTTGACGAATGACACTACAGTTGGCACTCGTCTTGGCGTGAGTTACCTAGTAATTGATAAACTGATATAAGTTTAGAGGTATGAGGAACAGGGTGCAAAGTTCACTCATCCTCTATTGAAAAGGGAGGACAATCCGGCCAGGGGGCATCGTAAAATGTCAAAAACATAATATTAGGATCTGCGTGCGATTCATATTCTGAAATAATTCATTTGTTTGACAGTTTTCTATGGAGATTCGTAAAATGGACCACATATTATGAATTGTCAAATTAGAGGAATTGCTAATGACACCTGGAAATTCAGGAAATGGAATGCTTTTAGAGGAATTTTTAATGTGATCGTTTTAGGCCCACAGATGGGTGTCGTGTTTGGCGGGCAAATGCCCGACGATTGATTTCGGAAAGTTATATATATATGTTGATCTTGGTAAATTATACTTGCGCGATGCAGGATTTGTGTGACGTTTAAAAGTTTGGACCTTATTCGTTAGCCCACTTTTACCGACTCGTGGGTATATAGGTCTCCATAAGGGATTTCTATAAGTCCTCGATCTTAAGGCTATCGTCATCCATGCTTTTCCTATGGTTCGGATGAGATGAGGTCGTATATCTATCGTTCTGGAGGAACGCTTTCTTTGCTGGTCTTACCCATATTAAAAAAAAAAAAAAATCGACTTCAGTAGTATTGTTCCCTGAAAGAGAAAATACAATATTAACGCTATAGTTAATTAATTGAATTAATAGCAAAGAGGTATATTATCAAAAAGGTTTGAAACTACTTCGACTGACAGGCAGTAGAGTTGCAGTGCCTGATTATAAATAAGTTGGCAGCAGAATAATACAGTTGTATAAGTTTTAGCGTTTGTAAAGTCTTTATAACCCATACACAATATTAACGACCCGAATTGTGTGGAATGAATTCCTGAGCATGACACGTGTATTTTTAGAGAACAAGCGATGTGTAGTACGCAGGGTTGCTGGGATAGCAATACTCATGATCTTTTGTAGCTTATGATGATTGAAATGTTATCTAGTAGATTTGATATTGATATGGTTGATTTAGATATGGTAAATAGGATTTATTTTAACCGGCTCGAAATACTGAACGAAGTGAAAGAAAATACGTTTATTTAAACGTTGAAGTAGGCATATACAAATATTAATAAAATTACTGAATCAATTTTAGAAACGCCTTTTCCGAGGTCCTCTAACTAGGCTGATTTTTTTATAGAATTTACCGAATCAAACCTGAGATTGCTTTAATCTCAAACAAAAATGGCCCAAACCTAAACAACTCTATAGTTAGCTCATTTTCAATCTTATTTCTCGGTCTTGTCTAACCATCCACCATAAATTTTCAGTGCTTCAATATCAGCATGCGGTGACAAGGCAGAAGAGGGACAGTTGAAACAGTACCATGTGGAACAGAAGTTCGCAGACAGGCGGTACAAGGTCACCAGCGCCAGGACATACTTCTACCTCAATGAGGCCTCTTGTGAGAAGAACATGGAGGCCTTCCTGAAGAGTATTGATGCTGTTGCTGGTGAGGACTTGTTTATTTTAGACCTTAGATTGCGTGCGGAAGGTTGCTTTTTGTCTGTGATCAATTTTAGAATTTAACTGGTGAAAATTGGTCACCGTTTACTATCCATCAACGGTCTTCCTTCCTTTCCTTTCCTGTTTTTTTCTTTCTTTCATGTTAGTACTTTTTATCTAGACTGTATATAAGACACTTGCGCTATGCGTCACTTTTCGCAGCAAATTCTCTTATTAAACTGTTCTTTCAAACATTTTCATTAGTGCAACGTCGAAATAGGCGTTCCTCAAAAGCTATGTCTCAGCTTCGACAACTTACATCATCACCATCCTCTTGTCCTTATCCCAATTGATTTAGAGTTAGCGGAGCGAATCTTCTTCTTCCATTCATTTATATCACCTAAGCTGCCTTTTCAATAATGTCAACGTCGGCTGTCGCTGAAAACCAGCGCATGAGCTCTGTCTGGCATAGGGTCGCAGCATTGATGCAGCTGCGTGGATGTGACGCATATTTTCCCACATTTCTGTTTTTGTTTTTTTTTTCGTCATGTTTACCGCAAATAAACGTATTTCCTTTCTTTCTCTTTCTTTCAATATTGACCTTTCTAGTCACATCATCTGTCACATTTAATTCATTCATTATTTTACTTGATCTTACGCTCGTAACAACTATGACAACACACAATTTCATTACGTAATGTCACGTTGTTTTTCTGCGCCGGACACTATCGTTAAATTGGAATATCCGCATTGCGCACTGTGTTTGGGTCTTGATTGATCGCCAACCAGGGCTTCATGGCCTAGAAGGGAATTCTTTGTAGCTATAAGAATAGTCTCCTAGTCTTAATTCTGTTGACACCGGTTCAATCAAAATACACTCTCATCTTCGTGCTATTATCGTGTCAACTAGCACTGTTTTCTGTGCCAACTTGTCAACTATTATGTAATCGCGTTGATCATTTTAATTAGAACATTATTGTGAAAGACAAAGTTCAAATTGATTTGTACTAATTATGCCCATTTTTCTTTTCAGGCATCACCGAAAGTACAGGTTTGATGGCAATCAAATTGACCGCGCTCGGCAGGCCGCAGTTACTTGTAAGTTTTACATCACAATTTTAATTTTTTATTTCATTTTTCATACATTTAGATTATATTTTTAAATATTAGAATAAAAAAAGCATATAAAACATTTAAAAATATAAAAAATAGTAGCCCACCGGTATCGGGAACAGGGTCCAAGCTACCGGCGGACTGACTTACTCATTTTCATGGCCGTTGCAGTGGCGGCGCTAGACCAAAGTTTGTTGGACGTTGGCGACATGAGCTTTGCGAGGTCTCTTTCATTTCCCAGTCGAAAGAAAAACGTTAAATCGAATTATACACTAATGTAGGAGTATACTTATGAGTTTTATTGCTAATCAAAAGATGACAAAAATTAAATAATGAAACACAAATAAAAAATAGACGAACTTTTCGGCTTTTAGCCTCACAGAATTTTGTTACCTCTAAGCGACCAGGTGGCACGCGCGCCGTCCAAAAATTACGATACAGGTACAATATTGTACCTTGACCGCTGATTATGTCATAGCTAACCTAACACCAGCTTCTATTTCTAATGCAGAAAAGTTAGAGAAGTAGCATGCAAGAGCGAGCCAAGCGAGCTCGAAAATTTTACCACGCCGCCTCGGGTGTTTAAAATTAGGTTGTCTTTTAACCATTCTTACAGAAATGGGAGATATTTTGTTATGTTACACAGAAAAGTTTTTGAATAAGGAGAATGCAGGATGCAAGAGCGAGCCCAGCAAGCACGAAAATTTTAGCACCCCGTCTTGGAAAAGTACCTAGGGTTTTATTTTGACCATACATACAGAATTAGGATATACTTTGTCGTTGTTGAGTTTACGCAGAAAGGTTTGAGTATTAGACGAATATAGGATGCTAGAGCGAGCGGAGCGAGCTCGAAAACTTTAGCACCCAGTCTCAGATATAAGAAACGGAGTTATTTTGTCGACCTTTACAGATAATTTTGAAAATTAAGATCGATGGAAGAGCGAGCGCAGCGAGCTCAAAAATTTTAACATGCTACGTTTATATTTTGCATACATGTCCAGTCCGGGCCTTCACATACAACTGCCTCTTTGTTACTGAACATATTTTGACATCTTTTGGGATTTGATTAAAAAAAAACTTCGAAATTTTGGGGGCCCCCAGGACCGCCGGGGGAGCTTTTATAACTTGTAAAACTTTCTTGCGAGGCCCTCAAGCGCGAAGCCGTCTTTGGTTGCGGACGTCGGCTAACACCGCCACTGGGCCAATGTCATCTTTTGTGGAAAACAGCAATGATCAGACCCTCTGTCGTATGATTATCATAGTTTTATGTGTCGTTAATGCCAAGTTTCCCTATGGCCGCTATTCGGGAGCAGAATGTCGAGAATGATGGCACACATGAATAAATACATAATAGGGGTCACGCTCGCGGCCGGTCAGGTCACGTCTCACGCCCCCGTGTTGAGACGTAAGTTCGTTACCCTAGCGCGTATGGTGAAATACTCTTGGGGTAAAAAAGTTGTAATTTTCCATTGATTTTACGTTCTATAAATGAAACCAAACCACTGGTTTCAAGGACAACGGTGTTTACCCTAACACCCTGTAGTTGACATACTGCACAAGCATACATAAAAAAATCCAACTCTCATTTTAACCCTAACCCTACCCTTCCAGCTGCAACTGTCAGAAGTGATCATGCGCGCCCGCAACTACATGCAACAGATAGGAGGCGGCACTGGCAACGTGCTGACGCATCACAAGACCATCGAGGACTTCCAGCGGTACTTCGGAGACCACAGCGCCAAGCCGCAGGTCCAGGAGTTCATGAAGAAGATCACCTCGGATAAGGAGGGGTGAGTCAAACAGATTGAAATATATAAATCGTCATACTATGGTTTAGGCCTCGCCTCTAATGCACAAAGCTGTGGGTTCAAATCCGGGCAAGGGCCAATGTGACTTTTTCAACTCATACTATGTCTCTGAGTTCATCATGGACAACGGTGAAGGAAAACATCGTGAGGAAACCTGGACTTATCTATACATATTATAAATTACAGTCGCTTTTCGGGTTCGTCTGTATGTCCGCGTTGTTCTCCTAAACCACGCAACAGATTTTGATGAGGTTGTCACTGTCGTGTAGTGAATTTATTCCGGAAGGTTTATGTGTATATTACGTTATTATTAAAGTTACATATAACTAAGAAATCTCGATGTTTTGTCAAGTCACAAAAACCGTGCGAAGCAGCCGCTAGTATTAATATAAGTCTGAAATCGCCAACTCCTCCTGAGCAAGCGTGGTGATCAATCTCTGTATGACAAGTGGCCTTTGCCCAGCAGTGGGACAGTAATAGGTTGGTATTATTATACTGTGGATAGGTATTTGTTAGGATGATCAGAAAAGTCGAGGAGTTTCCGGGGTTTTCTTTGGTCCCTTGTTGATACTTGTTTCCGATGTCTTATTTTCTCTGGTGTCAATGGAAATGTTCATATCCTTATAAGGGTCACTATATGGATGCTTCAAGCCTTATCTCAAGCATCTACGATCCGCGTAATGACATAAGCGGTTACCCGGCCCTCGCCTTTTCCTCCGTCAATGTTTTAATGATGCTGATTTGTATTAAATCGTATTTATGTTTTAAATACCATTTCAACAGCCTATGTATCACCGTCTTCATTCCTTCGGGAAATAAATTTTAGTTAATTATACCACGTTCATGTTTGTTACTCAAGTTTTGAATGAAAAGGATTCTTTTTTATTGCGAAACCGCCAAGGTAACTCGTGAAATTCAAATTTTCTTAGGTTATTTTCGCTTCCCCCATAATAACCAAAATTAAGGTAGTTAGATTTTTTCCTTTTAGTACTGTATAAATATGATTATTATTTTTGATTGCCCAAGATATTGGTACACAGAATGGTACTGTACCTGTACCGTACGTAATATTGAGAGCTACGTTTGGTAATTTCAGTGTGGTCCACATATTCCCGGGGGACCGGTCAGTGGCGACACCTTTTAACATTTGTAAGCGCTGTCTCGTAAATGTTGCTAGTGTGTTTACTGCACTACTTCACAAAGAATGGTATTAGAAGTGGCCCAACTATTCACCTCTCACTCACACAGTGTGTGAAAGAACGAGACGCAACAAACATGCGAGTGTTGCCGTTTTGCGCATATAGTATTCGCCTCTCGCTCACAGCGAATGGGAGTGAGCGAGAGGATAACAAAAAAAGGCGTGGCGATTTCTAATTTCCTTCTGGTAATAAGTACTTTCTGTGTGATGTGTCGTTCGTTGATTGCTAATGTTAAAATGAAATGAATATTTTTCGTACGCTAAATGATACTGTAATCAAATAATAATTATAATTCGTATAATCTTTAATACTCAATATCTTTATTGCTTTACCATAGGAAATCTCATCTCTCATTTCTCTTGTGTCTAAAGACATTTACCTATGCTAGGTACCTACAGCTTGACGTAATATTCTTAGTGTTAATTTTTATTACCATTTACCCCCTAGTTTACGCAAATCTGCTGCCTAAACTACAGTTATCTGGGGTAGTATTATGAGGTATTAACGCCTTCATTATTCCACTGCGAAAACGGGATGGTGCTATCGGCTTTGCCTAGCTCCGTCTCTCTCTCACACTGGAAAAAATGGTGGCAATAATACTTCATAATACGGCACCTGATGTGGTTAAGAGTCCGATAATCTTACATTACACTATTTATCACAAAACACCTTACAAAAAACTCTTCCATTCCAGCATCGTCCACTTGTTCCCTTGGTCGAACATTCTGGACGAAGACATGAACCTTTCCGACTCGTTCCGAGTTCCGGATCCGAAGACCGGTCAGATGCGTCGCCTGATCTCCCAGATCTCGCCCAAAGAGGAGGAGATGTTCCGCAACATGCTGCGACGAGTGAACCACATCATCAAGGTGGCTAATGATTCTGATGTCAGGATCATGATTGATGCGGAGCAGACATACTTCCAGCCTGCTATCTCCAGGATCTGCTTGGAGATGATGAGGAGATATAATAAAGTAAGTTTTGAAGAATCTTTTCATTTCTTTCTTTTATGATTGCTTTAAAAATTAAGGGCCTTACCACAAAAACTTAGACACTTGTTCAACGCGTGTTTAATGTCAGTTTTATGTCAAACTCCATACAGAAATGTCATGTTTAAAAGGTGTTTAGGCTAAACAACTGATAAACACGATTTTGTGGTAATAAGCTACCTTATTACGGATCGGTTTGTTCTGGCTAATTCTGTTTTACAAAATTGCACTGTCAATTCAAAGATTAAAAAAAAAGAAGTAATTTCAATAGGCCTCATGCGGATTGGTGATCATAAAAAACCTACCTGCCACCTTTCCAATGTTGCTGGTAGCATACAGCTGATATTAGTGTGGCAATCTACTGCGGCCCGTAATATTCTAGAACAATGCTTAGACATGTATCTTTTAATGACGGTCTGGCAGTTTGAGTACTTTATGAGGCGTACCCAAATGTCCTTTCTTTGGTATTGTTCGTCGAGTTGTTGACCTCGTTAAGTTCTGAGTTGAGCTCCACGATTACCAACTGACAAATACTTGCACTGACTGGACAAGTCCACTCAAATCTGTGTGGTTCTTTCGTCAAAAGACCATTTCAAACACTTATGTGTTACTACATGCTCCTCATATGGACTGACCAAGATTATGTCTGGACTTTAAAAGAGACTTTGACCCGTGTTTCGCCATTTCTTCTCAGGTAGTCAGATAGGAAATGACGACGCCATTTAGCAATTTTTTTTTTTAAATGGCTTCTAAAAGTTATTCCGGTATCCTATTTATAGAATAAACAATTTCATTTCATTTGATCTCGCTCGCTCGTATTACATGGGACTTAAAAATAACTGGCGAAATGTGGTTGTACTATTGGTACACCTCTACTTAACCCTTCGGGGAATACAGGCGTGATGTTATGTTTATGTTGATCTCGATTTGATGTACCTATTTGAGTCGAGAACTCGCGATTCATACTATATTTCGGCACACAACTACTACATACCTACTACCATGGGGTCTCAACTCGAACAAATTATAATTAGTCTTGAAAAAAAATCATAGATGGCATAAGTAACAATTTATGAAATTAACGATCACTAAAAAGCGTTATACGACAAATTTTGGCTGAGGTAATATTAGTAAAAATCAAAACATCTTTGTTTAATGCTGATTTATGTATTTACACTCATAAATATCGGATTTTCAAAAAAAAACTTAAATTAAGCCGTTTACTTCAATTCGAACCCTTAGAATGATAAAGTAGCCATCTTCTGATCATTTTGTTGAGAGCTCTTTGCAATAGATGGCGTTTTACTCAAGTGATGACAGGGTCACTTTAAACTTGCGTTTATGTCGTTTCATTAAGGAAAATCAAACATTTTTTTTTTTTATCTAGTACTTTACGTAGAAATATAAAAATTGAACACCTAGGAAGAAAAAACGTAAAAAAGGAAGAAAAACATCTAGGAGTCTTGCGTCTATCTAGGCAAGACTCCTAGATGGCGTTAATAAAACTACAGTCTCTGGCAATTAGTGATTCGGTGATGCTGCCATCTGTTAAAAAAATGGAGAACGAAAAATAGCCAGCTCAATAGCCAGACTTAGGGTGGTGTCATTTCTTTGTATGGGATTGGGTATCTGTACGTAGTATTATAATATCTGTGCTACTACGATATTATGACGGTTAAAAGTTTGAAATACCTTACTCTCTTCCTAACTTTCATTACTCATTAGATATGTTATTAATGAACTCTGTTCTCCTCCAGGATAAGTTCCTAGTGTTCAACACGTACCAGACGTACATGAAGAACACGTACCAGGAGATCCTCACGGACTTGGAGCAGGCGCAGCGACAGAACTTCTACTGGGGAGCCAAGCTCGTGCGCGGCGCGTACATTGAGCAGGTGAGATTGTCAGTAGATTCACATTTACTGAGGAAGTGAGGACTATGTCCAAGATATCGTGTTTTTATGGTTCCGTACCCAAAGGGTAAAACGGACCCTATTACTAAGACTCCGCTGTCTGTCCATCTCACCAGGCTGTATCTCATGAACCATGATAGTTAGACAGTTCAAATTTTCACATAGTATGTATTTATGTTGCCGCTATAACAAAGAATACTAAAAAACAGAATAAAATTAATATTTAACGGGGCTACCATACAACAAACGTGATTGTTTGCCGTTTTTTTAGATACTGGTACGGAACCCTTGTAAAGATCCTTAAGGGGCAAAGAAAATCGTTTGTTAGAAATCTAGCTTACTATTAATAGTTTGTTAACCAGTAAAACTGTAGGTAGGTATACTCTTTAAGGCTCTTACATACTGGGGCGATTCGTCGCGCGACACGACGCCGCCGCATTGTTCGCCGTGAAGTTTTCTCAGAAATTGTTTTGTTAAAATTCGCGTCGTGCGGCGAATCGCCCCAGTTAATGTAAGAGCCTTTATACGCGTAATACGCTCACCACCAGTTACATCTAATAAGCATTTGTTCTCAATCGTTTTAAACTGCTGATGTTTTGTAGCAATTCATGTATGAAACGAAACTAAAGTATAATCCTATTCAAAAAACAATGATAAACTGTAAATCACACCGTTAGAAAATCTGAAGACTGGATGTAATATTTGTCTCCGTTCGTCCACAGGAGCGCGCCCGTGCGGCGGCGATGGGCTACGACGACCCCACCTGCGAGTCCGTGGAGGCCACCACCACGTCCTTCCACAAGTGTCTGAAGGAGATCCTCAGCAGGGTCAAGGTGAGCTTCTTCATTATAATCATCATCATTAACTTTTAGCTGAAAGACGTCCACTTCTGGACCCCCCCTCCAAAGTTTCTCCACTACGGCCAAAACAGGGGGCTTAAAACAGCCACTGGCAGAATCATAATAGGAAAATATTATAAATCATCGTAAACTGTCACAAACTGACAATTCATAGTAATTATGATCTGCGTGCGATTCATATTACGAAATAATTCATCTTTTTAACAGTTTTCTATGGAGATTCGTAAAATGGTCCACATATTATGAATTGGTTTTGTGTCAAATTAGAGGAATTGCTAACGACAGCTGGTAATTCAGGAAATGAAATGCTTTTAGAGGAATTGCTAATGTGGCCTAATGACAGCTGGTAATTCAGGAAATGAAATGCTTTTAGAGGAATTGCTAACGTGGCCGTTTTAGGTCCACAGATAGCTGATAAGGCCCAAAGGTTCGGAACTCGCTGTATTCGAGAAGCTCTAAGGCCCTAGACAAAGTGAAATTCTATCAGCGATAACGATGATGGAAAAGGCAAAAATGTATAGGACTGACATAAGCTATCGAAAAGCTTATGTCAATCCTGTAGAAAGTCGTTGTAGAAATACGAAACGCTTTCGAAGCGATTGTCACTTGTCTAGGCCCTCTGGATCATTATGATGAAAGAGTCCATTAATATTATAGATGTATTAAAAATGCGAGTTTAAGGAATCTCGCGTACTAGACTGCCACGACTTCGGCCAGTCGTGGACCTCATATTGTATGGTATGTGATCAAGTGCGCGATTCGTATAGGTTCCTATAGTTTACCTGGTCGTGGTCGTGGCCTAGTGCGCGAGATCTTTAGTGATGTAGGTAAGTTAAACAGCTCATTAACTTTGTAATATTCCTCAGGGCCCCAACGCGGAGAATCTGGGCATCATGGTGGCTTCCCACAATGAGGACACAGTGCGGTATGCCATCCAGCTGATGAAGGACTACGACATCAAGCCAGAAGACAAGGTCGTCTGCTTCGGACAGCTGCTCGGCATGTGCGACCACATCACCTTCCCCCTCGGTTAGTTATACCAATTAATGTTACCGATATGAACCAAGCTCGTGGCTAAGTAATAACAGCTGCACGGGTCGGTCCATGAAGTTAAGCTACTAGGTGATCCGTGGATGGGTAACAATCTTTACATATCGCGACTCCTCCGTGCCTCGGAAAGCACGTTAAGCCGTTGGTCCCGGCTGTCATTTGTGGATCTTAGACAGTCGTTACGAGTCGTCAGAAGCACGAAAGTCTTGACCACCAGTCTTACCAAGGGGTATCGTATTACCCAGTTACTGGGTTGTGGAGGTTCGATAGGCAGTCGCTCCATGTAAAATACTGGTTTTCAGCTGCATCCGGTTAGACTGGAAGCCAACCCCAACATAGTTGGCAGATGATGATATCAGAAAAAATGTTTATTTTTACTAATGGAGGTTTGAAGATAAACCAGAAAAGTACACTTAGTTACTTGAATAGTTTGGCTTTCTAAGCTTACATACCTCCTTTTAATCTTTCCAGGCCAAGCCGGCTACTCCGCCTACAAATACGTCCCGTACGGCCCCGTGCTGGAGGTCCTGCCGTACCTGTCCCGCCGCGCCAACGAGAACCGAGGCTTCCTCGTGAAGATCAAGAAGGAGAAGAATTTAATCCTCAAAGAAATCATCCGCCGGGTCTTTACCGGCCAAATGTTCTACAAACCGCCGGTCGGACGCTACACGCCCGTTTAAATATACACCTTAAGTCCACGTGTTATAGTCTAATTTACTTTGCGGGATGTACGGAGATGCCATGTGACGCGGCGTTGTGTGAGTAGACTTCTAGTCGCTGTCGATGCGTTTGCATGGAGCGAGTCGACGCAATTAATCGATACAAGGATTCGATTCATCACAGAGCTCGATTGACATTCTATCGATATAATCGCGTCGAGTCCCATCCTTGGTAGTAGTTTGTCTGTGATTGATTGTTGGTAAATCGGTTGTCTAGGAACTTTTTCCTTAAAACCTATTTCGAACAGATATTTCTAATAAGCACACAATGTTTGTGAAGGTAAATATTAAAACTATTATAGGTAATTTAATCGAGTTTGATAAATACAACTCAGGTATCATAATCTTGTCATTAAAGTTATAGAGGACGTAATTATTATCAATTAATTAGGTTTGTTTATCAGGCTCTTTGAATACCAAATTGTTAAGCTTAGAAATGATCATTTGAAAGAGGTTTTATGAACCGTTTGGGAGAAGGAGGTTGCCAGACTGTGGTGGAAATGAATAAATACAAAAAATTGGCATTACAAATAAAAAAAAACTAAATAATACAAGATTATAAACTACATAGCATGTACATAAGGCAGTATGTAGCATCTGGTATGCTGCATCTATGGTAAAGGATCTGAACTCGTGTTTAAACGCGAAAGTTTAACTGGAATAGGTAAGTAGGTATAATACTTATTTCAAGATACAAAATGTTGGCGAACCCATTAATATTATATCGATAACCACAAAATGTACTTACTATATCTTGTATTTATTTATAATATTAAACAGACAGGAGTTGTAAATATTTGTATAATGTTCATAAAATATACTAACTGCCAGGGTTGCTAATACCTACCTGATATTGTACGGAGAGGCAATCCAATGAAAAGTCGTGAACAGAAAGATACGGTTACACAGTGGCCCACTACCAACCAAGCTGGTCTGGGTTGAAGAGGGCCATGTGATCTTCTGCTTCTTTCTATTGACTACACTCTTCTTCATTTGGCGCCAGCTCTCGTGTATCATACGTATAATAATAACTCTATACCCGTCGACATTAACTCTTATAATTCGCTGGTAATAAACAGAACTTGTCTATGATTTTGACGTAACTTATGGCAACACTGATAACAATTTTCATAAACCGAATGAAAAGTAACAAAATGGCGAACAGTATTGATTGTTTATGCTTCTTACAGTATTTTTATTTATTAACTTATGCATATTATTTATCGACGCTTATATCTATAGTGTTAAAAATCGAACTTAGATCGCTGTTAATAAAATGTAGGATGTTAAAATATTTAAAAATAACGATAAAAAAATCGAATGTGTTGCGGTCGTTCTGTAAAATTAGGAATGCAATGAAATATTTTGTTCATAGGACAGGGTTCTACAAAACAAAACATTTAATTAATAATCTGATTAATATTAGTTTATTGAATAACTGAATTATGTTTAAAAATAAAACAACTGTCGACATGAAAACTACATCATCTTAGGATCTCCAAGATTCTTTTCAAAAGTCTCTTAGGAGAGAATTATGTCGAATAAGGGCTCTTTTCTGTAAATTGTATCGCGCGTGATATGGATGTATGAAACAGTAGCGAATAATGCCGTCATATTCATCCGTTTGGCTAGCACTTACACAATATTTATGACAGCCTAAGGATGGGAAATATACTCCAAAAACACTTAGTAACAAACAAGTCATTTCAACTAGTTTAGGTACCTACTCTGAAAAGGTGGCGCTTGAGTATACTATGGCGTTGAAATAATGTATTTTCATAGTTCCACGCGTACTTTTCTTAAGTAATAATCCCGTTTTGTGTTATTTATTGTGTAATATAGGTAGCCCTCTGTTTTCTCCGACACTCCGGGTTATTGCAGTTGTCCTACACTCATATAAGTCTGTAAACATGTATTTTTAGTAAAACTTCCCTGTTAATAACTCGCATAACTTTGTATTTTAGCTGCGGTATCGTATTTAAACATATTTGAATGCCAAAACAATTGATAAAATTATAAGTTTTTATAAGGAACGCGAATCGATAGATCTATTTGAAATGTCCGTTATTTCGAATACACCCATCGGTTTTGCCCGACAGAATTCTTGTATGTACCTTATCAGTTTTGTGAGTTATACCGTAGCTACGCTCAGTTCCTACAACTTAGTTAGGTACTTAGAATCAAGTTCTATGTTTATAACACATGCCGACATCTTTTTCCGAAAGTTAGTTGCGCAGTGTTATTAAACGTTGTACGGTGTCAAAATTCTGACATTTTACAACTAAAACAAATAGTGAATGATATGTTGTTGAGTTAGTGTTAGTATAATCAGCGTGCATTCATTTAAAAAATGGAATTCATGTAGATTTTAGTTCTGAAATTGTGTTTTGTTTTTGTAAACGTTTATTTCGTCCACGATTTTATTAATTAATTTGTAAACTTTATAATTGAAATCCCCTTGCGCTAATTAATTAGTATTGTGATGCTATTTTTAGATTATTTTACGGATAGACTTTTAATAAAGACAAAACTTGTTTTGATACGTTTCTTTTATTTTTATTTTTCCTCTTTTATAACCTTCTTTTCCGTTACCTACTTTTAACATTTTTTGGCGGGAAATAACTGACATGAGTGATTGAAAAGCTGAAAAGATATTAGAATATAGTATCAAATATGATAACCAGTAGATGGTTGAATGTAAAAGAAGCTACTGATATAGCACGCTATATAGCTAAAATGTCCACAAATAACGACCTATTCTTATAGGTGCTTAATTAAAGCGTCTAACTTCAGCATTACTTGTTTAGATGTCAATTATGTATTTAAAAAGTAATTAATGTTTTTAGATGTATCGTTTTTCAAAAGAAATAAAAAACACACGAGTGCTTGCAATGTCATAAAAAAACTGATATTAGACTGAAGTCAATCTTTTGTTGATGTTTAAATTACTTATACAATATGAAACTTGAAATTCGAAGAAATGTCCAATTTGAAAAGAATATAGCTGGAACACGGAGAAAAACTGCTGTATCGAACAATTTTTTTGTACTTTGGTCAGCTAGAAATAAAAATCGATTATTGCAGACAATAATAATATGATATAATATGTGTTTTAGTATTTTTAACCTTAACTTATAATAATTAATGAAAGGCAAAGATGGTTTCTGCAATCAATTGTTAGGTACATAAATTTGGTGTTTTCCACCTAACTTAGCAAGAATTACAGGTTACAGGTCGGCGATGCATGGGAAGCTCTACGACTAAAATTGCAATAGGTAATTAGATATACATTATGTTGCACTAGAAAAAAAACAGTAGGTAATGCAACATTCAGAACATGTACAGTCACGAGCAATAATATGTATACACTTAGCAAAATTCAATAACCATTTTTTCGTGGAGCGACGATTGCAACTTTGAGATGATACCTATATCATAATAATATGTGTTCCAACATACTATGTTCGATATAACATAAAATTACAATCAACTCAGACCTAGAGCCAATGCTAAATAGTATTGCAATAAATAAACAAACAAATATAAAAAAGATTTGAAATTGGGAAATGCCCTTTTTAAATACTTACTTGATTGTAGAAATGATCCCTGTCGGTAGTGCTATGTATCTACTATCATATTGTAACGAATGTAATTTACCCTGCTTCGTGGTCGTCACCTAAAGAGCTAGGCATTTAAAAGTTCTTCCTGTGTTACTTTACGTCACTCTGTAGAATTGACGTTGTAATGTCAAATTCGACAACATTTATTTCGAGAACTGACTAGAGTGCGTTTCATCAAATAGTTCCTTTGCAGCAATGTTGGCTCCAATGTTAAAAACGGACCTATTAGGTAGCGCCGTAGCAGCGTAACGTATTGGTCATGGTCCTACAACAGTTTATAGCCAACATTAAGCCATAGGAACTGTGTGAAGAAACGCACTCTAGTGGTGTCAAATTCTACAGTTTCTATTTTGGCATAAAATAAACTTTTTTTTGTGGCAGATTTCTGTGACCATTAAGTTATCGATTTATACACAAACATAAACTTTTGAAGTTGTGAAATGACGACGATGCGACGGGGTGCCTAGTCTTAGACAACATTGGAAAAATAAAAATAATGTGTTAATGTTGATGATGTGTGTTTTATTTATTTTTGAGGTGGCCCTCATCCCTGAAAATCAACCAAAATATCGTACTTCCATCAAAGGTGTAAAAGGATGGATGTAACCACATAAACTAACACGCATTCGTCTCATGGGGGTAGGCAGAAACTACACAACGACACCTGCAACGATGTATGTCATTTCATTTATATAGTTATCTTAGAAGAAACAAGTATGTGAAGAAGAAAATGGATAAAATGAATAATAAATTGAATTCAGTCAACAATTATTTATTTTCATATTTTCGTCGTAAACACAGCTTTATCCTAACACTCACATCCAACATCGTTATTATACTTATCGCATATCCAAATAATATTGTCTGATCATTTTATGACATTTTAAAACCAACATTTGTTATTTTGGTTTACAAACTTAGGTAATTTGATAAATTGAAGACGAAGCTTACAAAGTAATAAAATTGTAGGAAATTTTGTAAATAAGTGACTTAAAATTGGTCAAAGTGGTTATTTCGTGTAACTTTAACTTTAGTTGCCGCCTGTCTTATGAAGATGACAAGATGATTTGTTGCCTACTTTAGACAGGCTAGTTAGGGAAATATTGCGGTTTTGGCTTCAAGGTGTCGTTAAGTGCTAAAACAAATGATTGGTCTGATCAGGATGATTGTTTTTCTTACAAAAAAACATAAGTATGCACATTTTACTAGTGTTTAAAAATTATACCTCCAATTGTCACTAACGAGACACAATGGAATTTTAATTGTTATCGGCCTTTAAAAGGCCAATCAACAGTTGAGCATATTGCTATAAACCGTCCAGTTTTCTTTTTTAAGTTTGTTTATGCGACAGTGAAGACTTTTTGACAACGTTTGGTTTTGCATCGGCGTCAATTCTGTCAGTATTTTAAATATTGCGTCATAACCTTCCATCTGAACACAGATTCCTAATAGAAGCATCGTCATTATGAGAACCAAAACCAGCATTCTTATAAATGGTGCATCGTACGTACAGAAAGACATGATGTTACCCAAACGCAACCATCCAAAGATCAACGTTCAAACCCCATCAGTCTAATAACATTTCAACGACTTTATCCTAAACATTTATAAAACATTGACTTTAAAGTAGTGAACCGTCAGTCAAGGATTTAATAGGTAGGTATTAAAATAAAATTACTTTTTATAAAACAGAATAGATTAGGGTTAGGGCCTTATGTCATAGTTTAATGCTATGGTTTGTACGGTCGTGGCTTACAAAGCCTAGGCAGAGATTTCGATCAGGCTGTAAGAACAAGCTGAGGCATAAGTTACCTGATTAATTTGTCTGAGCTAGCCAAACTGCTTAATTAGATAATGTCAATTTTCTTTGATAATGTCATTAACAAAGAAAAGTGACATTATGTAACTGTAACTCTTATTTTGTCATGTCCATTTTATGACCTCCTGCCAATAGTAATTGTACCTGTTGAGGTACCTTCCCTTACTTCCATAAGTCACGACCGGCCTATGGCGTAAGATAATAGATATTCATGATTGACAAAATTTGAAAGCAGAGAGAATACACAATTTTTTTTCTATATGTTCATCTTGATAAATAGGTACACGGAAAATTCAAAAATATGAACTAAAACTATTCTCAGCTTATAAAAATCATTAAAAAACGTATCTTACGCCACAAGAACATCCTCAAAATAGTTATCAAGAAGTAGAAAGGTAAATAGATCTCACTCGTTTACAGAACAGTTAGTGCTTTTGAAAAGTTGACAAATAGTCTGATAACAGTATAATGTCATAATGTCAGTAAACTGCATTGTCCTGTGTCACAACACGTCGTTACATTCAGAGACGTTTATTGAAAACGCCATTTACACGTCGCGACGTTTTCTAAAAACGTCGTTCAAACGTCGTGACGTTTTCTGAAAACGTCGTTCACTCGCCAGCGACGTTAACTGATGACGTGGCAGGCGACGTCGTGGGTGTCAGCCTCGTCAATCTCGTCTGACGTCGTCGGTGCCAGCGCCGCCAGTTGCGTCGCTGTTGGTCTTCGCTAGGATCTTGGGCGGTTCGCTTCCCCTGTAAAACGAAATAAATATAATATAAAAATTAATTGGTTTGGAACCAATTTAAGCTAATACGACATTAATTGAACTGCTTTATTATTTGTCACAATTTACCAGAAAAATAAATTCCCGTCATGTTCGCGACTTACCTCTGCGCAACCTAAGCTCAAGCATGGTGTGAGTCACCAGCGCAGCGAGTAGGGCTGCCGCTAAGCCTGCCAGTTGTGTGCGCACGCACAGCAGTTGTCGTGCAATGCACGCGAGTGCCAGCCCTGAATGTCGTGCCGCTAGGATCATAGACCACGCGCCCCGCCAGCCGGGGCCTCCTATGCAGATGCCAGACTGGGGGAAGAAAAGTACAGAATATTTACTCATTATTATGTATACCATACGAATTACAAATAACAATATTTAGACGACCGGTCGGTCTTATCGCAAAAAAATCTCATCCTAACTTAATTACTATATGATTTTGATTCTGAACATACAAAAGTGTATACCTGCAGTACATCCCAAAGTGCTGCACAAGCGCCCCACGCAGCGGCTGCCAGCGCTGGAAGCGCTAGATCCGTTTTAGCGGCTCTCCAGCGCAGTAGAGCGAGCACAAGCGACGCGTGCGCTGCGCCACCTCCTGCCGCGAGGGCGCCACGTCTGCCACGAGCTGCCGCCATGGAGAGGGTGCCTGCAGCTAGTGCCTGAAGGACTCCTGTCCCGCATAAAGAGCGCCACGCACACCACCATCCGTCCACGCATACTCCGTACCACTGAAATGATTTTTTTGTTTTAGTACGTAAGCCGCTATCTATTTATGTGTTTATAATCGAAATGTTTTATGTCATATATCAAAGAGAGCTTGGAAAACAGTTTATTTAGATGGTAAATATATTGATACCTATCTTGTAAGTTACCAGCTGAAAATTATTATTATAATTTACTAGTAACCCGACATTATTTTTGTCGAAAGCATAGAGTGTTACACGCAGTAATTTACTAGTAACCCGACATTATTTTTGTCGAAAACATAAAGTGTTACTTACATGTAGTAATTTACTAGTAATCCGATATCCGACATTATTTTTGTCGAAACCATAACGTGTTACACGTAGTAATTTACTAGTAATCCGACATTATTTTTATCGAAAGCAAAAAGTGTTACTTACACGTAGTAATTTACTAGTAATCCGACATTATTTTTGTCGAAACCATAACATGTTACACGTAGTAATTTACTAGTAATCCGACATTATTTTTATCGAAAGCAAAAAGTGTTACTTACACGTAGTAATTTACTAGTAATCCGACATTATTTTTCTCGAAAGCTTATAGTGTTACACATTGCGGTTCCTACAATACATCTACATAATTTTAAAAATCAAGGCAGAACCTACTTAGACTTCTTTATGTAACTATCATCGTTTTTTGGAAGCTCATATCATATGGCTCTTGAGAAGTTGCCGTTGGGAAATTCCAAATGGCACACGGCTCTAAATAAAATAGATCTAATATATTAACTAAACGTACGTATTACCGTACCTTAATATACGACGTATAAATAAATCCCTGTTGGAGTCCTATGAACAGGCCCATGGGCATCCCAAGCACAGCCCGAGGGTCCCCAAAGACGGAGCGCGCATCAGGCGGCGGCGCGGGCGCAGTCGGCGCTCCATACACGCCTATCCCCACCGATAGAAGGGCCAGGAAAGCCCACATGGCCACTAGTAGCATCCTGCCATCGGCGTCCAACACTGTGCCTGATAAGGTTTGCATGTCTGGACAACCGGCAGCTCCGCAGGTCCGTTCCTGGGAAAGGTAGATAAAGATGTATGTATAATGAAATGTCATTTTTAAAAACACTACAGTAATGTAATATCACAAATGATTATGATTAGGGTACCGACATTGGAATACTGCTGCAAGGTTGTGTTTGTAGGTAACCATGTCGGAGTGATGTCACGAACTCTTTTTGTAAATCAATTTTTATGAATAGTAAATAAAATTGTTATTAAATCTGTAAGTCTAGTAAGTTACTTGACAATTCATGATTTATTATTAAAACGAGGGACACGTATACCTGCTTCGCATGGTTTTTTCAACTTGATAAAACATCGAGATTATTTAGTTATATGTAACTTTAATAATAACGGATTATGCACATAATCCTTCCAGAACGATGGTGAAAACCTCATCGAAATCTGTTGCGTGGTTTAGAAGAACAACGTGGAGATACAGACAAACACGAAATGCGGCTTTACTTTATAACATGTATAGATAGATTCTCTACAAAATTAGAACTAACCTCATAATCATCTTCTAAGAAGTATTCCTCAGGTGGTGGCCATCTTGGCACAGTTAAATTCGTCGGCACCGGAGTAACTGGTTTCGACACCTCCTCAGACCATATCAATAGGGCGAAACCCAATAGCAGTGACCCACACACCAGTCCTAGGTCCTGTGCAGCCCTTAAAGCTCTTACTGCTCTTCTGAGAGCGACCTTTCTTCTTGCCTCATCGCCCGCCGCTTGGGCTAAAGATGTCGCTGAAGCTGATAAGGCCAGAGACATTGGGGACAGCGTCACGCCACAGATTCCGTACAATGCTAAAAGAACAGGGAGTGGAGTCTCCACAGTGTGAGCAGTTAACAGTACACAGACTAGAGTATGTGCGATTGCTATCACTAGTCTTGTTCCAGTCTTTTGGAGAATGAGGGGAGAGAATGGAGCGACTACTGCTGCTGCCGTGTGCATTATTGACAGTGGCATAGCTCCAGCTTCTGCGCCAGCGAACGCTGTGAAAGGCAGCAGAGCAGTCGCACAGAGGCCACTGGAGATGCATAAGAGCGTGAACCGGTTGACGAGTGGTTTGGGCAGCTTCGGGGGCTGTCGGGCAAGCAGTCGCCGAACTGATGCCGCTCCGACTGATGACGCAGCCGAGTCCCGGCGGCGAGGTCCAATGCAAGACCCTGTTACTCGGACCGGAGTTTTCTGCTTCTTCCAAGGCCATTCTTTTTTGTATATTGTGCTCACTGGGATCTGTGAAAATATTTTGGTCATATGAAAAATCCATCGAAGTGAAACGCGGTTATCATTTAGAGTTGTAGAGTAGCGTACCGGTGTAAGGATGGTTCGGTGCCGGTGCGGGTCGGATACGGTCCGCACGGCGGCGCGGACGGGCGCCGGACGCGACCGCTCCGTCAGGTCCGGTAGGCTGCCCATGCGCAGGCACCAGCTACACACCGGTGAACATACTATCCGGTTTCATAACCTAGTCAGAAAAATAAATATACTTCTATAATTTAAGACTTTTATAAGTTGAAGAAGATCTATATTATAGGTCTTCTTCAACTTATAAAAATCTTAAAATAATTGTCAGACAAAGCACAGCATAAACCGCTAAGTGTAGAAGAAGCATGAAATTTATACAAAGAAGAATTTCATCAATAAGTGAGCTTTTGGAAAAACCCCTAAATAGGGGATAAAAGTTTGTATGGAAGTTTGTATTTTTTGTCGCTAGCACACGGCTTGTTAAAATAAGATTTTAGTAACCTATTCCGCTTTACTATTCTTCAAGAGTCATAAAAACCCTGTATGAAATCGACACGTGTTTCACCGCTCAACAAGGCATCCTCAGGATGACGATTGACCAATTGCAAACCAGTTCTATCTATTGTATTTTGTTAAAATAAGTCAGAAAATTTAATTTAATTCAAGATTTTCAACTTCTGTTCAATTGATGATGATGCAATACTGAATTATGGATTGGCATAGGTAAACTTGTTGTTGTGTTTCTGTGGGTAGACAGTCTCGTGGTCTACGCATGCGCATGGTGAGGATCAGTTTTCGTATTCTGCGAGAAAGGTTGAATACATGTTGCTTAAATGTTAGGCTTCGTCGATGAGAATACCGCGGTATTTAATGGAAGTGATACGATAAAGAGGAAGGCAGTTACAAGGGGGAGTAGAAATGATAGAAGAGCAGTTTCAGTTTTAGGTGTTCTGCAAGGTTTGAAGCGGCCATCTTGGAGAAACGGATTCGGATTTAGTTTTACTGTTATTTGTAATATGAATTTAGAAATCATTCATCATTGAAAGTTTCAGTTTACTGAATTGCTTTCCAACTTTCCAATTAATAGAGTCCTCGAATCATTTTCCCCATTTCTTCAATTGCTAAGGGAAAAGATTCGTAGTCGGTGATCGAATAAAAGTGAACAAAATCAATAACAAATAGGTGCGGAACCTAACCATATACGGCTGATTTACGTATCCCTAGAGATTGAGCCGATTTCACTATATCGTGAAATCGTTTATCGTTTGACATTTAACCAAACATCTCAAGTGATTTACAAGAGCAAGTAAAGCCAGCGACACAGAATACATAGTTACAGAAGGTTACTTGGTTCTAAAAAAAAACACGAGTGAAAACAGGCGTACGCACACATAACCGCGTAGGTACGTATGGAGATCTCAAACGCATGCCAGTCGCTAGTGCTCATGTATTCCCTGTACGTAAAAGCGTGTCTGTCTATATGTGCCTGCATTTTTGCTCGTTGAATGGAACCGACCTTCTGTAGGTTTCCGTTTCGTAGCAAAGCCTGCGATGTTGAAATATCGGGACTTCGGGAGGCGTGAACCGGGACCAATTGAATTTTAGGCAGTTGAGTTAGCGTGGATCCGAGTTTGTCGATACCAATAAATCAGTACCTACGAGCTCAGATAGAGAATACATTTTGATTTAGTCGTAGTCAGAAAATAAATGTGGTGCCGGTACTTTGTCTCTGTGTGCGGGGATTTTGTATTTAATCATTTTTATTACAATTATCTAGGATAACAACTTTTTAATTTGTCTGTTATGTCTTGTTTAGACTTGCAGACACCCGCTAAACGACGGCCGCCCGCGCCCCATTTATTAAAGCGGTAAAATTCCCCATTGAAAAGAAATGCGGCGAATTTTTTTTTCTTTGCTTATATAAAACTATACATATACATAGATTCTCAGTATTTCCAGCATTAACGATTAATACGATTCTGACATGTTTATATTTTTTGGACAATTTTCATTATTAAAAATTAATAATGAGTTGTTGTTTTCATTTTAATTAATCACAATTTTTGGGTTTTTATCTATTTTGAGTTTTTATCTGTTTTGTCTTCTCTTTAATTCGTCTTTAGTTTAAGTTACTAAACATAGTGTTTAAGTACAAACCTGTTACTAATAACGTATGTAACAATCAATGTATGGATCGCGTAATTGTTCGAAATAGAATGATCTTATTTAAAGCATTTGTTAATAAAATAACAAATGCTTTAAACTCGTTTTCAACCACAATCAAACACCAAGAAATTCTTTCTTCTATTACCTTCCTAATGAAGATATTAAATATTCATTAAACAAGACGTCGTCGATACCTTCCTTTAACCACGCTACCTAAGTAAAGTAATCCGTTGCTAGTATAAACAGTTAAGCGGCTCGTGGGCTAAGTGATCGGTTCGACCCCTAATTGGTTCGCATGAGAGCTCGGTAGCATCGCCAACCGTTGATCAAACATTTGCGAGTTGGTGTTGGTGATCTAATTTCAATAATACGGTCTTTGAGATATCTTTTGCTCTTTTCGAGGGAAGATTTAAGGTGTGTGGAGCTCATTGTATTTGTGAAATGATGGGGCGTTAAGGAAAATTATACGATTTGGAGTGATTTGTTAACGCTGTGCATTTGTGTGCAATTTCTCATTGATTGATCTTTTAGGGCGTTACCTATTGGTGTCCGTGTGACAGAAAGATCGTAACAATAGATAATTTATTGTCTCTCATGAGACAAAGCTTCGTATGTTTACAGCTTAGAGCTTGCCTGCCAGAGTAAGCTGCAGGTATTGTTTGTAATATTCCCATACTCGCATGCGGCCTACTAAATGCAAGCTGCCGGCAGAATACGTTTCTGACACCTCTCAGTTGGACACGATTAGGATCAAATAAAGTATGAATTCGTGAAACGCATTCTCACGGCGGCCGGATTATAGAACAGTGGTGGCCCAGTGGTAACGGCCACGAAGTTTACCTACGAGTTGAAACCCAGGCAACTTTATTTTTGTGTAATTTATTTCACCACCACCTCTCAAAACGGTGACGGTAAAACATTGCCAGGGAACCGAAATCTGGGCACGCCACAATTGCGGCGATAAGTCCCCTCTTTTAGGAGTGGCTGGAGATGCGCCACGGCGTCCTCACCTTCCGCCTGACGCAGGTCCTCACCGGACATGGCAGCTTCGGGAGGTACCTGTGTAGAATTAGGCGGGAGGAAACGCCCGGGTGTCACCACTGTGCGGATCGTCCGGAAGACACGGTGGAGCATACGGTGGAGGTGTGCCCTGCTTGGGCGGAGCACCGCCGTGTCGTCGTGGAGGCGATTGGCGGCACTGACCTCTCGCGTCCGGCCCTGGTCCAGGCCATGGTACGGAGCGAGAGGGCATGGGAGGCGGTCACCTCCTTCTGCGAAGCAGTGATGCTCGCGAAGGAGGAGGTGGAACGCGTGAGGGAGAGGCAAATCCTGCGCCCTCACGCCCCTAACCGCTGCCGCTGGAGACACCCTGGGCGTCGGGAATCCCAGGCGGATTCCCGGCCACCATAGGCGCGGGCTTGCGGACGGCGAGCAATGGGTAGCTCGCCGTCCGATAAGGACCAGGCCCGGGTCGATGGCGCGTCGTGTTCCATGCGCGCCTCAAAGAGATGTCAGCACACCTGACGGGGTCCGCTAGGACCGATGCCTGCCAGGGTTGCGGTATTCCGCAACCCTGGCAGGCATCGGTCCGAAAGGGATACCGGGACCCTGGCAACAAGCAACTGAAGGAACACGGGTGGGTTTTAGTCAGTAAGAGTCTGACACGCCCTTCCGGTCCGCCCAGAGCGGGAGAAGTCATTTGATGATTATCCAACCAAAAAAAAAAAAAAAAAGGGAACTGAAATCGAAGATACGTGGCATCTACCAACCCGCATTGCATGGCAACCCCTCTCGCAGAGCTCTCACAGGAGGCCTGTGTCCCAGCTGTGGGAACATTATAGGCTGATTGTTATGCTGATTAGTCTATACGTATATTATAAAGAGGTCAAATTTATAAAAATAATAATATGCATTTATTTATATAAATAAATAAATTTAAAACTATCAATTTAAAAAAATCATCAATATTTTAAGAGGTCGATACTTTTCATGCCGACGGTACACACCACTTTTTTAGGAGTTTTGACGACGTAGTATCTGGGGGCCAAGTCTACTAATTTACAAGCGTGTCAGTGGTCTCACAATGATGAGTTTTTGACAGATTTTGTATGGCATATCTGTCAAAAACTGATTTATTTATTTATTTATTTATTTATTTATTTATTTATTTATTTATTTATTTATTTATTTATTTATTTATTTATTTATTTATTTATTTATTTATTTATTTATTTATTTATTTATTTATTTATTTATTTATTTATTTATTTATTTATTTATTTATTTATTTATTTATTTATTGCATTCATGTCGTTTACAAGGTCTTGTTACATTTTAAAAGTTTCGTACATGAACCCTGCTAGGGCACCGCAACAATTAGTATGTATTTATAATTACATGCATTCTTATACAACGTCGTTGATCATTGTGAGACCACTGACACGTTTGTAAATTAGTAGACTTGGCCCCCTGGTATTATTATTCGGGTTGAGTTGACTCGGGCCCAGATTGTCACAGACCCAAAATTTGTGAGTTCATGGTGTTTTTTTTTTGGTGTAATGCTGATAAACACATTTTTTTTCTTTCTTTCTTTTCTTTCTAGGGTAATCTTCGGAACTATAGATCTGATGCTGAAAATTCAGTGGGTCATCTTAGGGGCGGATTTTAATAATGGGAAGCTACAGTATTGCCGAGTGTCATAGGATATATTTTAAGCTAAAAGAAAAAAAAAACATGGATGAAGTCGCGGCAAGACGCTAGCAAGTTCATAAAGACAGTCAATTTCAGTATGTTAATAGGTACGCTCAGACCCGCCTGTTGTCTATTTGTAACACACTGGTCGATAACCACAGACAGCCTTACCATAGAGCTAATATTATAATGAAGTTTCAGCGGCATATCCTTTATAGTGAATTTCATCAGATAGTTCCTATGCCGTAATGTTGGCTTGTTTTAGCTTGTTTTAGGAACAATACGAACACGCTACGCCACTACGGCGTTACCTAATAGGTCCGTTTTTTAAATTTAACAGTTTAGCCAATATTGCGGCAATGGAACTATTGATGAAACGCACTCTACATACTCATCTTATTATTTGACATTATATACCTACCTACAATTTAATTTCAACTCTCTTTAATAGTGTCGTTTGTGGATATGATAATTATTCAGATTTATGACACTTGTAATGGCAATCATTTAATGTTGTTTCAATAGGTTTCTATTTTAATTATTTTATTTATCTTTTATATAGATTAACAGCCGCACGGGCAATGATATTAATATCATTGCGCACGGGTCGAACCATCAGGGTAAGCTACGCTTGCCGGTGTTGGTCCGTGAATGGGTCGTGCGTACGATGCATCTTTACATACCGAGACTCCTTCGTGCATCGGAAAGCACGTTATGCCTCCATATTTATAGTTGGTCCCGGCTGTCATTTGTGGATCTTTGACAGTCGTTACGGGTCGTCAGAAGCGCGAAAGGCTGACGAGTCTTATTGTCATCCCCACATGGTACCTATGGGTAGGTACAGGCTTTTAGGGATACCTATTGGTGAATTGCTTAGTTACACATGATTGCTTTATTATTGCATTGCTTAGATTCAAATGATAAGTTAAAGAATGATAAGTAAAAGAAAATAAGTTGGTAAATATCCACTTTGTACTCCTCATTTTTTTTTGTAGCCTATCTTGTTTCCCACTGCTGCGCAAAGGCCTCCCCTTTTTCCTTCCAAATCTCTCTGTTTTCTGCGATTTCTGGCCTCTTATAGAAATAAATAATTGGCCTATACCTATTACAAGACAATTCCTTTCTCAGTAATATTGTCTGTAAGAAAACACTGTCTAGTCTATGATTCCATTTCCTTTTCAACTGGCTATTATCTCCCCAGCAACTAAACATAAACACAACTACGTAAGTATCCCATTCCCTTCCAAATTCGTTAAACTCATTGTCCTCTATTCCAGAGACAATAACCAGACAACACAATTACGTCGCTGCCCGGGCCGGGCCGAGTCGTCAAATGTAGGCATTAGCGGTCACAAACCACGTTTAATGTCTGTCGACCAATGAGGAAACAGACACGAATATATGGTGGCGGACTCGTGGTCACTCCAGGTTGTAACACCAGTGTGACTGACAGCAATGATTTTCCTGGAGTCCGGACTCGTGGTCACACCGCTAATATTTCTACACCATGTAGGTACCACTTGTCATTTTCAACTAGTGCAGTGAGATAAATGTTTGTTTCATATTTCTTCATTTTAAACTCGACCAATGAGTAAAGAGGTTGAACAAAATGAATAGGGAATATGCATGTATTTTTTTAATATTTTTATTCGATAGTTTACATCGTCAAATAATAGTTAAAAAAAATTCGACGGCAAAAAAGCAATTTAAAGTAGTTAAAAAAATGTTTAAAAATATCCAACCGATCCGGGCTATTTAAACGCCCTCCATTTGGCGCGCTTGGTGTGGTGACGTCACAGTTCGTGAAAACAAACAAGCAACTGTCAAGTCAACGTCAAACACTCCTTTTTCTATGAGCGTTTGACATTGACTTGACACTTGTTGATTGACTTGACATTGACATTTTGATTGTTAGCCCGGATTGTTACGTCACATCCGCTCTTAGCCTTTTCAAGTATTTGAATTACCCACAGTTTTTTGGGACTTTTTAAAAATTAATTTCTCGCTCAAAAAGAAATTTTATTCAAAAATATTGATGGAGGCTTAATTCTGAATTAACATAGTTTATAGAAAAAAATATTTGACCCATATTTGAATCACATGCATATTCCCTATTGCCTGACCAAGATTATGTCTGGATTTGAAAAAAACTTTAAAAAAAAACACAAAAAAGAGAAAAAAAACTTTAAATTCGGAAGTCGGTGTCGGTGGTTTTGAGTTTTCGTTTATTCCGACTTCCGAAATTAAAGTTATTTTTCACTTTTTATTGTTTTTTTTGGAATTCGGTTGTTTTTTTTTCTGTAAAATGTTTTTATTTTTCCCTTTTTAGTTTTGGTACCTACCCCACACAAATTTGAATACCACTATCATATGGGACCACCTCTGAAGTATGACTTTCCAAACTAAAAAGAAACATCAAAATCAATTAATAATTGGCGGAGCAATCGCGTAACTAATACAAAAAAACAGTCTTTTTTAACCAACTTTAAAAAGGAGGAGGCCTTTTTAAAGTTGGTTAAAAAAGACTGTGACTTCTGAGTTTGTTTCGGTCTTTCTTCTCAGAGTAGTCGAACTCCGAACTCATCTAGTTTTAAAACATGTAGGTACATAATGTACATACGTTATTTTTGAAAAACGTGTAAAAGTTTTTCTTTGAACCAGTTTACAGAAACCAATATGATATCATCATTATGTTAATGACATGACAACGGTCGGTTCTTGGCTTTCCATGCGAAGAAAAAAATAGTGAACCTTTCGTGCCAAACTCACGAACAAATGGGTATTGTGTAGGCATATACTTATCTCACAGACATGTCGTTAGGTGATTTTCCATAAATGTTCGTAAAAATCGATAAGTATATACTCCAAGAAACATACAGGATGGAATTTTAAGACGGTTCAGTAGGGGTACCGCATCATCATCATCATTTCAAGCGAAAGACGTCCACTGCTGGACATAGGCCTCCCCGAGCACCGCCACTTCGACCGGTTCTGTGCTTCTCGCATCCAGCGCATTCCCGCGGCCTTCACCAGGTCACCGGTCCACTATCCCACGCTACGTCTTCCAGTACGCGGTCGCCACTCCAGAACCTTTCAGCCCCATCGGCCATCTGTTCTGCGAGCAATGTGCCCCGCCCACTGCCACTTAAGTTTGGCAATACTTCGGGCTATGTCGGTTACCTTGGTTCTCTTACGGATCTCTTCATTCCTGATTCGATCACGCAGGGAAACTCCGAGTATAGCCCTCTCCATTGCCCTTGGAGTGACTTTCAGACCACGTTTCAGGGGTACCTAGATTTGAGTAATTGCTAACTGTTTTTATTCACAGGTATTTGGAAAACTGGAACAGTCAGCTGACTGCTTCTTTGGTCTACTGGTCACAAGCGCTATTGCTGAGCATGAGGTCTTGGGTTCGATTCCTAGGTCGGGCAAATGTGTTATGGGGTTTTCTATCTGTAATTTCTCAGTAGCAGTCCGGAGTCTAGATTTGTGCCCGGTTGGTGGGCAATAAGATCGTCCCCTATTAAAAGGGACTGAAACATAACTGGCAAAATGTGGGTGAACTATATAATAGGTACCTACACCTCTGCCCTTCGGGGAAACAAAGCGTGATGTTATGATTATGTTATGGAACAGTTAGCTAGCCCTTACTGCCTTGTCTCAAGATTCTACCCTGTACCTATGCCTTATAATTATGTGTCATCTTTAGGTACAGTGGTACCCAACTGATAAGGCGCGTCGTGAATCATCGTTCGCGCAGAAAAGAAAGTATGGCCCCGAAGATTAACGAAAGAACTTAAAACTTACAATCAACCTTAGATCAATACTATAAGGTTCATAATACACTGCAGCTGTTAGTTCCCGTCTCACTCGCAAGTATGGCGGCTGACTAACATGCCACGCGGCGCGCGCTAACATGGCGGCAGCTGCCGACCAACAGCGGTGCAGGAAAAAAGAAGCGCGGTGCGTGGAGCGCGCCGATTGGTCAATAGCATTTCCCGCGCTTTGAAAATTCATCTTCTGCGCAGGTACATCGGTAAGCCATATCACTTGGGTACTACTGTAGTTGACTGATTCAGGCGGGAATTTGCGGAAATCCATTATAAAATACAATAGATGCATACATATTTAGTAACCTATTCCGCTTAACTATTTCCAAAGAGTCATAAAACGCCCTGTAAGAATAAGACACAAGTTTCACCTGTTCACGAGGCATCCTGAGGATGACGATTGACTTGTCGCGAACCCGAACACAACTTATTGCCACGCCAAGCGCAATTCTCTGCGTTTTTATGACTCCTTAGGAATAGTCTACTAAATTATTGTATTTTTTATGTTTAGGTACTTGATAATTATTATTATGTCTGTCGATATTTGTCGAGTTTCAAATATACATTTTGTTTACAAAATCTATCGATGTTTACACGTTAGCGATGACTACACGAAGTATAATATTTCACTGAAACGTTGTGCTAGAGGTATTTATAACGCAGTGCCTCGTACGTTTATATAAACATTATCAAAAGGGAGATAAATTCTTGAAAAGCTTAAGTTATTTTTAACTTAATAGATGTGAGATATTATTATGGTTTCTGGAAAAAATTGCAGCAGATAAGAGCACCGATTGTATGATTCAAAATGAACATTGCAATTATTTTTTATCTCTGTTCGAGATTATAAAGATTCTATCTTCTCTTCTAGGTTTTCATTTATGTATTTTTGACAGAATAAAAAAATATAACGATTCGGATACTCACGGTTACATAAATCAGCAATATATCATTTAGAGTAGGAAGCTCACACCTCTGTTTTGAACATAAATATGAAAACAGGGACAGAAAAAAATCTTGAAAATCCCTTAACGAATGAAATGAGTTCATGGGGCAAAAGAGAAAAAAACGTCCCATAATTGTCGCGTAGCAACTTCGTAGTAATCTCGTAGCAATTTCGTAGCAATCTCGTAGACTCGTGTTTGGTGAGTCTCTAAATACAAGCCGCAATAACTTGCAAATGGGCCCTCAGCAAGTCACACGATTATTAATAAATAGTTCATTTTACTTCTGCATAAATATTTTCATTATAAGGAAAACCAGAACAATAATGATGAGAGCTAAGACGGAAAAATGGCCCAAAAAAGTTACAGAACAGTACCCGTGGAATGGAAAAAGAGGTAGAGGAAGATACGAAAAGGTGTGAAGATGATCTTCCTAAGGTTTGGTGAAGAACAGTGGAGGGAAATGAAGGAGGCCTTTTTTTAAGTGAAAACTTCTTTAGGCGCGTTAAGCACTTTTTGGAGGAACAAAATCATGGACCTCGCGTCATCATCACGCTTGAGAAAATTAATTAATGTTTTTGGGTGAAAAAAAATCATGAAACTCGCGTCATCGTCACGCTTGAAGCAATGAAAATGAATGTTACTTAGTTTTCACTCTTATCGGCATTCCCCAAAGACTGCCCCGCATGTTTTGTTTTTTTGACTGCCTATCTGACCTACACAACCCAGTAACTGGGTAATACGATACTCCTTGGTAAGACTGGTGGTCAGACTTTCGGGCTTTGACGACCCGTAAGGACTGTCAAAGATCCACGAATGACAGTCGCGACCAATGGCGTAATTAACATGCTTTCCGAGGCACGGAGGAGTCTCGGTATGTAAAGATGGTCACCTATCCACGGACCAACCCCGGCAAGCGTAGCTTAACCTGATGGATCGATCCGTGCGGCTGTTATTACTTAGCCATGAGCTCCTCCAATCCCTATTCATTAGAAGGGAATTCCCGTGACGCATCGTCCGTGGGATGTTCGCAAATTATAATAGATTGCATTCCATTGATCGTAATTAGGAAGTTAAGCCTTTGTTGAATAGTCGTCCGTTTTTCATTATCTATCTGCCTGATTTAATATGTATTAATAGGTATAGAAAGGGTGGCCCATCAGTGATAATGGCCCTGACTTACAAATTGTAGGTCGTAGGTTCGAACCCAGACAGGCGTTTTACTTTGTGTAAATAATTGCACCACTACTCTCAAAACGGTGAATGAAAACATTTTGAGGAAACCAGCATGTTCTAGAACCAAAAATTCGAGGACATGTGACATCTTACCAACCCGCACTGAGCCCGCGTGGTGGATTACGGTCTACTGGGGTTTCGAAGAGAGGAGGCCTGTGTCCCAACAGTGGGAGCATTACAGGTTGATTATGCTAATGGATATACATTTACCTGGCGAATATAAATACTGAATAGTCATCATGTGGCTAGCCTTTCCCAACTAAGTTGGAGTCAGCTTCCAGTCTAACCGGTTCAGCCGAATGCCAGTATTTTACATTGAGCGACGGCCTATCTGACCTCTACACCCCAGTTACTGGGTAATTCGATACCCCTTGGTAAGACTGGTTGTTAGACTTTCGCGCTTGTGACGACGCGTAGGGACTATCAAAGATCTACGAACGACAACCGGGACTTCTAACTGAATTGACTACTAATTGAATTGCATTTGCAATTGCAATTGTGTGTACTTTCTGAAGCAAATACTGAATATGTATTACCTAGTAGCACTTTTTAAAAAGCCATTTTTTTGGGTTCCGTATCCGAAGGGTGCCAAACGAACCCCTATCTATTACTAAGCCTCCGCTGTCCATCCATCCGTCTGTCTGTCAGCGGGCCGTTACTTGTGAACCGTATTATGTAGACAGTTGAAAGATTCACAGATTGTGTAGGTATCATCGCCGCTAACAAAAAATAAAAAAATTAAATTAAAGTTAATAATTAAAGAGTGGCGGGAGCCCCCGTTGAAAGTTAATAATTAAAGAGTGGCGGGAGCCCCGCGGGCCCCCCTTCAATTATTAACTTTAATTTAGTTTTTATTATGCAATATAAAATACTATAAGGTATATACAATACTATATAACAATATACAAATGTATATATTTATACAATACCATACAATAAACGTATTTTTTTTTACTCGATCTTAATACGGTACGGAAACATTCGTGTGCGAGTCCGGACGGATTGACGAGTCAATTATCTATCCTGCCTGCCTTTTTGTTCCTTGTATTTTTCTGGTAAATGGTATTGTGTTTAAAATAACAAAATACAGGCTAGAATGCAATAAATTTGCCAACTGCTGGACAAAGACAAAATTCATTGATGTTTTAAGAACAACGTAGAAAGCGGTTTAGGTTAGATGATTAGATTCTTACTAAAAATAATAAATTGTACTCCATTGATCGCAATTAGGAATTCGATCAGTATCAAGTACAAGACGTCTTTGATGTTTGTTTTATTAATTAACTTTGCTGTTAACAATAGTAATTAAGGTCACAGCAATAATAATGGTTCTAATCTGATTGAATCACCCGATAAATAATTAACATTTCTACCTTCCAGAGAGTATTTTTAGGGTTCCGTACCCAAAGTGTAAAATGGGACCCTATTACTAAGACTCCGCTTTCCGTCTGTCCGTCCGTCCGGCTGTCACCAGGCTGTATCTCATGAACCGTGATAGTTAGAGAATTGAAATTTTCACAGATGTATTTCTGTTGCCGTTATAACAACAAATACTAAAAAACAGAATAAAATAAATATTTAAGTGGGTTCTCATACAACAAACGTGATTTTCTTGCCGTTTTTATACTCGACTCGCACTTGGCTGGTTTTTTATTATTTTTTCTGTAAGTAGGTAGGTTGTACAAACACTTTTACACGTCAGTTATATTTTAACTAGCTGCCGCCAGCGGCTTCGCCCGCGTGTATACTTTATAAATTATAGCCTATGTTACTCAGGGTGAATGTAGCTTCCTAATGGTGAAAGATTTTTTGAAATCAGCACTGTAGTTTTTGAGTTTATCCATTCCAAATATACACACAAAAATACAAATCTTTCCTCTTTACAATATTAGTGTAGATAAAAAACTTTTTACAAAAAAAAACAACCGACTTCCAAAAAAAACACTAAAAAAGTGAAAAGTCGGTGTCTTTGCTTTTCAATTTTCGTTTTTGGCCACCGACTTCCGAAAATAAAGTTATTTTTCACTTTTTTAGTGTTTTTTTTGGAAGTCGGTTGTTTTTTTTTGTAAAAAGTTTTTATTTTTCACTTTTGAGTTGTGGTAACTACCCCACACAAATTCGTATACCGTTATCTGCTATGTGACTGAGTCAATTAACATGTCATCAACATACGCAAAGTGGGAAGAAAAATACGTAATTATTGAAGCTAACTCAAAAACTACGCAAGCAAAACTAATAAAATTTATATGGGACCACCTCTGAAGCATGACCTACCAAACAAAAAAAGAATCATCAAAATCGATTCATAATTGGCGGAGTAATCGGGTAACATACACACAAGAAAAAAAAAAAAACATACAGACGAATTGAGAACCTCCTCCTTTTTGAAGAAGTCGGTTAAAAAACTAGATGAGGTCGGCGTTTCCCCTCTGACTACTCTAACATCAAAAGTCTCTCTATTATCAAAAGTCAACTCTATAGGGGACGGTAGTGTGGTATTCTGCTTAATAAGCAGTCGATCTACTTTTATAGCGATAAGTAAGTGTAGGAGTGTTGCCCCTGTGGGATGTTGACTGTTGCATTCACAAAAGGAGTTGACAAACGATAATAAATTGCACTTCGTTGGTTCACAATATTGAAACTTCACAGACGAGTGGTGATCGATATTTTCTGCTTTTTATTACCATTTTGTTCGTAAGACTAGCTTTTTGGTAGTAGATTATGATTGGCCCTTATTTACTTGTTATTCTTAGAAGATAGTCCATTTAAACAGTAAAAACAACCGGCCAAGTGTGAGTCGGACTCGCGCACGATGGGTTCCGAGCCATTATCTATAAAAATGGCAAAATCACTTATTTTATTCTGTTTTTTAGTATTTTTTGTTATAGCGACAACAGAAATACATCATCTGGGAAAATTTCAACTGTCTAACTATCACGGTTCATGAGATACAGCCTGGCGACAGACAGACAGACAGCGGAGCCGTATTAATAGGGTACCCTTTGGGTACGGAACCCTAAAAACAAGTCAACAAAACACAAGCCCTATTCTAAAAGTTCTGTTTATTTTTTGTTTTGCTTCTAGGTATGATATAATAAAGAATTTTTTTTTTTTTTAAACGCCATTTTTTATTAAGCAAACTAATTACTATCCCTAATAAATTCATTTTAAAAACGTATGATCTACTTATTTTAAATTTCCAATAAAATATTTCTTAACATCTAAATCCTCAAGTTTTTATTCTACTATACTTCTTTGTAAACAAGCTTATTACAAATTAGAGGATTATATCCAAGATAAGAATGCTTGGAAACATGCTGGTCTTGCTCCATAGGACGATTTAGTGTCTGGACAAAATCAAACTGATAGCTAATTTAGTTTTTTATTTTTGATTTATTAGTTGTATGTCATAGACTTTTACACTCTGTCATTACTTAAACTCACGCACTGACTTATTAGTACTACTTGTAACAATGTTAGGACTATTGTAATATCGTATACTTTTACAATCTTTGTAAATATGTGAGCACCATGTATCTGGTAATTAATTTATTCATTATTACTCCATTTATAATTCTTTTTAACTTTTGTGGTACAGTAATCTTATGGTAGGTGCATCGTCTTCACATATAATTATATAATTAATGTATACAAAATATTGTAAAACATTTTTAAAAGAGTAACGGTGGAGTTTCTTGCCCATTCTTCTCCATACGAAAACTACCTTTTGGAAGGGGCAACTAGAATCAATTCTATTTCTTTGTTTGACGTTCAAAAGTGCCATATATGTGCCTATTTGAAATAAATTATTTGACTTTGACTTTGACTTTGACCTCACTCATAGTATTATTAAAAGTATTGCATTACAAGTATTGTTTTGAGAGAGTATCCATACGAAGTATCTCCTTTCATTTGTTTGTTAACCTCAATCAAAATAAAGCGCCTTTATGACCATTCATAGCAACAAACCAACGCACTGCGTATAGTAGGCGCCCTAAATGAAGCCTTTCATGAATACAATACGGCCAGAAATGCGGGCATCGACTTCTTTTGAATCAACTCACACGTGTAAACGCCCACCCGAAATGACTACAACTGTTGATATGTTTTCACGACTAAGATAATAATGGATCAAATATAGCCTTTTACTAAAAATTGAAGTATTTTAATGGAAATATATTTTTGTGGAAAGACGTAAAACATTCTGAAAATTATAAAAAGCAGTATGCATCCTCCTTGAAAATTCACGACATACTTGTTTGCACGAAAATCCGTAGTTAATCCACGAACGAAACACTGCAAAATACTAATAAAAAATGACCACAAAACTACTCACTTTAAAAACACACATGCATTTAAAAAGCAATTTCAAATTCACAACACGATTTGCTCCCACTACTTTTCCATATTAACACTTTATATTTTCACAATCACTAAGAACAACTGGATAAACTCTTACAAATCGTTACAAAATAGAGTATTATTTCTTCTTATTTTGTTACTGATATGATTTAGTTGTTAGATATGTTATTGTCTGAAAACTAGCTAATGTTTTGCTCCGTCTCCGTTTGTGGGCGACGCTTGAAACGCGTCAGAACACTGAGCTTGCGGCGTGGAGTGGGACAACTAGGGTGACCATGTAGTCGGAGGCTGGGGATTAGTCTGGGAAAATATTTGTTCGAAAATTAGAGTGAAATTGGATTTTCAATCGACATTTGTTTGTTGTGTTGCTACGCCTGGTAGACTTCGTACATATATTGTTGTTCAAACCAATTATGTAGGTATCAATATTTATCAAGGCGTTTGGTGTTTTATTGCTTTGCTTATTCAGTGCATTTACCTACAAAATAATTTCAGATTAGTGATAGACTGCTTCTCTGCCTTTTACGTCATTCCACCCACTTTTTCAGGAGAAACAGCTAAAACTAGTGAGCATCTAACGTTGAGGAATAAGCTCAATAAATGCATGATACACTATGTGTGGCCGTTATTACTGGGCCACCACTGATGGTGGCCCAGTGATAACGGCCGTGACATACGAGTTGTGGTCGAAGGTTCGAACCCCAGTCAGGCGCTTTACTTTGAGGAAATTATTTCATCACCACTACTCGTAAAACGGTGAGGAAACCGGCATGTCCTAGAACCAAAAATTCAAAGACATGTGACATCTACCAACCCGCACTGGTCCAGTCATTGTAGGCTGATTATGTGTGATAACTATGTGTGATTTATCACTATCATCATCCACAGCCTAACTTTACCCACTGCTGGGCAAAGGCGCCCCTTTTCACGGTCCTTTGCAAGCCTGGTTCTACCCGCGGTGATAATAATGCCGTCCGCCTATCTCGCCTACGTCGAGTCTATCACCTCAGCTATTTTATAACGCCAATAACTAAATTAAAAGTAATTCATCTGCCTAGCCTTTACCCAACTATGCTGGGGTCGGCTTTCAGTCTAACCGGATGCAGCTGAATACCAGTTTTTTACATAGAGCGGCTGCTTATCTGACCTCCACTACCCAGTTACTGGGTAACACGATAACCCTTGGTTGTCAGACTTTCGGGCTTCTGATGACCCGTAACAACTGTCAAAGATGAAGTGTCAACTGTCGAAATGACAGCGGGACCAACGGCTTAATGTGCTTTCCGAGGCACGGAGGGGTCTTGGTATGTAAATATGGTCCACCACGGACCAACCGCAGCAAGTGTAGCTTTAAGGCTCTTTCATACTGGCGCGATTCACCGCACGACGTGAAGTTTTCTCAGAAATTGTTTTGTTCAAATTCGCGTCGCGCGACGAATCGCGCCAGTATGTAAGAGCCTTTACCTGATAGACCGACTCGTGCGGCAAACCCAATTAAAAGTGACTACCACACTATTTTGTTTCATAACCTACCAACGCTTTTGGTTCCATTTTTTATATATAGACAAAAACTATCAATTCCATGTTGATGATTTTCAAGTTACCGCTTATAAAAATTGTATAGGATCTTGTTATTAACATACAAAATCAGCATCAAAAATACCTAGATCATTTTATTTGCATGAATATGGGTACATGAGCTGATATACGTTATATCAAACTTTAAGCCATAATTATCCTACCTAAACAAGCCAAGCACTAACAAATCTACAAGTGTTCTACAAAATCCGACACTTTTAATCGCATCCACTAAACAAATGAGCATCAATTTTATGGCCGCAATTAACATCTTCGCAACCTGTTGATACGGGCATTATCCATTAATTCTTTCCATCATGGCTCCCCTACCGTGTCAGGGTGAGTCCAGCATAAGGGAGCTGGTACGCATGCGCGCAGCCCTGGACCGTCTGTCTGAAGCCTGAGAGCACATATTAGCTTATATCTATGTGTATCTGTGTTGCTAGCAGTTTAGTGCAGAAGAACCATGGCTTTCAGCTTATTGAATAAGGTCATGATCATTGGTGTTGTATGGAATGCTAATGCTGTTTATGCTAAGTTCAAAGTCACACCAATCTTATGACTGGCTATAGAGAGCAGTGATAGCCTAGTGGTGTAACCGTCAGACTGCCAAGTCAGGTCTCGAGTTGGAACCCAAGACACGCACCTCTGAATTTTCGAATTCATGTGTGTATAATTATCACTTGCTTCAAAAACGGTGAAGGAAAACATCGTGAGAAAACCGGCCATGCTTGAGAGATTTCTCAACGGCATGTGAAGCCAAGTCAGAGGCCCATGGGCGGCTTTAAAACTCACTAACCATACGAAAAGAAGACGACTGGATATAGGTAAATGACACACTGGTTCGACGATGCCAAGGTCATTGCCACAATATGATGTGCTTAAATACTTCAATGGCTTTGTCATAAAAAGGACACGTTTTACGCTCTGGAAAGGATTACCTATGAGATGACGGACTCCTGCCGGCTAAACCCACGACGCTCTGTCCCACTTATGCAACCCTGGTTATCGCTAACTCGATCATCCTTGACCCAGGGAGGATTATCCATCTATAAACTTAAAGCCTGATTTACACGGTTCGTTAAAGGCGAAAGGGTCAGGGTGGCCCGCGAAATTACAATTTTCTTACTTTTTTTGAAATTTGCAGGTCAGTATCAGGATATATGTTGCTTAAACTGTACTGTACTGTTGCTTATGTTGAATTATACACATTAGAATCAGCAAAACACAACAACGTCACTATATGTAAAATACCCTGAGAGCCATGCCACACGATGCGGTGGCGGCGCCGGAGCGGTGTCACTGCGGCGCTGCACCGATGATAGCGACGCACCGCATCGTGTGGCATGGCTCTTGGGTACGTGAAATATGACAACGTTGCATTTTCTTAGCATTCAATTATGAATGATTTGAATAAAAATGTTTGAATAAAAATGATTTACTAACTCATACTTATCAATGAAACTTAGATACACACATCGAGAGAATGTGATGTTGCCTTCGAAACTATGTATTTTTAGAACACTTGTTCTAGGACTTTTTGTATTAATTTATATAAGTAAAATAATAACAAAATTACTAACAATACTAACATAATTTTAGGTACAATTATTCTGTTACTAACACGCTAACATTTTTTATGATTTTATGTTATTTTTGTGTGGTTATGTAACCTACATATATGGAGATTTGTCTCTGAATTAAATAAATAAATAAAAAATAATATAACCTTCGAGTTATGAGACATTAAAAGAAAGACTTTGTATATCACACAGTGTAAATCAGACTTTAATTATAACAACGGAAACTTGAGTCATAATCTTCTTAAAGTAATAAACTACTGGGTTTTGTCCAGAATAAGCCTTCTGAGGTATCTTTAGTGCTAAAACCGCTCACGCACATGAATTAAGTTTGAAGAAACATTGAATGTTACACCAAAGTCACGCGACATCGGCCGCGACAAGGTTTATTGAAAAAAGTGATTGATTTTAAGGGTTTCGTCAACAGGCTTTCTTACTAAGTCCGCTGACCGTTCGTCCGTCTGTCACAGGGCTATATCTTTTGAAGTTATAAGTAGACAGTTGAAATTTTTACAGAGTGTGTACTACTATGGCCGCTAAAACAATAAATTAAATTAAATTTTTGACTTATTTACTTTATTTCATTTTCCATACACAAAAATTATATTTTTAAATATTAGAATTAAAAAATATATAAAACATTTAAAAATATAAAAAATAGTAGCCCACCGGTATCGGGAACAGGGTCCAAGCTACCGGTGGTCAGGGCTCAAGAGAGAGGAACCTCCTAACAATGCGAGCCGTGTCCAGGAGTACCGCTTTCTGAATCAAGCCCTTAATCCAGCTGCCCAACGAGAGCTTCCTTAGGTGTTGGTCGAGGCTCTTGGCAATTAAGCCATTGCTATATGCAAATAAACCATAATTTAATTTATCCCTTTGATGTTTATACAAGATACAAGAAACTTGTTTTTTTTTTACTAAAGAATTAAAAAAAAAGCTGACACCTGTTACTTTTATACTAACGAATAAGTACTTTGCTAATTTGATCCTTATTATTATGTACTAGAAATTGTTCAAGTGAATTAATTCACAAAGCACAGCAAAAACTAATGGGTATAAAAAGATCCATTAAATTTTTCAATAAGGAAGAAAATCCCCCCGATTTTTGAAAATTTTCCCTTTCAAGGAGTCAAATGGTGATGGAAGTTTTCATTTTCCATCAGAAATCCCATCGTGGACATGGATAGTTTCTCGCATGTTCCCCATGAGAGTTAGTAAAAACTACAGAAGCCACCTACGATCCTTAAATGTTTAATTATGTTTTTATGATTACCACTTCTTTAGGCCAATTAATTAATTTGTTATTTCTTATGAAGAAAAAGAACCATTAATTAAATTAGTTTCGTGTCGGCTAGAAATATTATTACAGGGATATGATTTTGACGTGACCTACAAGGTATTTTACTAAGTTGCCATAGGTAGAGGTTATTGCCAGGTGGATGAAATATGCGCAAACGCAAGCTAGATAAGTTCTCTTTAAGCAAAAAGGTACTTAATATAACCTAAGAATTGGTTCGGAGGACTTTTCTGTCATTTTTTGTATGTAGGTACGGCTGGTCTTTTTCGATTTTGACTTTTAAAGGTATCAAGTCAATCCAAAACCATTGTGGACTGAATCCCACATTTAAAATTTTACCGAAAATTTACAGCATCCCAAACAAGTGTCGCAAAGGCCCGTTTTCACAAAATCATCCCCAGTTGTTAATATCTAGCTTAACGAGCCATAAGTCTAAAATTACAGACACGAAAAGGTCGAAAAGATCGACAGTCTGAACCCGGAAGAAACCATTGACAGATTATAACAAACGCCAAACTTTGATTTTCAAGTAATTCCTTTTTATTTTTCTGCCGTAGCACAATTTACTAGATAATTTTTTCTTATCATAGAAGTAAATAACAAGTGATTAGACATACAGGGGGCTTTCTACCATAAATCGCAGATAAGCCACATGTCGCATTATGGATATACCTACCTACATTTAACATATAATTCTTTCATATTTTTACAAAACTTATTAACATACTTATAACTATATAAAAATGTTGGTAATGTGAGTTGAATTATCTAAAAGCAGTCCTTTAAAAAAATGAGACATTGATGAACTTTTGCAAATGTCAATAGTTAAGGAAATATATCATTAAGTGTGGTCTGCTTTGAATCCAGAGACATAAATAGTGACGAATTACGATGATGATTTAAAACTAAAATCTTCATCAAATTCATGGTGACTTCAACAGCCTTTGCTCCCAACCCTCTCTTTCAATAAGCTTCAGTCTGATTCCCCCAATTGGGTGTGTCACGAATGCTTTGGGCTCGAATGTCAGTTGTTTCTTCATGCCTGGAGCCAGCTCCACGCGGTACTTCTTCAGAAATGTTATCAGACCGGCCGCCATTTGCATTTTTGCGAATCTCATACCTGAAAAAGACAATGATTGTTAATTATTTGAATTGATATCGGTATCATGCTAAACTTTGGTCGTACAATGTTAAACAATGGAGTGCTTACCCCACAACGTTTTTATCGAAAATGGCGATTAGCGCAACTTTAATTTATATTATGTAACCTATATCAATCCCACAATAAAGACAAATCTAACGACACCTCATATGCTAAAATTCATCAAGCCGTTTAGGCTACAGAGGGTGTCAAAGAAATAGACATACAAACATATGCATAAATACTTTCGAAAAACATTACCCTCCTTCTGGGGCAGTTGCGCAATTAGCACTTACCGATACATATTCTGGGTCCATCACCAAACGGCATGTATGTGTACGGCCTGATGTTCTGCTTCTCCTCCGCCAGGAACCGTTCCGGACGGTACTGCTCTGGCTCCGGGAAGAACTCCGGGTTATGGTGCAAGTGGTATACTGGCAGGTGCACACGGAGACCCTTCTCTAGCTTCAGTCCTGATGGGAAGATGTACTCTTCTATCACTTCGCGAGTTAGCAATCCTATAACTGGGTACAGACGAAGAGCTTCATCAATACACGCTTCCATGTAAGGTGTCTCTGCAAAGCATTCATACTTCAGCACGTTATTATGACGACGTAGGTAATCGTCCACCTCTAGTAACAGTTGTTCTTGAGCTTCGGGATGTTTTGCCAACTCAAACAAAGTGTAACTCAAAGTAGTTGCCGAAGTCTCGTATCCCGCTGCAAAGAACAAGAAGCACTGCGCCACCAATAGATCGTCGTCCACATCTAAATTAACTTTATTTCCTGAATTATGTTTCTTATTCTTCAAACTGTCGCCTGTCATCGAATGGTTGGTCTTCAATTTCAGCACGAGATCAACAAAGTCGTTTCTCGACGTCGGCGTATAATTACGGCCTTTGAAAATGCCTGTCAACAAATTATTGAAGAAATGTTCAACTTCTGTCGGCATTGATCTGAATCCCAGTGCGTAGAAGATTGCCGGCCAGATAGCGCGTAAAACATTCTTGAATGCTCTAAACCAATGAGTATCAAAGATAACATCACTAATGTGTCTGAATTGATTGTTTTCTTTCTTTTCCATCGTGTTTGTGTCAACGCCAAACGCGCAGGATCCAATGCAGTCCATCGTGTACCTCGCCATGAGCAGCCTCGCTTCGATCTCGTTGCATTTCTGTACATCTTCGTCGAGCATCTTCTCGAACACGTGCGAACACTTCTCGATCAAATGGAACATGTTCTTCATCTTGGCGGGCGAGAATAGTGGAGTCAGGTTCTGACGTAGCACCTTCCACCTGTCACCATATGTGGCGAACAGGTTTTGTGTGATCATCTCCCTGTGTGAGTAGTTGGAGACTTCACGGCCGCTGAAGAAATAGTAATCCGTCGTCATTACGAGCTTGAGGACTTCTGGATCTTGTACGATGAGGGTGGGTTCCGTGCCGTAGTAGGCGCCAATGTACGGCTCGTTCGGGAATTTCTGGCATATTTTCTGTATGTATTGTCCTAAGTACGCCTTCTGTAAAATATATTCGGAGAAATTTCCGAAAAACGCGACCGGTGGTGAATGTGGCACTTTCTTATCCTCCCAATATTGGAACTTTCGCTTTGAAGTGAAGTAGACCGCGTAGAGGATCAGAGGTAGCGTGGCGAGCAATAGTAACGCGATCATGTTGAAATATCGAGGAATTTGATTATGTCAAAAGTGTGTTTGGCCATTTATAGTTTTATAGATAACGAGCTTGAGCTACTTGAGGTAGACCATGTATTCAGAAGTTTTAAGGAATTTCCCGTTAGTGAATGTTGATAAGTGTCGATTGCACTTGGAGTCCAAATGCTCATGGTTTGTTCAACGAAATCTCCAAAAGGCTGGTTGACACTGACCCAAGGGCCAGCCCTTTGGGTCACGCGAAGTTTTTTATTTTTATTTTATTTTTTTCTTTTATCTCTGCAAGAGGCTAAGCATTGCCATACAACGTGGCAATGCCGCCAGTCTCTTCTGTAATCCATTGTAAAGTTGCAAAGAAAGCGGAGTCTGTATAGTTTTATACTAGATTATGTTTATTTTATTTTTAATGTTTATTAATTGTGGAATAAAACAAAAAAAAAACAGTTACATCATCAAAACCTTACAATATTTCACAATATTTAAAGAAACTTGTGACGTCAGCACCATCATAAAGTGTTTTTTTAGTATAAACTTTATTATACAAAGTTGTAGGTTGTATATTTTGTTTAGGTTATTTTTTAACTAGCTTCAACTTTTTGACTAACTGACCGATTCTTTGACAATTCAAAAGTGCCTGTAAATGGTTTAATTGAAATAAATGCTTTGAGTTTGAGTTTGAGTTTAAATGGTCTGCCATAGCTAGTAATTCCATATAAAATTATGGTATCCGCGAGCGCATTATAAAGGTTAAGTAATATTTTAAAAGGTACTCTGTATATGATTATTGCAAAGACCCGCATTGCTCGCAGTTAGTTTATCGCCTAAGGAGTCAATCTGTCATAAACGACTAAACCTAAATATTTGTAGTCGATAACCTGCGATAACGTAGAAGATTATACATATTTAGGACAAATTATCACAACAAATAACAAAGAAAAGATATAGAAACATGAATAGGCCATGTGTGGAAGAAATAATACTAGTCCTACAAAGATATACCTAATGAAAGACAAGAAATAAAAAAAGTGTGTCTGTGTCAACTCCGACTCATGACTAGAGTTTACTCTTTAAATGTGCAATAGGCAAAAAGGGTAAATAAACGCATCTTTAATATACTTAACACAAATTATACAATAATTTGATCGTAATTTAGACTTGTCTTAAAAAAATATAAAATAAAAACCCTTAGCCCCTTAATATAATATAACTAAAATGAAACAATTATTCGATCATAATTAAGACTTATCTTTGCGATTAAATTGGATGCAGTGCAAGTAATCGAAATATCTAGATCGAAGTGTGAAATATATATGTAATAAATGTTTTTTTTTTTCGTCGATTTTATTTTACGAATATAACACAATACAAAACGTAACGCTTTTAAGTTAACGCTTCCAAGGGTGAAGAGAAATAACAACAATAATATAGTGTTCTTGATACAAACAACCATAGAAAGTCATTTTGGAAGGTCAGTCAGTGTCAATATGTGATAGGCAGAACTTGAGGAAAGTAATGCCAAACAAGCAATTATACACAAACAATAAACAAAAGTCACGTTATCATACCTGAGTACCTGACTAACCGTCTCACCATATACCACTACTGCCATCTATTCACATCCAACGGTACTACAACATTGATGCGCACGCGCAATGTTCCTAACCTGACGCGCGCTGGCGCGCATGTCTCGCAATCCAACCCGCATAGTTATTCTGTTATTAATCGCTAGAGAGCAATAGTAGTACCAGAACAATGGACGCCATGATGGAAATTTTAAAATAAATTCTAGACTACCTAGTCGTTTAGAAATAAGAAATGAAAATGATTTTCCATTCCGGAAAATATTACTCAAACTATTAACAACATCATTAGCGAATAAACTATGATCGAAAACAGAAAAAACTACATAATTATAAACAAAATTGAATGCACGAAAACGTTAGATCAATTGGGAAAACACGTCAGAAAGTATTATTTTACTATAATTATTGGTGGTCTGGCAGTTTGAGTACTATATACGGCCTACCATTGTCCTTTCTTTAGTATTGTTCGCCGAGTTGTTGAGCTCCTTATGTTCTGAGTTGAGCTCCACGATTACTGATAAATGCTTGCACTGACTATACAGGTCCACTCAAATCAGAATTTTTCTTCAAAAGACCATTCCAGACACTAGATCTATATGGTTCTCTTATGGCCTGACCAAGATTATGTCGGAACTCTAAAAGAGACTTTGAGCCGTGAGTATGTTTCACCATTTCTTATCAGGGGTAGTCAGATAGGAAATGTCGAAAAGATCGGCCTCATCTCTGTGAGAGAGAGTGGGGAATAATCCAGCTCGAGTGCGCCGTGCGAGTTAGTAGATTAAAAATGTCTTAGAATTTTTTGGTTCTAGTACATGCCGGTTTCCTCACGAGGTTTTCCTTCACCGTTTTGAGAACAATGGTGATGAGATTAAATGCACATAGCAAAGTGCCTGGCTGGGGTCAAACCCATGATCTACACACTTTTAATTCGGGGCCGTGGTGGTCCACTGCTCTCATCTCACTTGCCTTAGGCAGAGGTTATTGCCAGGTGGATCTAATATGACCAACAGCAAGCTAGCTAAGTTCTATTTAGCAAAACATCTACGTAATAGAACCTAAGACTTGGTACGGAAGACTTTTCTGTCATTGGCTGTTCTTTTTTTGACTTTGACTTTTAAAGGTTGTGGATGAATCCCATTGAAAATTTTACAGGATTCCGAACAAGTGTCGCAAGGACCCGTTTTCACAAACTCATCCCCAGTTGTTAATTTCTAGCTTAACCGAGCCATAAGCTAAAAATTACAGACACGGAAAGGTCGAAAAGGAAACGGTCTGAATCCGGAACAAATAACCAGTCAGGGACGGAATTAATTTCAAGTGTTGACAGAAATAACAAACGCCAACCTTTGATTTTCAAGTAATTTCTTTTTATTTTTCAACCGTAACACAGTATGTTAGACATTTTTCCTTATCGTAAGTGATTAGATGCGATTTAGTGGCTTTTTTATTTGGTCTGTGCTTTCTACCACAATTAATAATGTCAGATTAGCCAAAGGTCGCGTTATGGATACACACAACATACATTTAATATATAATTATTACATAAAAAAAACTTGTTTATATTTATTTAACCATTTATGCACACACATATAAATACAGAAAAGAAGAAAGGAACAGAAAAAATCGTACAAAGGCAATGCTTATTTCTAAAGAAATCTCTTCCAGCATACCTGCGATAGGAAAGTAGATAAAAGAGATGTAGACAACGTGTGTAAGAGTAGAAGAGAAACAGAATACATAAATTAAAAACAATTCAAAAATTAAATATAAACATACATTATGAGAATATACTTACATACGAGTACATACTTCTAAAATAAATATCACTTAAAAATGTATAATTACAATATAATTTAAAATATATTAAAATAACTATATTATATGTTTATAACTAGATACACATTTATTAAAACTAGTTAATAATATAGGTAAGTGAGTTAATATGACATTATCAACTCATATTACCTTTATTTTAAACAAACAAAATAAACTCTTTGATTATTTTAATTACAGTCCTTTAAAATTAAACATTGATGAACTCTTGCAAATGTCGATCATTTTATGAATTACTTAAATGAATCCTAAATCTTTCCTAAATCTACTTAGAATTCAGAGACTTAAGGTGACGAATTACGATGATGACTTAAAACTAAAATCTTCAACAAATTCAAGGTGACTTCAACAGCCTTTGCTCCCAACCCTCTCTTTCAATAAGCTTCAGTCTGATTGGGGAATCAGGCTGTGTCACTACTGCTCTGGGCTCGAACGTCAGTTGTTTCTTCATACCTGGAGCCAGCTCCACGCGGTACTTCTTCAGTAATGTTATCAGACCGGCTGCCATTTGCATTCTTGCGAATCTCATACCTGAAAAGACAATTATTGTAAATTATTTGAATTGATGTCGATACAATATTAAACAGTGGAGTGATTATCCCGCAGCATTTTTATGGAGAAAATGTCAATTAAGCTTTAAGCATTGGGTTGCGAATTCAAAAACCTGGCAAGTGAAGTGTCTTCTTTTGTTTCCTATTGGCGAACACTATTAGCCGCTATTAAGATAAGTTAATCTCTGGCGTAACTGAGTCACAGTATTTCATGATCTAAGCTTGCAAATTCTATATAACTTACAGTACCTACATATATTATTTATTTGCTTTTTGTTCCAACCACCTGGCAATAACAATCAAGACCATGCCGCTATGATTGTTGTAGCTGTCACTATTAGTAGGAGTTATATATAGTATAATAGATAATCACGAAGGTTTCATAATGATGACGTGCGTCATTATTATCACAAAGTAAATATTTATATTGACTACAATCCAAATTATGTTTTGAGTAATAGAAGGTCCAATGTCAGAGAACCAAAACAGGTTCTGTCTTATCTTGTAATATTATTTATACATAAGCGACTTTGGATATACTCAATCACACCGGTACCACAGATTAGATAATAAGTACTCCGTAACTGATTGCTTTTAAATGAGAATAACATACTGCGAAGTAGGTTTAAAGGTACTTAGCTTAGCACTCCATGCTTAGATAACTGCTTTCAAATTTTTATACGTCATAAATGGCAGAAAACAATACATATTTTATTTTATTTTTATTTTATTTATTTGGGACAAAAAACAGTTATACATAACAGCATTTACTAAAAAGTAGTTAAAGTATACAGTCGAAAAAACGTATAACCCACACTATTGTCCACGAAGTGACATCGGAGTATGAAAGAGAACGCATGTTAAATAAAAATAGAAGTAGGTACATATGCAGGGAAAAAATAAAAGATAAACAGAACAAATACCGGCACATCGAAGGAAGCGGATGACAAGAGCATCCGTCTTATTGGCGACTTGCAAGAGATTGTGCAACCATTCTTTTAAATTTAGACTGTGACAACGCGAAAATGTCAAAATCAATGAATTGTGAGTTATAGGTTTCTAAGAGTCGGCGGAGAGGGGCTCGCACCCCAGCCTTGGTTTTACACCGCGCGGTGTAGAATAGTCGAGGTGCGCGCACTCCCCGCCGAATAACAGTTCTAGGTACTACGTAACACAATCCATTCGAAAGCTCCGTACAATTAAATTTGTTATTACATATACCGTACAGCATCATAACCATGATCAGTGAACGTCTGGAATCCAAACTCAATATCTTATAGCCCCTTAGCAGATCTGCATAGGGAATCCTTGTATGGAAGCACTTATAGCTATATATATATATAACTTTACTTATAGTACAGTAACATATTGAAGAACCCCTTCTCTCTTACAAACTGAATACAACCATTTCTCAAAGGTGACCAAAACAAAGAGATTCATCGTAAATATAAATATATGACTTTGCCGAAAAATTATAATACATTAGAACTTACCGATACAGATTCTGGGTCCATCACCAAACGGCATGTATGTGTACGGCCTGATGTTCTGCTTCTCCTCCGCCAGGAACCGTTCCGGACGGTACTGCTCTGGCTCCGGGAAGAACTCCGGGTTATGTTGCAAGTGGAACACCGGCACGTGCACACGGAGACCCTTCTCTAGCTTCAGTCCTGATGGGAACGTGTAGTCTTCTATCACCTCGCGAGTAAGCACTCCTAGTACTGGGTAGAGACGAAGAGCTTCATCTATACAAGCTTCCATGTAAGGTGTCTCTGCAAAGCACTCATACTTCAGCACGTTATTATGACGACTCAGGTAATCGTCCACCTCTTCTAACAGTCGTTCTTGAGCTTCGGGATGTTTCGCCAACTCAAACAAAGTGTAACTCAAAGTGGTTGCCGAAGTCTCGTATCCCGCTGCAAAGAACAAGAAGCACTGCGCCACCAATAGATCGTCGTCCACATCTAAATTAACTTTATTTCCTGAATCCTCTTTCATATTCTTCAAACTGTCGCCTGTCATCGAATGGTTGGTCTTTAATTTCAGAACGAGATCAACAAAGTCGTTCCTCGAAGTCGGCGTATAATTGCGGCCTTTGAAAATGCCTGTTAACAAATTGTTGAAGAAATGTTCAACTTCTGTCGGCATCGATCTGAATCCTAGTCCGTAGAAGATTGCCGGCCAGATAGCGCGTGCAACATTCTTGAATGCTCTAAACCTATGAGTATCAAAGATAACATCACCAATGTGTCTGAACTGATTGTTTTCTTTCTTTTCCATCGTGTTTGTGTCAACGCCAAACGCGCAGGATCCAATGCAGTCCATCGTGTACCTCGCCACAAGCATCCTCGCTTCAATCTCGTTGCATTTCGGCACTTCTTCGTCGAGTATCTTCTCGAACACGTGAGAGCACTTCTCGATCAAATGGAACATGTTCTTCATCTTGGCGGAGGTGAATAGTGGAGTCAGGTTCTGACGTAGCACCTTCCACGTATCACCATATGTGGAGAACAGGTTTTGTGTGAACATCTCCCTGTGTGCGTAGTTGGAGACTTCACGGCCGCTGAAGTAGTAGAAATCCTTCGTCATTACGAGTTTGATGACTTCCGGATCTTGTACGATGAGGGTGGGTTCCGTGCCGTAGTAGGCGCCAATGTACGGCACGTTCGGGAATTTCCGGCATATTTGCTGTGTGAGTTGTCCTAAGTACGTCTTCTGTAAAATATATTCGGAGAAATTTCCGAAAAACGCGACCGGTGGTGAATATGGCACTTTCTTATCCTCCCAATATTGGAACTTTCGCTTAGAGGTGAGGTAGACTACGTAGAGGATTAGCGGTAGCGCGGCGAGCAATAGTAACGCGATCATGTTGATGTTTCGAGGAATGTGATTATGGCAGAAGTTTGTTTGGGTATATATATTTGAAGTTTTATAGATAACGAGCTCGGCGTACTTGAGGTAGACAATGTATTCAGAAGTTTTAAGGAATTTCCCGTTAGTGATTCTTGTAAAATGTTGATAGGTGTCGATTGTACTTGATAATAATTAAGTGATACTTCAATCCCAAATTGGAACAAAATACAAGTGCTTTCCGTTGCGGTAGTGTCATAATATTTTGTTCCACGAAATCTCCAAACGGCTGGTTAAAACTTCCTGTGACCTAAGGGCTGGCTTTTACCATAGCTAGGAACTAAGCATTGCCATACGACGTGGCAATGCCGCCAGCCTCTTGGCTACAGGACATTACCAGTCGACACCGATGCGTAGGAATTTTTCGACGCCTTATTTTATTTGTTAATAGTTTAAGTTAGGATAGGTTTTATATTTTTATTCGAAGTGTTTTCTTGAAATGAATAAACCTTTTGTACAGTCCGTTCAAACGATTTTGACTTCTATTGCGTTGTTAGCATGAAAAATGGTAGCTGCAGTAAACAGTTCGTATTGTTACCACTTTTTTGCTTTTAATGCCATCCTTATACCTACGGTATAGAAGTCAAAATCGGTTGTGGTTGACCGGACTGTAAAAAAGGTTTATTTAAATGTCTAATCTTATTTCAAATGGAATATAGTTGCCTTTTATTTGCAGATGTATAAAGGCATCGTTGATAATTTCCATCAGCTGATCCGTTGTTGTTTTCCTTACAATAACTTAAGCAAAAAGTTCTTCGTTATTGTTCTTCGGCTATCGTTTTTATGTTGACAGTTGTGCGACAGTGACAAGAAAAAGCCCATACTAAGTAACGTTTTTAAATTCCGGTCAGTGATTGTTTATTTATGTGTTTGTTATGCTTTCACGCTAAAACGGCCGAAGGGATTTAGATGAAATTCTGCACATGGGTAGACCATGACTTTTTGTCGTGGATCGCAGACGAAGTCGCAGGCAACAGCTAGTTCTAAAATATTTAAATGGAAGCTCTCTTATTTTTGGGAATGTCTCCTAAAGTGGGGTGACTGAGCTCACGCGTGTACTATGACTTTGCATTTTTCTGCGTTATTGTGTGTTTTTATCAACACTTAGCCTATTTTCAACAACTAAACTTAGTAACAAAACAATCTATACAGGGTGACTTATAACAGGGGGCTGACTATGAAGTATTAATTCAAATTCAAAAACTTTAATTCGAGCCAAGACTCATATAGGGTTAGTAACATCTTCCTTAAAACTACGTGTTAGTAAACAATACAATATGGTGACACATGCAACTGACAACAATGGATTATATAAGGACAATCCATTCTGCCAGCTATCATTTTCAGAACCCTGTTGGGGCTGGCCATGACTCGTGCCACCGTTGATGCCATGCCAATGCCATCATTATTCCACTGCGAAAAAGGATGGTGCTAGCGGCCTTGTATAGCTCCGTCTCTCACTTACACTGGAAAATTGGTGGCATTAATACGTCGTAGTATAGGTGCAGGGATGTATTGAAGGTTATAGGTATACACGATATTCTATTCTTGTTCCCATTATTATGTAAAAATAGGACAGTAACATTAAAAAAAAATCCTATTAAATACATTAGTTGTGGTTCCCCCAGCTTATGTATATGGTGTTGACCAAAGACTTGCTTTTTACTTGTCAAATTCCGACTGTACACAAGTTCAACCGGTCCTCCATGCGTGTGCGCAGTTTTGTCTAAGATTTGTAAATATGTTTTTCTTTAATAAGTTATTCTTTAGTAATACACATATTGATGTATCCTTGAACTCATATTGGAGCAATACTGTTTATCGCAGGTAAACTACTTTTGAATACCGAACTACCCTGTTTTGAAGGATTTTTTTTGGCAAAACTGAAAAAAGTAGCAGTAAAATCTCTGCAGACGCAAAAAGTGGTTTTTTATGACAGACATAGAACAGAACACTGTATGTTGTATTAAAATCTCAGCAGACGGAAAGTCTTGTAAATTACACATATCATAATATAACATCACCACTGAATTACCCAAAGGGTTAGGCAGAGGTGTAATAGGACACCATCATTTTGCCAGTTATGTTTGAGTCCCATGTAATAGTGGGCCAGTCTATTTCAATCAACCGGGCTGTAACGTTGTGGCTTCACACCTGAACTTAGTCGAGTACTATGTTACTAATTGGTTGAGCACAACACTAAATTACATGCCCAACACTACCTTTTGACAGACTACTCATGCATTTCATCTGCAACCAGCCATACTAGCGGTTCATTATGTAGAACCCCTAGATTTACCATGTGCCCCGAGTCTAGGGGTTCTACATCCCGGTTCTACAAGGCGGTTCTACACGGCGATTCTACGTACCGGCTTCTACACATCAAGACTCAGGGCTGCTACTAAGAAATTCCAGATGGAAAAACCTAACAACAATTTACCCGACCCGAGAATCAAACCCATTACACATACATAAACTCACGCCTTCTTCCCATGGGGGTAAGTAGAAACTACAGAAAAGATAAAAGATAAAGATAAAGATATATTGATTGCACAACTGTGTACATCAGTTCTTATTATATAACGTACAAGGCTCAACAGTCTACCCATGTCGGATATGCAATCGAGTTACATTTCAAATAAATTTCAAATACATTATACAAATAGGTTAAAAACAGATTACAAATAAATTACATACTAGCATCATTTTTCCTCAAAAAACTCCTGCAGATTATAAAATACATTATCGAACGCCACCTGCTACGATCCTCACATACTCGTATTCCTTTTGCTTCGTTTATGTTCCCCGGTCTTTAAACAGCCACTTTGGCAGACTCATATTGGGAAAATATTATGAATCATCGTAAAATGTCACAAACTGACAATTCATAATATGATCTGCATGCGATTCATATTACGAAATAATTCATCTGTTTCATAGTCTTCTATGGAGATTCGTAAAATGGTTCACACATTATGAATTGCATTAGTTTGTGTCAAATAAGAGAAATTGCTAATGACAGCTGGAAATTCATGAAATGAATTGCTTTTAGAGGAATTGCTAATGTGGCCGTTTTAGGCCCCTTGACATCATCCTGCGCGCGCCTGTTACGAGTACTGCGCACCTGACCATATTAATTACACATTAATAATTATTGCACACCCTGTAACGATGAAACGATTAATGATGAAAATAAATACCGTATCTATACCAGATTTCTTCAGGATCTAAAAAGTTAATAGTCATTCTGACTGGTCATATTTACTGCAATGAATGTAAACAAACAATATTTTTCAAACAAAATTAAAAGTCATCATGTTACTTGCTGCTTGGTTGCATTACTTTATATCTTTGTTTTTGATATCATTATTTGATGTAAATGTTCTTGCAGTTGCTAAGGTCAATGAGATAATAAAATAGTTGTTAGGTTTTCCAACAGGAATTTCTTAGTAGCAGCCCGGAGTCTGGATATTATTTGTTTCATCGTAATATCTCGTTTATTCATAGTATTTAAAACATTTTTAAATATTTTTATAAAAATAAAAAAAATTGTGGTCCGCCGTGTCAGGGTCCAAGCTACCGGTGGTCAGGGCTCCTAAGAGAGGAACCTTCTATTATATTTGCAAATAGATAGATAAGATTTAAGGCACTGAGGACGAACTATTATTGTTATGATTTTCAGCCGGTATAAAATAACTTGTTCAAATTAAATCAATATTTGGTACTCATCGGCAATTGAATTTTGATTACATCATAATCTATACTTTTTACCCGACTACGGCGAAAAAAAAGGAGGGTTATGATTTTGACTGACCGGTATGTATGTATGTATGTATGGATGTTCATCTGTTCCCTCCTATCTTCTAAACCACTCATCACAATTTGACAAATGAGGTATCGTTGGAAGCGTCTTGATCGTCTGCTGGTTATAGGCTATATGACGCACATTATATTAAAAATGGCGCCATATATATGACATAATGTCAGGAACTAAAAAAAAATGTCGTTTAGTCGTACCATGTTGGGTATCAAATGAAAGGGCTTAATGAAGATATTTCAAAAGAATATACACTTCTCATCAGAAAAATCTAAACACTTCCGTTTTTATGGTTTCTGTCCTAATTTAACACAAAAAAGTTTCCATTTCATGAGAAAAATCACATGATTGTATAGCTGGCAGTTTGGCCATTACAGTGATAAGCGAAAATTCAAAATTAGAATTTCATTTGTTTATCCTATAAATGAAATGATTCACTGTTTTGAGACAAATGTGTGTTGGAGTACATTTCACCTTTGAAAACTAAAAATTAGCGCTTATCTTAAAACTTTTTGTTCTGTGTTCTGTATACTGTGTGTGTACTGTGACTGTGGGACGTCTGAAAAAGTTTTTTTCTAAAACATATGGATACTTCGCCCGCAGAAGCCGCCCAAGTGGTGGCATTGCTGGATTCTGGACTTAGTCAGCGTGTTGTGGCTGAAAGATTGCATCTAAGCCTGTCGTCTGTTCATAGAGTCTACAAACGCTATCGGGAGACTGGTTTTTTACGCGCCGTTCAGGATCTGGCAGGAATCGGGTCACTTCTGATCGAGATGATCGATTTATTGCAACAACTTCTTTACGAAATCGACGCCTTAATGCTTTTCAACTGCAGCAGCAGCTTCATGTTGTACGTAGGGTGGCTGTAAGTGACTCTACAATTAGAAGAAGGTTGAAGGAACGTGGACTGGTACCGCACAAGCCAGCAAATGGGCCGAAATTAACTGCAGACCATCGAAGAGCGCGGCTTAACTTTGCACGTGAGCACCTAAATTGGTCATACCTCCAGTGGAACAAAGTCCTCTTTTCTGATGAGTGTAAAATTATGCTGTATGGTAACGACGGAAGGAACAAGGTCTACAGAAGAGATGGAGAACGCTTCGCACAATGCTGCATTGAAGAAAGGGTCAGCTATGGTGGTGGTTCGTGGACGGTTTGGGGAGGAATCAGCAGCGACGGTAAGACAGAGCTTGACGTGACCTTGTGTCTGGGCCACGTCTGCCTGCACTAAACAGTCATCGGTACATCGAACAGTGTCTTGAGCCTCACGTGATGCCCTATGCACATTTTATTGGCAACGGTTTCATATTCATGCACGACAATGCTAGGGCTCACACCGCGAGGGTCGTCCATTATGGAATGGCCAGCAAGAAGCCCGGATATGAATCCGATTGAACATCTATGGGATGAATTAAAGAGACGAATTCGTGCAAGAGATCCTGCCCCAGAAACTCTTAGCCAGCTGCAAAATGCAATCCAAGAGGAATGGAATGGAATGCCACAACATTTGATCGTGACTCTCATCCGATCGATGAAGAACCGTATGGAAGCAGTAATAAGAGCTCGGGGAGGGAATACAAGTTATTAAATAAACGTTTCTTAGCTTTTTTTTCCATTTACTTGTGTTGTTTTATCAATTTCCTTCATACCCCATACAGGATAAAAATAACTTGTTATAAAAAAAACGAATTTAGAACATTAACATTAGGATTTGAAAACCTCATATTATTCACTATTAAACGACATTTGACATTTATATTCCTAAATATACACATTTTTCTGATAATCCTTACAAAACATAAACTTGCAAGGTGTTTCGATTTTTCTGATGAGAAGAGTATATTACAACCCCAAAATAATTTTAAAAAAATTAAAGAAATAAAAACTAAAACCAACTACGACTAAAACTTAAAAATCCGGAGTCACACGTAATCTGTTCGTGTGACTCCGGATTTTTAATTTGTCTGTCTGTGGTGTCTTGTTTATACCTTTTTAGTCGTAGTTGGGTTTTAGTTTTTATTACTTTAATTTTTTGGATAATCATAATCTAACAGAGAAATGGCTTTCATTTTAACAGTTGAACAACATTAATTGCGTTATTTGCGGTTGTGCGGACTATCAGACCTAAGTATCTTAAGAACCACGCGATGACCATCGTGTTTCTAGAGAATATCGACTTGATCGAGTTTATTGACATCGTTATCAATATTAAATCGGTACCTAATGAAACTGATAACGGTGATATTGATGAAACCTGTTTATGTATTTACTTTCTTATCTCTCAGTAGTAGGTACACATCAAGATTATATTGCTATTTGTGTGCCCGTATCTTAAGCCTGATTAATGTTAAATCACTCTAGACGATTTGGAAAGTTATTAGTTTAGCCAAAAAAAAACTAAGATAATAATTTCATAATGTTTTAAGAACACGTACAGTTATTATCGACTGGGCACAAATCCAAACTCACTCCGGGCTGATACTGAGAATTTTCTAGTAGATAAAAACCCCAATAGCACTCTGACTATGCCTTTTTTTTTTTTTTTTTTAGTTTGAAATCATCAAATGACTTCTCCCGCTCTGGGCGGAGCGGAAGGGCGTGTCAGACTCTTACTGACTAAAACCCACCCGTGTTCCTTCAGTTGCCTGTTGCCAGGGTCCCGGTATCCCTTTTGGACTATTCCGCAACCCTGGCAGGACTCTGACTCTGCCTGACCTGGGAATCGTACTTGGGAATTGACCATGAGGTTTAGCTTCACAGACAGCAGCTGACAATATAATGTTGAATCATATAATAAAAGGTGTGGAACTGTACACGTTGGTGTATAATTTGATTAGTACTTATCGTCATCATCATCATCATTTCAGCCGAAAGACGTCCACTGCTGGACATAGGCGTCCCCCAAGCACCGCCACTTCGACCGGTTCTGTGCTTCTCACATCCAGCGCATTCCCGCGGCCTTTACCAGGTCATCGGTCCACCTTGTTCTTCCGTGGATGGGTGACCATTTTCACATATCGAGACTCCTCCGTGCCTCGGAAAGCACGCTAAGCCGTTGGTCCCGGCTGTCATTTGTTGATCTTTGACAGTCGTTACGAGTCGTCAGAAGCACGAAAGTCTGACAACCAGTCTAACCAAGGGGTATCGTATTACCCAGTTACTGGGTTGTGGAGGTCAGATAGGCAGTCGCTCCCTGTAAAATTTTGGTATTCAGCTGCATCCGGTTAGACTGGAAGCCGACCCCAACATAGTTGGGAAAAGGCTAGGCAGATTGATTGACGTAAGTACACAAATTACATAATTATGTAGGAAGTAACTTTTTTTTTTTGAGGTTATGAAATCATCAAATAACTTCTCACTCGTGTTCCTGCAGTAGCCTGTTGCCAAGGGCCCTGGTATCCCTTTGGAACTTTCCCACAGCCCTGGCAGATGTAGTACCTAAATACTGCAATGTAAACTAAAGCGACACGACTAATAGTAATTAAATACTGGGTAATACTGCGTAATTAGTTTATTCCGTTCATTTTTCCTCTAGTCGTGTAATGTTGCTTGTTCAAACCTAAAGGCACCGCCCCACAGCATGCCACGGCTAAACTACACAAATACATAGCTCCGCTTCGAATGACAATGTAGGCGGGATGTCCATTGCGAGTCACGGCCGCTACACACGAAACAAATACTGGTAAGGTGCCATAAAATCTAATAGGACCAAAAAGTGTAATAATTCCTTGCAATATAATAACTAGGTACCACTTATAAAAATAAAGGAGCAATTTTATCATTAAGTGTAATGTGTAGTGTTTTGTTTGTTTGTTAATAAAACGTTTACTTACAGTTACATTGCAGAAACTATTAATAGGTGGTTACAGTACCCGGATTTAAACATCAGGACCCTGTTTATCAAAAGTTACAAGTCTACACGTTCACAAGTTACCTAGAATGTTAATTTTCATTAAATTCATAGCGCATCTCCATATTCATAATCAGCCATAATGTTCCCACGGCTGGGACACGCGCATCAGGTCATCTCTCTCTTTTAACCACATTTTAAAAAAGAAAATCGAATTGTCGTGCTAAGCACACTTGTAAACTTGTAAGACGGAATAGAGAGCCGCGGGTACTCAAGATTTGCTATGATTTTCTACAAGTTGTAACTTACAAAGAACCAACCTTGAAATCGCGAAAAAAAAATGTGTTCACTTAAATCGACCAAATGTAGGGAACAGCTGATTTTTTTTTCGCGATTTCAAGGTTGGTCCCATAGAAAAAGTTGTTCAAAATGAGTACAAGGAGCCCTTTTCGGGTTTAGCATAGACAAAAAATAATGTTGTATAAGATGTTGGCGAAGATGAATTGTGATGCCACCGTGAGAATACCAATATCTTTAAAAATATCTCTCAGAGAAACTCTGGCATCTAGCTGGTAAATTGCTCGAACAGCTCGTTTTTGCAGGACAAATATATTTTGAATATCAGCAGCTTTGCCCCACAGCAGAATACCGTAGGACATAACGCTATGAAAATAACTAAAATAGACTAACCGAGCAGTATCAACGTCAGTGTATTGTCTTACTTCTCTGACGGCGTAAGCGGCAGAACTGAGTCTCCCCGCTACGCTCGAAATATGTAGGCCCCACTGAAGTTTGGCATCTACTGTTATCCCCAGAAAAACCTCCAAGTTTAGCACCAAGAGGTGCTTGAAACTGTAAACTTGGAGATTCTTGGAGGTTCTTTATCTAAGACGATGTTGGGTCCTAGATTTCTAACATTCGGTAAGGCGAACTTTACACATTTGGTTTTCTTGGCATTAAGAACTAGGTTATTTGTCGTAAACCAATCCGTTACCATTGAGAGTGCACTGTTTACATCGTCAAAATCTTGCCTATTCCTGTCTACTTTAAAAATAAGAGAGGTATCATCAACAAACAGTACAACTTCACAGACACCCGTTAATAGAATTTTAAATTGAAATAAATGCATTTTTTTTATTATTATTGGTGGTCCTCTTTGCATTTTTGGTTCTTTATTACTTATCAATTTGGATAGGTGTAATTAGGAATTAAACTACAATATTAAAAATGACCCAAGGAATAACATGTTAACACTAAAATAACCAGAGGAAGCTTTACCTACTTTAATTTAAATCTTATTATGTAAGCTCTCAAGGTTGAAATTAATTAATTTCCTTGTTAGTTTTTATGCCAAGTTTTTCATTTATTTATTCTATACATAAGTTGAATTTATAAAGGACCGCTCACATTTTACTGGTAAGCTAGAAACCCTTTTTTTTTTTTTTGATTGTGGGAAGTCATCCACTTTTACTGACTAAAACCCACCCGTGTTCCTTCAGTTGCCTGTTGCCAAGGTCCCGGTATCCCTTTCCGACTAACCCGCAACCCTGGCAGAAGCTAGAATCCCTGGGGTGTAGTTGAGAATGTTTTATTGGGCAATAAAATATAGAATTGTTACCGTAAAACTGCGACATTTTATTTTTGTAGCTGTTGTAACATCTATCATCATCTGCCTAGCCTTTTCCCAACTAACCGGCTCGGCTTCCAATCTAACCGGATGCAGCTGAATACCAGTATTTTACATGGAGCGACTGCCTATTTGACCTCCACAACCAGTAACTGGGTAATACAATACCCCTTGGTAAGACTGGTTGTCAGACTTTCGGGCTTGACGACCCGTAACGACTGTCGAAGATCCACAAATGACAGCCGGGACCAACGGCTTAACGTGCTTTCCGAGGCACGGAGGAGTCTCGGTATGTAAAGATGGTAACCCCATCCACAGACCAACCCCGGCAAGCGTAGCTTAACCTGATGGATCGACCCGTGCGGCAGTTATTACTTAGCCACGAGCTCCTCCGTAGCCACGAGCTCCTCAGCTGTTGTAACATCCAATAGCTTAAAAAACGTCCTTTTTGTTTCAGGATATGATAATTTTGGTAAACATTTTGCGATCACCAATGCGAGTGCCAAAAAAGATGATAAGTAACTGATAATCTGGTTCTGTATATAGGTATGTATTTGGTAAGTCTGTATGTTTCTATGTAGTATTTATTCTTTTTCGAGTAATCTATCCCATTTTGCACCTGCCAAAGTTTGTCTCTGCAATACTTTACATCACCCTAAAGTTGACTGGTAGAAAATGCCTCAGGCATTAAGTCCACCTTTGTACGGTATTTTTTTTACTTGTGGATGAAGTGTAAATAATGTGCATAAAGTGTAAATAATCGATTATATGTTTTTATTGTTTAGTCATTGAATATGATCATCTAACTTATATTATAAACGCGAAACTTTGTAAGTATGGATGGATGGATGGATGTTTGTTACTCTTTCACGTAAAAACGACTGAATGGATTTGGATGAAATTTGGCAAACAGATAGATACCTGGATTAACACATAGGATACTTTTTATCCCGATATTCCCACGGGATCGAGACTTACGCGGGTGAAACCGCGGGGCGCAGCTAGTGAATTATAAACCATTGCTAAATGTTATCTAATTCGTGATCATATTCAATGATTAAACCAACTTTCCTGTACTCGAAATTCTATCTTAATTATACGAAGCGCCTCGTCCAAAGTCATTCGTAATATAACACATGTAGTAATACATAGCTAGCTCCACTTCTGTACTAAGTTGAGAGAAAAACTTCTTTAATGTTTATATTTCATGGATCTGTCACCGTGTTGTGTGAATTCATGAACTGATTTAGCTCAAGGGCCTACGTTCCCTGCTATACTTGCTACGAGAAAGCGTAGCTCGTAGCTCTTTTTTTTTTTTTTTCCACGTAATCCTACATGGGCACTTATGAAACGTCAAAAGCTAGGCACGGTTCCAATTGGTCGTTTCCTATGGAGAAGAGCCGGCAAGAAACTCCATGGTTACTCTTTTAAAAGATAATTAGCTTTTACAATATTTTCGAATTACAGTGTTAATAGTTAAGGGAGGACAGTGTAGGCCTTTCAAAAAGTTTCAGGTAAAAAAAAGTCTACAGTCCACTAAGCCTACAACGTTCTCACATTCACAAGGTAGAAAATAATCTATATAATAGCTATACTTTAAATTCTTAAACGTCTATTGAAGAATAGGCCTATAATAAAACTGCCGGGGTCGCGGGAAAGTCCGAAAAGGATACCGTGGCCTCTGTAGGCTTGCAGAAAAAATATCGATATATCGAAATATCGCTATTTTTTGTTCGATATATCGATATTTTCAGGCGATATTTATTATTTCGATATATCAATGTATCGATATAAAATATCAAGTATCGAAAATGTATCAAAAACGATATATTTTCAATAGCAACACCATTGTCGCCGCTGACTAAAACCGCTGGAATTCAGAGCCGTAAAAATTATAAGTACTGTTTTCCTAGTTTGGTATTTAAATGATTATAAAACTTGAACTACATAAAGTAAAGTTTTTTTTTTTAATTTCACCGATATATCGATATATCGATATTTTTTTTCGATATATCGAAATCGATATTGATTTTTTTTTAAATATCGATGCGATATATATCGATACTTTTTTACACTTCTTGCATCCCTAGGCCTCTGGCAACGTACAGGCCACTGAAGGAACACGGGTGGGTTTTAGTCAGTCAGAGTCTGACACGGGCGTGTAACTCTAACTTCTCCCACTCTGAGCGGAGCAGAAGGGCTTCCGCTCCGCTCTGAGCGGGAAAAGTTATTTGATAATTTCCCAATAAAAAAATAAAAAAGGCCTTTAGTAAAAGTTTTTTTTTCTTAAAGCAAAATTGTCGTAGCTGCGACAAATTGCTATAAAATTATTTAGGAGACATCTAATTATAAAATTGCTATAATTTCTAAATCAAAGCAATTTTTTTAAACTCATGCTATCGGTTATTTTTAGTTTAAAAAATAATAATACGTGGGTACAATTTTAGTTGCCATTTAATGCGGAACAAAAATGGATTTTGGGTTTGAATATATATATATTTTTTTGTATTCGTAGCTGTCAGCTATAATTATAGTCTATGAAATTATTTATAGTTTTTTTTTTACTAGCCTGCGCTGCTGTGCCACTCCTACGCAAGGCCTTTGGTACCTATTTATAATTAGGTATGCTAAAATTATTGCTCAGAATTGATTTATTATAACAGCCGTATTTATCTCTGTCATAGCAAAATATAATATTATAATTTTTAAATAAAATGAAGATTAATTTAGTTTTATGAAATAATATTGGTTATTTATATATCAATCGCCTATAAAATTATTCAAATACGACCTGTTTCTCGTAGCTGTTTGCGAAAATAGCAGAAGCACAACAAATTCTATGAAAGGTATCGAGTTTTGTGGTTGTAAATGTCAGTATGCAAAGTGCATTACCCTTCTTGAAGCTTTTAAGTCAAAGTCAAAGAATTTATTTCAACTAGGCACATTAAAGGCACTTTTGAACGTCAAATACATAGAAATAGAACTGATTCTAGTTGCCCCTTCCAAAAGGTAGTTTTCGTATGGAGAAGAATGGGCAAGAAACTCCACCGTTACTCTTTAAAAAAAAATGTTTTACAATATTTGGTATACATCAATTATATAATTACATGTGAAGACGATGCACCGAGAATACAATTACTGTACCACAATAGGTAAAAAAAAAGAATTAAAAATGGAGCAATGACAAATAAATTAATTAAGTATGTGATTGATACATGGCCACAATAATAGGTGTTTATTATCGTGCGAATCCACCAGCATATTTTCTCCAAGGAAGATTATGTTATTTTTTAGGGTTCCGTAGTCAACAAGGAACGCTTATAGCCATGTCCGTCTGTCTGTCTGTCCGTCTGTCCGCGGCTTAGCTCAGAGACTGTTGGTACTAGAAAGCTGTAATTTGGTATGGGTGTACATATAAATCTCGCCGACGAAGTGATAAAAAAAACGTTAAAAATATAGTTTTAGGGTACCTTTTTTTAGGGTACCTCCCATATACCGAGTAATAGTCGACCAACTTAAAGCAGTTGCAAAAACATGAAACCTGAAAAACTTGTTCTCCCATACAGAATGTATTCTTTAACAAGTTTTTCAACTACAATATTAAGTTTGTTGGATAAATTCATGCCAACTACGGAACCCTTAATTGTGCGTGGTTCGACATGCACTTGGCCGGTTTTTCTATAAAATATTTCTATAAATAAGATAAATATCAAATGTCAAATTAACTACTCGACAATGGTTGCCATTGTCAGAGAGGTCATCATGGCTCTTTTGGTTGCAAATGACCTCTTCTACATCCCCTTTAACGAATCGCCGACATAAAACCAAAAACCCTGTATAGGATTGTTGCATTGTTCGAACCTTCTCCACTGTATGTACAGTACTCATCATCTGCCTAGCCTTTTCCCAACTATGTTGGGCTCGGCTTCCAGTCTAACCGGATGCAGCTGAATACCAGTATTACACTACATGTACAGCACAGCACTGAACTGACATACTATATATACACTATTGCACTGCTAACTACTACACTACACACACTAACTAAAAAAAACTAGGCATGTGCCTAGGGCGCGAGGATACAAAGGGGCGCGCACGGAAGATTTTTAACAAAAAAAAAAGAAAATTAATAAGTATGCACAATTTATTTAATTCTATAGAGAAGTAGAGCTTCGGAAGCATCCTCCGCCTTCTTGATTGTTCCTACATCGCCTGATTTTATAAAAGAAATGGGTAAGATACTAAAATAATGATAAAAAACGATCATCTGTCAACACACACATAGGTAATAATAATAATAAACCATTTATTGCAGGCGACACAGGCCCATAGAAAAATACCTTAACCTAAACATACATATTTTATAAACAAAACTTGTGTTAATAAATAAGGCTTAGACTATGTTAGTAGTACTTCACTCTGCACTAGTTAGTCTTTGTGCTGTCCTGAGGAACTTGTCCGCAGAAGCGACGGAACACCACGTCCTGCGGCTAAAAGTCTTCTTCCATGACGAGGGGCAGATAAAAGTCCGGCACGCGCACGACGAATGGATTAATGGATTTCCATGTTCGTTTTGCCCCATCTTGCTTTTTTTAATTTAATTATCCCTACTAATATCATAAATGCGAAAGTGTGTCTGTGTGTATAGGTATATCTTACCTCTTCATGTAATAAACTACTGAACCGATTGTGGTGAAACTTGGTATGTAGGTAGATGACCAAATTTAAAAAATATATAATTCAGGCTGCTTGGGTGCGTCGTTGAGGTGCTTGCCTAGGGCGCTCTTGATATTTAATCCGCCACTGGAGTTATGCTTACAGCTTATTAATCAATCACAAGCTTTACGATTTCAAAACGATTAAGGGCTGTTTTTCAATCAGCGGATAACTTTTATCTGAGGAATAACGAACTAGGTAGATACGAAAAAAAAGTCAATCTACCTAAAAAGATACCTATAAACAAGACATCATAGACAGACAAATTATAAATCCGGAGTCACACGTGTTAGTTGATTAAAAGTAGTAGTTATAAAACCGTATAATGGCGACACGTGTATGTAGGCCTTGACCGCCTCGGAACCTCTTTAAAAAAAATTATGGAAAGAAACACACAAAAGTGTTTGGATATCGGTGCAATTTTTTTTCGAATACCAATATTATTTACAAGCACTTAAATTACTTCATATACATATTCAAATAAGCCGTCTCATATAGGAGCGTGTTTAAATATTGTACTTAATATATTTTTTTTTTTTCAAATCACGTTTCTTGAAAACGCTTAAATGTTTGTTGTCACTGTCCACTAAGTTCAATGAATCTGCCTAGCCTTTTCCCAACTATGTTGGAGTCAGCTTCCAGTCTTACCGGCTGCAGCTGAATACCAGTATTCTACATGGAACGACTGCCTATCTGACCTCCACAACCCAATTACTGGGTAATACGATACCTCTTGGTAAAACTGGTTGTCAGACGTTCAGGCTTCTGACGACCCGTAACGACTGTCAAAGATCCACGAATGGCAACTTGGACCAACGGCTTAACGTGCTTTCTGAGGCACGCGGAGAAGTCTCGATATGTAAAGGTAGTCACCCATCCACGGAGCAACCCCGGCAAGCGTAACTTCACCTGATGCATCGACCCGTGCGGCTGTTATTACTTAGCCACGAGCTCCTCTCACTGTCCACTCAGTTGCAGTACCAATTAAGTAGTTAGTGTCATAATAATAATTAACACTTATTAATATAGTTATAACAAATATTATCGTCTGTGAAGGTTATGGGGTCAGACAGAAAATCTGCGGCGCATTTACTTGTCCGTCAAAATACATGCTAATTTTTTCGCGATTACGATATTGGTGACATGCAAAAAGTTGTTCAGTTTCATGATATGTACCTTACTCTTAAATATGGCACACCCTTCTGATACATGTTGTATACAACATGTAAGGTACCGCAAATACATTACTTTTTTTGTGATAATAAGAAATTTATTACTATTTAAAATTCACGTTTTTAGTACCTGAATTACTCAAACATTATAAATTAGATTTTTTTTACAGATGTTTTAAGTTATGACTTGAAAACACGTGCTAGACGACGGCGACGGCCGCCCGCGCCCCATGTAATAACCCGGTAAAATTCCACATTGATTTTTTTTTCTCTATAAAAAAAAAACAATATAGACCCTCCTCAGTATGATTCTTTTAACAACACAAGCTCACGGATCGGACAGTGTTTTTTACACGCTGTATACGGTACTTTTATGTCCAGTGGCAGTTCTTAACTTCCACCTTAAATACTGTAGTTAAAATAAAATAGGTAATAGGTAATACGGGCTGGTATCCGCATTACCTATTACCTATTTTATTTTAACTACAGTATATATGGATAAAATAATAGGTACTTTGATAAGATCTAACAAAAAAAAAAAACAAAAAAAATACTTTGCATCATTATATTCAATTCGTATCTATAAATACAAACTACCGGTTCCACGTTTGTCTGTATAATATTACTAGAGACCTGGGGCCCTATTATGAACTCTTATTTCCAGGCAGTTTACGGCGTAAAGAGAACTGCCTTGCAATTTCGTATTATGAATCGCCAAAACCAGCCAGTCAGCGGTCACGTGACACCCTGGCCGCCTTCTGCCCGAATATTGCCTAGCAATACCGTACTACGAACGTTCGTTTGACATTTCTTGACATATTAAAACTGTTAATAAGTAACCTCTCAATCCATTCAATATAAGCTCCTCTGAAGCAGCTTTTATTGAATGGATTGTGAATTGTTTTAGATTTATTTGTTGAAATTATTCGAGCGTTATCCAGTTAACATAAAAAAATATCAGATGTGACGAATATGTACCGTTTGGGTTTCTGGAAACTCTAGAAAGTAGCACTTCCGACTGATAAAAACATCGAAAAAACGATAAAATTGTAAAACTGCCACAACTTTTCCAACAGAACATAAGTTAGGCGCCGACGAGGGCGAAAACTCTCATCCACTGAACTATGGATAATAATTACAACTGCGTTTTAATATCTCGTTTATTTATTTTCATACTTAATTATACATTTTTAAATATTTTGTAAAAGTCATTAAAAACATCATTTGAAAATATAAAAATAGGTCCGCCGGTATCGGGAGCAGGGTCCAAGCTACCAGTGGTTAGGGTTGCCGACTTGCAGAGACAGGAACCTCCTCACAATGCGAGCCTTATCTGCCTTCTGAATCAGGCCCTTGATCCAACTGCCTAACGAGAGCCTCCAGAGCTGCTGGCCGAGGCTTTCGGCCATCAGCCAGGCCATTGGCCGTTCCGACAATCGGCACAATGCAATGATAGCCGAGCTCATATTCCACATGTCAACAACTGCCTCTATTATTATTATCATCTATTATGATGAAACACTTGAAAACCACCACACGGTTGTGTGGTGTAAGTATATTCATCCACCACCATATCCATCCCTAGCCATATTTTTGTTTATACTTCGAATCTAGTAGGTACTTAAAATTAAATAAAAATAATTTATTTGTGCAACAATGACAACAATAAACGTCCATGAAGTTGTCAAATTCCCAGGTGAATTTCACGTTCGGAAACTTAATCTCGCGTTACAATTTGCAAACACACAAAATTATTCAATGAATTAATTATATAAGTAGCACAATATACATTGCGTTCATATTTTCACCTACTTTTAGTAACTAGAATTATTTTTATTTATCATTTTTCATAAAATACGTGATTTAAATAAAATCGTAACTTACCGATAAATTATGTCATTGTGTTTCTGAATGAAACGGCAGAGAATTACAAGCCAGCCATAGACAAACTACCCAGCGTGAAGTCGGTCAGAATTATGAATGTCATAATACGAAATTTAACCATGCAGGAATGTGAATTGCCTGGAACTTGCAAGGTTTTTTAAAAGTTCGTAATAGGCCCCCTGCTCTTACTTCGCGTGGTTTTTACGACTTGACAAAACGTCCAGATTTCTTAGTTATTTATTTATTTATTTATTTATTTATTAAACTTACACACACTATCTTTACAGGACGATCCCAATACAATAGTGGTTTGCAAACACACACCAAATAGGTATATATTATAAAATCTACTTACGGCTAACTTAAAATCTTAATAAATACTTACTTTAAAAAATACAAAACGACAGACTATAAGACTAATTAGTATACATGTATTACGTACTAATTATCAAACTTTTTTTTTTATGTTATAAAATCTTAACCTAAAATATAAAATCAGATTAACACAGAATACCTGCTAATATTTAAATATAACTAACAAAATTCAACAAAACCCTTGCGAATTCACTCAGATTGCACGAAAATATGTCCATTCTCTCATGCACTTCGTTTAGTACACGTATTGTGCGCGTGAGAGGTGTTTTTGACAGCAGGTTGGTTCTGGCAGCAGGCACAGCCAGCAGTGGCGGTCGCCGCCGCCTCCACACGTACCTGTCTGGCACGCACAAGTTCAAGTGACGCAGCACACCCGGGTTATGAGCTACTCCACGCAGGAGCTTCAGCGCATACGCCGCGAGTGTAAATTCCCGGCGCACTCTGAGTTCGTTGTACCCCACCATACCCAGTACAAACAGTGTAGGATACATCAGCGGGTAAAATGGGTAAACCCCATAAAGTTTAAAATACAAGTGTCTTGTAAATTTATTCTGCACTCGCTCCAGCATGACATTGTATTTCGCTTCATGAGGAGCCCAAATCACCGCACTGTGTTCCAGGTGACTCCTTACCAAGGCGTCATATAGCACCTTGAGCGTGGTCACGTTTGTGAATCCCTGCGACTGTCTCAGCACGAAACCCAGGTTTCTGTACGCCTTCTTGCAAATCTTAACTATATGATCCCGGAAAGTTAAATCCGGGGTAAGCAGTACTCCTAGATCTCGTACCTGAGACACTCGCTGCATCGGCTGTTCCTCTACTTTGTATTCATAGGCTAAGGCAGTCTTCGCGCGCGTAAATGTCATCACTGAGCATTTCGCTGTGTTAAAATAGAGTTTATTTTTATGGCTCCACTCTACCACTCTATCTATGTCTTCCTGCAATTTCTCACAGTCCGACTCACCCTTGACCTCGAGCAGTAATTTGAGGTCATCTGCAAACAATAAACATAAACTATTTTTGACTACTTCAGGTAAGTCATTTATCATTAAAATAAATTCGAGAGGACCCAAATTGCTGCCCTGGCTCACGCCTGACCTTGTGTAGTATGGCTCGGATTCGAACCCGTTGTAGTCAACGTACTGCTGTCGGTCTTCAAAGTAGCTGGCAAAGAACTGTAGTAGGTGCGGAGTGCAGCCAATTTTTGCCAGCTTCATTAACAGAACATCATTATCGACGGTATCAAATGCCTTTTTGAAATCAAAATATGCCGTGTCTACCTGCACACCAGCATCGACGGCCGGCACCACCCTCGCCATGAAGTTAAGATTAGTGGCAGTACTGCGCGCCGGACGGAACCCGTGCTGCGCGTCCGATAGCTGTGCGCTCACTTGAGCCTGCACGCAGCGTTGGATGGCAGACTCGAACACTTTTGCAGGTGTCGATAACACTGCCACCGGTCTGTAGCCACTGACATCCGGACCCGACTTACCCTTGGGAACCGGAATCACTCGCGTGATTTTCCACCGAGGCGGAAACGTTGCTTGCTTTAAACAAGTATTAAATATATGATGCAGGGGCTCAGCCAGCACCCTGCCACAGTCTCTAAACAGAAAAGCTGGAATGCCATCGGGGCCAGATGAGCGCTTTGGCTTGAGCTTTATGAGCGCTTCCCTTACGTCTTGCAGACTGAGGGTCTCGATGTGCACTCGCGCACTGTTCGCTTCCGCCTCCGCCCCCGCCGCCCGCGCCTCCAGCCGCGGCCGCTCTTTATTATACACCGACTCAAAAAATGCCGCAAATTGTCGAGCACACTCCTCATCTGAAAGATGTTGACCATCCTTTATGATACTCTGCCTATTTAACCTACTTCGTTTGGACCTAATATACTGCCAGAATTATTTTGGATCTTTTGAAAATTGATTTTGTATTTTACACTTGTGTTCTTTGTGTGCAATTTCTATTGATGTTTTAATACGAGCTCTGTACTTTGAAAATTCAGAATAATCATTATCCAGCTTTGTTTTTTTGAAAGTTTTATGAAATCTAGCTTTATTCTTTATATCTCGTATAATGTCTGCGGTGTACCATTCGGGATAAACGTATCGAGAATTTTCACTTTTAGGCTTTTTCAAGGGTACACATTTATCTAAAATATCACTCAGTTTATCATAAAAAATATTCAACATTTCCTCCAAATCATGCATGTCGTAAATCATACTCCAATCAGTGGAAGTCAGCATAGAGTATAACAACTCGTAGTTGGCTCGATAGAAGTTCCACTGCGGCCTAACACTACGCGCTGCGGGACTGCCGCCGGCAGAGGACGCGGGCGGGGCAGACGCGGCGGGTGCGGGGAGCGCGCGCGCACAGTGCACGCTAACCGCGAGCGGCGGGTGATGCGCGTCGATGGGCACGAGCGCGTCGTCGGCCGCCACCACCAACACCTCCTCGCTAAAACCTGTGCTCAGAACCAAATCCAACTGACGACCTAGATAGTTTGGTACTGTGTTATTTTGAGTGAATTCGCAATAGGACACAAAACATTCATAATAATTTTTAACATTTACAGGACACGAATACAAATTAAAATCACCAATAACAATTATTTCTCCATATTTATCAGATAATTTTTCTATTAATCTAAATAAAATTAAGTACCTAGTCATTCTCAGAACTCCCTGGTGGTATGTAAACAACACAACATAAAAACAAAAATCTATTTTTGAAATAAACCGTTGCACTAACCATTTCAAAAACGTAGGTGTCTATCGACGCGTCCGCGATTTGTACTTGTCGCAGCTCATATCGGTGTGTGGCCACTAAAAACGCTCCTCCCTGCTTCCGACCATCCGCTCGATCGCAACGAAGTATTTGATATCCCGGAGGGATTATTTCGGGGTCTTCTATGGAGTCATTGCAACCAGATTCCGTTACAGCCCATAAATCAAAATTGAATGCCTCAATGTTGGTTCGGAATTCATCCAGTTTAGTTCGTAGACCTCGTACATTTTGATAGAATATATTGATGTTATGGCTATAATATGTTTGGTTTTGTTCTGTTTGGGTTCCGAAACCAAATCCACTCACTGAATTCAGCATTCATTGGCCAGATTTCGGCCTGATTCAACTTATCAAAACACTTTTCCGGTGCTCCAATAACAAACGACGAATAATCTCTCGCTATTTTATGTTTAATTTTGTCAATTTTAATTTGAACATCTGAGCCACATACATTTTTCACGTGATCGGCTATGGTTTCAAGAGCGGTATCCGGATTCAGTCGCCAAATATGTAGATATTTTTTGCGATCACTAACTTGAATTGCCTTCAATTCCGTATTTGTTCCCACTTTGACCTCTTTCAGTTGCCTGTTATTTTTTTTATTTCGAACAGTCGTCCATCCTGATTCGATCTTCTCCGCTTCATGGTTAGGTGGTGCACTAGTCGCCAGTGAGCTAGTACTACACAAATTCTTTTCCAGTAAAATTTCGGTTGACTTCGTGGCCCCACATTTGTTTACCTTTTGCGTATGAAGCGTTTTATTGGAAACGTTGGAATTATTCTGTCGACTTACTACCTCGGCAAAAGAAGATGTAGAAGGAGGATTTTGGGGAATATCTGCTGTTATTTCGTAGGTTTGGTTGTTCTGAGTTAGCTTAGCTTCTACTTTTTCTTCGATCACCGTCATCATTTTAATTATGTTGCCCAACTCTGTTTTTGTTTGAGAAAATTGATTTAGTAGGAGCGATATCGCATTTGCCTGGCTGTCCATGCGAGCTACCATGTCCGCTTTAAATTCCCTCAATTCTTGGAGTAGTAGGGAATCAGAATCCATAGTTACGGGTGAATACTGAGTCCGACTTCCGCGCTGACTGCTTACATTGTTAACAGGAGTGGTGGCATTAAAGTTAGGTAAGCTAATGCGGACCGGGGTTTCACTGTTGCCTCTTTTTGGCTTAGCACAGCTACATTCCGGACATAGCCATTTGTTTTTATATGTCTGGGTGTATGTCTTAAACGCATTTTTGTTTATATCGAGACAGGCTATATCATACCTTTTCCGGCATTTATCATCGGCACATTCCATGTAATCATCCATTATGAGCGAACTACAAGCGCCACAATTATTAGGCATTTTTATTGGTATCGCGAACAAAAATTCAAATCTTGATGATCAAACCGCCAAGCAGTTCGCGGTTCAAAGCGCGCTGCAGCGTGTGCGACAGAGACGTATTATTTATATTTCGCAGCCCGTCTCTTTCACTCAAGGTGAGGAGGAGCCTACCTCGGCGTTCTCGAACGTCGTGATGTCGCGCTCGCGTATTATTTTCACCAAAACAGTTCACACTACTTTATTACTTATTGCACTTGTTTTTTAAACACCGTATGGGTCAATATTGCACAAATTAATGGTCTAAAAAAATAATTGAGCAAAATAAATAACAAAAAACACGTCTGCCACTGACCACAGCGTGTGACTTTAATATTAACGTCATCATCTGCCTAGCCTTTTCCCAACTACGAGTATGTTGGGGTCGGCTTCCAGTCTAACCGGATGCAGCTGAATACCAGTATTTTACATGGAGCGACTGCCTATCTGACCTCCACAACCCAGTAACTGGGTAATACGATACCCCTTGGTAAGACTGGTTGTCAGACTTTCGAGCTTCTGACGACCCGTAACGACTGTCATAGATCCACAAATGACAGCCGGGACTAACGGCTTAACGTGCACGAGGCACGGAGGAGTATGTAAAGATGGTCACCCATCCACGGACCAACCCCGGCAAGCGTAGCTTAACCAGATGGATCGACCCGTGCGGCTGTTATTACTTAGCCACGAGCTCCTCTTAATATTAACGTATTATACTTAAAACCCTTCCGGAATAAATTCTCTAAACGATGGTGAAAACCACCATTATCAAAATGGCGGTTGCACGTTGTTCTTCTAAACCATGCAAACGACAGCATACAAAATGACAAACACGAAAAGCTATAATTATTATTTATATGTATAGATAAAGTATTATAACACAAATTACATCAAATGACTTGCTAGCACGTTGTAGGCCACTAAAATTTATTCACAAGTTTACTCAGACCAACAAAAAAGGAAAGACAGATCACGCCGTACATCCAAAGTGAAGCCACAAAACCAAGCTCCTGCAAGTAAACACACAAGCTCACGCACACACCTACACTAAAACCAAGCTCATCGCTCCTAGTACGTCACGAGTCGTCGTCTAGCTAACATCACCAAAACAAATATAATTATGCCTTCCTGTGTAGTGAAAACGTGTAAAAACAATACTAAATCACAGAAAAAGTCTCACGGAATCACTTTCACTTGTAAGTACTTAAAATAACATCGTTTTTTAATTTAGATAACTATGAATTTTAGGTTATTTGGAACAAAAAACCTGAACGAATGAACGAACGAAAACAGTGACATTTAAAGAGCGAGGGTTGCCATAATATGATATCAAATTTCCCCATTCGATATTTTTTACTTCGAGTAATTTATGTCTGTTTTTTTATGCATTTAATATTTTAGATTTCCATGTAATACTGAAAATAAAAATAAATGGATAGTAGCTAATTTACTAACCTATTTATACACATATATATATATATTTTTAACACTCAATTGAAAATTAATGGATAATTCTAAGTGAAAGAGCGGAGTCTCCTAACACAAGCAATTCTTGCATAAAAGGTGATCTCATAAATGCACTTTGTACAGACGCCAGCAGGTCAAGCTACCCGAAACTATCAGATTTTCCCAATCAACCTTGAACCTTAATGCTTTAGCGATAAAGTTGAAAATCTATTAAAGAAATTTGACAGATTGTAGTAGCTTGATGTGCTGGCGTCTGCACTTAATTTGTTTTTTTATTTAATTGCAATGTAAAAAAAAATGTTTTTGTTTCGGAATTCTTCCTAAAAATTGAGGTACAATACCATACTCAACAATATCTTACTCGTACAATATTAGCCTACCCAAAATATTATTCCCCAAGTTATAGGGAAAAACTTTAACAACTGACAACCCTTTTTACACACACATAGATAAAAAGGTGGCTTCACTTTTGACGTACGGCGTGATCTGTCTTTCCTTTTTTGTTGGTCTGAGCAAGTTTATAAATAATTTGATCCGAAAGTGTCGAGACGTTCTGTCGTTTAGGTTATTAGCATGCATTATGTCATCACCCGATTGTTACTGTGACTTATCATCAGGTGAGATGCAGGCCAAGAGCTTCCCCGTCGGGGCTACAAACAAAAAAAAAGAGGAGAGCAGAGGTAACACGTTAGTGACCAATGTAAACTTATGGGCAATATGTTTGACGACATAAATTGGGAAAGTCTTAATAATCCTTATACATACATTATTATAAAACAAAGTCCTCTGTCGCGTACTTATAAACTCAAAAACTACTGCACCTATTTTGATGCTGTTTTCACCAATGGATAGAGTGGTTCTAGAGGAAGATTTTAGTATATAATAACCGACATCCAAGCGGGCGAAGCCGCGGGCATTAGCTACTACAGTAGAAAGAGAAAAGGTTTGTATTTTTGTTTGTAATGAATAAACCAAAAACTAAAAGACCGATTTAAAAAAATTCTTCTACAGTTTTATGCTATATTATCACTCAGTAACATAGGCTATAATTTATAAAGATAACACGTGGGCGAAGCTAGTCATGTATAATTTAAGCACAAGAATTACATGATCAGAAAAAAAAAACACATTATGTTTTTTTCATAGTTAGTCGAAAATACCTACTAGATACAATATGGTAGTAACAATTAATATTTATCAAGAAAAAAATATTTAAAGAAAAAATAAATTTAATTTTAGTTATACATTAATTCGAAACCTGTATCCGTATACATTGGCCAAGGCCACATACCGTATATTATATTTATCGACCATCATCATCTGCCTAGCCTTTTCCCAACTATGTTGGGGTCGGCTTCCAGTATTATATTTATCGACCATCATTTTTAAACTAATTAATTATTTCAGCCTCAACCAGTCAAAATAGAAATGATGGTCATCAGAGGGTACATTTTAAAAGAAGTTTCAAAACTATAAGAGAAAGTTTGCAAATTGTTTGAGAACGAGATCTTATATCGTCCACCACACTTCTGGGAGGTACACACGGCTACATATCAAGCTATACATATCCAGTATATGCTGACCTCGCATTGTACGGAAATCCTTTACAATGCGAGGTCAGCATATACTGGAATAGTATAGCTTGATGTGTAGCCTATCATCACGTTTATAGCCATCGTGGTTCCATTGCGAGAGAGAGACGGAACTATACGGGATGAGTAGCACCGTCTCTTTATAGCAACAGTGATGACCAAGTACAGAACATTTATTTTCTAATATAATGCTATAATATTATTATGCCTTGTTTCCATCTCGAACGAAGTTCCTCCCTTCCCAGCCATCGCGTTTGATCATCTTCAACATGATACCCTGGTCTTTAGGTTGCGAAAGGATGGTTCTTGCATCTAAAGTGAGGGTCTCTGGCATACCATCAGCTAGTTCCACCCTGTACTTCTTCAGGATGCTGATGAGACCAGACATCACTTGCATCTTCGCGAAGCGCATTCCTGAAAAATTAAAATACATTTTGTAAGCCTTGTATGACTTATTCATACCATTGATGAACTAAAGAGTATACATGAAAATTACGAAGAACAACAGTTGGCACTAAAGTCCAAAAATAAAATACATATAATTATATTGTTAGTATTTTGTCTAAAAATGGTCCTTAAAAATAATCATTATAATGTAACTTCAGTGATAGTAACTGACATAATAAAGCCATTAATTCAGATAAGACAATTTTACCCAGGGCCTGTTTCTAGGTGTTCGAAAAGTGGCTTTTCGAACACCGCGAAACAGCCCCTGAGTAAAAAAGTAAAAATATAAAAATAAGTACTCACAGAATAAAAAAATAATAAAATATAAAATATACCAAATTACAGCTTTCTAAGCCGTGGACAGACAGACAGGCGGACGTGGCGAAACTATAAGGGTTTCTTGTTGACTACGGACCCCTAAAAATGGAACTGGATTTGTATGAAATTCTCGGCCAAGTAAGTAACTGGCCATTTTTTCGTAATGGTGAAACAGCCTTATCTTTTTTGACGTTTAATACACGGGCCGTCAAAACTTAGTACCAAGAAGTTAAATTACACAAGATATATTTTCCAAATAAAAAGGATTAAAAAAGAATTTAATTTTTTATATAAATACTTTGGCATATATTCGTAGCCGATAACCGTCTTAAGGAATGGCTAAAAAAAATTGTAAACAAAAACACTCCTTTTCAAATTGTTGCAACTTTTGACTCTTTTTGTTTCTGTTTTCGTTTTCACATTTATTTCTTGATCGATGATTTTTAATTCATTAGCTAAGGTGTCAAAAAAATCATGTGAATACGGCGTAAAACTGTAGTTATAAAGGTTGTTTGAGTTTTTGCCAGTAAGTTAAAAATGGCTATTTTTTGGTTTAAGTTAAAAAACGTTACTTATGTATAACGTTTTTTATTTCAAAACTCTAGCTTCTACAGTTTATGAGAAATTGCGATTTTAAAAGTGTGGTACTTATAACTTTTGAACAGTGTAGTTCCTACGAAGACCTTACCCGCGCTTAATATTTTAATGATTCAAAAATCATTTCATTGATAACTTTTTTAAATGCTTATTCAAAACAAAAATCGTAATCGATATGCATATAGACTTAGGCACCAAATAAAGAGAATGACACATATAAAAATATGTAAGAAATTATAATTACCTATGCATAACCTGGGACCCGATCCGAACGGGAAGAACGTGTAAGGCTTTACATTGTCTTTGTTCTCAGACAAGAATCGTTCAGGCTTGAACTTCTCCGGTTCCGGGAAATAGTCAGGATTGTGGTGCATGTGGTAGACTGGCACATGGACTTTGACGCCTACGTCTAGTTTCAGGCCCGTAGGGAAGACGTAGTCGTCCATAACCTCGCGAGTGAGGTTTCCCAGTACAGGATATTTGCGGAGAGTCTCGTACATACAGGCCTCTAAGTAAGGCAGCTCATGCACACACTCGTAGTCCAATTTGTTCCCGTGACGACGCAGGAACTCGTCCACCTCCTCGGCCGCTCGTTGCTGCACCTCCTGTTGCTTCGCGAACTCATACAAAGTGAAGCTCATGGTGGTCGCAGATGTCTCGAAACCCGCTGCGAAGAACACGATGCACTGTGCCACCAACAACTCATCGTCCACTTTCAAATGTACCTTCTTGTCAGCGCCAGTCTTTGCGTTACTTATACTGTCTCCAGTTATGTAGTCCTCTTTCTTTAAAGTCAGGACCTGGTCCACGAAGTCGTTCCTCGGTGATGGCTTGTAATCTCGGCTCTCGAACACTCCTTTCAACAATTTTGAGAAGAATTGTTCTATTGTTGGAGGGAAAATTTGAAATCCTAATCGGTAGAAAATAGCAGGCCATATGGCCCTGAAAATGAGTTTGAAACCACGATAGTTTGAAGCCTCGAATATTTCGTTTGCCATGAATTTGAAGGGGTTGTTATCTCCTTTGGCCATTGTGTTGGACTCCACTCCGAAAGCGGCGGAGCATATGCAGTCCATGGTGTACCTCGCAGTAGTCTGTCTCATTTCGATGATGTCAGACATTCCAATCTCATAGTCGAGCATATCTTCGAAGACGATGGTACACTTTTCAATCAAATGGTACATGTTCTTCATTTTTGCGGAAGAAAAGAGAGGAGTAAGGTTTTGTCGGACTATCTTCCATCTGTCACCGGAATTGAAGAACAGGTTCTGTGTCACAACTTCACTTGCAGAGTAATTGGATGATTCCCTGCCGTTGAAGTAGTAGAAATCTTTAGTCATCACTTGTTTGATGATCTCGGGGCTGTGCACCACCAGAACAGGCTCCGTGCCGTAGAAAGCTCCGAAATAAGGTTGACCGATGAACTTTTGGCAAAGTTTCTGTATCATTTTGCCTGGATACTCTCGTTGCAAAATATATCTTCCGTAGTTGCCCAGAAGGGGAACTGGTTCAACGTAAGGCACATTCTTTTTTTTCCAGTAACCAAACTTTCTTTTAGATACTAAATATAATAAATAAAATATTACAGATAATAAAGTCGCGATAACTAGGAGAGCGTTCATTTCGGTAGTCGCGTTGCAGACAACTGCGGGCCGGCTGTATCCTTCTTACCACGTTGATAAAACCAACGCAGCCACTCCAATAATCAAAAGCTTAGCAACAGAACTGAGGCGATTACCAGTTTTACAGGTCGCATTGTAAATGGTTTTAGATTTTTTCTTTATTCAGATTATTAAAATACCGAATGTTTTAAACTGCTTTTTTTTCAAAACATGGAGCAGGACTGGTAATATGGTAATATTTAACGCTTATAACAATTACATGGGTCGTAAATCGGATCGCATTATTCGCACGCAAGTATCGTTTGGCCGATTCTTGCGTGACGCTAAGTAGAATAAAGATACCCACTACATAGTAATTTAAATGAAGTCTGCTAAATAACAAAAACTTATGATAGCGTAGTGTAGGGATCTGTCCGTACCACGATATATATTAAAAACATTTACACAAAAATAAAAACTTTTCACAAAAAAAAAAACTATATCAATGGAGAAATTAGCGAAGAGAAAACAAGGATCCAATACCAAAGTACACACGGCTACACATCAAGCTATACATTTCCAGTATAAGCGGACCTCGCATTCTATGGAAATCCTATACAATGCGAGATCAGGATAAACTGGCAATGTATATATCGACTTTCCTAAAAAAATACTACTTGGTAAAAAATAACTTTAATTTCGGAAGTCTTTGGTTTTGAATTTTCTTTTTTTGCCACCGACTTCTGAAATTAAAGTTATTCATTAGTGTTTTTTTTTGGAAGTCGGTTGTTCACTTTTTGTTATGGTACCCATCCCACACAAATTCGAATGCCTATCAGTTTTCCCACACCTAATAAGTAATTATTAAGATTACGTAGAAAAAAATCATAATTACTGAATAACTCATTAAAAACCTAAAAATAAACATTAACCGACTCATCGATGATAAATGAGCGCACACTTGGTCAATTTGACCCATAACTCCGGTTCGTAACAGTTTTTTTTTTGTATCCTTCGGTATTTATAACAACTTATAAAATTATAAATTAAAGTTTTAAATCGTTTTTGCCATACAGATATACCTAAACAAAAAATATGAGTTATGTGGTATTCTTTTTAGTGTTCCGTACTACGAAATTATAATAATAGAAACGAAAACGGAACACAATTTTCGGCATGGGTTCCACCATTTATAACAAAATACCAGACATTATAAAAAATAATCCAACCCAAATGTTTAAAAAGAAACTGACAGGCCTTTAATTGATAAGTGTTATTATTCAATTGATGATTTTTTAAATGACACTACTCTTTAGATTTAATTATTGACATTTTATATTTCCATTTTAAATTCAATATTTTTAATTTTTTTGACATTTTTATTTTACTAACGTGGTTTTTTTATTTTTATTTTGTAGTTAAATACATTTTATGTCAATGTTTGCAATTTGTACAGGGATCTAAAAAAATTGTGAACACCTTTATTTTATGTACCTACTTTCTTAGCAAATAAACGATTACCTACTTACATCTGCAAGTTTTTACTGTCACATAAGAGGAAATAGGGTCGGTCCCCTGTCCATAAAAACGCTCTCGCCTGTTTTCTTAGCAATGTTTTTTTACAGTAAAATAAATATAACTAGTTCTATGCCCCAATGTTTTCCGTTTTGATGATAAATTATCTGTACAGCAACAGACATGATAATTTTGCCTCTTTTATAGATAATGGTACGGAACCCTTCGTTTGCGAGTCCAACTCGCACTTGGCCGGTTTTTTAAATGTATGTTCATCGATATTTTCGTCAATTGTGGACCGATTTTGAAAATTATTTTTTATTCGTTAGAGGAAGCTTGCGCATGGGCCCATAATTTTTTTAATAATTTTGCTCAGGGTAGTTTTTGAGTTAGCTGCAATAATACGTCTTTTGTCCGCTTGATGTTTTAAGTTCCTGTTACTGTTATTTACTTATCAAGTAGTGGTATCCGAATTTGTATGGGGTAGGTAGGTAGGTACCACAACTAAAAAGTGTAAAATAAAAACGTTTTACAAAAAAAAACAAACGACTTCCAAAAAAAAACACTACAAAGTGAAAGTGAGTTTCGTTTTGTGCCACCGACTTCCGAAATTAAAGTTATTTTTCAGTTTGTAGTGTTTTTTTTTGGAAGTCGGTTGTTTTTTGTAAAAAGTTGAAAGTAACAACGAGTAAAATAAACAAAAGAACATGATCTATATTATTTGTAAGTTATCTTAATACTTAAGTAAATAGCATTACTGTGTGTGTTGTTTAGGTACTCGTGCGTATTTAAGTAGTCGTATGTATGAGTTTATCTCTACTATTATCAATAGACTGCGGGCAGTAGACAGCAACGCGGTCGCTAAAATGAACGCCCTTCTCGTTCTCGTGTCCTTATTAACTTTAATCGTATATTTATTATATTTAATATCTAAAAGGAAGTTCGGTTATTGGAAAAAAAAGAATGTGCCCTACCTTGAACCAGTGCCCCTTTTGGGTAACTACGGAAGATATATTTTGCAACGAGAGTATCCTGGTCACGTGATACAGAAACTTTGCCAAAAGTTCATCGGTCAACCTTATTTCGGAGCCTTCTACGGCACGGAGCCTGTTCTTGTGGTGCATAGTCCAGAGATCATCAAACATGTGATGACTAAAGATTTCTACTACCTCAACGGCAGGGAATCATCCGCCTACTCAGAAAGTGAACTTGTGACCCAAACTTTATTTTTTAGTGCCGGTGACAGATGGAAAATAATTCGACAAAATCTAACTCCACTCTTTTCTTCCGCAAAGATGAAGAATATGTACCATTTGATAGAAAAGTGTAACATCGTCTTCGAAGATATGCTCGACTATCATATCGGCATATCGGACGTCATCGAAATAAGAAATATCAGCGCGAGATACACCATGGATTGCATATGCTCCGCAGCTTTTGGAGTGGAGTCTAACGCCATGGGAGAAGAAGATAACAACCCCTTCAAATTCATGGCAGATGAAATATTCGAGGCTTCAAACTATCGTGGCTTCAAAATCATTTGCAGGGCTATATGGCCTGCCGTTTTCTACCGAGTGGGATTTCGAGTTTTCCCTCCAACAATAGACCAATTCTTCTCAAAATTGTTGAAAGGAGTGTTCGACAGCCGAGGCTACAAGCCATCACCGAGGAATGACTTCGTAGACCTGGTCCTGACATTAAAGAACGAGGATTATATAACTGGGGACAGTATAAGTAACGCAAAGACTGGCGCTGAAAAGAAGGTACATTTGAAGGTGGATGATGAATTGTTGGTAGCACAATGCGTCCAGTTCTTCGCGGCGGGTTTTGAGACATCGGCGTCTACCATGGGGTTCACTCTGTTTGAGATCGCAAAGAACCAGGAGGTGCAGCAACGAGCGGCCGAGGAGGTGGACGAGTTCCTGCGACGTCACGGGAATAAAGTAAACTACGAGTGTGTGCATGAGCTGCCTTACTTGGAGGCCTGTATGTACGAGGCTCTCCGCAAGTATCCTGTACTGGGCAACCTCGCTCGCGAGGTTATGGACGACTACGTGCTCCCTACGGGCCTGAAACTAGACATAGGTGTCAAAGTCCATATTCCAGTCTACCACATGCACCATAATCCTGAATACTTCCCGGAGCCGCATAAGTACAAGCCAGAACGATTCCTGCCTGAAAATAAAGACGATGTTCAGCCTAACACTTTCTTCCCTTTCGGATCGGGTCCCAGGCTATGTATTGGTAATTATAATTTCTTACATAATCTTAAGGGACCTCACGCACAACATAGTGGGCCTACGACTGTTCACGTAGGCCCCAACTAGTCGAAGAGGTTAACGTATAGTTTAACTTAATCCGTGCGGCCAATGACAGTGGTCGTAGTTGCGCATAGTGTGAGATTCCTAAATAATATGTCTAGAACGATCAACGTGCGGGTTAAGTCGGTTGACCCACAATCATAATATTCCGTGTACTCCAATGATAAGAGCGTACGCAGACGGCATACCAACAGTGGCCGATTTTTTTTAGGAGCTAAATGAAACAGTAGAATATGTATAACGCATACGCCCGGCAATAAGGTTAAACGTGGGGCGAAATAATATTCTAGCAAACTCAAGTCACCAAGCGAGGACGCCAGATTCAATTCTGCTAGTTGTTAATCCCTTTAACCGTAAATTATAAATTTATATTCATTATAACAGACTGCAGCACAGTTTTTTGAACAAATAATAATTATTATAATGTGACCAATTGTTGGACCTACAAACAGCGTGGACGAGCGCGCTAATACGCAAACTACTACTGCACATAGCAACAGCTACTAAAACTTCTGCCATTATTATATCATCTTTTGCTTTTTCAGGAATGCGTTTCGCAAAGATGCAAGTAATGTCTGGTCTCATCAGCATCCTGAAGAAATACAGAGTGGAACTGGCAGATGGCATGCCGGAGACTTTGACCCTAGACTCTAGAACCATACTGACACAACCGAAGGACCAGGGCATCATGTTGAAGATGATTGAACGAGAAGGTTGGGAAGGGAGGAGTTTCGTTCGAGCGGAAAAGAAGACATAAGCATAATAGAAAGTAAACGCCATAAGGACGTATTTTAAAGTGTTAAAGTCACCATGTCTGTTAAAGCTCCCTCTCTCTTTTGAACAAGAACAATACCTTTTTTTAAATTACACGTTGACACGTTGAAATCCGTTGTAATTGTCTCGAATCCCAATACACCCTTGTATTTTGTAAACCTCTTGACCAAAAGGAGAATAATCATGCTTGGTGGTAATTTTAAGAAAATTGTTGCATTGATGATAATTTTAATTATATTCGTTTTTTTAAATTGAGACCCTCAGTGAAAATAAATAAATAACTTTCATGTAAATAATAAAAATATTATCTTTATCTTTAGTATTTTCATGTCCAGATGTCATTGGTAGGACAAGATTAGATAACGGAAAGATAAATTATGAATTACCATTTATTTTGTTATCTTTTGCTTGGCAGAGAATCTATCACAAGGTTATCTTGAGTTGCCGAAATCAGACTTCGGTTTAAAGAATTTATTCTCTTCTGTAACTATACAAAATAATATTTATTATTAATAGTATTTAGTCATTAGGTATGTTATCTTAAACTGCATGATTTATTTGTGTACCTATCTCTTAATATGACTCCGTGAGTCGATAAAAGGAAAACAGAAATATTTAAAAATGAAACTTCATTCATAAGTAGGTAGGTACTGCCTGCATGGTTGGTGGCGTCTCCATGAGGTAAGGTGGTGCTGATCCTATAATATAATAATAATAATGTATATTCTCACATATGATAACATCTCAAAGATAAACAAATCAAGTATCTTGACTTGGCTCACGAGGTTGTCGACATGTGGGATGTGGAGTCTGCGATCATTGTGCCGATAGTCGTATCAGCCAATGGCTTAATTGCCAAGAGCCTCGACCAACACCTAAGGAGGCTCTCGTTGGGCAGCTGGATTAAGGGCTTGATTCAGAAAGCTGTACTCCTGGACACGGCTCGTATTATTAGGAGGTTCCTCTCTCTAGAGCCCTGACCGCCGTAGCTTGGACCCTGTTCCCGATACCGGTGGGCTACTATTTTTTATATTTTTAAATGTTTTTATAATTTTTTATTCTAATATTTAAAAATATAATTTATAATTATGAAAAATGAAATAAAGAGAATATATTCTCATAAATGTTGATGCCAAGAGTAACACAATGAGTATGTGGTATCATTGGGTTAAAAATAATAAAAGTCTTTGCCTGAATTCTGCTGTTTCATTATAATAAATATGTACCTACATTTTTTACAAGTAGAGTGCTTAAATGTGTGTGATGGATGGAATCCCCCCATGCCTACCAACACTGTAATTTGAAAGTATTGTAAATTGAAAGTATTCATCAATAAGAAATACTCAACAAAAAATCGTTTTTCTCAAAACTCCTCGGATAGATTTTATTGAGCTTTGGTTTACAGACTAGTATAAGCCCAAGGAACATAATGCACTATGTGTCCATTCTGGGCAGCACTTGGTCCAACTCCCATATATGGATGGTCAATGTCCTTTTTTTTTTTTTTTTTTTTTTCTTTCTTTATTTAGAGAGGGTTTTAATCTAGACAGATTATGCCACCCTCATCGTTACGTTAACTACTTCTACGGTTAATTCCAATGTTTACAAGCCTGTACAGTATTCTGGCTGCATCCGAGGCAGGGGCAGCCAGGACGCTGTTACATACCCCAGTCTCACACATATGGTTAAATACGATTAACAAATCTCGTCGTTCCGGCTCGTTCCGGACACACTCCATGATAATATGATAAACATCTTCAATTAAGTTGCATTCTACACAATTTGGTGACTCAACTTTACCCATTAGAAATGCAAATTTATTTAAGGGTATGTGGCCAGAGCGAAGTCGGAGGGCTGTAGTGATTGTCTGCCTTCCCATATTGGCAGTGTCTATCCACGCACTTTTAAAAACGTTCGGTTGTATAGTGGCATACCATATACCTTTACTGCGGCTCCTTTCATTGAAGTATTCTTGCCAGCTGTCATAACAAAGGTGTTTCAATCTAGAGTAAAGTTCGGTATAATACGGGAGACAGGAATACTTTTCACCGTCGTCGGTTGATGCCCCTTTAGCCAACTGGTCGACCATCTCATTACCTTCATGCCAATATGAGAAGGCACCCATTGTATTACAACATTTTTATTCTTATTTTTAAGTTTACATAGTAAATCCAATACATCATAGGCAATGGGAGTCAATGTCCTTTGGCTTTACAGAATTATAATGACTAGTTTCAGCAATAAAACTCCTGGAGTTAGAACATTCCTCAAATGTCATGATTTCATGAATAGGATTCTACGAACTTAGAAGAGTTGTATTGATGATTTTTATGATTATAATTCTGTCAATCCATAGAGAAAATTTAAATATCGCGGGCTACCTTGGCATCCCCCATAGGATGGATCCTTCCTCATCCTTTCTTACGTTTTTTGCTATTTGCAGGCCAGTGTCAGGTAGTACCTTGATAAAAAAAATGATTCGCGACCATAACAAATAATGTATTTACAGAATAATAATCATATCCTTGCATTGACTTTCAAGCAATGACCAATTCATGGTAAACACTAGCGGTCATCCCACCCATTTTTTGAACGCACATGATCAACCTTAGTACACCACACATCGAAACTATTCAAGGACGGATCAAAGTTGGATACAAAAACATGGTTAGATCATCAACATGGTTAGGGTTCTGTATCCGAAGGGTGCCTAACGAAATACTATGTATGTATGCCTCAGCTGATTGTCCGTCTGTCTGTCAGCGGGCTGTATCTCATGAACCGTAATAGGTTAGCAGTTGTTTTCACAGATTGTGTATTTCTATAAAAATTAATTTAAAAATATTAGATACGTATTTGTTTGCTTTGTCATATTATAAAGAATAAATAGATATAACGCATTAAAGTTATGGAGTGATGACTCGCTACGTCAAAACTAAGTATAAAATGTGACATAGTTTTAAATAAAATATACAATCTAACACTAAACAATTTTCTAACTAATATTAAATAGAACTAACTGTACAAATAAACAACTAATATCTAAAATATGGCGTCGAAAAAAAAAAAATTTTCATTAAAAGATTTTAAAAAGTAAAAAAAGTATAAAATCTACATACCTAGGCGTTACGTCATCCCACATTTTAACTCAATGTATCGCCGTAATCTTTGATTAGGTAAAAAAAGAAAAAATACGTGTCCAATATTTTTTATTAATAATCTATCTACCTGACTGACAAAAAGTTTTTTTTTTGTCATCATCCATAGTACCACGAATTTGGACTCCACTAATTGCTTTATACAGGCTGTAAGGGTAAACACTCTTGTCATTCAAACCATGGGTAGTTGACTTAAATATAAAAATAAATGACCGAACACAAAAAAAAAAAACGTTATTTTCATTAAAATATTTTAAAAAGTTTCTATCCGACGCCGTGCTCTCTAGCGAAACAGCTGACTGACTGAGGGAGAGGTCGCGCTCGCGGTCGGTCAGGTCACATCCCGCATCCCCCGCCCGTGTTGAGACGCAAGTTCGTTGCCCTAGCACATAGGGCAACGAACTTGCGTCTCTAGTGGTAAAATGTAGATTCAAAAAAAAGAAAAAAAAAGTTGTAATTTTCCATTGATTTTAAGTTCTATAAATGAAACCAAACCACTGGTTGCAAAGATAACGGTGATCACCCTAACACCCTGTAGATGTGGACATTTCTCTAACATATTATACATGGTTCGAGAAAAATCTATACTAATATTATAATATCTATACTACTACACTAATATTTATATTTAATATTATAAAGCTGAAGAGTTTGTTTGTTTGAACGCGCTAATCTCAGGAACTACTGGTTCGAATTGAAAAATTATTTTTGTGTTGGATAGTCCATTTATCGAGGAAGGCTATAGGTTATATAACATCACACTACAACCAATAGGAGCGGAGCAAAAATGAAAAATGTTGCAAAATCAGGAAAAAATATTCCTTTTTGAGAGCTTCTGTTGCGTGCGCTGCGTAACCGGTTTAAGTAACGCAAATATCATGTATGATATATATGTGAAACTAATGCATTATTTGCTAAGGAGTTTTATCAACATAATATTAATTTTTATTCAAATAAATAGTTTTAACATCAAGGGCATTTATGTAGCAGCAAAATACTTTTTAATTCATTAAAATCGGACGTTTAATTTAGAAGTAATCATGAATATAAAAATGCAATACGCGAACCGTTCGACGCCGGCGCGACGTTCCCTATGTTCGCAAGGGTACTTGGTATTCGCATGGGCACACGGGTAGACCATGAACTGGAATAGGACATAGGATACGTTTTATCCCTATATTCCATTCCACGGGATCGAGACCTACGCGGGTGAAACCGCGGGGCACAGCTAGTACCTAAATAAAACAATCAAAGAAACATAATGTTTTATTTATACAAGGTAGAGACATCATTATGGCAATAAATTCAACTTCGTATATCTAATGAAGCTCCCAGTCTGCGTACAAAAATTCAACCAAATGAATCAATATGTTTTTAGCGAAGTCAAAACTTACAATGTTTTTTTTTTAAAGTAATTGCTGCCTGGCTTGTCCTGGGAACGATTCTAATGCCGCAAATATAGTTTTTTGAATTTTTGTCTGTTTGTCTAAATGTAGATATGTTCCAGCATCACGCTATTACTAACGGATGGAGTTTGTTCAAATTATGGATAAATATTATATAAGTCTGTTCAGCCAGTAGGCTATAAATTATCACGATATTTGGGGGTTGCGCAATATTGTAATATTATGTTCGTATTCTTCTACAGTTTACCGCACATATTGCAGATGGTTACGTAACCTTTTAAATGATTATCTTTATGATTATGATTTATTTATTTATTTAAACTTTTCGCACAAAAAAAGGTACAAAGGCGGACTTAATGCCTGAGGCATTCTCTACCAGTCAACCAAGGGTGGTGAAGAGATTAGATGGCAGATGATATGATATGATTACATGTATAGAGCTAAGCAGATCTATACCTTTTTTATTTTCAGATTTGTCATTTTAATAAAATTCGATATTTTATTGTAGAATTTTATTAAAATGAAGCATTGCTCACATGGTAAAAGTTGCCTTGCACGAAACTCTCAGTAGACAAATGTTTTTAATGATATTGATGATCTCAAATCAATATCATTAAAAATAAAAATGTTCCTACTTAGCGGCCAACTTCGAATCTTAAAATAACTCGTAACTACGTGAGTGACATTCAAGTTCACGTAAGTGACTCGTGCATGTGTCGGTGAAGCCACAAAATAAATAGGTACCTACAGAAGGACAGTAGGTCGGCTCCAAACAACGAGCGAAAACGCACGCTCACTTAGGCTAAGTAATAACAGCCACACGGGTCGAACCATCAGGTTAAGCTACGCTTGCCGGTGTTGGTCTGTGGATGGGTAACCATCTTTACATACCGAGACTCCTCCGTGTCTCGGAATCCCGGCTGTCATTCGTGTCGTTATGAGTCGTTAGAAGCCCGAAAGTCTGACAACCAGTCTTATTATGGAGTATCGTATTATTACCAGTTGCTGGGTTGTGGAGGTCAGATAGGCGGTTAGACTGGAAGCCGACCCTAACATAGTTGGGAAAAGGCTAGGCAGATTGCAGATTACTTAGCCCCGGTTTTACGTACAGCGAGTGCCAAAAGCACTCGCACGACTGGTGTTCGTTTGAGGTTGCCTACTTGCCGTACATATAGTTCTATGTGTGCGTTTCCTGTTCTCGCTCGTTGCATGGAGCCAGCCTTCTGTAGCTATATATTCTGTGCCTTAAACACAAGTTATTCTTGCGAGGTCGCGGTCCGAACCCCCTTGACTAAATACGGCAAGGTTACGAAGTTTGCAGGGGTGTCCCGTGTCACTTGGAGGGGTAGAAGTGTGGGCTGCCATGACAGGTGTGTGGCGTGAGACTCTCGTGTGAGTCACGGCCGCTCTACAAACTGACATACCTACTTCTTAATGTGTGTGCCGAAATAGAGAATTATCGATTAAAATACTGGATTCTTGGGTCTTTTACATCTTCCTTTTACAAGCCTTTCATTTGAGTCTACATTTGAGACTGAAAATAAATAAGTAGGTGCATTAATAGTATCAAAAATAGTTTTTAAAATAATCTTAAAATTGCTTTATTAATTGGTTCACAATTTGGTATGATTGATTTATAGGTATAAATTCTATGCACCAAAATTTTATTTAAGTAGGTATTAGAAACTACGAAGTAATTTGCTTCTTGCCTGTAATTTTCCCACTGCTGGGACACAGGCCTCCTCTTTTCAAGAGGCAGTGGACTAATAATCAACCACCCGGGCCCAGTGCGAGTTGGAAGATGTCACAAGTCTTCGAATTTTTGGTTCTAGGACATGTCGGTTTCCTCGCGATGTTTGCATTCACTATTTTGAGAGCAGTGGTGATGAAATTATATTAAACACATGACATAGTAAAGCACCTGCCTAGGTCATAATTATAACCCAAGGTCACGACAAAAAAAATCAACATAAGTGTCGAAAAATAAATCATTTGTTTCGTTGGTCTAGTAGTCGCAAGCGCCACTGCTGAGCATGAGGTCTTAGGTTCGATTCCTGAGTCGGGCAAAGTGTTATTGGCTTCCATCAGGAATTCCTCAGTGGCAGCCCGGATCTGGATTTGTGCCCGGTTGATGGCAATAGGCTCGCCCCCTATTACATGGGACTTAAACATAATTTGCGAAATGTGAGTGTACTATAAGCACACCTCTGCCTAACCCTTTGAGGAAACAAGGCGTGATGTTTTGTTAAATCATAAATCTTTTATCACTCAAAGTTGTGCTCATAAGTGTCGGAAAAATACCGATTACCTATAGGTATCATAAGTATGTACCAATGTAGGTACATCAGGTATTTACTATAGGTAAAATAGTAAAGTAAATAGGAACTACTTATATAGCTAATGAAGTATTCATGTAACTTGCATTGCGCTTAGCTAATAGCGTTGGATCATCGCGATGACTAGCAGCAACGTGCCACAAGTAATAGGTAGGTAACCTCAAAATCACCACGCAAAAGACTATCGATTTTTTAAGCACAGTATAGTAAAGTAACAGTATTATATCTCGCAGTGACCTTGAAACAATAACCTACGGCCGCTCGGTAGATAAACCTTCCGCGTCCATCTGCCGCACACTCGAGACAGATGAGTAGAGATTGTTACTTATATATACTGTGGTTTAAGCCATTGTTTCCTAGAAGAGCGGTGGCCGCCACATAGCGTCTTCAATTTTCCGGCGAATGACGTCACTGAAACGTTATGTATGAATGTAAGTTGGTGTGTTTTTAGAGAGCATTTTTGACACCGTAAAGTCAAACCCCGCTGCCCAAAGATTTAAATCACTAGATTTGCCCTCACCGTAATAAGCCACGCGAAAAAGCGTCCAAACTGAGAAAAGTAAGCTCACACATTATTAGAAAGCGTTTCCATAACAATCAAGTAAGTCACTGCGTCATTGTGTGTGAAATTACGAAGTACATACCTACTTGGCCGGCATTTTTAATCCATTTTCTAATATGAATCCATTTTACTGTTGCACCTTTTTTGGCTCGCTCCCTTGCACAGCTCTGGTGGAAACCAGCCTAAAAGCGGGTTTTTAAATCTCCGAAAACCATATCTCACTGGCCACATAGATCACAATGAACCATTCTAAAGGACGTACTGTATTCTCATCTATAAAGCAATAGGCCCGCATTGTCTGTACTATGTCGTCGTGCAGACTATTTCCCCGAGAGTTGCCAGTTTCCTGTAGCGGCAACGGAAGCGGACGACAGGTTCTTTGATAGTTATGTCTCGTGTGTCCCACTCCTAACAATGTTTAGAGTAGAACCCACATAGTTGGGTATGAACGATCGTTTATCTTTTGTCAACTAATAACAAGCACGCGGAATTCTTAGGAAATGTGTAGGTAAGAAAAGCTTTGGAAAACATAAAGGGGTTTATATATAAAAGTTGCCTAAAGCGAAGTGACGTTCAAATATAAAAAATGTATGGAATAGTCGCTAACTTAAAACAACGGTTAAATAAACCCGTATGCTGCTGCCTATACTACTAAGAAGAGAAGAAGACAACATTGACCACTGTTAACATAAGTTTCCCCAGTTTTCTTTCATCAAACCACTCAACTGTATATAAAATAATTGGATGGACAAAATTAATTAAATTCTTTCAATTTTTAAAGCGCCTAATAATTTCCCAACTTCCAAAGCGTCAGTCAAACGGAATGTGCTCTAAAAATTCAATCAGGCGCGCGGAGGCCAGTTCAAAGGTATCGCTTACATTAGCATTTTAAACAAAAAGCCAGTAATTAAGCGGAAACAAGGGGATCGGGGAATACTTAGCATTTGTAAACAAACAATGTATTTAGTTTCTGAAGGTCGGAGTGATTAGCAACTCAGAACAAACGAAACAATGAAAGAGGGGAAAAATAGAACGTCCTTTTTATGTCGGTTGCGGCTGCTAAAATTAAAGTTTCAATTAATTAGACATCATTATAATTTGTGGTTCTTAAATTTATGTAGAAAAAGAGTAAGAAAGAAATATGAAATTTTATAGCAATAATTATTCTTTAAAAAAAGTGATAAACGAAATCGGTTTTTGCCTTACTACCAAAATTATCTTCTTAGGTATGGAATACCATACGTTAACGTTCTAACCACAAAATAATCTCGTAGAAACATCAGAAACTGAAAACTCAAACGTGTAACAGTTGGTAAGCAAACAGGGGTTGCAAACATTCGGAACTTTAACTAAATCCTTAAGTTGTGAAGTTATGGAGGTCAACACAGTCTGATGTTCCACACGAGTGTGGAACTATCAGATGAAAGATGAAACTTATGTTATAGTAGCTTTTAAGATGTTTTATTTTATAACCAATATTTGATAGATGTTTTTATGACTGCGCCACGAGGTCGCGAGGCTATCTTCTATTGCAGCTTATTTTTTTTTTGCAATCACGGCCGTGCCTTCCTGCAAAGTAACTTATTTTTACAGCTCTTTAAATTATTCGCGTTGTCCACCAGTGGTGGCCAGCCAAGTGTGGACATCGGGAATAATCGCTTTGGACTGGCAAAGTGGCAATGGAGAAAAAAATTCAAAATATTATAGCAATGTTTCCTAACTATAAATTGCTATTCGCTTTAAAACAACACTATACCTAAATAGATTCACGTAAATACTGAGCGAATAACAAACTTACCTAGACCACGAGCTATATTTAAACCTGCAAAATATTCCCGTTCTAAGATAAATCTTACCGCAAGTTTTTAACTTATCTTGGACTGGAAACACACCTGAGCACTTTGTAAGTTTTCTACCTCCCATTTCTATCTGCTCACGTGATAAATATCTAGTGGGACTATGGGCCTTTGGGTCTAAGGGACAAGGTACTGATAAATACTTTTAGGACAAATTATAAGATTCCATGTCAAATAAACTTAGATTAAATTACTCATTACTCAGTTTAGGGTCTGAATTTGTGCCAGGTTGATGGCAAATTGGCTCGCCTCCTATTACATACCTCCTACATGGGACTTGAACATAACTGAAAGAAAGAAAATACATTTAATAAGCAAACTAAAGAGCACACAATATAATATACAGCATAAAATTAAATAAAAAGGGTAAAGTGCGTTGTAAGAAATAAGAAGAGTCTCACGGCTGCGCCAAAAAGGCCCAGTTGAAAAAGGCCAACTATGAGGCGCCTGATGCTGGGTTTCAACAGAACCTGAAAGCGTGAGGTGATGGATTTGAATCCGGAATGTGGGCGTACTGTAGGTGCACCTCTGCTTAAATCGCCAACACGCAATGAGCAAGTGTGGGGATAAATGCTCGTACTTTTTTTAAAGGCATTTTCCCTGCTTTGTTACATTGGTGGGTAATATTTTAAAGTTATAATTTTTCCTAGTAGGTTTTGGATAGTCCACCAGCCAATAATATTGAAAACTTTATCAGAGATGTATGACGAAATCAGGAAAATAACAGGACATATTTTTTACGTTGTCTACACCTTTAAACTATTTCTTTAAGTTTCTTTTAAGCAATATTTATATTAAATCTCTTTAACTATGAACACCAGCTTATAATCCCAATAATTAAGGTTATTAAGGCATTCAACCCTCGCTTACTCGCCCGTCAAACGCGATTGATTTTAAAAGCTCCGTAAATGTCAGTATGTCATAAATATAGGTCGTTTGCGCAGGAATTGGGTCACGACTCGCGCTCGCGTTGACCTGCACTGTCATTTTAAGTTCACGGTTATAATATTTTTGTGGTATGAGTGGGTTTTTGTGTACGTTTCAATTTTATTGTAGCGCCTTGAGAAAATGTTGCAGCAAATCTACTCGTTGTTGCGTGAAGTTTAGTTGAGAAGGTAAAATCTCTGCAATAAGGATTCGATGTATGGTTTTATGATATGGTTTTATAATGAATGCTTTGGTACGAAATCGAAGAATAACAGTGGAATTTTAAGTATAACAGTAAGATTTTGTTCTGTTTTGTTTGACTATCGGGTCTCCAGAGCAGAATTGAATGAGAATCATACAAAAAAAGAATTTATTTTTTATTGTATGAAATGGCAATATGAAATCTACTTAAAACGAATTATTTATTTTGTGTGACATCAACTAACAGATTAATCTTCGTAGTAACAGGTTCTAAATCATAAGCTAAAACCGCTAAAACACCTGAATACGGTTCGGTACGTTTTAACCTTCCTGAGTGAGCAGCAACCTGCCTAGCCTTTTCCCAACTATGTTGGGGTCGGCTTCCAGTCTAACCGGATGCAGCTGAATACCAGTATTTTACATGGACCGACTGCCTATCTGACTTCCACAACCCAGTAGCTGGGGTAATACGATACCCCTTAGTAAGACTGCTTGTCAGACTTTCGGGCTTCTGACGACCCGTAACGACTGTCAAAGATCCACGAATGACACCCGCGACCAACGGCATAACGTGCTTTCCGAAACACGGAGGAGTCTTGGTATGTAAAGATGGTCCACGAACCAACCCTTGCAAGCGTAGCTTAACCTGATGGATCGACCCGCGCGGCTGTTATTACTTAACCACGACGTCCTCAAGTGAGCAGCATTGTCGGGAAATCTGTAACAATAAATAATGTCTTTGTCATTGTCAGTAATCACAGTAGCATATTATCCTCATTTTTGCTATACGCAATAAACTAGGTGTTAATCATGACGTTAATCTTACATTTCATACATAGCCAGAGCTTTGCACTTACTATCAGAGACACTCGATTCACTGCACTCACCCCGGCAGTATCTATACAGTCCAAAATCATATAAAAGACCGAACATAAAGAATGGCGAACAATAAACGGCCGTCGGCAACCCGCGGTAATGAGAAATACGAAAACATAAGGAAAAATGTTGAGTACCCCTGGTTCTATGAGAAAAATGTGGTAGTAAAACATTTTTATTTAATAAAAAATTAATATCAGCCTGCAATTTTCGCTCTGGAAGGAAAATAAGTCTCTCATAACCCACACAGTTGCTTATGTAACCATTGCTGGCTTCCAGGCCAGCCCCTAATGCAAAGTTTGTCATTATTGAAAAAAATTCGTGATCTATTTATCACACGCTCAGACCAAATAAAAAACTAAGACATATACCTCCAACTGTCACTAACGAGACACAATAGAATTTTAATAATTCAATCAATCACTCTGCGCATCCTCAAGTGTTTATTGCGAGTTAATCTAATCTAATAATTATCAGTGTACACTTCCGGAAGAAAAAGTATTTATTGGGACTCGCACAGGAGAGCAACTAAAGATATTCATAAAAACATTTTAAAAAAAAACAACCGACTTCCAAAAAAAACACTAAAAAGTGAAAAATCACTTTAATTTCGGAAGTCGGTTGTTTTATTTTTGTACTTAAAATTTTTTATTTTTCACTGTTTAGTTGTGGTACCTACTCACGGAGTATACTATACTCCGTGTACCTACCCAACACAAAATCGAATACCACAACAGTGACGGAGTCGCTTAAAACATCGTCTACATAAATAATAAGTGGGAAAAATACGTAATATTGAAGCTAACTAAAAAACTACGCAAGCTAAGTTAATAAAATTTATATGGGACCACCTCTGAAGCATGACCTACAAAACAAAAAAAGAATCATCAAAATCAATTCAAGATTGGCGGAGTAATCGGGTAACAAACACATAAAAATAACCCTTCCTTGGCAGTCCGGGTAAAAAACATACAGACGAATTGAGAAACTCCTCCTTTTTTGAAGTCGATTAAAAATTAGTGTCACAGCGCTGGTCTTCTGATAGGGCCCAGTAGATACTAAAAGATTTTTTTTATTTTTTTTTTATTCAAGTTACATTTACCATTACAGGAAAACCCAATGCGATAAATGCGCTTATCCTAAGTTAATAGATACTAACATCTATAACTAATTACAAACAATGCATTCCTTGTGAATTCACTCGGAGAACAACAGAATAAGTCCTTCTCACTCGCTATGAGGTTGAGCGTGCGCAGTGCACGCGTCAGCGGCGCCTCCCCTAACAGGTTGGTCCGAGCGCTAGGCTTGCAGAAAAAATATCGATATATCGAAATATCGATATTTTTTGTTCGATATATCGATATTTTCAGGCGATATTTATTATTTCGATATATCGATGTATCGATATAAAATATCAAGTATCGAAAATGTATCATAAACGATATATTTTCATAGCAACACCGTTGTCGCCGCTGACTAAAACCGCTGGAATTCAGAGCCTTAAAAATTATTAGTACTTTTTTTCCTAGTTTGGTATTTAAATGATTATAAAACTTGAACTACATAAAGTATTTTTTTTTTGAAAATTCCACCGATATATCGATATATCGAAATCGAAATTGATATTTTTTTTAAATATCGATACTTTTTACACTTCTTGCATCCCTACCGAGCGCGCGGCTCCACCAGCAGTGGCGGCTGCCGTCGTCGCCACACGTACCAGTCCGGCAGACACAGACTCACCTGTCCTAAAAGAATTGCATTATATACCTACCTTCCTTCTCAGTAACTTGAATATACATATATGAGGTGAGTGCAAGATCCCTCCTCACCCTTAGCTGATTGTATCCTACCATACCTAAAATAAATAAGGTTGGATACATTAACGGATATAAGATATCCAAATAAATCCTCAACAAACGCGGCCTGATTTAATAAAGAATAGACTTAATTATCCAAAGGGCTTCATAAAAACCTTGTTTACGCGAAAATATTCTCATGAAGATACCCTTCAAGTTGATTAGCGTTTTAGAGATAAACTCGACGAATCAGGATATTTTTTATCCACGCTTTTTTTCGTAATTAACTTCTGAGTTATTTATTTAAACGTTTATTTATTTATTTATTTATTTAAACTTTTCGCACTAAAAAAGGTACAAAGGCGGACTTAATGCCTGAGGCATTCTCTACCAGTCAACCGAGGGTGGTGAAGAGATTAGATGGCAGGTGCTCTAATTGAGAGGAACGAAGAGAAAAAAATAATAATAATATATCATATTGCATTATAGATAAAGCAGTACAGTACATAAATAAGCTATAAACATATGATACATATACTTACACATATATTTACTATAATAAATACTATAATATATATATATAACATACAAATTCAAGGATGAGAGGTGATGACATGACTCTACTCTATTTATTTTGAGAAAAAACTCCGCAATTTCCGCTTAAATGCATAACGACTGGTGGCCGTCCTGATATCAAGAGGAAGCGCATTCCAAAGAAGAATGGACTGAATATGAAAAGAAGAATGAACAAAGTCAGAAGTATGAGAAGGACAGAGTAGGAGAAGATTGTTAGAAGAACGCAGGGTCTTAGTGTGTGAAGAACACAGATATTGGAAGTTGAAGAACGTTGAAGTTTTTCATTATTTATTAAATATTTTTGGCTTCTTTAATGAAAACCTCTGTGATAGACGGACAGAAAAGTGATCTTATAAGACTGACTGTCTTCTGGAGCGGAGAGAAGAGGAACGGAGCGGAGCTGTGCCGGTATTAACCATTGGAATTGCATAAAATTTCCGCTCCGCTCCAGAGTTTAGATTCTATTGGTTAAAATTGATACAGAAAGAAAGTAAGAAAAAAAAATATTTGGGACACGCACAGGAAAAACAAGCAGTAGGTATTATACAGGGTGTTAGGGTAGACACCGTTATCCTTGCAACCAGTGGTTTGGTTTCATTTATAGAACGTAAAATCAATGGAAAATTACAACTTTATTTTTATTTTTTTTTAATCTACGTTTTACCACAAGTGACGGAATTTCGTTGCCCTATGCGCTAGGGCAACGAACTTGCGTCTCAACACAGGCGGGGGGTGCGGGACGTGACCTGACCGGCCGCGAGTACGACCCCTCCCTCAGTTAGTCAGCTGTTTCGCTAGCGAGCACGGTGTCGGATAGAAACTTTTTAAAATCTTTTATTGAAAATAACGTTTTTTTTGTTGTGTTCAGTCATTTTTTGAATGACAAGAGTGTTTACCCTTACATGCTGTATAGTATAAGTACTTAATTAAAATAAAACAACAATCAAAACTAACAAAATAGTAAGACGACGACCTGTGCGAGGCCAAAAAGGCTTCTATCTCAGCATAATGCTGCAATATTAAAAATAAAAAAATCTGCAGCGCTGGTATTCTGATAGGACCCGCAGCTCCGCAGCTGCCAGGGTTGCGGGAAAGTCAAGGGATACCGGAACCTTGGCAACAGGCAACTGAAGGAACACGGGTGGGTTTTAGTCAGTAAAAGTCTGACACGCCCTTCCGCTCCGCCCAGAGCGGAAGAAGTAATAGGATGACTTCCCACCCTCAAAAAAAATCTCCGCTCCTCTCTTCTCGTCTCTGCTCCAGTGGACAGGCAGCCTTAAGGTTCCATTTTTCCTTTGAGATCGGAAACCTAAAAAAGGAAAAATCGTTTGATATAATGGTAGGTAATATTTTATTTCTATTGACCCGTCCTTGTGATATTTATCTGTTGCGAGGTAAGTTTTAAGTAAATGACCACAAGAACAGAGGAAAATCAAGCATTTGGCCGTGAAGTTTTTATTTCTCACTTTTTGGTTGTGGTACCTATCTCAAACAAATTCGAATACCCTACCTGCTATGTAAATAACAGTGAGAGGAAGTTATTTTAACATCATCCATAATATACCTACTAAGTGGGAAAAAATACGTATTATTGAAGTTAACTCAAAAACTACTCGAGAAAAAATTATAAATTTTAAATAGAACCACCGCGCAAATGAATTCTGCCAAATGAAAAAAGATTTTTTTTAATCGGTCCATAATTGACGAAAATTCCGATGAAAATATATAAAAAAGAAAAAAAAAACATACACACTGAGATAAAGATTAAGGAATAAGACATGAAATTAAATGAAATTGTTTATGCTGTAAATAGAATATTGGAATCACTTTTACACGTCATATTCAAAAATATTAAAAATAAGCTAGATGAGGTCGGCGTTTCTGACTACTCTGAGAAGAAAGGCCGAAACCAACTCAGAGGTCGCAGTCTCTTTTAAAGTCCAGACATTATCTTGGTCAGGCCATATGAGGACCATGTAGATTAGGGTTTGAAATGGTATTTTGAGGAAAGAACCACACAGATTTGAGTGGACATGTCCAGTCAGTGCAAGCATTTGTCAATAATAGTGGAGCTCAACTCAGAGAGAGCTCAACGAATCGACGAACAATACCAAAGAAAGGGGGTGTACTATGCCAAATCGAATGCCAAATAATCGAATATCAATTGATCGACCACTATACATCGAACATCCAAATACTCGAACGTTCATAAAATCGAACGGTTAATAAATCGAACATTCAATATATCGTACACTCAATACATCGAGTGTTCAAAATATCGAATGTTTGTTTGATCGAGCGTTCAACGCATCGCATATTCATTTAATCGAAATATCAATACTACTTTTTATATATGTAGAATACAAGAAAAACACAAAATTTACCAATAAATCACATTTTAATCTTTAATTATTAATTATCTTTTAAAGGTACATTTTAATATTTTGTGTGAATTGCAATTGCACGGAGAAACTCTAATAAATCCATGTTGTTTTTACTACTTATTTAATATTTTTTCAATTGCATTATCATCCCTTTTGCCTCTTTTTTGTGGAGTAGGTCTTCCCAATCCCGCGTTTGCCTTTTCAATTGTCCTATTTGTTATAGCTTGCTCCTTAACTAAAAATTCTATGGTAGCATAAAGACCCCGTTTGTGCTTATCAAGCAACGTGTTCCATCTTCTGTGCCATCCTTCAATGTTGTTTTGAGTTCTAGGAAAACCCAGTGTATTATTTTGAAACACACCCCACAGTGAAGGTGGAAACATCGGCGATGAGCGTCCTATAAGTAATTTATAATTTTTCGTCTCACGAGAATGCATATTTCCCCAAACATAATATTTTCCAAACCAGTTGGTGATATCATTTGCCTCGTCGGGTAACACTTCTTCTCTCAATTTATCGAAAGCATCTGGTATCTCTTCTTGGGGTAAATAAGCAAGTGCGATAATGTGTCTTAACTTGACAGCAAACTCAGCATCCTGGCCATATTTACTTTGCAAACCATTTTGTTGCAGTACTATTACAATGGTATTTGTATTTGTAGGAACAATGCCAGTAGAACTTGTTATTAATATTTTTGTTTATTGCCATTACATAGCCATCCAAAACTAAGACGGACTTGCGTTTTTGGGACAATTCTGGCTTATAATAAGACCCTACAGACATTTTTCACAAAATTTACTTGTTATTCACTACTTAGTCACAATGCTTTCTATAGATGAACATAGTTTTATTTATGAGATGAAAACAATATTACAATGTATGAGGGTAGCCTGAAACCCAAGAAGAGATACCAGATGCTTTCGATAAATTGAGAGAAGAAGTGTTACCCGACGAGGCAAATGATATCACCAACTGGTTTGGAAAATATTATGTTTGGGGAAATATGCATTCTCGTGAGACGGAAAATAATAAATTACTTATAGGACGCTCATCGCCGATGTTTCCACCTTCACTGTGGTCTGTGTTTCAAAATAATACACTGGGTTTTCCTAGAACTCAAAACAACATTGAAGGATGGCACAGAAGATGGAACACGTTGCTTGATAAGCACAAACGGGGTCTTTATGCTACCATAGAATTTTTAGTTAAGGAGCAAGCTATAACAAATAGGACAATTGAAAAGGCAAACGCGGGATTGGGAAGACCTACTCCACAAAAAAGAGGCAAAAGGGATGATAATGCGATTAAAAAATATTAAATAGTAAAAACAACATGGATTTATTAGAGTTTCTCCGTGCAATTGCAATTCACACAAAATATTAAAATGTACCTTTAAAAGATAATTAATAATTAAAGATTAAAATGTGATTTATTGGTAAATTTTGTGTTTTTCTTGTATTCTACATATATAAAAAGTAGTATTGATATTTCGATTAAATGAATATGCGATGCGTTGAACGCTCGATCAAACAAACATTCGATATTTTGAACACTCGATGTATTGAGTGTCCGATATATTGAATGTTCGATTTATTAACCGTTCGATTTTATGAACGTTCGAGTATTTGGATGTTCGATGTATAGTGGTCGATCAATTGATATTCGATTATTTGGCATTCGATTTGGCATAGTACACCCGTTTGTAAATTAGTAGACTTGGCCCTCTGTATAATAAACACGATAATTTGTTTCACTACCTTCTGCTCGCGACTTTGTCTGCAGGATCCAGCTGAATAACAGTATATTACATGGAGCGACTGCCTATCTGACTGGAGGTCAGATTCAACCCAGTAACTGGGTAATACGATACCCCTCGGGAAGACTGGTTGTCAGACTTTCGGGCTTCTGACGACCTGTAACGATTGTTAAAGATCCACGAATGACAACAGGGACCAACAGCTTAAAATGCTTTCGGAGGCACTGAGGAGTCACGGCATGTAAAGCCCCATCCATGGACCAACCCCAGCAAGCGTAGCTTAACCTGATGGATCGAACCGTGCGGCTGTTATTACTTAGCCACGAGCTCCGCGTGAAAGTCAACTATGAGTATCGTAAAACCTTATTCTATGGTGCTCGGTAATAAGGTCACTTTCTGTCAGATAACGGGTTACATCACGCTATTTTTAGTAAGTAAGTTTTAGTAGTTAAGTACGTTTAGTACTTCCAAACCTTTACAAATAATTTTGCTTCTTTATAATTATTATTAGCCCATCTATATATTTCGAAAAAGTCTCACGGTAAAAACTTTAGTGAAGGGAACCTGAAGTGAGCTATCAGTAGTGTCAATTCCCAGCATGGGGTGCAATGACAGCTCACTTCACTTAAGTTTTCACGGTGTTAGTTTCGATTTATGAATTAGGTACTATGTCTAGTCAGCTTGTTAGAGAATCAAATAAAGCTTCATCATGATTTACGCCCAGCTGAATGGAAGGTAAATGGACATAATTGTCGCGCCGGTGACGCGGCTGGGGCGGCATGGCTCAGTAGCCACCCTTCCGAGCCACTGCGCCCGCCGCATGTAGCCACTCGGGGGCTATTTGTGTGTTTATAGGTTAGCTGTGGACTGCTCTATTACACTATTTAATTACTTGCTGGCAGCAATTTTTGGTATAATGAGTTTAGTGTGAACTGTGGCGAAATATAGTGCTAACATGGTTTTAAATTGGTAACGAACAGGCTTTGCACAAATTAAAAAACATACACTGACTGGGAATAAAACGTATTATATAAACCTAACTCAAAAACTTCCTTGAATGTAAATAAAAAGAGTATACTCAAAAACTACCCAAGCTTAGTTAATAATTCAAACAAAAAAAAATATTTTCCAAACCGGTCCAGCCGTCTTCGAGGTCCAGGACAACATACATAACGAACAAAAAAAAAAGAGATTCCGACGAACTGAGAATCTGTTATTTTTCCTTGTGTAAGTATAGAATTTTAATAAACCAACCTTTTTACAGCTTGATTTATTAATCCTTTTTACCGTATTGGTAAGTCCTAAACCTTTCATTGCATTGGCTTTAAATGACGCACATTAGGTAGGTACCTAAGTATGGTCACTCGTAATAAAACAAATTATTTAAAAAACAAAAAACCCGCCTGCAAAAACGCATAACAAAGAGAAAAACAAGCATAGTATAATCTGTTGTTTTATTTCAAGCTTTTTAGTTTTATTAATTTATAATTCCATATATTCCAAATATTATTTGGAATTAACTTATTTCTAGCTTTTATTTGATACCAATTTTGTAATTTATTTTAAAAAAAAACTTTTTTTTGTTTGCAGATGAAATATAAAAAAATATTATAGCCTATGTCAGTCCCACAATTAAGACGAACCTAACGACACCTCGTATGTTAAAATCCATCAAGCAAAGAAATAGACATACATACATACATACTCTCGAAAAACATTACCCTCCTTCTGGGGTAGCCGGGTAAAAACAGATTAGATTTCAATTTGTAGTCTGTAACAAATTGTTACCAATCGAATTAAATATACATACATCTCCTCTTCTTCGTCGTTCCCTCAATTCTGAGAATGGCGACCAAATACGACGCGTCTCCAAACTAGGCGGTCTTCTGCAGTGTGGACCGCTTGGTAATTGCTGGCTCTAACAGGCTTCTTGACCGCGTCTGACCATTATGCCGGTGCTCTGCCTTGAGCGCATTCCTTCCACCCAGTAACATTAGTACATTACTGTCGCGGCCAGCAATAAGGGGATTCACTCTCGAATGTGTTCCTGATTGCGGCCAAGGCTTGCATAATACTTTTCTCATATAGTTAATGCGCGGAAATTCAAACTTAGTAAATTAAATAAAAATTCCAGAATCAATGACGAACAACTATAATTTTTCATGGGCAAGTAAACAAGAAACAAATGAACATTATGTGTTCATTTGTTTCTTATTTACTTTAAACGGTTCTATTTGCAAGCCAAATCGAAATTTAAATAAAATCTTTGATAAGTAACCTCCTTGGTTGCCATGTGTTGAAGTAAAAAGTTCGTTCCATTTTTAAATAACACGACAGATATGAGTTTTCATAGTAATTTATTTAGCCGCTAATCAAAATGGATTTTCATAGTAACTTTGCCGGCCGCATCGTCACTTGTTTTTTAGCAGTACAGCAATTTCGATTTATCTTGGAGAAGGCTGTCAAAATAATGCTCGAATTTCCAAGCATGTTTGAGAAAAAGCCTTTCCATACCACGCTTAGGTGAACGCATAATATATCAGAAAAAGCTCAGACACTTAATTACAAAAGTATAGGAGGTAGGCAGAAACTGCAGAACGCCTTCTGCTACGATCCTTACATACTCCTTTTGCTTTGTTTACGTTAAGAAAGAAAGAAAATACATTTATTCAGCACGGACTAAAAGGCACACAATATACATAATATACAGCAGATAACAAAATAAAATAAAGAAACGAATAAAAAGTGTAAAAGTGTAGGCCATTATCAGTGGAGTGTGCCTCGGCTGCGCCAAAAAGGCCCAGTTCATCAAAAATGCCCGACAACTAGTGACTGATGTTGGCTTTCAACCAGACGTTCATACACGCTCGCCGGTTCCGAGTACTATGCACCTGATATTTCTCAATTCTATTCCGTGAAAAATTCCTTTTCAGAAAAGTTAATACTTTGTAAAGTATTGTTTTATTGTGAATGTGAGGATTATGAGGATATTTATTTTTATATTTTTTTCGTTCTCAGTTAATTTTAACGAAGGTCTGGCAATTTGAGAACTTTATGCGGCCTACCCAAATGTCCTTTCTTTGGTATTGTTCGTCGAGTCGTTGAGCTCCTTAAGTTCTGAGTTGAGCTCCACTATTACTGACAAATGCTTGCACTGACTGGACAGGTCCACTCAAATCTGTGTGGGTCTTTCCTCAAAAGACCATTTCAGACTCTAATCTACATGGTCCTCATATGGCCTGACCAAGATTATGTCTGGACTTTAAAAGAGACTGTGACCTCTGAGTTTGTTTCGGCCTTTCTTCTCAGAGTAGTCAGATAGGAAACGCCGACCTGATCTAGCTTATTTTTACAACTTTTGAATATGACGTGTAAAAGTGATTCCAATATCCTATTTGCAGAATAAACAATTTCATTTTATTTCATTGCATTTAATCATTCACTTAACATCCGATACATCCAAAAACTCCAAGTATTGATATTGTATTACAAATTCAAAAGGTCGCAGCAGGGCGAACCAAGTCGGCAATAAATCACAAGCGGCAGGCTTAGCAGGGATTGTCAACTTTGTTTGCACAAGTACTTACTTGAAAGGGTACGTTGATACATACGTACTTATGTGCTGTACACAGACGGCTCGAGTGCCTTTAACGACGTGCTTGGGTATGAAAGGTATAATAATATGATGGCAGATTTAATGTATTGCTATTTAAATATCCAGGTAATATCAGCCGCACCGCCGATCCATCAGGTTAAGTGACGCTTGCCGGGGTTGGTCCGTGGATGGATGACCATCTTTACATACCGAGACTCCTCCGTGCCTCGGAAAGCATGTCAAGCCGTTGGTCCCGGCTGTCATTCGTGGATCTTTAACAGGAGTTACGGGTCGTCAGAAGCCCGAAAGTCTGACGGCCAGTCTTATCATGAGGGTTATCTTATTACCCAGTTACTGGGTTGTGGAGGTCAGATAGGCAGTCGCTCCATGTAAAATACTGGTATCCAGTTTGTGTAGGGTTGGCAAACATTTTAGAAGATTGATATTGAATGCTTCCTGGTAATTTTTTTTCTTTCTACGGTGAAATACAACTGTACATGTACAGAGTTTTCTTGTGAATATTTCACAAATAATAAATTTTTACTATTATGCTACTTAAGTCAGTCAGTAGTAAAGATTAATCTGAACTTAAATCTTTTATTTTATTCCTATTACCACCATCCTCAATTTGTTTTTTAACATCTCACATCCACAATTAAAAAAAAAACCGCAACATCCGCAGCTCACACAAAAGATGATGTCGTTTTACAACGCTACGCATCGGGCTACGGCGTAGTACGCATTAGGCTACGGCGTAGCACTTATTGTTCTATGGCGTAATACGCACTATGCTACGACTACGTGCTTCTATCGCGTATTCTTCGATGTTTTACACCTCCGGGACGTTATTCAAAGCTACTCAAATTGATTGCTAGTAATCTTTAGAAAAAGAAAGAAAAATTGTTTATTCTGCACAAACAAAACGCACATTACACCAATAACAAAAAAAAAAGACAAAACTTACATTAAAATTACCCAAAAGCCTCATAAGTAACCAAAAAAAGTAAAAAACAAATACAACAAATGGTCACCTTGTCTGTGCTAACCCTACATATTTTGCAGTATACAATCATGTAGTTGCCTAGTTCTTGTTTTTAATCACTTCCTATTCCGAGATCGGAACACAAAACCGTGGTGACCTCAAAAACGTTATACCAAGTGTCCATAGGAATGTGGGCCGACGCAATAATAGGAACAAAATGTCTATTTATTTATTCTAGAACTAGATTTGTTCAATCGATCGATTAGCCTAGCCTTTTCCCAACTATGTTGGGGTCGGCTTCCAGTCTAACCGCATGCAGCTGAATACCAGTATTTTACATGGAGTAACTGCCTATCTGACCTCCACAACCCAGTAACTGGGTAATACGATACCCTTTGGTAAGACTGGTTGTCAGACTTTCGGGCTTCTGACGACCTGTAACGACTGTCAAAGATCCTCAAATGACAGCCGGGACCAACGGTTTAACGTGCTTTCCGAGCCACGGAGGAGTCTCGATATGTAAAGATGGTTACCCATCTACGGACCAACCCCGGCAAGCGTAGCTTAACCTGATGGATCGACCCGTGCGGCTGTTATTACTTAGCCACGAGCTCCTCAAAAAATGTTCAAGTGTTTGTAGGTAATAAAATTATAATTAAATAGCTGTGTTTCTGGCTTAGATTTTAATTTTACTGTCTTAGAAAAAAAACAATAATATTATATAACAATTTATTCATTAAACAATTGCGCAGTACGCAAGTCGTTGACCTCTAAATAGTCAGCGGTTTTACATCTCATGCAAGTAATGATATTGTAAGAAATCTAATAACACATTGGTGAGGTCTCAAGGAAAAAGCTATTTAATTTAAATAAAATGAATATAATAAGGTAGTAATAAATGAATTACTGAAGTTGCATTATATTTCACAATATTAATAATCGTTCTCGAAAAACATGCACACTAAAAATATACATACTTAATTTATTTATTTGTCATTGCTCCATTTTTAATTTTTAATTCTTTTTACCTATTGTAATTGTATTCTCGGTGCATCGTCTTCACATGTAATTATATAATTAATGTATACCAAATATTGTAAAACATTTTTTTTAAAGAGTAACGGTTGAGTTTCTTGCCCATTCTTCTCCATACGAAAACTACCTTTTGGAAGGGGCAACTAGAATCAGTTCTATTTCCATGTATTTGACGTTCAAAAGTGCCTTTAGTGTGCCTACTTAAAATAAATTATTTGACTTTGACTTTGTAGTTCAGTAAAATATAGCCTTGGCATTCTCAATTGTCATACACTTCATACACAGTAAATCCATATTTACCTACATAATTAAAATTAAAATGAGAATCATTTTTTGTTGCAGGCTCATTTTATTTTGTAATTAAATGATATGAAATTGTTTATTCTGTAAATAGGATATTGGAATCACTTTTACACGTCATATTAAAAATAAGCTAGATGAATGTATTATATTTCATCTAAATACTAACTTCTGCCCGCGGCTTCATCCACGTGGATGTCGAAAAACGCCCCAGGGGGACGTACTACCGGGATTAAAATGATCCCATATGATATATTATATATTTTTTTAATCCAGGTTATTAACTGTCTGTGTGACACCACTCTATCCATTGGTGAAAACAGCATGAAAATCGATGCATTAATTTTTGAGTTTATCGCGAACAGGACGACAGATAGACGAGGCGGAGGACATTTGTTTTATAATATGTAAGAATAAGGATAGGTAATATTAGTAGGATAAGTAGGAGTCTGGTCGATGCTGATTTTTAATATTTTCTTATAACAAAACTACTTGAGATTGATTATTAGCAAACCATAGTAGCTTAGACTGCTGCATAATGCATAGCTTTATGAACGTCACGAAAATTCCGAAACTGCATAAATGACCATCAGATGACAGCAAATTCTGCGCAAAATTTTTTAAAACCGATCGTCTGACGTAGGTTTTAAGTTCAAAATCTACATATTTTCAGTTACACAATAATAATTTGACACACCAAATTCGCTGTAAGGAAGTGATAAAAAATAAAACCGCATACTTCGACCAAAATTTTCTGTAAATACGTAAACAGTACATAACATGTGAACAAGCAGTTCACATGTTAATAACGAGCTACGTCAATAAGGAGCCGATAATTATCTTCCTAACAATTTATTAAAGTGTTGGACTTAATTATTTCGGCTTGTTGGTTATTCGCCCGAATTTACTCGACCGAAACGGGCGAATCGACACTTTTTAATAATATTATTTTTAGGTACTGATACACGTTTCCAAACTCTTTGCTACAGACTGTTCTTATTTATCTTAATTATTCTATTTTATTATATTTTGATGGACAATGAGCTCATCCTTTATTTTTATATTTTTTTCCTTTGTATTCTTGTACTTACATAATTTATAATTATATTTTATTTAGTGCTAGCTTGTATAATGTACATAATTAAGGTTTATAACTGAGTAAATAAAATGTAATAAAAAAAACCTGATGTATCCTTCAAAACCAACGTAAATAATGCTGCATCTGCTGCTTTGTAAATAGTCCAATGGGGGCTAAAACGGCTAAATTACTAATTCCTCTAAAAGCAATTCATCGCATGAATTCCCAGCTATCATTAGCAATTCCTCTAATTTGACCCAAAAACAATTCATAATTTGTGGACCATTTTACGAATCTCCATTTTAGAAAAATGTCAAACGGATGCATAAGACATAATATTATGAATTGTCAGTTTGTGACATTTTACGATGATTCATAATATTTTCCTAATAAGATTACGCCAAAGTGGCCGTTTTAAGCACCCAGGTTACAATTTTATTTCTTATTCTTTTATTTCTTTTTTCAGTATTTCTGTAGGAGCGAGTAGCGGAACCTCGTAACAAGTTTCCAGATACTTGTTATACTGTCATTGTTGGATCGTTTCAGGAAATATCTCATTATCCTTATTTCCTCTCAAGGAAGGTAGTTTACGTTGACCTTGGTGGAAAATGTTGTAACTTTTGCATAAGTACCTTTAAGTATTTGCTTCCAATTTTCGATTAGCTGTTTAACTTTTATAAGTCACTAGCTGATCAAATTATATACTAAAACCTTCCTCGAGAACCACTCTATCCATTGGTGAACAGCATGGAAATTGGTGTAGTAGTTTTTGAGTTTATCGCGAACAGGACGACAGACAGACGCGGCGGAGGACTTTGATTTATAATATGTAAGGATAAGTCATTAATGGTATATAAAGACAATAAATAGTGCGCTATGTTATGCCAGAGGGCGTACATATGTTTACAATTTAGTAATCATGCCAGCCAAGAGCCAAAATGAATTAAATAAGCAACTATAAAAATTAAAATAAACAATTATAAAAATGGCACATTTCATAATACAATTTAATTAATTAGGTGTAAATAGCGTGGCGTAGCGTTGGCTGTGCTAGCTCTGCCAGGGGTGCGGGAAAGTCCGAAAGGGATACCGGGGCCCTTGACAACAGGCAACTAAAGGAATACGGGTGGGTTTTAGTCAGTAAAAGTCTAACACGCCCTTCCGTTCCGCTCAGAGCGGGAGAAGTCATATGATGATTTCCCACCCTCAAAAAAAAGGTATAAATAGCAACTGAAATCAATGTCAATAAAAAGACAAAAAAAATAAAACGAAAATAAAAAATATAAATGTCAATACATTATGTCAACACACACACTGAAAACAAATATTATGAATATGTAAATTTTTCTCTGGATAGGTACTATTATCATTTTCTGTATCCTTCATTTTAATCTGGTAACATTTTACATACATCCTACTCTCGAAAAACATTACCCTCCTTCTGGGGCAATCGGGTAAAGAGTTATAAGTTTTCAAATTAGAAAAATAAGACTCTGCCAGACATGGTCAGACAGAACTTTGTAAATAAATATTATGCAATTACTGGTCATCGATTTATAACCGATCAAGCCAATAAATTGCACACAGCATGAATTGAATCATTATAAATATGATCAAGGTTATGATGTTCGCCGCATAACCGTTCAATTACATTCACTGATGCTTGTTTTAAAAACATTAAGGCACCGGTCCCACACCGCCGGCAATTACCGAGAAGCGAACGGAGCTAGCATCTAACAGACAGACGGACATGGCGAAACTATAAGGGTTCCTTGTAGACTACAGAACCCTAAAAATTAGTTGGGATTACTTGCTGGCACGCGTATGTATTCTTTCTTATATGTATCTATGGTATGTATTTATTTATTTATTTATTTAACTATTTATGTACACACATAATAAACAGACAAGAAGAAAAGAACAGAAAAAAACGTACAAAGGTGATGCTTATTTCTAAAGAAATCTCTTCCAGCACACCTGCGATTGGAAAGTAGATAAGAGATGTAGACACCGTGTGTAAAGTCGGTGTCTTTGCTTTTCAATTTTAGTTTTTTACCACCGACTTCCGAAATTAAAGTAATTTTTTAATTTTTTTTTTGTTTTTTTTTTTTATGTCGGTTGTTTTTATAAGTAAAAAGTATTTATTTTTACTTTTTAGTTGTGGTACCTACCCCACACAAATTCGAATACTTACCACTACCTGCTATGTAAATAACAGTGACGGAGTCAATTAAAATATCATCTATATAGACTAAGTGGGAAAAATACGTAATTAACTCAAAAACTACGAAAGCAAACTTACTACAATTTATATGGGACCACTTCTGAAGCATGACCTACAGACGAATTGATAACCTCCTTTTTTTTGAAGTCGGATAAAATACCTTTATTTTTACCCAAGAAACTTGTACACAACTGCTAGCGCACAAAACTAATCCAGTCGTCTTTATTACCTTTTCCTATATAAACTTTGTGTCGTTAAGGTCAGCGTTCTCTACATACACCTCAACGACACCCCTGGCACCCACTAAACCCGTTGCCACAGAGTACATGTTATTAGCCCCAGGTTGGCTATCTCTGTTACTAAAGGAAACTTTTAAAAGGTTCCTCAAAGTACTAGAATAAGTAGTCTCATTGTACTTACTTAATTATATTAGGTACCTGCACTGTTTTTTTGTTAGAAATTCTTGGGGATGCGTTTAGAAACGTGCCGACTCGCTAAAAAGAGATTTTTTTTAGGTTAGGAAGGTAAATATTGGCTCAACTGTGCTTTATGTACCACGCATGAGATTCATATTTTTTTAAGTAACGTCGGCGTCGTCGCGTCGGTTACCCATTACTTAAAATAAGAAACATTTAGCATTTTTAAATTTGACCTTGACCTTCGAGACCTTTGACATTGACCTTGAAAAAGTGTCTCCTGTAAACTGATAGGGGGATGACTTGTCCTCTTCTTCTCTTCCACCTCCCTCTACATTTCATTTATCAACATTTTAGAGATTTATGTCATATTAAAAAATCGTTGCAGCATGGGAGGGTTAACGTAAACCGATTTGCTTCCACTATTTTACGATATCTTAGGCCTGAATTCCTCTTATGCTGATGTCGGTCGCGTACATCGGTCGCGCGTGCATACATTGTGTTCTACATAGCACAATGACTATAATTATAGTTTAATTCTCTTTGACATAGCACCATAGTGCGACGCTAACGTCTGCGGCGCGTACTACGTTGCTATGCGTATGTATGCGACCGACATGAGTGTAAGAGGAATTCAGGCCTCAATGATTTAATCTGAGCTCTACAACACATTCGCAAGTGATTATAATAACTATCTATTGCATCAGAATCAAAATATATTACACTCATTGATAATAATACAAGCGAATTGCTAATATCCTGTCAACTAAAAACATTAATAATGTATTCTAATTTAAGATATCAATCTAGAAAGCCGCAGGCGCCTCATAAAAAATGTAGTTTATTCATGGAGCCCTGGAGGCCTAGGTCGTTAGTGACACATACATGAACATGTCACAGTCTCATTTCTCTACCAAGGTCAGTCTCTATATCTAGTCTGAAATAAGCGTCACTAAATAGATAAGTACAGTAGTGCTATTCTGAAAAAACTTAAGGGGGATGCGCTAAGGTAGCCTGCGTTCAAATTTTCTTACGTTTTTTGCAATTTGCAGGTCAGTGTCAGGTTGTATGATGATTAAAATATGATTCGCGACTGTAACAAATATGGCTATACAGAATTATAATCATTAAAATCAGCAAAACAACTCCATAAGTTCATATAAGTGCCAAATGTCATGATTTCACGAAATAGACATTCAATACAGTTAAGCTCACTTTTTCACGGTGAAATTTTTACAGAATAGACCGGCAGAAGCATATTAAGCAATCAGCCTGTAATTTTCCCACAGCTGGGCCACAAGCTTCCTCTCTGTGAGAGGGAGTGGGCGGGTTGGTAGATGTCACATGTCTTCGAATTTTTGGTCTAGGACATGTCGGTTTCCTCACGATGTTTTCCTTCACCGTTTTGAGAGTCGTGATGATGATTTAATTTACACAAAGTAATGCGCCTGTCTGGGTTCTAAACTACGACAGACGGCTCGTAAATCGTGTCCGTTACCACTGGGCTACAACTGCTCTCAATAACGGCAGAAGAGCTTTACGTATAGCGAGTGCAGTCGCTTGGCGTACGCACGGCGAACAATTGCCAGTCGACTGACATTTGTACGTCGTACGTACGCGTCTGTATGCGTGCGCCTGTTTTCGCTCATTGTATGAAGCGGACCTTCTGTATTATTCTATAAACAATCGTGACGGCCTGCTCAGATGTGGTATGGCTCAGCAAAACTTGTAGGTAATCTATCAATCAAGTCAATGTCAATGTCAAAAGTGAAATATGTCTGCCTATTTGTGGTTTGACATTTGTCTAATGTCATTGGCTAATTAAACTGATATTGAAGTTAGGTATAAGTTCAAAAGTGGTCACTGCCACGTTGATCTAGTGGTGCGACCTTAAACGAGCTTTCATGTAATGAATGCATAGCTTTACACTGTTTGTCCACCGCAACGTGAACTGACGTCAACGAGAAACGAAATTACATTAACAAAGACACCACAGACAGACAAATTAAAAATCCGGAGTCACACGTAATCTGTTCGATTTATGCCCTAATACGTGTGACTCCGGATTTTTAATTTGTCTGTCTGTGGTGTCTTGTTTATACCTTTTAAGTCGTAGTTGGGTTTTAGTTTTTATTACTTGATTTTTTTTCGTTATTGCCATGGGAACTAAACCTAGAAAAAAATATTGATATGCCAAGAGGAATTTGTCAACAATTTGCTAACCTACTAACAAGCTAGACTAAAAATAAAAATGTACACAAGTAACCCGAGGTCTCAAATCCATAACCAAATATTACTGTAGGTAGGTTCATGACAGCATGTAGTATATCCATCACAGGTTACCGTGGTTTATTCCCGGCTGACTAAGATTAATGTTCCCGGAGCCCACACGCAGGCCGTACGTTATGGCTTAGGCTCGCGTTAGACAGACAACAGATTCTGGACACGTGAGTGGACCTTTACTGACGTTCATTAAAGGTCGTTACCAGGAAATGTTATGGGTTATGTCAGTGAAAAATTCAGATTGAGAATCAACCTTGTAGATCAAGGTGTATTTTTGACGCTGATTGGTAGAAGTTTGAATCTTCGATTGGCTATGAGACTGAATTTCGTCCCGATTAAGAATTACATTTACCTCGTTTTTGTAAGCTGGTAGTTTAACACATCTATAGAGTCCCCGAAGAGTTGTCATAGTATTGGTGGTTGTTTTTTTTTTGAGCAACATCTTTCCTCTCGCTTTCCTGCAATCCGTGGGAGTGATTTCGTGAAAAGAGACGGAAGTGTGTAACGCTATTTGATTTGACCAATGAGCGCGCGCGGCGCTAGAGTTGTCCGTCAAATGGTATCAATCCATTTTCCGAGAGGTTGGTATTGTCAGCCAAGATATCAGATGATCATCTTAAGCGACTACTGTAAGACTCGCTCGTTTTTTATTATTTTATCGTTACTATGGCGTCTTACATTATATATTCTCATATTTATCATTTCAACTTGAATGATGTAACTAATATTTTGATTTTAAAGAGTGTCCGTGGAGTTTCTTCACCCGTTCTTCTTCTACCTACTACGCTTTGTCTTGGTCTTTTCTCAAAGTTGCAATTGTTATTTCACGAGAAAAATGCTTATGAATTTTGCGTATGTTTATGGTATTTATTAAATGCTCTCGACTATACCTTTTACTTAGACCAATCAGTGGAAATTGATAACAAATAGCGAACCCCAGCAGCGGGGAAGCAGCAAGACCAATAATATCAATTTACCTTTACCAGCAATATGATTACACCCGAAATTGATATTATTTTCCTGTTGAGAAACCCGTGAATGTTACTGGGATCCTGTTATGCATGACCCATGCTATTTACGTAGCTATATTTATTATGACTTTTTTTTTTTTTTGAGCATGGGAAATCATCCAAGGACTTCTCCCGCTCTGGGTGGAGTGGAACGGCGTGTCAGACTTTTACTGACTAAAACCCACCCGTGTTCCTTCAGTTGCCGGTTGCCAAGGTCCCGGTATCCCTTTCGGTATTTATATGACTGCCGCGGTAATCTCGTGATTGCAAAGGGTGACTACTGAGCGTGGGGTCCTGGGTTCGATACCCAGGACCGAAAAAGTATTATTGGGTTCTTCCATTAGGAATTTCTCAGTAACAGCCCGAAGTTTGGAAATGGCAATTCTCACCCCCCCCTTTGCTTTGGAAAGCACGTTACGCCGTTGGTCCTGCGCCTGAGTTCTGTCCGGTCGTATCAGATTGCTATCGCTTTGGACTATGATAGTGAAGGGAGAGAGTGTACCTGCGTCTACGCGGTATAATATCTCCCGTGATGATGGCTAGTCAGACGGCGCTGACAAAGAAAAAAATCTTGTCTGCGCAAGACCCGACGCGGGGAGTTGCTGCGGTGGGGCAGGGGGCGGGAGGTTTTCGTGCCTAGATCCGACAAAATTCTTGTCGTGTATATGATGAATATTGTCCTGCATCTGCAGCAGACACGGTGAAATTTCTTAGCGTGTACAAGCGGCCTCATGGGGGCTCGCTGTCTCCTGTTTCTTCCTATTCTTATTACAAATCCAACGTTTGTCTCGTACTTTTATGAAAGTCTCTACCAATACAGAACCCGGGCGCTTGCGGACAAGATCGGCGAGTCAGTCATAAAAAAAACATCGAATATTTTCATTAAACTCTACAAGGTTGGAACGAATGCTAAAACAATCAAAATATCTTTCTCCGTCCTTGCCAACCTTCAAATCCCACACACTTTTTCACCACAACGCCGTGCGTAACATTTTTTGCTTCCTAATTGAACTTATTTATCTTAATGATAGTAGAAACAAAAACTTCAGGAAGTAAGCCATGTGAAAGTTCGTTACATTGTGGCCTTCAAATAGTAGGAACATAATTATTGATTGTTGCTACTGGCCATAGATACTGTGGTTAATTATTTTAATCTTGTCTGTGCCATGACATTAATAAAATTTTGAGTTTGGACTTACAGGCGATCGTGCTACGCAATAACAGCCGCACGGATCGATCCATCAGGTTAAGCTACGCTTGCCGGGGTTGGTCCATGGATGGGTGACCATCTTTACATAGCGAGACTCCTCCGTACCTCGGAAAGCACGTTAAGCCGTTGGTCCCGGCTGTCATTTGTGGATCCTTACAGTCGTTACGGGTCGTCAGAAGCCCCAAAGTCTGACAACCAATCTTACCAAAGGGTATCGTATTACCCAGTTACTGGGTTTTGGAGCTCCATGTAAAATACTGGTATTCAGCTGCATCCGGTTAGATTGGAAGCCGACCCCAACATAGTTGGGAAAAGACTAGGCAGATGATGAGACTTACAGGCAATCCTGATTCTGTATTTAAAAATAGAATGCCTTTTTTATCCAGTGGCCGATTTGCCGCAAGATCGAGAGAGAAGAGATGGAATTAGTATGTACTAGTTAAACATTTGCACTATGTTATGTGGCAATACCTGAGTACAGGCAATCACACAACAGTAGTAACTCTAACTTAAACTACGAAATCCAGCCTTTAGTGCTTTCTTCGAAATTGTAAACCTATCTACATGACATTAACAAAAAACGCTTTCTGACGCGCATCTGAAACGCGTGATGCGTTTTAGATGCGCGTCAGAAAGCGTTTTTATTTCGTAATATTTTTTAAGAACTTGATTTTCCTGTACCTTTTTTAAACAAATAATTAGGTATATATGTAGTTAGTTACCTATTCAGTACCTAACAGTAACTATTCAAAAAGAGGAAAATCTTAGGACAACAACCAAATAAAGTTTCCCCCTTATATTCCTTTAAAAAAATACCGCTGGTTTTGCCGCAGTTCTCGCGGAGATGTTGTTATTTGTAGCATTACTGGAGAGGTCGAGTATCGATATGTAGTCCGGTCACGTCTTTATTTATCGAGCGCGATGTTATTACGATCCCATGTTAGAAATTGAGGGTAAAAAGGAATCTGTTAAAAGGAAAATCAACTAGATATTTGTATTTTTTTTCCTGCAATTTTGAGTCCATAAAACAAATGATATCCAACCTCTAATTGCTTGTCAGTCAAGCTTTCGAACTATCAAAATAAAAGCTTTTTCCTGAATAGGTAGGTATTTACTACACTTCTTCAAAGCGCTAGGAAGTGGTGAAGGGCGGACGTTTTGCGGGACTGTCTTATGCAATTTTGACGTTCGAAAAGTGCTGATTCTCAGACTAGTTTGAATAAATGACTTGATTTTGATTTTATTTATTTGTGTTTTTTATTGGAACGCAGTTCCTTATCACGGCTTGCGGTAGGAGTTGGCTGGTAGAAATCGTCACGTAAAGAAAAGCGTTAAGCCTCCATGCTACTTAACTTACGCGGTAACCTGCGGGGCGCAGCTAGTATTATATATAAAGACTTTATTGTACACCAGAAAATACATAGCAAAAATAAATAAACACATATATACATTATGTACGAGTGTGTGCCTGCGAGTATACTCGTAGTGTAAGGAACTTCACACACGTTTTTTTTATTTATTCTTTGTGCGTCGTTTTTTGTTTTGTTTATTAATTACCTAGTGCATATTAATTATGTAGTATTTTCTATCTTTATATTTTCCTTTTGTCCATATTTCGATTATTCTATTGATAGTAATTAATTAAGATTTTTGTACCGGTATAAGTATTGTTTTAATCGATAAATAATAAACCCGTTGAATCACACGTATATGTATTTATTGAATTAATAAATAAATACATATACACATGTTTGTGTATTCATGTATTTAATTCTATTAAATAAATACATACGTGTATATAAATAATAAAATAAATAAATTATATATTTCACTAAAAATGCTTTAAACAATATCCTTATGACTAAATAAGAAAGGCATAATACAAAGGTCAATATTTACATACTCCGACTCCTAAACTAGGTGTAAGTTCCTGTGACAGAAATATAATAAACCTTGACCTAACCGTACTAGTAACGCTATTGGGTCAGCGAATTCTATCTATATTTTTACCTGTGTTTTACGATAGCTGTAACCCGGAAGACTTTATGTCACAACTAAATAAGTTATTTCTGGTCAAACGTGCATCATCATAGACCTCACCACCACTGACGTGCAATATTCAGTTGACAAATCCATACTAATATTATAAATTCCAAAGTAACTCTGTCTGTCTATCTGTCTGTCTGTATGTTACCTTTTCACGCCTAAACCACTTAACGGATTTCGATAAAATTTGGCAAGAAGATAGATGGCATCCCGGGGAAGGACATAGACTACTTTTTGTCGACATACCACGCGGGCGAAGCCGCGGGCGGAAGCTAGTCCTAAGTTTGTTTGTTACGCTTTCACGCTAAAACGACTGAACGGATTTAGATGAGGCACAGGGGGAGACCTTGACCTGGAGAAGGACATAGGCTACATTTTATCCCGATATTCCGACGGGATCGAGATTTATGCGGGTGAATCCGCGGGGTGCAGCTAGTATAAAATATCAACTTAAAGGCGAACCAATAAACTCTTTCTGTAGGTAATACTTATATCTTTTACAATATTTAACACAACTAACTATGTACACCTAGGTTCTAAATTAAATAAATAAACAGTGTTGTCAACAGTGCTGTTGCAGTGTTTAAAAGAAGAGTGAAAGAACACTATCTTTCCACTTCGTCATAGTTGTGTATGTATTTATTTCGATAAATATTTATGAAGTAGGTAGTTATGTATATTATGTATGTAGTATTTATATTTGTATGTAAGTGTATGATCATATTATTTGTTCTAGTTTATTAAGTGAATTGTGTTGATTTTATGTATTTTACTTTCTCTTGAATTTTACACACGGTGTCTATATCTCTTATCTACTTTCCTATCGCAGGTGTGCTGGAAGATATTTCTTTAGAAATAAACATCACCTTTGTACGTTTTTTTCTGTTCTTTTCTTCTTGTCTGTTTATTATGTGTGTACATAAATAGTTAAATAAATAAATAAATAAAAACTAACGAAATAACTATGCAAATAAATACAATATCTAACAAAAGGACACAGGCGTTGGAATATTCGTCTGCATCATACGAACTTATGCTTTAGAACGGGAAACTATATCTTTTGGCGCGTGGCCAAAGTCGGAACTAACGCCACCATCTTGTTTTTTAATACATTTTCAAGTGTCATTGCACAAATGTTTAAGAACAGCCCAGCGTCAACGCCATCCGAGCTCCAAAAGATCCAGCAATTGAAGATAGCAGTGACTGTGTAACTAAAATTTTCTGGCTAACCAATTCCTTGACTTTTCAAAAGTACTTGCATATTTTTATTATTTTAATAAATGCTTTGTGTTTGAGTAGAAACAATATGGCGAAAGGTCAATCCTGTTCTTATTCAGATCGTAAGTAAGTTCCTATGTAAAAGTGGACGACATTCAGGTGTCCTAGTCACGACCCGCGCGCGTACAACAGCGTTCTAAATGTAGTACAACGCATTTTAGTTAATCATGTTCTTATCAATCTTGTAGTGGCATTTAGCTATGATATCACGGTATATTAAAAGCTTTGGTCCCAGTCAAATCCGACTTCTCTTGCTTACTAACCGTACCTTTTTGAATCAGGAAGCTGGTAATTTGAATAGGTAAATTTTACAGGATCTTAAAGATAAAAAAAGATGTTGAGCTTTGAAAAGTATTTTTCTTTATTGACCAATATAAGTTTTAATGTACTAGGGATACATACAATACGGCCGATATAACTTGGCAGGTTTGAACCATAGGCTCTGCGAACTTTCGCGCATGTTCTCTCGCTCACACTCGCCTTATGTCACCATTTGGTTCCTAAAAATGTTACTACGCAGCCCTCCGCGCGAAGTTCAGAACTGCCAAGTTATAAGTATCGGCCGTATTGTACGTATACATCATATATCATATCTCCATTAGGATTCGACCCATATGCTAGAAATTCAATGAGAATTGTGGTGTTTGTATCGTAGAGAGTCACTCATCAACTCAAAGCCATTCTGGCTCAGTGTCTGGACAAAAATGGGCAAAAGATGTCTTGTTGATATTTTGTTTGAATTTGAGGATAAACAGACTCCGGACCACGAATCTTGAGAACGGAACCCGGAAGACACTGACCTGCAACTTTGTGGATAGAGCTACTAGGTATTTAAATTAAAGACACGTCCATACATTGATGTCGTTGCTATTTCGGATACAGGGAACCAATTCAGATTACCATTTAAGTTAGCAATTAGAATACTTGTTTGTTTATGAGTAAATATCAAAATGCAGGTACAAATCAGCTTCTAACAGGAACTTGATATTTAAGCGCGATGTCTAAGTTTGATTGCGCAGTATCAGAAACATGCTTGTGAACAATTTGTTTTGCAATTTCTACCGAATATGATATCTTAGTAGAACCTGTTTGTAAAGGTAAATATGAAATACTTTGTCTACCGATAGCATAATCACACACACACACAGGGACACAGGCTTCCTCTCTGTGAGAAGAACCGGGCCGTAATCCACCACACGGGCCCGTGCGGGTTGGTGGATGTCACATGTCTTCGAATTTTGGGTTCTAGGACATGCTGGTTTCATCACAATGTTTTCCTTCACCATTTTGAGAGCAGTGGTGATGAAATAATTCAGACAAAGGTGAAGTGCCCTCTCACTGAGAGAAGGCCTGCGTTCCAACAGTGGAAACATTTTAGGCTGATTATGCTAACTACGCCCGTTCGGGCTAGGCCCGCCCCTCTTCAGTCTGTTTCAAAAGTTCAGTGTGTCATAGCAACGACCGGAAACCTACTGTAGCATAGTCGTAATCGTAACTTATCAATGACCTCCCCCTGTCTTATCACACATGTTTTTTGCTGGAGGTCAGGACAAGTTACATGAATGACACAATCAGATAACAATCACAAGCTAATAAATACAATATCATTGCCAATATGGGACATATTCGCATGTTTCCGGTCTCAGACGTGACCAACGTGACCAGTGGGTACATAGATTTATGATATCATGTAGTCATTTTAATTGATATGGCTGGTTTATGATGTTGGACTTGTTGTAAGTACATTTGTAATAGAGCTCCTTGTAGATTTCTAATGAATTAGCTTTTCAATCTGCACTGGGCCTGCAAGCGTGCAGGCGTAGCATGAGCTCCGTTTTGTCAACGGAAGAGTAGACAAAAATGACGTTTCGTGTAGACAGTACGACGGCAGCAAAGTAGAAAGAGTCAACTGCACTTTTTACGAAAATCACTCTTTTACATAATTCGTCTCAGAATTCTTTGTTTTGTTTTCACTGCCTTAGACAAATGTCGGATGTCAGTGTGATTTTGACAGTAAGGATAGAAAACTTTCTTCCGAAATAGGCTACTTATAAAAAGACCTAGACAAAGATCGTTAGAAATCTCCAATTGCACTCCATTCAGCTCGATTCTCGGCAACTCTCATCCAGCTGCTACCAGCCAACCTGTGAAGATCGTCGCTCCTCCTAGCCTGAGGGCGTCCTAAACTAAGTATGCCGATTGGCGGCCTCCACTAACGACCACGTATCGGTCATCGGTTCTACGGCTATTATGGCCGGCCCTTTGTCACTTCAGCTTGCTTACTCTGTGAGCTATGTTGACAACTTTGGTTCTCTGCCGGATCACCTCGTTCCGGATTCGATCCCTCAGAGAGACTCCAAGCATCTTTAAGCATATAGGCTGATTATTCTCTCTCAATAATAGCTCCCATCATCCCTTTAAACTTAGTCCTGTGGAGTGCTCTGAACTCGTGGTTTCAGGCTTGAGTTTCTATGGGACCTATATACTTACCCTCTTGTTCAAAAAAGTTTCTTAAAGTTAAAGAGTCGTATAAACGTCGAAAATGTATGGTTAAACATTTTCTAATACATTACTTAACTTATAGCAGATTTATAGACTTTCACTTATTTGAATGGAAATCTGATTCATATTCTATATATTTCTTTATATTATGATTTAGAAAAAACTGCTTGATAAAAAAGACCACACAAAATCATATCTTTGAATATTAAAAAGAAGTGTGAATAATTTATTTATTTATTTATTTAAACTTTTCGCACAAAAAAAAGGTACAAAGGCGGACTTAATGCCTGAGGCATTCTCTACCAGTCAACCAAGGGTGGTGAAGAGATTAGATGGCAGGTGCTCTAATTGAGAGGAACAAAGAGAAAAAATATATAATATATCGTATTGCAATAAAGATAAAACAGGTTTACAGTACATAAATAAGCTATGAACTTATGATACATATACTTACATACATATTTACTATAATAAATACTCTATATATATATATATATAAAACATACAAATTCAAGGGAGAGGGGTGATGACATGACTCTACTCTATTTATTTTGAAAAAAAACTCCGCAGTTTCCGCTTAAATGCATAACGACTGGTGGCCGTCCTGATATCAAGAGGAAGCGCATTCCAAAGAAGAATGGACTGAATATGAAAAGAAGAATGAACAAAGTCAGAAGTATGAGAAGGACAGAGTAGGAGAAGATTGTTAGAAGAACGCAGAGACTTAGTGTGTGAAGAACACAGATATTGGAAGTGAGACACAAGATAAGAAGGAGGAGTGGGAGAGTTGAGAACGGAGTAAAGCGTGGTCAAAGCACGCAAACTTCTTCTTTGGCGAATGGACATCCATTTGAGCTCAGACCTATAGCTCGACACATGGTCATATTTCCTAAGGTTGAATATGAACCGGATACAGTTGTTGAGTAGTCTGTCAAGCTTGTCCAGCAAAACTGCATTCAAGTCAAAGTAGCACACGTCACCATAGTCGATGACGGGGAAAATTAAAGTCTGCACAAGCATAGTTTTCGTCTTAGCGGGCAAAAAGTTCCTCAGACGATACAGGGATCGCAGAGTACCGCTGACCCTTTGACTAACACTAGAGACCTGGCGTTGCCAGCTAAGCGTTGAGTCCAGATGCAAACCGAGATCCTTCACGGTAGAGGTAATGGGGATGACAGTGCCATTGAAGATTAGAGGAGGAAGAGAGCTGAGCGTCACCCTACTCATCATGCGTGAGCTCCCAATTACAATGGCCTGACACTTTGAGGGGTTTACTGACACCCCAAAACTATCAGACCACTATAATCATTAATAATAATTAATAATAATCTGTTTTCAAAAGAAATAAATAGATATGGCTATGGGCTTAAAATAATATCAGCGTAAATAAAAAAAGTGGAGTGGATCACGAAATTAACGAAGGGGAAAAATAATGAAGCTCTTCTGAACGGCTTATAACGATGGCCGCAAATTAAGCGGCTCACGAGATGACATGGAAACGTCATTATCGGTGACTATAGACCGTATAAAGGGTATGTTACATTAATAGGGAAAGCTATAAGAGTCTTGCCAAGTAAAAAAAAACATGTGAGTTAATATTTTATGTAATAGGTTAAGTTTTGTAAGGGGTCTATGCCACCCGAATTGTTTATAATAATATACGGCCACCAGTCGGTATGCATTTAAGCAGAAATTGAAATTGCAGATAGCTTACCAAATCATCCATTACGTAAAACCTGTTCCTGCAGTTCATATAAACATGCTTTTGTGTTCATATATTTATTATGTTTACCCTATAATCACAGCAAAGATTCAAAAAAAGAAAAAATAAATGAGGTTCATGCTCAAAAGTTCATGCAAATCTTTTATTGTCGATGACACATCGTTAAAAATTGACGTTATGCCATGTTTTGTGTCTATATCAACCTCTTTTTTCAAACATCCACACAGATTTAAAATTAGAATCAAAATACACAACCCATTACCATAAATACAGGGCTACTGCGTTTAATTGTAAGGCCCACTAAATTATCTAAAATAGTTTTAGGCAATAAATTCTACATAGTTAAGTGCGCGACCTCGGCTGATTCATGTTCTTACTGAGTAATTCTCAGTTGGTCAGATTGGTTAATAGCCTCTATTTTATTCAAATTCGTATATTTTATTAAACAGGATAGGTCCTTGGCACAATATAAATATGAACCCTTAGCGACAGTAAACCAAAATATCTAAAGTTTAATAGATGACGGATGACGGAGAGAATAACTGTCACATTTATATTGTGACTAGCTGTTGGTGTTGCCCGCGACTTCGTCTGCTATCCAGGACGAAAAATATTCTATGTCCATCTCCGGGGCACAGGCTACTAATCTGTAAAATTTCATAACGATCAGTTCTGTGGTTTAGGTGTGAAAAGGTAACAGACAGAATAATTGTCACATTATTATAACATACTTAATTATTATAACACTAGCTGCCGCCCGCGGCTTCGCCCGCGTGGTATGTCTATGAAAAGTACCCTATGTCCTTCCCCAGGATGTCATCTTGCAAAATTAAGTTACTTTCGAATTTATAATATTATAGTATGGAATAGTATGGATTAGGTACTAGCTGCGCCCCACGTTTTCACCCGCGTAAGACTCGATCCCGCGGGAATATCAAGACAAAAAGTATCTTATGTTCTATTCCAGGTGAAGGTCTACCCATGTGCCAAATTGCATTTAAATCCGTTCAGCTGTTTAAGCGTGAAAGCGTATCAAACAAACAAACTCACTTTCACATTTATAATATTAGGATTAAAGTTAGAATAATCTATACATTTTATACATTAAAGTCTCTTTTCGCGTTTGTCTGTATGTCCACGTTGTTCTTCTAAACCACGCAACAGATTTTGATGAGGTTTTCACCATCGTTTAGAGAATTTATTCCGGAGGGTTTGGGTTTATTTACGTTAGTATTAAAGTTACTTAAAACTAAGAAATCTCGAAGTTTTGTCAAGTCGTAAAAACCGTGCGAAGTAGGAGCAGGTCGCTAGTATAATAATAAGATAACAATCGGAACTAACAATGATAAGATATAATATTTCCTGTATCCGTTGGTTAAATAAAAATGTCTAGGTTCCATAAATGCAATGGTATTTTCATATTATTATGTTCGTAATCGGACAATTAATAACTTATTATATCAGTTATTCCATTGTTACTATTAAGGATATAGGACTAGAAACAGAAAATGCGTGGAGTAGTCATTATAAATTATTTTTTAAATTTTAATACTTACCAATATTGTGTTCTTTAGTATAGGGGAGAGCTCGTGGCTTAATAATATCAGCCACAGGTAGATCGAAGGTTAAGCTACCATTGCCGCGGTCGGTTCGTGGATGGGTGACCATATATTACATATAGAGACCCACCGGGCCTCGGAAAGCACTCGACTGTCATTCGTAGATCTTTGACAGTCAGAGGCCCAAAAGTCTGACAACCAGTCTTATCAACGGGGTATCGTGTTACCCAGTTACTGGATTATGAGGTCTGTGCAAGCCTTTTTTATGATAATTTACTTTTATATCTTTGTCTATGTTACTTTTATATTTTTGTCTATTTTTCCTTGTTTTGATTGACACATTATACTTTTGTTTTCTACCAGAACCAGCGCCTTTTTCCTTTTCCTTATATATAAAAGTACTCTGTGTATTTACGACATCAATATTTGGTCCTATCTTTGGAAAATGGTAGAAACACGTTCTAAACGTAAAAAAGTGGACGCGCTGTGTGCAGGAGACGGCACCCAAGTTGCGGAGAGGGAGACTGCCCGGCCCGCGCAGCAGAGCGCGGACCTGCCCCCTCACGCCGTGGCTCCGGCGCCTTCCCGCCCGGCCAGTGCCGCAACATCGCGCTCTTCCGCCACCATCGTGGCGCGTCAGTTGGCAGCACAAGCGCAGCACGCGCGCCACCTGGCTGATTTAGAGGCTGATTCAGAGCGCCAAGCTGTAGAGCGAGAGCGCCAAGCTCTAGAGCGAGAGCGACAGGTCGCTAAGCTCCAACTACAAGCTGAGCTCGCCGCCATAGAGGCGGAAGCCAGCCAGCGCGGCAGCCACAGCATGCGCAGCCGTGCTAGTGTTCAAGATTGGGTGCAAAATGTAGTGCCTAATCCCGATAATCCCGATGAACGAGATTTTTTAAGTGCCAACCCACCTTTCAGGTACGACAACCCAACCCAGAGTGGGACACCGGGTATGAGAGCGTCCCACGGCCAAGACGCTGTGACACACGCTCTCAACCAGGAGCGTACTGAAGACGGAGGAGTGACCCGCTTAATCAACTCGCTCGGTATATTAATTAATAAAGCTAACAAGCAAACTACTTCGAAGACAGACTTGCCTACGTTCGACGGCAAGTCCTATTTAGATTGGCTAGCTTTAAAACGTGCGTATGAAAATACAGGTCAAAGTTTTTCGGCAACGGATAATTTAACTAGGCTATCGTGCGCCCTACGCGGAGCGGCTCGCGACGCAGTGGCGGGCCTGCTGGCGGCGGCGCGCGCCCCCAGCGTGGTTCTCGCTGCGCTCGACGCGCGCTACGGCCGCCCCGAGCTCGTCGTGATGCATGAAGTGTCTGTGATACGTGCGCTGCCTAAGGTAAGCTGCGATAGCAAAGACCTCGTAATTTTTTCCAGCCGTGTTCGAAACTGTGTGGAAGTAATCCGCCTGTTAAATCAGCCGGACCACTTACGCTCGCCCGAGCTGTTTCAGTCACTGTGGAGCAAGCTGCCACCACTATTGCGACCACGGTGGCTGGATTATGCTCATTTATGCGATAGCAGCTTGTCTAAAATCGAAATGTTTGCCGATTTCGTCTCGCGTGAAGCTGACTTACAGTGTAGGTTTGGCGGCGCTACTGACTGCACGTTGCCTACCGTAGCCCGCCCTAACACTGATACCAGAGGCTTCAGGGATAGGGTGAATGTCGTAGCTGAAATTCATAAAGAATCTACAAATAATATTTGTCCGTTGTGTCAACAAAATCATGAATTGAAGTTTTGTGATAGGTTTGTCAAAATGACATTAAATGATCGTTGGCAATTTATTAAGAAAAATAAAATATGTCATAGATGTTTAAAAAAAGGTTGGCACAAAAATAAAACTTCCTGTGTTAAAAAAGTCTGTACCGTAGAAGGTTGTGACATGCGTCATCATGCTTTGTTGCACGGCTCAAAATTTGAGCGTGCAGTCACCGCGCACGTCGACGTGGAAGACGACGCTGAACCCAAGCCATCGACGTCCAGCGCGGCCGCGCCCTCGTCGTGCAACACGCCGCAGCCGTGCGGCGCGCCCGCAGCCTCCCACGAGACCGGCGTGCCATCGTCTGACGATTCGGATCACGAAGTCTTGGCTCATGCATCCTCCTTGTCAGGTGCGGAACCTTCTGTTCGGCCGTTGTTGAAAATAGTTCCCGTGATCGTGTCGGGACCTTCTAGTAGTGTTCATACGTACGCTTTGTTGGACGACGGTTCCACAGGTACCTTCATAGATTCTAAGCTGGCGGCTCAAATTGGTTGCAAGGGCCAAGAGAAACGCATTCATTTAGATTGTGTAGGTGGTCTAGGAATGGATGTGAACATTCAATACGTCGATTTCAATATAAAAGGCCGTCATTCCAACGAAATTCATTGCGTTAAGCGAGCCAGGTCCATGAGCGGTTTGAGCGCTGCGCGACAGCGCGCGCATCTTGAGAGCGTGCGTAAGTATCCATACCTGGCAGACATTGTTAATGAATTTTGTTATGAAGACGTTAAGCCCATGCTGATTATAGGCATCGACAACTGGCACTTATCTCTCGCTAAAGCTACGCGCAAAGGAACTAAGACACAACCCGTAGCTATTTTAACTGCTTTAGGCTGGGTTTTATACGGTTTCGGTTGCAGCAAAACTAAACTGGTCGACGTTGTCAACCACGCCATGGTTAGCGAACCTGATGTAGTGAACGATCGTTTGATTCTGGAAAGTCTTATTAGGGAACAGTTTAAAATTGATTCAATCGGCATCTCAAAACAGGAAGCTCGCAGTGCCGACGACGAACGCGCCGTGCAAGTTCTCGAGCGCACCGCGCGCCGTCTTCCCGGTGGCCGTTTTGAAGTAGGCTTGTTGTGGAAGACTGATAAGCTGGATATTCCAGACAGTTACAAGTTAGCTCTTTCTAGGTTCCTTAGTTTAGAAAAAAAGATGGTGAGAGATCCTGACTACGCTGAACGCTACCGGCGGAATATCCATGATATGCTGTCAAAAGGATATGCTGAACCGTGTTTAGCTCCTCCTAACTTGGGGTCTCCGTTGTGGTACCTCCCTCACTTTGGCGTCATTAACGTAAATAAGCCTAAAAAGTTGAGAACGGTACACGACGCAGCCGCCAAGTCCCACGGCGTGTCATTAAATTCGATGTTATTAACTGGCCCAGACCTTTTGCAACCCCTGCTAAGTATTCTGATGCGCTTCCGTGAGGGTAAAGTCGCTCTAACAGCTGATATTCGTGAAATGTTCCCTCAAATTAAAGTAATTGCAAAAGACAGGGACGCTCAAAGATTTCTGTGGCGCGACAATCCTAACGAGCCCATACATACATACCGTATGTCATCCATGATTTTCGGAGCTGCATCTAGTCCCTTTACTGCAATACATATAAAAAACAAAAATGCATTAGAGTGGCAGGATACATACCCCGATGCAGCTCGAGTGATTGTACACGATCACTACATGGATGACTGTATCACTAGCTTAGATAACGTTCATGAAGCGGCCAAACTGGCTGCGGACATTTATATAGTACATTCTCATGCTGGCTTTGAGATGCGAGGATGGACCTCAAACGACCTCATGGCGCTATCTTTGCTACCCAAAAAATCCTTGTTAGAGCCACCCATGGCGAAAGACGTAGATTTAGGTCACTCGGGTCAAACGATTACTGTTAACTCCAGAATCTCGCTGGATTTCAGGTCCTGCCTTTCTGCTCTCCTCGGACTGGCCCACTGAACCCGTGATCGATGTCAGTGGACTAGGCCGTGAAGAATTCAAACATCATGTTCATCTCATCACTGATACTGACTTGCCCGCGCCAATCTCCGCGGATCCGCTGCGTTTCAGCTCCTGGCTGAGAATGGTGCGACCAACAGCAAAAGCGCATCAATTCATTTCATTAATGCGTATGCGTAGTCTGCAAAGACGAGGCGTTGACGCCAATTTAACTCTTCTTGAAGGAAGTTTATGCTCATTTATTCCCTCTTGCACATCCTCTCCAAATAATCTCAACCTAGCAAAGAGAATAACAGCAAAAGATTTACGCCTGGCCGAAACCCACATCTTACGCCAGTCTCAGCTCGATTCTTTTAAAGAAGATTTCTTGCGGATTAAGAACCAACAACCGTTGCCTCGCAATAGCCGCCTGTTCAAGTTGTCGCCATTTATAGATGATGAAAATCAGTTGCGAATGGCAAGCCGCATTGTTGCTGCCTCAGCCATTACAGACAACACTAAGCGTCCGCTCATTCTGCATGGAAAGCACCCTGCAGTTCGTCTTTTGATCCACAAATATCACCAGAAAGCCGCGCATTCACACCTAGATTTGGTAATGAACGAGCTTCATCAACATTACTGGATTATTGGACTCAGAAACGCTGTCCGATTCGTGGCTCGTACCTGTCAGCTGTGCAAATTGCGCCGTGCTAGACCGTTTCAACCACCTATGGGAAATCTGCCAGAAGCTCGCCTAGCTCATCATCAAAGGGCCTTCTCATTCACCGGTCTAGATTATTTTGGACCCATTCATGTCACGGTTGGCAGAAGCAAGCAGAAGCGCTACGTGGCCCTATTTACATGCTTGGTCGTCCGCGCCGTACATCTGGATGTGGTGCATAGCTTATCGACTGACTCGGCGATCATGTGTCTACGCCGCTTCGTTTCGCTCCGTGGAACCCCTGTGGAGATTTGGTCCGACAACGGCACTGCCTTTGTTGGGGCCAGCCGAGAACTGCGAGAGTTGTACGGTGATGCAGTTCAAGATTACGCCGCCAACGAGTCCATAAACTGGCGTTTCATTCCCCCCTCAGCACCATTTATGGGTGGAGCTTGGGAGCGCCTTGTCCGAAGCGTCAAGGGAGCGCTGAAAGTGTCTCTACATGAGCGGAATCCCTCTGATGAGGTACTCAGGACCCTGCTGGCTGAAGCTGAAGCCTTGGTAAATTCGCGGCCATTAACGACGGTTTCATTCGATGCCGATGCCGAAGAAGCTCTAACCCCAGCTCACTTTCTTCTAAACGGATCACCAGGGCGTTCCATCCCAGCCACGCTTCAGGAGTCGGACCTCTCGAGCAGAAGTCATTGGCGGAGGGCACTCAAACTAGCCGATCATTTCTGGCAGCGGTGGGTCCGAGAATACCTGCCTTCTTTGTCACCCAGAAGGGGTGGAGGCACCGCACCTTCAATTGCTGTAGGAGACGTGGTCGTAATTTGGGACTCAAATTTACCGCGTGGTTCATGGCCCAAAGGCCGGGTCGTGAAATTGTTTCCCGGCAGAGATGGAGTAGTGCGGGTGGCCGATGTGGCCACTGGAGCTGGCACGTTCAGAAGACCCCTCCGAAAACTAATTAAGCAGCCCATTTAATAAAAAAAGGGGAGAATGTGCAAGCCTTTTTTATGATAATTTACTTTTATATCTTTGTCTATGTTACTTTTATATGTTTGTCTATTTTTCCTTGTTTTGATTGACACATTATACTTTTGTTTTCTACCAGAACCAGCGCCTTTTTCCTTTTCCTTATATATAAAAGTACTCTACGACATCAATAAGGTCAGATAAGTCGATTCATATTAAACACTGGTATTTAGATGCATCCGGTTAGACTGGAAACCGACCCCAACATTTTTGTAAAAAGGCTAAGTAGACTGATTGTGTTCGTTAGTACTTAACCAACTGTCACGACAAAGTAACATTAGTATAAAGTTGATCAACGGTGTTAATGAGTTAATTATAATTTGTTTGTTACGGACTTACGGACAAACGACAAAAAATTGACATTGCCAAAAAAAAAAATCTACAATCCACGGTGTTTTTATAAAAAAAACTATAAATAATAGGAGGTACTATGTCCTGTGAAGTTTTTGAACCGGAACTAACTAATAAGGATAATAGGATTTAGTAAAAAACAAAATTGGACACGAATTAAACAATTATCTCTCGAATAAACACAAACTAGACCACAGATTATCCACAACGATAATAATAACAGTTACGGACATGGTTTTTCGTAATAACAATAGATAGTAGGTACGGAGAGCCTAGATAGAGTGAAATTCTATCAGCGATAACGATGATGGAAAAAGCAAAAATGTATAGGACATACTACACAACATACTCTATACATTTCTGTGTGCCACAGGGCGTAGTCAATTCCGGTATCGTGTCGACAACGCGACAGTGGTTTCAATGATTCTGAGAATGTGTGCTTGTAGGTGATTGATTCTGACACCCGAGGTGAAGCCACTGGGTTTCCCTATAATATCTCGCAGACAAGTAACAAGCCTATGTAGGTGTCACACTGATTGACTCGGTGGAATAATTCTGAATTCTCGGTGTATAATTTGTTCTGGGATTTTTGTGGTTTCTTTATAAAATAAATTAATTTATGTTTTGCACAAGGAACTGAGGCGAATGTGACTTAAGTTTCAGATTAAGGGCGCACCCTACCTCAAATTGCTTAGCATGATCCTCCGTTATGCCGAAAATACTGCAGCATTCATTTTGAAATAAATATATTATGTTAAAGTTTAGGATTGATGCTAGGTCCTATGTTTGGCGAAAACACGATTACAAAAAAAAATCTCGGTAGAAAAAAAAACCAAAGTTACCTCTAAACAGAACTATAAACCGCTGCGCTGGTATTAAAAAAATACTTCAAATTAGATCATGAAATTTTGCATAATAACTTAACTACTTATCTATAAAGCAGGTCTTATGTTTTGTTATTTTTTTTAATTACCAGTATTTTTAAAAAGCAATTACCTAAACTTTCGATGTTTTAGAGCTGCTAGCGCCCCACTCCGTCTCGTTCTCACTCAGGACGCGAGTAGTATGGTGCGAGCGGGATAAAATCTGAGGTAGAGTGCGCCCTTAAGGCTGCGGATGCGCTAAGGTAGCCCGCGAAATTCAAATTTTCTTACGTTTTTGCAATTTGCAGGTCAGCATCTGGTTGTATGTTGATCTAAATATGATGAATTCATAATCCATATTTTGGACAGTTGTCTAGCCTTATTTCATATTTCCATACAGTAATATTGCACAAATAATCAAAACAGGTAAATATTTGACAGTTATTTGACTTTGTTGCCAACTTTCAGAATAAACGCACTAAATACAGAAACTTTTTTTGTTTCGTGAGGAAACCGGCTTATCGTCAATACATAAATTCCTCACAAGTGCAGACTCTCACACATGACAGTAAGGTCTGAGTTCCAGCAATGGGAACATTAACGGCTGATTATGATGATGGTTATTGTTTGCTCACATAGCTGCGTAGGAGTAAATTGTAGGGTAATAGTAAACACGGATCTAAGCCTTATATTACAAGCTATGTCCGCGACTTTGCATAGATATTTTATGCGGCCATCCATAAATTACGCCACACGAATTTCATGATTTTTGGAGCCCATCTTTGTCACAGGTGGTATTTGTGTGACCGCTCTCCCCTGGTGTGACGTCACTTATTTTGCCATTTTAAATTAAAATATAGAATAATATCGACAGAGTTGGTAATATTTAAAAACTTTACATACCCACGGAGCTTATAACTCGTCCCCTCTCGTCACATAATGTCATACTTTATTAACCCCCCTCTCCCCCTTAACATGTGACGTAATTTATGTAAGTACTTAAATGTTTAAGTATATTAGTGCCTATGCCCAAGGTGGCGGCCCTGGGTTCCCCAATAGCACATAATTATTGTCGCACCGAATAACCGGTTGACACATTATCGAACAATCGGTACGGGTTCGTTGCGGTTGTAGTGGGACGTCGTTGCAGATTATACTTATGGCAATATTAAGTGGAACGTGCATTCAAAAATCAATTTAACTGTGTGTAATCTAAAAACTTCAATCAATCTGCCTAGCCTTTTCCCAACATATTGGGGTCGGCTTCCAGTCTAACCGGATGCAGCTGAGTACCAGTATTTTACATGGAGCGACTGCCTATCTAATGTGTGTAATCTAAAAACTTACAGACTTAAAATACTTTATGTACAAGTATATAAAGAAAGGAGGGGAAATAATCATAGAGCATCAAACAATTCGTCTGCAAAACTGGAAAACGGGAAAAGTGCTCAGAAGGGTGGCAGCATTGCCACGTTGTATAGCAATGCTGATTCTTTGGCCAAAAATAGACCAGCCCTCTGTTCACGTGAAGAATGCTTGGCGATGTCTTGAAATACTAAATGGGCACTCGGACCCCATGGCCCCACTGTGTGTATTATTTGAAGTACGTTAAGCCGTTGACCTGCGCCTGATCTCTCTCCGGTCTTGTCGGATAGCCGTCCCATCGGACTATGAGAGTGAGGGAGGAGAGAGTGCACCTGTGTCTGCGCACACACCTGTGCACTTAATATCTGGCGCGCTGATGGCTAGTCTCCGTTGATATTGGCCCCCGTGGCCGAAATACGGTGTGGAGGACTTAATTTAATAGGTAGTAAATTTTACAGTTTCCTCTCCTGATCCCACTAACTACCAGGTAAAAATGGAACAGAATATGTATGACTTGTATAATATCTTCCAGATAATTTGACGACGAGGTGGTGAAACCAATTAGGCGTTTAGTATTTTCTTGTAGTAACAAAGGTCCGTTTAAAAGTAGGTACTAATTCAGAGAAGCACAGATTACTACCAAGTCTAATCTTAGCGAAAAAACGATAAATATTTTAAGGGCGCAACCTACCTCAGATTTTATCCCGCTCGCACCATACTACTCTCGACCTGAGTGAGAACGAGACGGAGTGGAGCGCTAGCGGCTGTAAAGCGTCGAAAAGTTTAGGTAATTGCTTTTTACGGTGAAAATAATGGTAATATTAAAAAAATTACACACATAAGACCTGCTTTATAGTTAGTTCAGTTATCATGGAAAGTTTCATGATCTAATTTGAAGTATTTTTTGAATACCAGCAGTTTATAATTCTGTGCAGAGGTAACTTTGGTTTTTTTTTCTATAGAGAAAATTGTATGTACCTAATCGTATTTTCGCCTCACATAAGACCTAGCATCAATCCTCAACTTTAACATATATTTATTTTAAAATTTATGCTGCAGTATTTTCGGCATAACAGAGGATCATGCTAAGCAATTTGTGACTGGGTGCGCCCTTAAGGACTAATCCCTAATACCAAACTACGGTAATGTATATGTATGACATCGGAGCAACTCCCATTTCCTGAAGCCACAAAATTGTACGCGTTTCCCGACCTACTAATATTTTACGAAGTATAAAAGCGATGGGATAACATATAATGCTGCTTCTTTCTCATTAAACTTTGATGGCAGCTAGCGAGATAAGCCGTACATAATACGTCACTTTTTTCCCTCATCAACGGCGAATGAAGAAACGTGGCTAATGCTGTCTTTACACAGTGGTCCATGCTGGGTTACACTTTATGGAACATTGCTCCTTTGTCGACACTAATATTATAAAGATATTAAGCTTGTAAGTTTGGATGTTGGAGGAAATCTCCGAAACTACTCATCCGATTAAAAAAATATTTCACTGTAAGCACAGTTATAGTATTTTAAAATTACTAATATACAAGTCTTCATTCAAATTTTAAAAACCGGTGCAGTAAAATATAAATTGCAAAAAGACTCGTAAATAAAGTATACTTTTTTATTTACAAGCATGTTGTTGGATTACTAAAGCCCATGGAATTATTATGTACTAGCTGATGCCCGCAGCTTGATGTCGGTTATTATATACTAAAACCTTCCTCGAGAACCACTCTATACATTGGTGAAAACAGCATGATAATCGGTGCAGTAGTTTTTGAGTTTATCGCGAACACATGAACACATTTAGAAACTATCGCGCGTTCCGTATGATTTTATCTAGTGTGATTAATTTGATCTGAACTAGAGCAAACGGTTTTTCTTTTGCGCAATAACCAACACTACCCACAGTTGTTAAAATATGGCTGATAATAACTAAAAGTTTAATTTATTGTCGTATCATCGTGTCCACCTTGTATTAATACAACAGTGATCAAGGCAGCTAAGATATCTCTAAGTGGATTAGGTAGGCTTTAGTCTATTTGTATAATTACCTACCAGGCAGTGGCTTTAATTTGGACAGCACAACGATGTTTATTGAATAACAAGACTTTACTGAGCCGGCCATATTAGCCGTAGAACCGGGGTACACGTGTTCTTGAGTGGCAACCGAGAATCGGTAAACATAGGGATGGACGTGACCAGGCCCTAGACAAAGGGACATTCTATCAGCGATTGTCACTTGTCACAAGTGACAATCGCTTCGAAAGCATTTCGTATTTCAACAACTAAGTTAAAGTTGTTTACAAGATTGACACTAAGCTTTTCGATAGCTTATGTCAGTCCTATACATATTTGCCTTTTCCATCATCGTTATCGCTAGCTATCGGAAAGCTTATGTCAATCCTGTTGAAAGTCGATGTAGAAATACGAAACGCTTTGGAAGCGATTGTCACTTGACTAGGCCCTCTGTAGTTCTCTATTCAATAACGCCATTTTCTATTCAAATAGCGTTATTAAATAACCAACATTCGTACAAATTTTTATTGTCATGTAGCGAACCAGACAAACAGACATTCTTCCATGTTCAGTTTAACACTATGTAGCTATTTATACACAACAAAGTAACATGAATAGGTAAACAAAGTGCCTTCAATTATCCTTTACTTAGATATGCATCAGTCCAACCATTATTTATTATTAAGTTTATTTTATAGCATTTTCCAACTGGTATTGCAGTTTCCTTATTACCAAAAAATATAGTAATAAGGTATGATACAAATGGTAAAGTGGATTATTAAAGCCCCATTTACACGATGCAACGTTCTTGCCTAGCATACAATAATATTGAAGCAAGAGGGCCAATTCTCTTTCATAAAAAACGTTCACATTCAAGCATTTAAAAATATTGGTGTAGAATCCTGTTATTCCCGTATTTAAGCTGATTATATCACTACACTGGCTCATCACCACACCAAGCATCTCGTGCAGGCACGCTCCACTCTTCCACCATTTCCCGCCATTCGTGGTGAACTGACAGTTGACATTAGTGACAGCGACCTCACTGCTGGCGTGCATGAGATAGTGTTTACATAACTAATAAATAGGTACACTACAGTTGGTAAATTGATGTTTTTTTTGACAGATTGTGAATGAGATGCGAATGTGAACATTCTTAAACATACTGAAAATGGCCCCTCTGTTCAGATAGATGAAGCAAGTCATTGCATGCTACAGACACGAAATTTGCATCGTGTAAATCGGGCTTACAATTTGAATGCGTTCGTTGTGCAATATTGTGGTAAAAAAAAACATAATAAAAAGAAAGAAAACGTTTTGCATTGTTTTTTTTTCTGAATGAAATCATTTTATGATTTTCAGTAAATTATGCCTTAATATGTTTTTACCGTAACAAAAAATGCTATAAAAAATATTACTCTTAAACTTTTTTCTGTACCAAGTTTCATTTCTTGTTTCAATTTGAGATGTATTTCATTTTGCTGTTAAACATTTTTTGAAAGCTGTTGTGACAGTAACTGTGTTTTATTTTACGGATGTTAGGTCCTTTCCTAGTAATTATATTGTTAGGATTTTGTTGAATGTTGGATAGTTTCCGTGGACGTACGTGTCACTATTTAGACCGCACCGTCGTAAAATATCCGATTAAGTTTTTTGGCTTAAAAACTTATTGCACTATTCACACTATGCCGTCAACTTGGAATAAACACAAAAATAAAAAAAAACTTTTTTGAGATTGTTAAGTGATTTTTGTATACAGCATGGATCCGAAATGTACAGTCATATTTAAGAGACAGACTTATGTGATACACACGGCTACACATCAAGCTACATTTCCAGTTTATGCTGATCTCACATTGTATAGGATTTCCGTACAATGCGAGGTCAGCTTATACTCGGGGATGTTCGCGCTGTTTCGCACTGATGGCTTTCATGCCATCATTCGCAAAAGTAAGGCGTCTCTGATATGCAGACTGCGTGGCAGCCGCAATGAAATTTTGAAGACTGTAGGGGATCGGGTCTCATCCCCGCTTTGGAGGTCACTCATTAAGGCAGTCATCTGACTTTCAGGATATTTTGTTTGTATTTTAAATGATTAAATACTAACATAGTTTTAAGAGGACTAAAATAAATATGGATCAATGTGTCTGATATAAATAAATAAATATACTGGAAATGTATAGCTTGATGTGTAGCCGTGTGTACAGACCATTAAACACAACAACTTTCTCCATGAGACCAACATCATAATCGCGAAAAACTTATATACAAAACTTTAGCACCTAATCGACCCATATTTATGGGACGGCTTTTTATTTTTTCGCAATTACGATGTTGCTCCCATGGAGAATGTTGTTTAGTTTGATGGTCGGAACTACACCTTTCTGATGGGTCCCTCTATTTGGCAGAATCTTGATGCTCCGTTGGCATAACACACTTAGCATAATTTTCTTTAAACGAATATTTTTAAGGCAAAAAATTGTTTATTATAATTATTGTTTGGCCGAATGTATATATATGTCCGAATTTACAATGGCATACTTTTAAGCTGGCAGAATTTTATTTGGCTTACACTCGCGACAATCTAAGAAGTCCGTTTTGACGTTTCGTTCTAGTACTTGTGATAAAACGTTATGCCTTGAGAATCAGTTTTAAGCAATGTAGATACTTCGTCGATTACATATATGTTTAATCGATATGTCTCGAGAATCAGTTTATAAGAAACTATTTTTTTTCATCGCTACCCTAAGCATTTTTATAGCTGTCAAAACGGACTTCTTAGATTGTCGCGAGTCTAGTTACCTTTGGCATACTTTTATGATGGCAGAATTTTATTTTACATGATTATTACCCCTTTCCGATACATGCTGTATAGGATTTTCGTGTTCAAAGAATAAATGAAGCTCGATTGTTCGATTATTAATCGACACAAAATGAATGCATTCACGATAGTGAAAAATTATAGATAAATGACTCGAGAAATGTGAATGTCAGCTAGAATGTTTCCTGTCTTTTCCTGCCCTTCTGGTTTTAAAAGTAGGTAAATAAGTCGAGCAAAAGTAGTACTGAACAATCGATTTCAATGAATCTTTAATTATTACCTATATGTCTAGCCTTGTCCAACTATGTTGGGGTCGGCTTCCAGTCTAACCGGATGCAGCTGAAAACCAGTAGGTACCTATAATTTCACTGGTGGCGACTTTCGACATTTCTTTAGCACAAAAGTAAATAAAATTGCTACATATTATAAAACAAAATCTACCGCCGCCGCGTCTGTCTATCTGAACGCGATAAACTCAAAAACTACCGAACAGATTTTCATACGGTTTTCGCCAATGGACGGAGTAATTCATGAGGAAGATTGTATTTAACATCACGGTACGATCCTTAGAAGACGAGCAAAAAGACAAAAGTTTGCGAGAGTGGGCGATGCGACGCGGTGGGTCGGCGACCGAGGAGGTTTTATAAAAAAGGCTGCTATTTTAGTATAATGTGTATCTTACGATTTCCACGCGAGCGATGTTGCGGGCAGGTTTTATTTATTTAGTAATTAAATAAAAACTTTATTGTAAAAATATTGGCCCCAAACTAGGCAAGCCTGTATCTTGGGCACCAAAATAAAATACGATAAGTATTTATTTAACACTACATTTCATTATGTGACTACAGATTTTTGTCGTTTATTTCATGAGTTCATACATTAATAATGATGAACGGTTCACCATCGGTTGCGGTTCTATTTGATACGTCAAAGGGATGATATGTAGGTATGTAGTGATATCGTGGCTCCTAAAGTGTCTCAATTTCGGTAAACGAGGTAGGGTAGAGATTTTGACGAAAATAAGGAACATTACTATGAATGTTTTTTACATAACTTTTGTTGCAAAGATCTTCTAACTAGGTCGATGGCAATCTATATTGAGTCAGCAGCATTTGGCTACGAACTTGGCACCTTTAGTAGCATCCATCGGCACCTGTAGCGTGTAGACAGCAGGATACCCTGGACACGATATGTGCCAATTATGTGTGGGATAGCACCACATACTTAAACACTCATGTCTGAGACTCAGTCTGTCTCGGAGTCATGACTCCGCACCTGGTTGCTTCCACCTGAGCAGGTTTTCTCTACTTTGGCCTACCTGAGTCCGGAGTTTCTTTAAAGTTGCAAAGTGACCCAGTCGGACAGATTGGCAGCCGGGCTGTATAGATTTTTTAACAATTAAATTGTTAATTACAGACATAGCTATTAACGCATTATTAAATGTATCGATATGCGTTATCAATAATGCAGGAAGTGATTTATTCTAGTATTTTAATATATGCAATAAACACAAAATTCTATACTACCTGCATCGTGTTCCTTTGTCTAAGATCTAGATTAATTAACTCTTTAGTACTCGCAGGTTTCCGGTAGCGGTGTTGCCAGCACTCATTAACGACACCCCATTGTCTAGTACAACTAAGTATCTTATTATGTATCAGCCAATGACCTTTGCCGTTTCCACGATCGACGGCATTATTAAAACCACTTAACATACTTCTGCGAAAACCAACATTTTCCCGTTTTCACAGCCTTGCATCAACTCTGACATCGATTCTTAATAGCCGACTACTGATTCTCATTGACGACCCCATTTTTTCATCTAGCTCGAACAAAGCGACACGAAGGACTATATTACTAAGACATCGATCTAATTGAATTGTTACCAAGAATGCAAAGGCGGGCGGGGCTTTCAGTAGCTTTCAAGGTTCGTAAGGAAACCAGCATGGTTAGTAGTCGACGCGCACCAAACCACGGCGCACGCGCCCATGTTACCGCTACAACCTATTTGGAATACATAGAGGTTGTATAGGAACATCTTAAATAAATAAATAAAAAACAATTTAAAAAATTATCAAGCTGTCGAGTTCGATATACAAAAGTCGAAGCGAACGTGTTTGAATTTTTTTCGAATTCCGCGCACATATTTTTGGCGGGTTCTCGTGGTGTTGCAAATTGAAAAAATTGAGGTGATATTTACTAAGTGTTTCGCAGTCTTTGGTGAGTTGTTATTTTCTATTTTATTTAATAGTTATTCGTTTATAACTGTCTTTTTTAGCGTATTGTTACATCATCGTCGTAAATTAATATTGGGAAGGCAATTATCTTTTTGTGCAAAATTCTAATGGGATGTTAAAAGCTGAAGATGATCAAAATCATTTAAAAATAATGCCAGCCATTATTTGGCATGAAACCGGCTACATTACAAATCTGTGACTTTTGACGCAGAACTATCTGTCAGCGTATGCGCAAGCTCGGTGATTATTTCTAACCAGTAGCAATAAATATCAAAACGAATGTTAATGAAGAACTTATCGTGTTCCATTCGCATTCATTTCTTCTTTTATTGAAGTATTTCACAAATTCAATCTTTATTGCAAAATAAGGATTAATCAATCTATAATAATAAAGATTAATCAATCTATCTCTTTATATAAGTGTTTTATAAAAACTGCACAAACTGAAGCAGTCACCGTATTTTGATACGTATAGCGCTTTTTACGTATTACTGGGTTTTCCATCAGGAATTTCTCAGTAGCAGTCCGGAGTCTGGATTTGTGCCCGGTTGATGGCAATAGGCTCGCCCCCTATTGCATGTATGGGATTTACAAATAACTGGCACAATGTGGGTTTACTACAGGTACACCTCTCCTTAACCCTTTGGGGGTTACAGGCGTGATTATATGTTATGTTACCTACTATGGAAAATGTTTCATGCTTTTTAAAAACGTCTAGATGTTAGAATTAATATTTAATTGCAAAATGCATTGTGATTGTATGCAAATATTATTAATAAGAAAAACATTGGATCATACGGATGGATAACGGCTGTTAATTAAGTTATTAATACACACGTATTTTTATTAACAGCTCTTATATTTTTTAGTTTGATTAAACAATGGCTGGTGTTAAGTAGTAGCGTTTTAATTACAGTTAATTTGTCCTTTAGACACGACCTGTTACAGGGGATTTTTTATGTTTAACCTTATCTTTGTAACTTGACTTTCTGATATGCAATTGGAGTGGTTTCGATAGGTACTTACTTATGTATACTGTGTTATATGTATATGACAGTCTTACAGTAATTACTTTCATCGCGAAAAAAAATCAACTGTTCCCTACATTTTGACGAGCTATGCAAACACAAATGTTGGGAATGTGGGGAAGCTGATATTTTTTTCGTGATTTCAGGTTTGTTCCCGTATTGAAAGTTATTCATAATGTCATGAGTACATTGACCCTAAGAGATTCCGTGCATGAAAATATACACCTTATAGATATATAATATATAGTTAGGATAATAGTAAGGATGTCTATCTGTCCGTGGCCTGTCGGTTTGATAGTGTAGCCGAGAAAACGTCCCATTATTTTCACAATTACATCAAGAAATATACTGTTTTTTTAACTGTCAGGCAGTATCAGGAAAAGGTCATGCAGACTAATAATACATAAGTCACACTACTTTATACTAATAAGTTACTTATTACCTTGTTGGATAGATAGATAAAACGTTTATCTGTTGCACACAAAAGACATTGCACAAACTACAAAATATTAACTAATTACATAAATAAATAGCAACAAGGTGCCAATATACAAAAAAAAACAATAAAAGAAAACAAGACACTGTGATGACAATATTGTCTATGACTGGTTGTCGATAGTGCAATGTAATTACAGTAGCTACACGATCGCTTGGTGTTTCGCGATCTCCGGATTATGTTTCGCGACACCTTCACAATCTAGTATCTGTTTGTGCTCTAGTTTATCTTGTAGAAGTCATGTAGAATGATTTACCGTAGATTATAAGTCCCGATATTTCTGGGGCTGTCATAAGTAACCAAAGCGGAACTTATTGCTATGGGTGGTTTGTATTGTCCGCCCTGTAAGGGGTCCTATCAGGGCATAGGGTCATGTTCGGGTCGTTGCATTCGATTTAGTCGTATTTATTGAACAACCAAGCTTATCCGTAGCAATTACTAGGTACGCTAATTCGGCTTTCATTCGGCTCGTGCCTATCGGCAAACTTCGTTCGGCATCTCCACTGACTTTTAATCATGTTCGGGTCAGCTCGGCACAATTTGAGCTAAGTCGAACGGCTTTTACCTAAACATATTTAACAGCCGACAGCCGGAGGACAAAAACGAATATCGAATCGATATTCGTTTTTGTCCTCCGGCTGTCTGTCTTCATTCATTTTGCTTTTGTCATGCCTACCCAAAACGTGGTGTGCATCAAGGTATACGAAATTAATATTTTCAACCAACATAACATAAGATAGGCGTATGCGCACTTCGGTCTATTCGGTCTACTCGACTGAGGTTTAGAGACCTTGTCCAAAAGGCTAATTAGCAAGGTTTGACTACCCGAGCATTTCTACACCTGAGAAAAAAGATCATATACTTATATCAAAGCTAATTCTTTATCATGCTCATTAACTATTTAATATACGTGCGTATTACATTAAAATATATGTAATAAAAATGTTTTCAAGTACCAAGGACACATACGAATGCCTTTGTTTAAAAAACTTACAATAATAAAAGGCTTGCTTGTTCGCAAAACTGGCTGGACCAGTTGCGGGTCAATATCTGTAACAATCCGATTAGAGTGGACGGTATTATGCGAGAATGAAGCAGGAACTAATTATCTAAGTCCATTTATGATTTAATAAAATTAATAACAGCCTGTAAACTGTTTCACTGTAGAATAAAAGTTTATAAATTACCTATACAGGATGTATCAGACATGTGTGGTCATATTTAAGGGTGACCATCAAAATGAACATCTTCCTCCATGGGACCAACATTGTAATCGCGAATGATCAACGATCCCATACATTTGGGACGAGTAGGTATTGATGTTTTGTATAGGACAGTTCATAACTTTTTCGCGATTACGATGTTTGTCCCATGGAGAAAGTTTTTCAGTTTGATGGTATGTTCTACACTCTTAAATATGGAGTATTCCTCGAAGCGGACCAATTTTGAAACGCACCAAATGAAGCGCACCACAAGTATTCCTCGAAACGGATCAACAACAAAACAGAGAAGAGCATGAAGGATTCGTAATAAATGATATCGTTAGACGTTTTAAAATTCAATTGTACTTTGACCAAACCTTTCTCATACATTCTGTAGAAAAATAAAGAATTGCTTGTTCATCGCGTGTTATATTCAGACCCAGGCTTCCAAGTTAGGTTTTCCGTCACCATAAATTAGTGACATCTGACACTGATAAAAAAAAAATACTCATGGTTAACTCACTTGAAGGACTTTAGGAAGTAGGCTTACTCAGAATAGTAGAATAATGTTTAAAAGAAAGAGAGTAGAAAAGTGCAAAATTAATAAATAATAAATTATCTAAATTATTTTATCTTTATGGGAGTCTATGGGTACACCTCTGCCTAACCCTTCGGGGAAATACAGGCGTGAACTTATGTTTACGACATGATATTTAATCTACTGCTAAGTGATTATTTATAGGTCCCAAAGATTTTATGTTTCAAATACAAAGACGACGAGAAGTCACTTTAATTCTTTGTTAATGAAAAAAACTATACATCAATAATTTATGAAAATGAAATACAGAAATATTGTACAGTGTTTGCCAACCCGATATTAGCAATTAAAATATCTGCATGCATAAAAAACGTGTTATTCATGCAGTTTATTTATTGCTCTATGCTAAAACAGTTGGTAAAACGTCATATGGAACTATTAATTATTATTATAATCAACCATAATGTCGGCGACTTGTCGTTGGTAAAATTTTACTATGGGGAAATATAGATCAACACTATTTAAACGAAAAAACATAATGATGGGCATTAGGTAAAGAAATTCTACTGCACCAACTTCTTCGCATACATAACGACTCCTTATTTTAATGACGTAATTAAAATACCTACTTTAATGGACGCAACTAAGTAGGCGTTGTTCACAGCTCCTTAGGGAAAAATAACTCAAGCTCAACGCTCTCTGTAGTCTTCGTGTAAAATGATATCCACCGGCATGTAAATTGCCTCTAAAGCAAATCCAATTAAAATTAATTAAAGCTTAAACTAATTACGATAATTGTTTTATGGGTCTAGGCTGGAAACTACAATTGAACTTATGATTAGATATTTTATAACCTGTGACTAATAAAGAATAGTTAATTAGATTTTTTTTTCAATAAAAAATATAAAATCAGAAATAATAGGTAGTTGCGTTTGATCAGTTATGTTTTAATAAGTATCTAATCCAACCTTAGCCTTATTTGTACGATAATTGCAGCGTCTATGCGCCCTTAGCCTAAAAAGCGCGAATACATGACATGTTCTGTCTACATTATCTGTTTTATCTTCAATAATAAAGTGTTTTAAAATAATGAAGACTTCATTATGACTTCTCTGTTCATTACAAAAAACGCAATTCATTTAAATGTTATTGTGACGAATATAAATAGAAAAAAAACTTCATTATTATAATTAAAACAAAAACGAAGCATCGATTTCCTTATTTAAATACCAATACTTAGCAGTATTTTTCATACATAAACATTCTAAACTACCATAATGAAATCAATTAAACATCACTTATTCATTAGTGCATAACACCATCCAAACCTTTCACTGAATTGGGCAAGTTTGTTTGAAGATCAAGGTTGTACGCAGTTTTTTTGTTAGTGTATAGTTGTCTTTATTGCAAGATTTGCAAGCATATGACACAGCATAATGACGTGACAATTGACGCACGTTTTACAGAAACTTCCGTAAGTTTTTATTTCAATCGATCATTAAGATCAATGGTAGCTAGTTAATTATAAATGAACACGTGGAACTTAATAGGATAGGGTTTGTAATAGATTTATTGTTGAGATAATTGAACGCACGCAATTTTTTTATTGTAGCTTTTAGTACTAAATCGATATTGCAATTAATTATCTCGGTTAGGCCGTAAGATAGTTGAGTCTTCTGGTGGAATGGTTCACAGTTGTCCTTTCAGTCAAACTTGACTGATCAAAGAATGTTTATAACTATGACTATAAACATTCTTAAGCTTATATTTTCTTGAAATTAAACATTTGATTGCATTGGCATATAAATGCATCTGAAGAATCATCAAGTCGGCACGAGGCACTTAAAATTATATGCGGAATCTGAAAACACGAAAATATAAATTTAAACTCAGTGAGAATAGTAGGACAATATACATAAGCGAGAACGGGTTTATTTTTCGTTTACCGCAAGTACCTTCGGAATGCGTACGCGTACGAGATTCAATGTGATTACGTTGTGAAAGTTTCAAAGTCCCCAAAAGTTGCTTATTTTTTATTTATCTTGGATCGTATGTTACCCGCACACATACATTATTAAGGGTTAAAAATTGCAGAGATAGAAATAGGTTACGGCTCTATCAGTTCGGTGTTATTGATGGTAGGGACGTGTTCCGCTTGGGAACCGTAACACGTCGCTTGAAGACAAATCCGGGGCCTGATACATAGATTTCCATAAGTATTACAGCTATTCTTGTATTTTTATCTAAAGATCACATGAAATCATGCAAAATTGAGAAAGATGATGTTATTACCTACTACGTTTGTTTAATAACCACAATCGTACTGCAAAAAACCTTTTTTTTTCTTCACCAATTAATCTTAATGAACGCTTGGGAATAGTGATCTATTAAGATGCCCACGTCTAACACGAGAGGTTCAAACGTAGACTTGACATACTATATACCAGTGCGATAAAATCATAATGACAGATATCTTGTGGGTGTAATATATGTACACCTCTGCCTAACCTTTCGGGGATTACAGGCGTTATATTATGTGATGTTATGTTTACAGATATCTTGTGAGAGAATTTATTGTTACTAAGATTCAATCATCGCTTTTTATCAGATTGACTTGACAGTCTTACATGCCTATTCTAAACGAATACACAAATAAATCTTCATCAAGAAATCTATGAGCATAAGTTATCGCGTGTTAATGATAAAAAAAATATGTAAATAATAATAAAAAATGTGTCAGTGCCATACATGTTGTTAACAACATACTAATTATATTTAGACGACATTATTCGCGTGCGTTTGATTTGATGATTAGGGTATGATTACCATTATTACATATAATGAACAGCTGTCTCTTGAATATACTTACAGCAAGACTATTGACATGCCTAAATCAATCAATTTTAATTAATACACAAACAATAAAATAATATTATTATGAACATAATTGACAAAATATAAATTCGGTCAAATCTCATCCAATTTAGGAATATGAATGCGGAAGAAATAATTTATAATATTTAAAATATATTTATAAATTTAAATATAATTTAGACTAACTTGTTAGAAATGCGTGGGTCCTTGATCACGAGTGTAACCTTAAGGTAACCGGTAAACTGGATCAATCTGACTTTATAAATAGTAAACAGCTGCATTTTACTGTTTGTCCAATCAATAGGCTCGCTATTTTTTTTTGTGAGATTCTAAATGGGTCTTGGTGTTTTGTTTAGATTGTGAGAATAAAGTATATTCTTGAAGTATTTGTAATGAACTCAGTAGCTACCAACAGTGTTCTGACAATGCTGATTCAATAAAATTCTAATTAACAGGTAACCTTTATAAGCACTTATCACCTTTAGTATAGCTTTGTTAATATACCTGATGTTTTAAGAAAGATATAAGTATACAAATTAATATATACATAGGTGTATATCTCAAACATATTGTACGGCTCATCTAAACTTATGCACTGCTGTCATGATCAGAAATTGAAGATGTCAGAAGTTACGTAACATGACCCGTTAAAATATTCAATACTCATACACGCTTCACCGCCACTGACAGCTGAGAGGTAAAACAAGCGATTACATCAGTAAGGAAGTAAGGTCAATGATAACTAAAGGTGAAAGTTATATGACTAAATAACCACATTATTACATAGTATTGTTTAAACATCTACTGTCATTGACACTGATTTGAACCCACCTGCTAAAAAACAACTACATAGGTTTTTAGACAAGTTATACACTTTTGTTTTTCTTAACAGAAAATTGTATAAGTGAAATAAAAGAAAAGTGAAACTTTGTAAAGAAGCTTATTTGAAAAAAGAATGATGTTTATAATATAAATATTTAAGCTTCTTTGATACTTTTCTCACTGCCTTCTTTTAGAACTTAAACCTCTTATAAACCTTCTAACCAATTTTCATGTAACTGACTAGACGTGACCCTATTTGCCAGTGAGTCATATTGTAGACAACAAGGATTTTCAGAGACAGCTGACAAATTGTATTTTGTGAATATTTTTTCTTAAGTACAGCCTTTACGAAATGAATCCTCTGTAACGTCTAACGATATGACAAGATGATAGACAAGATGAAAATTACTGCCAGATAATCCGAGTCAAGTAACACCTACGCCAAAATATTTGAAAGAAAAGGAACAATCAAAATACGTTTATTTGCGGTAAACATGACGCAAAGAAAGAACACAAACACAAAAAGAACAAGTTGGGGGAAAATATGAACGAAAATATGAATATCATTTTGAACAACTACCTGAAATCGCGAAAAAAAATCAGCTGTTCCATTTGTGTTCACTTAAATCGACAAAATGTATGGAACAGCTGATTTTTTTTCGCGATTTCAAGATTGATCCCATAGAAAAAGTTGTTCAAAATGATGAGTACAATGACCCCTTTTCGGGTTTAGCATAAACAAAAACTAATGTTGTATAAAAATAAAATAAATGAAATATTCAATACTTTTAATTTATTATAAATGTTTATAGTGGTAGTAATCAAACGAAATCTATTATCGAATTTTCTTCATTTTTTTGGAAAGGCAGATAGTATAGACATCTGTACGCCTACACTATCGGCGTTACAGCAAGTTTATTAAGTCGCTGACCCCACCTGAGTTATAGCATCTATGTAAATACATATATAACATTAATTAGCAAGATCATAATAATTATTAGAACAACGAAGAAGCGAACCTTCACACATATCAATGTCAAATACAAAATACGGAACCAAATTCAAATGCACTGACACCATATTGTGGCAAGACATATTGGTCACCCCATAGACCCCGTAGTTCACAGTTTTGCAGTTACTAATCATGCGGTCAAGATCGAGTGTCGACCTCGCAATCGATTGTCTTGTACGGAAGTCGATCGATTCTGATTCTGATATATTGCATTGTTATTATAGGGAATCGATTTATCTTTTATGGTTGTTTAACTACCTATTTAATTTCTGCTGAGTTAAAATTTCGCTCCAATTTTGATACTGTAGGTATAGTAAATGTGTTAGCGTCAATACTAACGATCTCTCGTTTGTCAGTCCGGTTATTGCTACGCCATTCAGTTGACTGTTCCCTCCACTATGTAACGTAGCATCATGCCTGTAATCCTCGAAGGGTTAGCAGAGCTGTACCTATAGTACCCCCACATTTTGACAGCCATTGTTTTATTTTCACTTATTTTTTTTGGTTTAAGGGCCATTTAACCCTTATTTTATTGTAGTCGGGTAAAACAATCCTTAAGAACCGAGAATAAAAAAACATTTATGAACAGCAATATCAAATTGGCAAAAAAGGCTATTCAGGTATACAAACTCAAAGCATTTATTTCAATTAAACCATTTACAGGCACTTTTGAATTGTCAAAGAATCGGTCAGTTAGTCAAAAAGTTGAAGCTAGTTGCCCATTCCAAATCGTAGATCTCTATGGAGAAGAACGGGCAAGAAACTCCAAGGACACTCTTTTAAAAATGGATTTAGATATTACAAAATCCTGGGTACAGTATTCTTGGTGCTTCTATATGTGAGGACAATGTCAAATGAAAAATAATCAAAAACAATTCAAAATATAAGATTAAAAATAAGCCTTGGCAGATGAGAGATGACCAGTCTCAACTGACAGCGCCCGTTCACGAACATGACACGTGGATCAGCGCCATCCAGCTCAACCATTTTGTAGGGAACCGAATGATCAAACACGTTTCGTTCACGATCGTTTAAAAGCTCTTAGTTCTACCAATCCGGATTGTCACAAAGTTGACTCAAGAATTGCAACATGCAAACAAATAGGAAAACAGAGAATTCGTGACCAGCCCCCAGCAACATTGTTAAACTGAACCCAGTATGGTAAATAGGTAATGTTTATAAAGCCACGTCACGGTGGATTTTACGGCGGGAGATTGAATTTTAAATAAATCATATTCATGTCTTAAGACTTGAAAACAATGTGCTTTGTAAACAGCATGCTTTGATTTTAAATATTGCGTCTACAGGGTCAAAATAAATTACCTACCGAAACTCCGCAGACGTATTTGGTGAAAATGCGAGTGATTTTGTTTATTACGCTATGACGCAAAAACGGCTGAACGAATTTGGATGTAATTTGGCACATGGGCACATGACTGAAAAAGGACATTGGCTACTTTTCATCCTAGATCGCAGTCAAGGTCGCGGGCAACAACTAGTGGAAAATAAAACCAAAAATAAGTAAAAGTCGTAACACCAATTTCACGCCGGTAGCACACCTCCGCCACTGACTCGCGTCATGCTCCGCTACTCGAATCAGATTCGCGTAGTGGAACATGACGCGAGTCAGTACAATTGAACTACTGCGGTTTCGCTGTTATGAATTCGCGGCGGAGGTGTGCTACCAGCGTCAATACGCACAAAACTGTAATCTCATGTTCACGAACGGTAGTGATACGTAATAACATGTCGGCGTATGATCATCCGTTATGTCAGTCATCAGTGGACGTAATATAACCTAATAATGTTGCGAACCCATCAATTGTCTGCGGCGAAGGTCTTACGCACAGCTTAGAAATTGATGTAGAAGGCTCACTGGCAACCACAACAAATGGCACAAGTCCTTAAGGGGGATGCGCTAGGGTGGCCCGGGAAATTCAAATTTTCTTACGTTTTTTGCAATTTGCAGGTCAGTATCAGGTTGTATGTTGATCTAAATATTATTAGCGCTCGTAACAAATATGGATTTACAGAATTATAAACATTCAAATCAGCAATACAACTCTCTAAGCTCATGTAAGTGTATTGAATGACTATTTCATGAAATCATGACATTTGGCACTTTCATGAACTTAGAGAGTTGTATTGCTGAGCGTTCATTCTTAAAACTTTCCTCATATCCATTGCCCATCGCCCATGCTATGACAACCGATTTCTTAAATTCAAAACACTACATTAAATCCAAATTATTTCCAAGGATACAAAGGTAAAGATTATCTTCCACTTTCTAAAAGCCTGATTAAATCTTTGATTAAGAACGTCTACTGGTGAAAGTCATCTTAGCTGTTGTAATTTAACGAAAGATTTTCAAGAATCCCGTGAATTACGAAGTCATTACGGGTCACGATATTCACTACAAAATCGAGAAATAAAAACTCATTTCAATACTTAGATTAACAGTTATTACGGCTCTTAATTTAAAGCAAGCTTGCTTAATCTCCTTACTGCTAAATCGATTAAAACTTAATAGTTTTAGTAACTAAATATCTCGATGGCTAGCACCAGCACAGAGTATCGTAAATCAACCTTCACGGATGAGTAAGCCTACTGCTTTGTTGTTCTTCTGTCCGTTGCTAGGCTGTGGCTCCTAGTATGTGTGGTCCACGCCACGGTCATTATCAGAGCCATCGCCCTTGGCATAGTTGTGATAATGCGCGAATGATACTATTTTATTAAGAATTATGTCATAACTATGCGGTAATAATGGCTTTTTCTTATGAAGTGTTGTTATCTTTTTAATTATAGACATTAAGACGAGAATATTTGTTTTTTTGTCTGAGAAATAACAGTGGAATTCGTAGCTCAGTTTTGTGTATATGTTTTGCTTGCTACCAGGATTCCTGTTAAACCCTGAAGCTGGAGGGTGCAGTCTAACAAGTTTCTAGTAAACCATCCAACTAGATATTTCAGTTTTTCCAGGAATTCATTCAGTTATTCGTTTCGGATGAAATTTTCACAAGCTTACAACATGCGACGTTTCCCCGTATTGCATTGGAACTTTTCAGCTTTTATCATTTTAAAAGTACAGTAACCATTCGTTATTTTTTGAAAAAAATATTACATTTTTGTAAAAGTAATATGAGACAATGATGAAGACATTATGAAGCAGATGACTTTGAAATTTAAGAAATTAAATGAAAAAAAATAATGTGACTTCACCCTTTACAAATTGTTATGGTGTATCTTAACCAATATCATAAATGCGAAAGTGAGTTTGTTTGTAACGTTTTTACGCTAAAACAGATGAACGGATTGGCACATGGGTAGACCATGACCGGAGAAGGATATAGGCAACTTTCAAACTTTTTTTTTTTTTTTTTTTAATCCTGGATCGCAGATGAATTTATGGGCAACAGCTAGTGTACCTACAATAAAGTGTATTATTCCATAAATCTATGTATCGTCAGAATAAAATATTACGTACCTCATAATTAAAGTAATAACTATATTGGAGTCGGCATCCAGTCTAACCGGATGCAGCTGAATACCAGTATTTTACAAGGAGCGACTGCTTAACTGACCTCCACAACCCAGTGACTGGTTAATACGTTGCCCCCTGGTAAGACATGGTTGTCAGACTTTCTGGCATCTGACGACCCGTCTTAACAACTGTCAAAGATCCACGAATGACAGCCAGGACCAACAGCTTAACGTGCTTTCCGTGACACGTAGCAGCCTAGGTATGTCACCTATCCACGGACCAACTGCGGCAAGCGTAGCTAAACCTGATCGACCGTGCGGCTGTTATTATAATCACGGGCCCCAAGTTAAAGCCAGTTTCCACAGTTTAAAAAAGCAGTTTGAAAAAACACAAACCTACCAGAATTTTGTTCCTCTCATTCCGAGACAACAAAAAAAGCTCCGTAATTTACAAACACGTACACACTATAACCCTTTTTTGTTTGTTTTTTGTCGTGCAAAGTAGATTAGCTAACTTGTTTGTAGATATCGATCTTAGTTCCGTATTATGAATCAGTTTGATTGATCTGTATCCTGCATTTTGTGGTCGGGAGTATCCGCCATGACATATAAGCCGGAACCTCAATCTTGGACGACTTTCTGGCTTGAATTTCGGATGATGGAGTTGTGTTAAGATTTTAGAATTTTTAGGATAGGTATTGTGGCAAAGTTTTGAGTGTGAATGCGGTTGGTACCCGAAACGATCAATTGCAATTGTTAATTTTTATATTATTGATACACATTGCTGTGCAAATTGATCGTCTACAAAATGCAATTGAAGCGATAGTCGATTTTACTCCAATTGACATTAATGGCAATTGATCGTTACTTTACCTCTACTCTTAGGACGGGGAGTCCTAAGAGTAGAGGTCAAGTAAAAAAACGATGGATGGACTGTGTGAAAGATGATATGCCTAGAAAGGGTGACTACCGAGACGACGACTAATGGAGAAAGAAGTAGGTATGGAAGAAAAAGATGTTGCGCCGACCACAAATCACTACATAGTATAAAACAAAGTCGCTTTCTCTGTCCCTATATCCCTATGTATGCTTAAATCTTTAAAACTACGCAACGAATTTTAATGCATTTTGTTTTCAATAGTTAGAGTGATTGAAGAGGAAGGTTTATATATTAGTATTTAGTATCAGCATTGCACCCGTGCGAAGCCGGTGCGGGTCGCTAGTAAATTATAAAGGATGAGGGCAGGAGAATGATGAGCTACTCTATTCCAATAGTTTTCGGGACATAAGCAATTAATAATAACTCCCACAGTATAGGAGCTACACTAATTGAGAGCTTTCTTCATAAAATTTCAGAGCTTTTCAAACGTATCATTTAGAAGAATCGTAAACTGTCCTTAGGTACTTTTACCATAGCATCAGCGTAAGTACCAGAAAAGGCGGTTATGTTAAAAATAAAAATTCCGATATAAGTATTAGATAAAATATCTACGTATAAAGTCTGGCATACTGTACCCCAAATTCGGTACATATAGTCCAATAACTAAAATTCCTCTTGGCGTGACAGCAAATGGTAAAGCTACAATTAGTTTCGACGAAACAGTCATTTGTTTATGTTACACTGGTATTTGTAGGACTTTCACAGTGAACCTACCAGCAACCTTATTACAAATTAAAACAAAGATCACTTTGATTTTGACAGTGATGGATGGAATATTCAGCCTACAATGTTCCCACTACTGGGATAGGTACCTACAGGCCTATGACTTCTGACGACCCGTAACAAATGTCAAAGATCCACGAATGACAGCCGGGACCAATGGCTTAACTTGCTTTCCGAGTCACTTAATGTCTCGTTATGCAATAACTGGTCACATTGGTCACCCATCCACAAACCGACTGCGGCAAGCGTAGCTTAACCTTTCGATCGGCTCGTGCGGCTGTTACCATTTAGCCACGAGCCACTCCTGTGTTTGATTCTTATTATTTGCATTCATTTATCATAATTAATTCATGTTGAAGTGTGATATTATAGAACACTTGATAGCCACATGACTGGAGCACATTCCGTGTGTGCGGTGACCGATATAAGCAACAGGTTACTTGACGAGGCTTGATTAATCAAACTGACAGAGTTATTGGGGAGGTGGATATCTTGGTTTCAGGTATTTAAGACTATTATGTGATGTAGATGTCCGACAGGGAACCAAAGTTGTCGACATTTCGACATAGCTCACAGAATAAGCAAGCTGAAGTGGCAATGGGCCAGAAATATTAGCCGTAGAACCGATGACCGTTGGGGTAGACGTGTTCTTGAGTGGAGATCGCGAATCGGCAAACGTAAGGTAGGACACCCTCGGACTAGGTGGAGCGACGATCTTCGCAGGGTGGCTGGTAGCAGCTCGATGAGAGTTGCCGAAAATCGAGCTGAATGGCGTGCAATTGAAGAGGCCTATGTCCAGCAGTGGATTGCTATAGGCTGATGATGATAATGTGATGTAGGTGAAAAGATTTAGAAGTGATTTATATGGTTCTTAAATCTAGACATATAAATTAAGCTTAGTAGATATTCTCAAACTATAACTCAAATTCATTATTGCATTCATGTGTTCAACAGCTGTTGCATAGATAAATAAAGTAAGATCCAACATGAAACCCGGTTAGGGCACGGCAACATAAAAAATTGGACAAAACAAGCATCCAGTGAGTAGGTACACTGGATTGCAAGTTTGTTAAACAAATATAATTATTATTATCGATAATGTTACTAGTATTAGGTATATGTAGTTATTCTAATTAATACTCGTATCATGAGGTTAAATTATTTTATTTACATGCATGGAGGCTGAGATATTTAAGATTTTTACCCATTTATTCCTGACTGGTATTTGGTATGATATTGGCATTGCTTTATAGTGCATCAGTGACGTTCGTACATTCGTTGACATTATTAATAAAAAAACTGTGAAATACGTTATCGAATTTGTCTCTGGGAAAACTCTGCGCACTATAAAATTACAGGATAGTCTATGGATTAAATTGATCTGTTAATGTTTCAATCATTACCTACATGATGGAATTATTTACATTTTAATTAACGATTATATTGACCACAACTTGCATTGATGAGGCAACAGTGATAAATGACCATTAATTTAATAGAGGAGTACCTAGGCATGAATACGGCACATTCCCCGAAGGTTAAAGCAGTGCTGTACCTATAAGTACATCCACACTTGATTACGATAGTACTGAAAGCCTACTTATTGTTTTAAGATAAATGTGTTCTCAGCCTGTCCATCACACCACACTAAACCACACCGCACCACACCACACCACACCACACTACACTACACCACACCACACCACACTACACCACACCACACCACACCACACTGCACCACACCACACCACACCACACTACACCACACTGCACCACACTACACCACACGACACGACACGACACTACACTACACCACAGCACACCACACCACACTCCACTCCATTAGTACACGCACTGTTTAATAATAACTTTGAATTTTCTTCTTTTACTTTTGTTTATACTATATTCTACCAAAGGTAAAAATAATTTGTTAATTCTGTCAGTAAGATTAAGAATACTTAAACGCTGTTTTGGTTTATCTGTGTGACAGGTTCTCCTATTGCAGATACCAGTCTCCCACAAAGGATTTATCAGATAATGTAATCTTTATATTTTTAAGGCGCCTTTGTGGAAGAGAAATAAAATATTTATTTATTTACTTCGCCAGTTATGTTTAAGTCCCATGTAGGTGTAGTCATACATCGGGCACAAATCCAGACTCTTTATGCCCTGGCTGCTACTGAGAAATTCCAGATGGATATAATTGCCCGACCCGGGAATCAAACTCAGGACCTCTTGTTCAGCAGTAGCTTGCGACCACTAGACCAACGAGGGCTTCAATTATCCTACTTCCTACTAATATTATAAACGCGAAAGTTTGTGAGGATGGATGTATGTTTGTTACTCTTTCACGCAATAACTAGAGAACGGATTTTGATGAAATTTGGCACACAGATAGTTTATAACCTGGATTAACACATAGGATACTTTTTATCCCGAAATTCCCACGGGATCAGGACTTATGTGGGTGAAACCGCGGGGCGCTGCTAGTACTTCATAAATTACCAGGTATTTTATAGTGTGGGATTTCCCATTACCGTGGAAAATTATTCATTTCGAATAAGTACCTACATTCGTAAAATTAATGACTACCTAGTATTTTATGACGCGTTTGTCAAAGTAGCCAAGTTCATTAAGACCACTGTGTACAATTTGCGGTCGCGCTCCGCGGTAATGATTTATGGTAAATAATAATTACCTATATTGGAATGAATTGTACTTTTATCTGGGAATAAACATTGAATGATGAAAGAGAGAAAGAAAATACATTTATTTAGCACATACTAAAAGGCAGACAATAATCCATACTAATATTATAAATTCGAAAGTAACTCGGTCTGTCTATCTGTATGTTACCTTTTCACGCCTAAACCACTGAACGGATTTCGATAAAATTTGGTTAGACACAGGCTACTTTTTATCGACATACCACGCGGGCGAAGCTGCGGGCGGAAGCTAGTATACATAATAATGATGCATTTTTAACAAAATCATGAAAAAGCGTCAGCAAAAAAAATTGTGAGGAGCAATAGATACTGAAAATGAAATAGCTAAGCAGAAAATGAAAACTTTTTACATAATATCATGCCTATAATCCCCGAAAGGTTAAACAGAGGTGAACACACGGCTACACATCAAACTATACATTTCCAGTATAAGCTGACCTCTCATTCACATACTGAAATCCTATATAATGCGAGATCAGCAAAAACTGGAAATTGTATAGCTTGATGTGTAGCCGTGTGTACATATATTACCCAACACCCACATTCCGTTGGCAAGTTCAAGTCCCATGCAATAGGGGGCGAGCCTAATGCCATCAACCCAGCAGTAATCAAGCAAGTAAAGATTTTCTCATGTCTAAATCGTGTGATACTCCCTGGCCGCGCCACAGTGGAAAATTAAAAAGACATGTTTCTAGATAATTTGTACGCTAAATGTACTATACGGTACGTGTAATGAAAATAATTGTACCTCAACGAATAATGAAATATAATGAAGTTTTTGTGGCGCGGCTGGGGAGTATACTCCCTGGCCGCGCCACCATGGTTCTCGTAAACTACTAGGCGCACCCGAATATAGTAAACGCTAAATAAATGTACGCAATACGTACTCCTCCGTACGCTATAGAGAGATTCGGAAATTTAATTACATTAGAAAAGATAGCCTTGTGTATGTGGCACGGCCAGGGAGTATGCTCCCTGGCCGCGCCACAAAGAGTTATAAGGCGTACCTAGGCATGGTATGCACTAAATAAATGTACGCAATACGTACTCCTCCGTACGCTATAGAGAGATTCGAAAATTTAATTACTTTAGAAATGATAGCCTTGCGTATGTGGCGCGGCTGGGGAGTATACTCCCTGGCCGCGCCACAAAGAGTTATTAGGCGTATCTGGGCATGTTATGCACTAAATAAATGTACGCAATATGTACTACCCAAAAGTGTAACAATATTACGGAAAAACGTAATATCTTAAGAGAAAACAGACAGCAAACTCAGCAGACTTGCTGATCTTTGTACTTACTAGATGTGGCCTACAAATTTAGAAGTACAGGGTATTATCTCAGTGAGATGGTTGCATAGAAGTACTAGAAATATGCAACACAATACGAATGTAAATGCCTTACAAGAATAATTGATATTCAAGAAGAAGATAAGAAGTTGGTAGGTACTTTTTATTAGGTACAGTCAGCAACGAAAGTCGTTATCACTGCTACTTTTACATGACATCTAAAATTACACAAAAGAAAGTGTTCCAAGGTGGTCGCAGTTGCTTGTTTTAATAATTTTTGGACAGAATTTCATAAAACTCTATACGATAGCTTTATGTTAAAAAATATTTCTGTTTCGCACGCCATTACTGTTATTATGTATGACACAGAGCCACAAGCGACAAAATTTAGAACTAAAATCTACAATCTGATGTTTAACCTACCCACTATTTTTTGAAAGTTAAAACGTTAAAGTAAGTACCTAATATAACCACTATTTTTATCGCAGTAGAATGTTGAAAAATGGAAATATTTCTGTAGACTTCAACATGTTTAAAAATAGCTTCTTGTTTCTATTAGTAATCCGATTGATTAACTGTCAATAGGTCTAGTTTATTTACTATCCGCCTTACTAATAAACGTTGTATAGCGCCTGTATAGTTACACAACGCTTTGTTTTCTTCTTTCAAAAGTAATTTGACTTTTGAAAGAAGAAGACAAAGCATTGTGTAACTATACAGGAGCCTGCTATACAACGTTTATTAGTAAGGCGGTATATGTATAAGTAATATGTCGCAGATGGATTGTCAAATCCGCTCCTATTTTACATGGTTGTACGTTGTTTTATATACACTTTCATAGAATTTCGTTTTACATAAAATGTTTCTTATATTTTCATTTCATATAATAATAAATACGCAGAATATTTACTTTGAATAAAAAATCAATGTTTTTTGTTACAAAGAAAATTTAATGTTTATTTATTCATTTCATAGAATGACAAATCAAATATTCTTTATCCTCATATTGTTTAGTTTATATAAAACATATTACCTAGAAAAACATGAATTCGAGTGTCACTTTCTATTTTATAATTGGTAACACTATATACCGTAGTATAGTTTTAGGTAAGCGGTTCGTAACTGTCGGAGTGCCCTAATTTTGTTACTGCGATCAATTTCGAAGTAACGCTCGCCGGCTGCTGCCGCGGCACCGCTCTCTTCGCTCGCTCGGCTCGCGCGTAGTTGGTCACAGTTCAAACCTAACCTAACCTAATTGGTCGAAGTGCCCTAATAGTTATATTACTAGATTATTATAAAATTATGATTTAATAATAATTATTAAATTAAAGACAGTTGGTGAGTGTGGAGTCGGATTTACAGCGATTCGTTTGTGTCACTAAAACCTAATTTTAGCAAATGTTCTAAGACTAACAATTTTATTATAAATGAACATTCGGAATAATACACCTTATATAATAAAATACTTAGGACATATGACTTTAGTTCATGCAAATTCAGGAGATTAAATTATTTTATTACTCGATATTATGACAGAATAGTTTTAGAAGTAAAGATAATTATGTAAAACTAAATTCCGAATTTTGAACATTATGTTTACTGAGGTTTATACCAAACGTGTTATGGATAATGATTTTCGGACCAACAATATTCGTTAAAAAATAATTCTACTGTTTGAAAAATTTGTTAAATAAAAAAATGTGATTATAAAATTCATTAAATTGTGTTTCATTTGTGTGTGTCGTTAAAACAATAATATTCAAAACAAAAATACAAGGACCAAATGTTACGGGAAACATTTTCTGCGAAATAAAATCTACAGTCTGACGTTTCACGTCAGATTGTAGATGTTTAGTTCTAAATTTTGTCGCTTGGGGCTCTGTGTCATACGAAACAGAAATATTTTTTAGCATAAAGCTATCGTATAGAGTTTTATGAAAGTCTGTCCAAAAATTATTAAAACAAGCAACTGCGACCACCTTGGAACACTTTTTTTTGTGTAATTTTAGATGTCATGTAAAAGTAGCAGTGATAACGACTTTCGTTGCTGACTGTACCTAATAAAAAGTACCTACCAACTTCTTATCTTCTTCTTGAATGTCAATTATTCTTGTAAAGCATTTACATTCGTATTGTGTTGCATATTTCTAGCACTTCTATGCAACCATCTCACTGAGATAATACCCTGTACTTCTAAATTTGTAGGCCACATCTAGTAAGTACAAAGATCAGCAAGTCTGCTGAGTTTGCTGTCTGTTTTCTCTTAAGATATTACGTTTTTCCGTAATATTGTTACACTTTTGGGTAGTACATATTGCGTACATTTATTTAGTGCATAACATGCCCAGATACGCCTAATAACTCTTTGTGGCGCGGCCAGGGAGTATACTCCCCAGCCGCGCCACATACGCAAGGCTATCATTTCTAAAGTAATTAAATTTTCGAATCTCTCTATAGCGTACGGAGGAGTACGTATTGCGTACATTTATTTAGTGCATACCATGCCTAGGTACGCCTTATAACTCTTTGTGGCGCGGCCAGGGAGCATACTCCCTGGCCGTGCCACATACACAAGGCTATCTTTTCTAATGTAATTAAATTTCCGAATCTCTCTATAGCGTACGGAGGAGTACGTATTGCGTACATTTATTTAGCGTTTACTATATTCGGGTGCGCCTAGTAGTTTACGAGAACCATGGTGGCGCGGCCAGGGAGTATACTCCCCAGCCGCGCCACATAAACTTCATTATATTTCATTATTCGTTGAGGTACAATTATTTTCATTACACGTACCGTATAGTACATTTAGCGTACAAATTATCTAGAAACATGTCTTTTTAATTTTCCACTGTGGCGCGGCCAGGGAGTATCACACTCTAAATCGTCTCTTATAATCAAAAAATATTTATTCCGTCAATTAGTTTACCTAAAAATCAATCAATCTGCCTAGCCTTTTCCCAACCATTTTGGGGTCAGCTTCCAGTCTAACCGGATGCAGCTGAATACCGGTATTTTACATGGAGCGAATGCCTATCTGACCTCCACAAGCCAGTACGTAACTGTGTAATACGATACCCCTTGGTAAGATTAGTTGTCAGTCTTGCGGGCTTATGACGACCCGTAACGACTGACAAAGATCTACGAATGACAGCCGGATCAACGGCTTAACGTGCTTTCCGAGACACAGAGGAGTCCCGATATGCAAAGATGGTCACCCATCTACGGACCAACTACGGCAAGCGTGGCTTAACCTGATGGATCGACCCGTGCGGCTGTTATTACTTACCCACGAGCTAACCAAACCGAGCTTAACCTAAATACCAATCAATTTAAATTCCAAAAACAACAAAAATAATACAATTCATTGCCCAATAGAATTAAAAGAAACGTAAGACGTGGACGGACAATGAATATAGCTTCTGTATCTGATAGTCAGTGTGACGAATCAGGACAACGTGCGACCTGATCCAAGGTCTGGCTGTAATTGAGCTAGAGGATGACTTTCACTTCTTGGTACAATAGGCAAAAAACGCAAATTATATTGGTTTGTGCAAAAAATCTTAGTAGGCATTGCAAGCGCGTCCTTTTTGCTGATTTTTTCCGCTTAAAACGTTCATGAATAATAAACTAGCTTCGCCCCGCGGTTTCACCAGCGTAAGTCTTCCCGTGGGAATATCGGGATAAAAAGTATGCTAGGTCCTATTGCAGGTCATGTGCCAAAACATAAATCCGTTCAGCCGTTTTACCGTGAAATGCAATACGATATATTATATATTTTTTTCTCTTTGTTCACCACCCTTGGTTGACTGGTAGAGAATGCCTCAGGCATTAAGTTCGCCTTTGTACCATTTTTTTTGTGCGAAAAGTTAAATAAATAAAGCGCAACAAAAAAAACAAAAAAACTCAGTTTTTTTGTGTAAATTAATTTTCTTCGTAGAAGGAGAGTAGAGAATAGATATTTTCGGAGATAAGTCCCTCTTTTAGCTTGGTTCTGGCTTAATTAATACCCAGATTAAATAATAACATAAACACTATTTATTGAAATTACAACTAGATGGAACCCAAACCTAGAACTTCGTTAATTTGTCACTTTTTTTTAACCGGAAAACCGGAAAGCACCCTCTGTCGGACCATAATGCGTTCACCGAACATAAAGTGACATTAATGAACACGACGATCGCGAATCGCGGGACTCTCGCTTTTAAATAGAACGCGGCCATTATACTGTTAAAACACAGTGAAAACTTGGAGCTGTCAGTAGTGTCAATCCCTATTATTCCCTATCATCAAGTGGAATCCTGCCAGGGTTGCGGGAAAGTCCGAAAAGGATACCGGGACCCTTGGCAACAGGCAACTGAAGGAACACGGGTGGGTTTTAGTCAGTAAAAGTCTGACACGCCCTTCCGCTCCGCCCAGAACGGGAGAAGACATTTGATGAATTCCCAAGCTCAAAAAAAAAAAAAAGTGGAATGACAGCTCAATTCACCGAAGTTTCCACGGTAAGATTTTTACTGAAAAGGCGCCCATTCTAGCAAGCTTCTTGTCATCATATTCCCTTTCTGTACCTTTACGTATTATAAAAGAAAATTTTCCTCAACAAATATTTTATAATTCAGATCTCATTGTTGTATATTAGGGTTTTCCGGATATTTAGTATCCGGTTGTAAGCACGTTTAATATTTCGTTGCTCTCACGGGATCGTCGCGAGAGACGTGACAAGAATACATTCATTCATTCGTTCACTCAATGACATTATGAACGAGATTTTCCGAAGTTACATCACTCTTGTAGTTGTCAACTGGAATTGTAATCCGCATTCGTAAGATTTCAATTAAGAACTTGGTTTTTCTAGCCGGATCCATGATACCTATGGTATAATTATGTCTTTTATAGTCCTTGAATTCAATTTATTAGTCGTCATAGCTGCATAGGTCGTCATGTAGTGGATAATGTAGTCGGTAAAAAACTTATTTACATAGATACATGCATTGCGATGCATTAATATGTATTTTTTTTTATTTTGTGCTGTATAATTATGTACCTTCTTGCTTATACAGTAGTTGTAGTTTATAATTGTTTTATTATATACCTAGTTGTTAGGAGGTAACCCTGCAGGGGCCTGCAGGCTATTGTTGATACCTGAAACTGTCCTCCTGCCCTGTACTTTGCTACTTCCCTGTTAATTATCTTAAAGAGTAAGCTATACCCTCGGTAAAGGTACCATTCCATAGTCGACCTTAGGCGGCAGCAGCAGGCGACGCGTCGCCTGACGGGTTTCAATGAAATACCTTCCGTAGCTAGCGACACGTCGGTTTCATAGAAATAAATATCAGTCGTGTCGCAGCGACACGTCGCGTCGTCGTCGCCTGCTGCTGCGCCTGTGGTCGGCTATGGAATGGTACCTTCAGAGTTGCCAATCGTGAGATAGTTATGCTAATGGAGACGACTTGAAGACTTACACACATTGACACTGACTGGACAGGTCCACTCAAATCTGTGTGGTTCTTTCCTCAAAAGACCATTTCGGACGCTAATCTACATGGTCCTCATATGGCCTGACCAAGATTATGTCTAGACTTTAAAAGAGACTATGACTTCTACTCAGAAGTCACAGTCTCTTTTAAAGTCTATCTGACTACTCAGAGAAGAAAGGCCGAAACAAACTCTTGTTTCGGCCTTTCTTCTCTGAGTTGTCAGATAGGAAACGATCTCATCTAGCTTATTTTCACTATTTTATAATATGACGTGTAAAAGTGATTCTAATATTCTATTTACAGAATAAAAAATTTCATTTCATTTCATTGAAAATCGAAATCTCGGCCTCACCAAATAACGCCGACTAGGAGATATTTTCTTTGCTGAACATAGTACAATCTCATAGGTGATGATCATTATGAAACCTATCGGGCACAGCAAATACCAAGTCTCTGAGCTAAGCCTCGGACAGACGGACAGACGGACATAGCCTTAGTAATAGGGTCCCGTTTTACCCTTTGGGTACGGAACCCTAAATAGGACAATTTATGAAGTCAGATTTGACAGCTATAAAAATACTTTGAGTAGTGATGGAAAAAAAAATCGATTGCTTTATATACTGATTCTCGAGACATATCGATTTATCATACTAAGAGAGTTTGCAATCGATGTTAAATCTACATTGCTTGAAACTGATTCTCGAAACGTCAAATTGGACTTCTTAGGTTGTCACGAGTGTAATGTAAGTAACTAAAGCCTGTACAAAAAAAATAATCCCTTCAATAAAGACACAAGATATTGCCAGTACGTATTAGTTACATGTAAACATAAATAACTCGTAAACTGGCATCAAAACAAACGTGCTTCAACAAAGTATCATGTTAAATAAACGAAGCACTTCGTTCATACTTACGTTTTCACAGACCCATTAGCGAATTTATCTGTTCAACAATAACACAGTATAAATAAGTAACAGTAGTACGTCTTAATGCGCTTCGAAATCTCAGTGTATACCAGTATGCAACAGTCTCGAGTGCGCGGCAGTTACTCACGAATGCGGAAGATTTACGTACCGGTCGGCCGTAGGTCATTATTTCAAGGTCACTGCCGAGACATAATACTGTTACTTTATTATACTGTGGCTGTAGTATCGACTCCCTGAAACCCGATGCTATAATGCGGGGTGAGTGGCAAACAAGCAATAAATATAAAACATACAATAATGGAACATAATATTAATGGCTTTATTATGGCCAACAGTTGTTTTTAGACCTATAAGAAGTACCTTCTAATTAGGTTTTCCGTTGGTATATAGATATAAGAACTAGCTGCGCCCCGCGGTTTCACCCACGTAAGTCTCGATCCCGTGGGAATATCGGGATAAAAGTATCCTATGTGTTAATCCAAGTTATAAACTATCTGTTTGCCAAATTTCATCCAAATCCATTCAGCAGTTTTTACGTGAAAGAGTAACAAACATCCATCCATCCATTCATACTTACAAACTTTCGCGTTTATAATATTAAATTAATTAATTAGAATTAGATATAGATTAGATGTGACTTTCCTTTTTTGGCTTTTCTTTCCTATGAAAAATAAGATTACAATAAAAGTATCTATGTTAGCATGCGTTCAGAAGCAAATTCCTTTTAAAATATTTTAGGAAGATATTTTGTCTCCTTTACTGTTTAAAATAAAGTATTTAAATACTTTAGTGTTTTGGCGCAGTATTTATGCCTTAACAAGATCCATTACTTGGAAACATACAGATGTAAACCCGCGAGACCCAAAAAATACAATCTGCTTTTTTATTACACAATTTTTCACCAAACACGGAATTAATAATAACTTTAAGAAACTAGACAGATAAAGTATGAATCTCCAAATAGAAAAATGGGACATAGCATAGCATAATGCATAATCAGCCTATAATGTTCCCACTGCTGGGACACAGACCTCTTATAGTATAGAGGGAATTCTCAATAAATCAGCTGCGTAAAGCTGCCTGAAGCGGACCATTGGAAGTTTTTTAATTTGGTCAGGAATCTTGTTATAAATTTGAACAAGGTGCTTCGAGTGTTTGAGTCACAGAAAATATAATATAGTAAGAACGTGGAAGAATGCAGCATTCCGTTTAAGATGTTCACTAAGATATTCTATCTAGATTCTAGAGCAAGGCCAAAGACTTGCCGAGTACCTACGATTTTATTTTTTGCATAAACCGACAAATGTGACGTAAAAAAGTTCGTGGCAAAAGTAAAGGGCTACCTAAATTATTTTACTTGGGTATACAAACCTACTTTCAAGTTGTTTGCCAAAATAACTGCTTGAAAATAGGTATGTATACAAAGTAATTTTGGCAGTATCTGGTATCCATACTAATATTATAAATCCGAAAGTAACTCTGTCTGTCCGTCTGTATGTTACCCCTTCACGCCTAAACCACTGAACGGATTTTGATAAAATTTGGCAAGGAGATAGATGGCATCCCGAAAAAGGACATAGGCTACTTTTTATCGACTTACCACGCGGGCGAAGCCGCGGGCGGAAGCTAGTCCTAATATAATATTATACATTGCGAAAGTGTTTGTTTGTATGTTACGCTTTCGCGCTAAAACGGCTGAATGGATTTCAATGCATAGACCATGCGTAGACCTGTAGACCATGACCTGTGTTAGGGTATAGAATGCTTTTTATCCCGATAGCATGGGATATATTCCGAACTATACGCGGGAAAAAGCTACCTATACCTAATTTTTTAATTTTTTTTTTGTAATGTAACAGCTTTGTCGCAAATTTTCGTTCATTGTATGTATATAGACATTTAAATCCACACACCGGTCTAGCATTAATGGGTAAGGTCAAATTACAAGTATAATCACGGCCACGGACTTTTCGGAAATTGCGAGTGTCGGAAGTTATTCTTGTGTTTGCATAAAAATTATACGCCTTACACGAGCTTGAATACTTAAATATTCATGTATTTTTATTATAGTTCGAAATAAATATTTGCATGGTCAAGACAGGCATGTATAATAAGAGATTTAAATTAATAAAAAATGTGCTTATTTTCCGCGCCAAATGCCTCAATTTGGTTTCCGTATATTTCCGCTCGGAGTTTCATCGCCTGCAGGAGGTCCCATAATTGCCAGTCTTCAAATAAGTTACTAAATAAAATATACCCTCAGCCAGAAAGAGATGGCGAGTGGACTACGCGAGGGCTGGTTCAAGGTGGCGTGGGAAAAGAGTTACTAGAAGGGTTTGGGGCCAACGGCTTAACGTGCTTTCCGAGCCACGAGAGTTTCACACCACCAACTTCCAAACTCCGGGCTGCTACTGAGAAATTCGTAATGGAAAAACCCAATAACACTTTGCCCGACCCGGGAATCGAAGGCCTAGACAAGTGACAATCGCTTCCAAAGCGTTTCGTATTTCTACAACGACTTTCAACAGGATTGACATAAGCTTTTCGATAGCTTATGTCAGTCCTATACATTTTTGCCTTTTCCATCACCGTTATCGCTGATAGAATGTCACTTTGTCTAGGGCCTTAGGACCTCTTAGCAGTCCGGCTTTGGACCACGAGATCATGATACGGGGCTGTTAACTTACTATAAACCCTCAGACAATAACACTGGCCAGTTTAGTAGTCGTTACGGGCTTGTATTTTATTTTTTGCTCAAATAATTCTCTTAAATAGCCATTCGAGCGAATTTAAATAAAAATCAGTCGTTTAAAGCCGTCCTCATGGTTGTCTATTGTTTTTTTAATTTGTGCATAATCTACTGAATAATTAATGAAAAATATTAATTGAATTACATACCTTGTTTAGTATGGAGGAGCTCGTGGCTAAGTATTAACAGCCGCACGGGTCGATCCATCAGGTTAACCACGCTTGCCGGGGTTGGTCCATGGATGGGTGACCACCTTTACATACCGAGACTCCTCCGTGCCTCGGAAAGCACGTTAAGCCGTTGGTCCCGGCTGTCATTTGTGGATTTTTGACAGTCGTTACGGGTAGTCAGAAGCTCGAAAGTCTGACAACCAGTCTTACCAAGGGGTATCGTATTACCCAGTTACCGGGTTGTGGAGGTCAGATAGGCCGTCGCTCCATATGAAATACTGGTATTCAGCTGCATCCGGTTAGACTGGAAGCCGACCCCAATATAGTTGGGAAAAGGCTAGGCAGATGATGACCTTGTTTAGTATGATGAAGGATTATGCGTACCTAACAAATCACTGAGGGAATAGCTTGCCAAAGAATCAATAAAATAGTTCACCTTTCATTAAAACCATGGGGCCTAAACCGGTCACATTAGCAGTTCCTCTAAAAGCAATTAATTTCCTGAATTCCGAGCTTATCTTTAGCCATCCCTCTAATTTGACGCAAAAGCAATTCATAATTTGTGGACCATTTTACGAATCTCCATAGAAAACTGAAACAGATGAATTATTTCGTAATATGAATTACTCGCAGTATTATGAATTGTCAGATTGTGACATTTGACGATGATTCATAATATTTTCCTATTATGATTCTGCTAAAGTAACCCCCAGGGCTTCAATTAAAGCCCTGGTTTTAATGAAAGGTGAACTAAGGGCAATTTGTTTAGTCGTTGGTCAACTTTTCCTTGTCAAATTCAAGTATTTTAAATAGATTATCTCACAGTGAACCTAAATAATGACAGTTATTATCAATGTCGTTGTGTACATAACGCTGTTTCTATACACATGGTAATTGTATATGCATAATTTAATAGGCGTGGGAGGACAACCTTGTTAATTAGTTAAGACCTTATAAGATTAGACGAATAATGTGACATAAATATAGAGGCTGTAATTATTAGGGGCAGAGCTTCCACGAGTGACGAATAAACAAGTAGGTGCACCTTAGAAGGTCAGTCTCGGTGCTAACCTAGCTGACTGGCTGTCTTTCTAACACCGGGAGCAGTTGCTATCGCATAGCTCGTGCCGACATCAGAAAAGACGAAATTTTTTAAAAGCAATAGGTACGACTGCTACCATTGGTCAGCGAATGTCTCTAAAATTCAAAATAAACTCAACATTAGCTTATAAGGAACTTGAAGTACGTTTAGGTTTGAACGTAACTAACCAGTTTGCCACGAGAAAGTATTGGCTTATTTCTTTTTTAATAAAGTTTGACTTCCTCGACAAAAAAGTTAATTAAAACTCAGCTCGCACCCCCTAATTTGTGGTAAGTCAAAGTTAATTAAATTTATCAATCTACAGATTAAAAAGAAGAAAGGTTGGTTAACACAGAAAAAGGTACACTAGAGCGCGAGTCTAGTCAGTAGACTCGCGACAATCTAAGAAGTCCGTTTTGACAGTAAAAATCTTTTGTGTAGCGATGGAAAAAAATTGGTTTCTTATATACCTACTGATTCTCGAGACATAGTTGTAATCGACGACTTATCTACATTGCTTAAAACTGATTCTCAAGGCATAACGTTTTATTACAAGGACGAGAACGAAACTTCAATCAAAACGGACTTCTTAAATTGTCGAGAGTATACGTTTCAAATAATGATGAAAAAGACATTTTTAAATAGTCAACAAGGTGAGCGTTCAATATACTGCTTATTTTTCCACACAAAGGTTTGGAAGTCTAAGGTTACACACTACGCTCTGCCTGCTCCATACTATAAACTAAAGCCTTGATTACAACCAAACAATGTCCACAAACGACCCACTGAAAAGAAATATAAACAACAAATTCGCACTCCGTTTAATTGTGAATGCGTGACATTTATCCATCCATGAAATTATGAACGATACACTTTAACTAACCATGCATTGTGCGAAGGACAGAGTATAAAACAGTTGTAGGAGTGTAGAACAATGTTGGAAAAAACGTTGAGGTCAACAATTATTGGGTTGATCACACAAATACAATGGAGATGCCAGTAGATGGTACTGAATACACTGGTAATGTCAAAGATTTGACAAAAAAAGATACTGCAACAGTTGGGTGAGTAGTGACGTATTGACGGAGTTATGCACTCTGTTTATGCGTCGATGCAGAACAAAAAGTCTTTATCTACACCCATGCTATAAATCCTCTATAAAAGTTTCTGAAACGGTTAGCTTATTGCCAATATTAAAACAGCCAGTGTCATAGCAATCGTTATATCATCCAAACGAGTGTTATAATGTTGTACTGAATTTCATAATGCAACTCATTTCAAAGAAAGAACACTATCATTCACGAGTGTTTCACTAACAAAGCACCGTAATTTAAAAACAAAACACATTCAAATTCGAAAAATTCGAATTCTCGTCGTACCGCGCCATTTTCGTTCGATCATGGTATTGCAAAGAAACTTTTATAGAAGATTCATATCATGGGTGTAGATAAAGTCTTGTATGCAACTGTATATAATTAGGTATTAAAACATTCATGTGATACCCACATTCGTGTTTTAATACCCCTTATTATATAACAGTTGCATAAATAACTATTATGGTAGACTAATGCAATAATGTCACAGATCTTGGTGTATCCATACTCATCTTCATAGGAGATACTAAGGTCAATGAAGATGTGAATGATCATGCAGAAATAATTGGTAACTAGAAATATGACCAACTACATACATAAAAATAAATCACATCAACTTATCAGTACATGGAGAAATGAAGTGTGAGGTGCACACGAAAAGCTCTACAGAAGATGCTGGAGCCTCCAACTAAGAAGATTGTAGGACTTTGTCACCCATACTACATATTGGGTCCCCACCTATGAAATTGGCGTTTTTTTCTCACTAATAGAGAACCTCGTCACTTCTATGATTTAAAATATTCATCCATTGCTTGGTATTATATCGAATAATGACCATCATAGACAACTACCAATAGTCAAAAAACCTTATTACTTATAGTTTTCTTAACATAAAAAAAACCTTAAAAATGACTCCTCATTTTGTTAGCAGAAATGACCACAATTTTTTTTTTTAACTTAGCCAAAACTTATTTTTGTCGCTTAATCTAAGTGGCATACGTTATCTTAGTTTTTAAACAGTAGTGCATACAAGTTTTAAAACAGTAGTGTTCATGGTTGTTATATTCAATTCAATTCAAAAATTCAAATTCAAAATTGTTTAATTTCATTATTACACGTTGTAGGTACATTATACAGTTGGTGGCGTCTCCTTTTAAGCATATAGATGCCTGTGCCAGGAGGCGCCGCTCTTTTATATCTTACAATATAAGTGTAACATGTTACTAAACAAAGTTTATACAAATAATGATTTTTATTTATTATAGGTAGTCTGTGTGTGTATAAATATGTGTGTGTGTGTGCGTGTGTGTGTATATATGTGAGTGTGCGTGCATGTGTATGTGTATGCGTGTGTGTGTGTGGTTGTTGTATACGGAAACGGTTTTACCTTATATTTAATAGAAGATTCTCTACTTCATCATAGCATAACTTGTTTATCCAGTTAATCAGCAGTGTTTTGCATTCTTTTAACGGTTTAGTATGTATATCTATTTGTTTATTTATTTTATTATATAAGAAAGACGAGCGTTTGTCGTACTGAATATTTGCAAACTCTGTTTTTACAAAAGGGGTGGAAGCAATGTTGTGTTTCCTTCTTCTAGCTAATACTTTAGGGTCTAAGGGTAGGGTCTTATACTTTTTTAATACTGTGTTTATAATATACAGTTTCCGGACTGATAATAAATTGCTTATTTGGTATAGCTCACAGGTAGGAAAGGTCCTTTTTTTGAAGTACATTACTTTTATTAATGTCCGTTGCGCTCTTTCAACATCAAGAAAACGTGTTTTACGCGCGCCCCCCCAAGTGGAGATACAATATATTATTAAAGATTGAACTAGCGAGATATACACTTCATTTAGAAGATTTTTTTTTGCTACGCCACTTTTTGGGACTATGTGTCGTAATGTTTTAAAAATCCAAATAAATTTCCGTATTCTCGCAGTAATTTGTTCAATTTGAGGATACCAGGACATGCTTTGGTCCAACATTATACCTAAGTACTTGACATGGTTAACTTTACTGATGGTTGGACAATCGCAGTTACAATCAACCGTCCTCCTACACTCATGTATTTTAATGTTGAAATTAGGTTCTGGTTGGACATTTTTATATATTGAGAAGCAGATATAATTAGTTTTGCTCGTGTTTATCGTAAGGAGGTTTGTTTTCAGCCATGAAGCCACCTGTAACATACCTTTTTCTGTGTTGGTTTTGGTTTCAGCCCAGGTTGAGCCAGTGAAGACGATTGCGGTGTCGTCGGCATACGAAAATATTTTTGCTTTATTGATAGTCATATTACATAGGTCGTTTATAAATATTAAAAATAAATAGGACCCAGAACGCTTCCTTGAGGTACGCCACATGTTACATCAACGTCCTTGCTGACAAATTTATCTAGTTTAACCTTCTGTTTTCTGTTTGTCAAGTAATCGGTAAAAATAGATAGTTGAGTATCTCTGATACCAATTTTTTCTAACTTTTGAATGAGGATGGGGATAGAGACCGTGTCGAAGGCCTTTTTTAGGTCTATAAAAACCGATAAACACCTAGTTCCTTTATCAAGTTCTTTTGTTAGTACTGTAGTTAAAGACGTGATAGCATCTAAATAGATTAAGAAAACGTTAGTATGAAAAATGCTTCTTCTTTAAAATTCCCCATACAAAACACCAAATTCCTAATACTTCTGCTATATAGACACAGATTTTATAAAACTTGACCTAGAAGGCTTACTTAGAAAATACGAGATGCTAATTTTGATTAAGAATTCTTCCGTCGTATTTTTGCGATCACTTTGATGACATTCGACCGGCATTGTAATTCCAATGAATTTCGTCACCACACTTGATACTATTTCGTAATCAGTACGTAAGCCGTTTTCAAGTAAATACATACTATCTATATGTGCAAGAAGATTTTTGGAAACGTCTCTCCTATTTCAATGGAATGTTTCAAGATAAGTAAGCTCGCGTAAAGATGATCTACTTATTTCACAACGATGTTTTTATTATAAACTAGCTGATGCCCGTTTATATGGAATGTCGGTTAATATATACTTAAACCTTCCTCGAGAACCATTGGTGAAAACAGCATGAAAATCGGTGCAGTAGTTTTTGAGTTTATCGCAAAAATACTGACAGACAGACGTGGCAGGGGACTTTGTTTTATAATATGTAAGGATGCAAGGATGAGAATCTCACGGACCACATTACTCACAGAACTAAACAATGGAAAAAAAATGGCCGTAGATGCAAGTGGCTTTATATACAACAGCGGCTTTATATATCCTACTACTGATTATAATGATAAAATTAAACATAACTAGGTACCTTATACAAGTGTATATGTAAAGGTCATATAGTGAGAATATTAGCTCAAAGACTATAGAGGACAAGTCGTGCTGTCCACTTGTCCAGTAAATATGTAGGCCAATTACAATAATAATTCTTATCTAATCCGTACAGATATTAATTAATGACGTTAGATATAAAAAGGGCACAATTACGCCCTCTATGTGACTTTACAAGGAGACAAGTTTACGACAAAACTGAATTAAAATTCATTATCAATTAAAATAGTTATTAAATTAGAACGATAACGACATACTTGTGCAATTATAATGTATTGAACAATTTTTTTTATTGCCAAGAGGATACTCGACATGGAATTACAGATAGACATTTCAATGAAGAAATAAAACTTTTTACATAATATTTTGGTTTTGGTTCATTGAAATGTTTTAAGTGAACGACGAAATAAAGCTTTTAAGTTATTCTTTACATGTAGGTATAATCAATCTGCCTTTTCCCAACTATGTTGGGTTCGGCTTCCAGTCTAGTCGGATGCAGCTGAATACCAGTATTTTACATGGAGCGAGCCCCTTGGAAAAACTGGTTATCAAACTTTTGGGCTTCTGACGACCCGTAACGACGGTCAATGATCCACGAATAACAGCCGGGACCAACAGCTTAACGTGCTTTCCGAGGCACGGAGGAGTCTCGGTATGTAAAGACGGTCACATGTAGGTATAATTTCAATGAATAAATCAACCAGTCTATGCCTATCCTATATCCTAGGCCTCTTCAGTTTCTTCCGTCCAATCTATCTATTCATTTAATTCTCCATTCAGTGTGCAATCTTGATTACAGACTTTCCAATTTTATCTTCACGTGAAACCTCGAATATTCATTTGACATTTCAAATTCAAAGAAAGTGTCTGTCTTTGCTTTCAAGGATGTTATTACAGTACATTTTAATGTATGATTAGCTATTTTAACCTCTTCACTATCCGGTGTTACAAATAGATTATTACCTTCTAAATTATCTTGCTCAACATTACGCAACGATGTTGCATCGTGTAAACCTAGCTCGTTACATATTCCCAGGTCTTACGATATGATTTCTTGGTAATGAAAGCAAATACTGACTTCAATGAGAAGGTTATATTACTGATGCGTCTTCATCTATACTAATATCATAAATTCGAAAGCAACTCTGTCTGTATCTTACCTTTTCACGCCTAAACCACTTAACGGATTTCGACAAAATTTGGCAAGGAGATAGATGGCATCCTGGGGAAGGACATAGGGTATCTATCGACATACCGCGCGGGCGAAGCCGCGGACGGAAGCTAGTCTTAGGACAAGGGCGGAAGACCACAGCAAGTGGAAAAACAATTTACTAGACTTTCTGATACCAGTGTGCAGTCAATCTGCGCTTTTATAATTTCTACTAACGTGACCATAATTATCATTGTGGATGTCGTCTATAAAATATATGAACCTACCTGGTACTTGTTGAAAGGCCTACACTGTCTTCCCATAACTATTAACACTGGAATTAGAAAATATTGTAAAAGCCAATTATCTTTTAAAAGAGTAACCGTGGAATTTCTTGCCGGCTCGAACCGTGCACCTAGCTTCTGACGTTTCATAAGTGCCCATGTAGGTTTATGTGAAATAAAATGTTCTGATTTGCAATGGCAGAGGTGTACCCACATTTCGCAAGTTATGTTTAAGTCCCATGTAATAGGGGGCGAGCTTATTGCCTTCAACCGGACACAAATCCAGATTCCAGATGGAACAAAAACGAAATTCTCACACTAGGTATGTGTTTCAAAATAAGATAAGAAAAGAGGAGCTCGTGGCTAAGTAATAACAGCCGCACGGGTCGATCCATCAGGTAAAGCTACGCTTGCCGAGGTTGGCCCGTAGATGGGTGACCATCTTTACATATCGAGACTCCTCCGTGCCTCGGAAAGCACGTTAAGCTGTTGGTCCTGGCTGTCATTCGAGAATCTTTGACAGTCGTTACGGATCGTCAGAAGCCTGAAAGTCTGACAAAAACCACTCTTACCAAGAGGTATCGTATTACCCAGTTACTGGGTTGTGGAGGTCAGATAGGCAGTCGCTCCATGTAAAATACTGGTATTCAGATGGTACCCGGTTAAACTGGAAGCCGACGCCAACATAGTTGGGAAAAGGCTAGGCAGATTGAATAGGTGTTTCAAGATAAGGTTTCAAGAGTCACTTACTTAAATATCCACAGTCTATCTTAAATATCCACAGAGTAAGTCCAAAAACTGACAATGTAACAGTAAGCACTTATAGGAAGATCACATGACAGACCACTGACACACTTATAGGTAGATGATGACCGTCACACACTTTCCCGAATTACCGGCTTCGTAACAGTTCTACTGCGTCACGTGCATTTCTGTACAATCATACATACATAACCTCGCTAACTGATGTATTACCTAATCATTAGATAACTCCTATGGTTGGTAAATAAGTTACACTACATTGTTATCATAACATAACATCATTAGGTAGGAACAGTCACATCTTATATTTAAGTTTGTAAAAGTAAAAGGGAGCAAACCTTCCTTGCTCTTCCTGAAAGCTTTCAGGAAAAAAACGTATGCGATAAGCAGCCAGCCTACCACCACCGCTTACAGCAGTATTAGTTTAATATTACTTCAATGTAGGAAAGAGATGAAGCTCTACAGGACGTATACCTCCATCTCTTTCCCCGACGAAGTAAGTGAGAGGAGTAGAAACCTGAGGTAAGACCCGCGTATCGGCAAGTGTAGTGTGGGGGCCACCCAGCTAGATGGACCGGCGACCTTAAAAAGATGGCTGGGACAGACTGGATGTGGAAGGCGGAGGACAGAGTGTTGTGGCGCAGCGTGGGAGACGCCTATGTCCAGCAGTTGACTGCGGTCTGATATACTGAGTTTGATTGATTGATTTATAATCCTAACTTATTATTATACATGCGAAAGTGAGTTCGTTTGTTTGTTTGTTAATAACGCTTTCACGCTAAAACGGCAGAACGGATTTGCATGAAATTTGGCACAGGGGTAAACCTTGACCTGGAATAGGACATAGAATACTTTTTATCCCGATATTCCTACGGGATCGAGACTTACGTGGGTGAAACCGCGGGGCGCAGCAAGTAATGTTTAAAGCATGAAATGATATTCCAAGCTAGAGGTCGTCAAGGTCCAATTGGTCACAAGACAATGAAAGTGACGTAAATCCTTACTAATATTAAAAATTCGAAAGTAACTCTGTCTGTCTGTCTGTTACCTTTTCACGCCCTAACCACTGAACGGATTTTGATAAAATTTAGTTTTCATAGAAATTGTTCCACCAGAGTCGTGTCAAGGAGGTTGGCAAAGAGATAGATGGCATCCCGGGGAAGGACATAGGCTACTTTTTATCGACATACCACGCGGGCGAAGCCGCGGGCAGAAGCTAGTGTTATATTATTAACAGAATACTAAAACATCTTAATTTTCCTTGATCGTCCAAAATACGATTAACATTTTACCAAAGCTATAATTGCAACATAATGACAAGACGCATCAGCATGCGAAATTCTCAATTCACTGTTAAAAGCCGTGAAATTAATGCAAACGCGGAAGTTTATTTATATTTTAGTTAATTAACGTTCTCGAAGACTACACGTTAAACTCAAGTGCAAGGTTAGAGGTGAAGGCCGTCGGTAAATGGCTGTTGGAAGAACACCACTTTCAATTTTCGTAAGAAAATTAATGAAAATGAATGTGTCTATATCATCGTACGATTTACAATTGGTTCCTTATTGATTTACTTTTATCGTTATAAGTAATTATTATTTTTAGTAATTTTTATTATTATTATTTTTACCTTTTTTGCAACTGAGTCGATGCCGACTATTCTGCCATCATAAAATTACCTAAGTTATTGGTTTTTACTCATGCCTAAATACATTGTTTTTTAAGGCTTAATCGAATTCATCGACAATCGATGCGTTTGGAAATGCATTAGGTACCAAATGCTCAGACGGCTTATTTTCTCGACATTTTAATATTTAAATAAATCCAATAAGCTTTCAAATAAGTCACCCAATGTAGGTATTTTAATACACTCTGGCAGTTTAATTTCTTTAGTCAGTTAAACAAGCAGGAGAAGTTCCTAATTTAATAAAAACTCATCCTCTCAATCCAAACTCGTTACAAATGAAACTAAAAGACAAATTTTCTCCCAGCATTATCTATAATTAATTTCCAAGAGCTGGTTACTTAACAGATTTTACCGCGCCGCCATCACAATGGAGAATAGAGACACGCGACGTCAAATTCACTTAATTACGTCATTGTTACCAACTAGGTCATTGTAATGTTTTTATTATCCGAAAATAGGACTCCCTGACAGGTTAATGGCGGTTTACATATGCCTTTTAGTTGTTTGTGGGCTATTTGTAAAATTGGAAACTCGCCGGTGTTTTTTCAAAGCCTCTGTCCAGTTTTATCCATGGAATTAGTACTTATGTGCTAAGTCAAGTAAATACTGGTACGGAACCCTAAAAATATAGCCCCAGTTTAATGACATACTCATTCAACTGGGCTATATTATTTGTTGTTAAAGCGGCAATAGAAATAATAATACACACACCATAATAGGTAGACAGTTGAATTTTTCTCAGATTGTGTATTTCTATTACTGCTATAACAACAAAGTTAATCATTTAAGACCCAAGACAAGAAACGTGTTAATTACGTCGTTGTTTGCTCGATCTTAATACAGTAGGTACGGAACCGTTCGTGTGCGAGTCCGTCTCGCACTTGGCCAGTTTTTTCTTGGTCTCGTCACTATCACTACATAACATAATATTTAATAAAAACAAAGTCCTCCGCCGCGTCTGTCTGTTTGCGATAAACTCAAAAAAGACTGCACCGATTTTCATGCTGTTTTCACCATTAGATAGAGTTGTTCTCGAGGAAGTTTTTAGTATGTAATAACCGACATCCACGCGGGCGAAGCCGCGGGCATCAGCTAGTTAAATATAAAGCAATATTAAAATCAGCAATCCACGTTCCAGGACTTCCAAGAGTGGTCCTAAAAATGTTAATCTTTGCAGAACCTTTTGTTTGCTTTGTGATTGATGCCCATATTTAGTAAATGCACTTTAATGGGTTAATTGGCTTCATTTTATAAAGTTATGACGTTAATCGATACTGATTGTGTTTAAATACTATTATTATAAATTTTGTTTAAAGAATATTTTATTGTGGAAATAAAAATCACGAAATCCGCGTGCACTAAATTATAGATTTTGTTCGACAAAATGTAGTGACACCTTCTTGGTCGGGGATAAATATTGTAGGGGTTGACATTTTGTTCTTTATGTCGAACTGCTTAGACCCTGCAAGAAACCAGCTGGTCTATTCTTCTATCATCTCACTGTGAAAACATTGGTGAAGTGGGCTGTCATTCCACCTGATGACACTAGTGACAGCTCACTTCACCTGAGTTTTCTCGGTGAGATTTTCACAGCACATTGAGATCCGCATTGCTATTCTGTAACCATCTCACCGTGAAAACTTAGGTGAAGTGAGCGTGGAGTGAGCTGTCATTGTCATTGATATCTACTGAACCTAATTAAGGCAGTGACAGTTCGCTCAAGCTCACTTCACCTAAGTTTTCACGGTGAGATTTTCACAGAACATTGAGAGTTCATGCATGAAGGCTCTATTCTAATCCTTAAGTAGGTAGGTTTTCTCTGAAAAAAACATAATCAAAAATAACCTTATGTAAGTACACACATAATCTTCGTTTGTCTGCTAAAATACTCGTTGCACATAATTAAGCTAACATTCAGACTTCATGACACAACGGATAGTTTAAAAACGGAACACCTCTTAGCTGACAGTCGTTAGAGCGACCTCCACGTCTCCTTAACTTGTCACATAATTCACACGTCGTTTCCGTTGACATGAGATTATAAACCCTTGGCTTTATGTAAGCGGAGCGGTAGCGGAGCGGAAAGGGTTCAAGTAGTGTATGAAGGCGGTGTGACCTACAATGCAATGACCTAGAGAACTAAAAATTCGGAGACATGTGACATCCACTAACCTGCACTAGGTTGGAGTGGATTATAGACCGCTCCCTCCCACAGGGAGGAGGGCTGATCTAGTCACAGTAGAGGGATCATTATCAGCTGATTATGTTATGTAAGCAACATTAGGGTTGCATGTCTACTATAATCTGTTCCAAGAGTATCTGATGAGAGTGTAAACGTAAACAAACCCTGTCAGGTTACATTTTTACGCACCACTTAAAAAAACTTAGTAACACATGCATTTGTATTTAGAAAGTTTCAACTTTATATCTCACCACCTTTTCCAGCAATTATTTTTTTAATAACATTATTAAATTATAGCTGAAAAATCATCGACTCAAATTGAGGTTATAAAATAAACTTCAATAGTCAAATGCAAAACATGATGATTACTGTGAATTGAAAGTAGAATTTCGGGTTTACGTATTGAAATAATCAAAGTCAAACCACTCAATTTGTAAATGGCACTACAAATTGGCATCTATAGGTACGTTTTCTGAACTATTTGATTACATTTTCGTGAGATATTTTTTAAATTGACTATTCGCTCTTTTGGCCCGCTCCGCTATTCGCTTTCTATACCACAGAGTTTTACACATTATAATATACATTTATACCTAATAAATACCAGCTTCAGGGCGTATTGCAGTTTTTGTTTTAAAATGAGATCAAACTATGTCACGAACGTGATACAGTTCAGGCCGTATAAGGCCTAATTATTATAATTTGAGGCCATTTACACATGGTGGTGATTAAAATGTCTCCATTTGCGCGTTATTGATCTCATCCGGTGTTACACTTATGTATGTCATATCTTTTGGGCGTGAACGCAACTACATAATTTAAAGAGTGTTATATCTAATAAGGTGATTACTAACTACTTTATCTTGTCACTAGTCACCAGGCTCGGATCAATCTAGCTAATCGTTAACATAGCCTATAAGTAGGTATAAGTATAAATTATCCTAATTACAGTTGCTGGGTCATTACTTATTATTTTCGTTATTTTAATTGTATTTGTTTTTTATTTATTTATTTAGAAGTCTATAGATAAGTATTAAGTATCTTGAAACTGTATGTACTCCCCGTCACTTGTCCCTAAGGTTCATTAGAAAACCAGCGTCAGACAGCATTTGTCTGGCATTAATGCTGAAATGAACCTTTTTGGTGCAGCCGTGAGGCACACATTATTGTTAAAACATTTTCACGTTAATTTTTTATTTTTATTATAGTGTTTCATGAACTGTTTCAAATAAAAAAATCAAATCAAATCAACTTTATTTTTGCAGAAAACACTGTTACAAATAAATTAATGTTATTCTTTCTTTCTTTAGTAAACATGGTTCTAAGACCTTTAGTTAGTTTGTAATTGATTAAAGTAAATTCGGCTTATAGTTTTTTAATCTCGTAGACTATTTTGACATTTCAAGTCATTGTTATTCACTATGGAGTTTGACATTTGCACCTGTCAAATAAGTCTACGAGATTCAAAAACAGACTATAGTCATTAAATGTTTTTTTAAGTTTAGAAACAGTGGTATCTGTTAAGCCCTAGGGAAATAAGGAGGTTTTATTTTTAATGGTAAACCTATCGTTCACAAACAAACAAGTAGTACTACAACAAATAAGTAGCTATATTATCCTTATTTTCTATTGTCCACAGATTAAATAATAAAAATGTTTCACGGAGGCATTTGGACAAAGCTGCAAGGCTTTTATAAGTGGTATGTGCTGGGTCTGGTGTCCATCGGCTACATCCTAGGAGAGCTCGGACATTATCTTATTGGTGAGTACAACAACTATAGGTATTTTTATCAGATGGTTAAGATGGTATTACTCTGGTCCGTAGCCGACTGCAGACAGCAGCAGGCATGCAAAACATATCAGGTTAATTTGATTCCCATAACGTTCCTGAAATAATTTAATGAACTGGTCGTCTAAGTATGATATACAGGATTCATCCCATCCGGCTGCGGAGGGCTGTCCCTTACACCCTGTATATAATACTATTTGCACCCCGCGGTTTCACCCCCGTAAGTCTCAATCTCATCGGAATAAAAAGTATCCCATGTGTTAATCCAGGTTATAAACTATCTGTTAGCCAAATTTCATCCAAATCCGTTCAGCCGTTTTTGCGTGATTGAGTAACAAACATCCAAACACACAAACTTTCACATTTATATTATTAGTAGGATACCTACCAGAATATCTGAAACATTATTAAAAGGAAAAAACAATTCCCACCTCATTTACTAAAACCCTCCACAAATATTTATGAATTATGAATTTGTATGAACCAGCGACAAATAAACAGATCCTAACAAGTATCAATCTCCATGGCATCTCCATACAGAATGGTAAAAACAAATGTATGTATAAATACATACATTAACATACACTTTGTATGGAAAACAAAGCCGGGGAACGAATGAGGGAGGTGCACAAATACATATTTTATATCCCAAGGGACCCGTATCCGATACCCGTTGATCCGGCTGATTAACTTCTATACCTGGGAATGGAATACGGATATGATATTGGTTTCGGTATTGAACATGTTTCCTGTAGTGCTATTCTGTAATAATCTCACCATGAAAACTTATGTGAAGTGAGCTTGAAGTGAACTATCACGGCCTTAGCATCAGTAGATATCGGTGACAATGACAGCTCACTTCACCTAAGTTTTCACGGTGAGATGGTTACAGAATAGCAATGCTGGTAAAGAACAGGAAATTCTTTAGCTTTTAGCCATTGGCGTGAAGGGTTCAAACCAAACAGGTTTTTAAAAAGGAGAGAAGCAAATGCAACAGTCAGTTATGCCAATGACTCAAAAACTCGTTTTTAATAAAAACAAGTCTTATGGAAAGTTTTTGTAGTAGTATTTGCAGTAAATGCGGTACAAAGTATGGGGTCATTGTAAGTGCAATGACATTACATTTCGCCAAAAATTTTGGCTTATTGAAAATTAACAAAGTGCTCAATTCAATGCAAATCTCTAAACAAATGAACATTAAATTATTTAAAGTAAGCTTTATAAATTCAACAAAAAATATAATTCAAAGATACAAAGTAAAATAGGTATTTCCAGTAAAAATACAATATAAAATTATTATTAGCTAACAACAAAAGCGTCTATCGTCTACTGGGCAGATATTTTTTGTTCCGAAATCGAAAAAGAAAAAGTCGCCGTAAATATAATATTGACCACAAAATGGTCCTACGTTCCGTAACTTGTCTTGAAGTGCGGAACTCAAATAATATGAGCCGAGTAATAAGTCACGGAGGCGAGCCATAAATCTGTATTGAAAAATAATAAATTAATATTTCATGGCAAAAGAAAACAATGAATTAATGAATTACTAGATTACTGTGCCATAACGATCGTGGGAATGAGAATCACTCGCATTTTATTCATGTAATTATGATCATGATACCATAATATCAGGCAGTCATGATATCTTGGGTTCTTGTAGCAAAAGTTTCATCAATACATACGTTGTGATTTAAGAAAATAAATTATAAAATTAAAACACAACTACGACAAAAAAAAACAACTAAATAGGTATAAACAAGAATCACAGACAGACAAATTAAAAGTCCGGAGACACACGTGTTAGGGCTTAAATCAGAGACAGAGACAGATACGTGTGACTCCGGATTTTATGTGAATTTTTAATATGACGTCACATAGCCTACCAGCGGACGATGAAGACGCTTTCAACGATACCTCATTTGTCAAATTGTGATGAGTAGTTTAGAAGATATGAGGGAACTCATGAAAATACATACATACAAATATACATACATACCGGTCAAAATTTTAACCCCTTCCTTTTTTAAACTATGCGTCACATCCACGCAAAACGGCCATCGCTAAGCATAATGCTGCGACCCTATGTGAGACAGACAGACACTAGACAAAGTGACATTCTATCAACGAAAACGGTGATGGAAAAGGAAAAAATGTATAGGACTGACATAAGCTATCGAAAAGCTTATGTAAATCCTGTTGATATTCGTTGTGGAAATACCAAACGCTTTGGAAGCGATTGTCACTTGTCTAGGCCCTCAAGTGTTCAGCGACTGTCGGCGTTGGCGGTATGAAGTCTACCGGATTTATAACAAGACAGGTCTAAGTAAAACACAGACATGTAAAATACTGGTATTCAGGTTAGACTGGAAGCCGACCCCAATATAAGTAGTTGGGAGAAGGCTAGGCAGATTGATTTTTGTGTGGCCCTTTTTGTAACACACGCGGGAAGGTAAATGGTCCGTTTACTTATTCATGACGAGTTATAAATACTTCAGAATCGAAGCTGCTTGGAGCTGGTGTCCCACTAACCTAGCCTTCAGACTGTTACGAGCTAAATGTCAGGCGAGTCTACAGTTTGTTTATATTTAGGACAATCAGACGAATGGAGTTTTGATTGGATGGCTTAGCTCATGTAAATGTTTGATGAAGAGGATGTAGATTGTAGCATCATACTGAGATAGGCGCCTTTTTGGCCTCGCACGGGTCTGCTTTTCCCCTTTTTTTTATTTTTATTATTTTGTTTGTTTTATGTTCTTTGTTTTCATGATTTCGTTAGTTTTATGTTCTTTTTATTATTGTCGTATGTCCTGTGCGTGTTCCAAACAAAATATGTCTTTCTTTATTGAGAAAGATTTTCTAGTTTTGTTTATCTTTTAAGAAAACCAACTTAACTCCTTCCTACGAATTAACCGCCAGCCATAATTAATATGTCACTTTTTTATATATTTTAATTTAAATTTATTATTATTTATAACTCCCATCTAATTAATTCAAGTTTAATTAAGTCATTTTAATAATTGTATCGGAATGCTCAACATTGTGCAATATTACACCATTTAACAAAAACTATCAACATCCTAAAAATAACAATTTAATTGCCAATGATCAGACGAAAACCGACAAAAAACTGCGTTACGAATCAGTCAATAAAAGTAGGTAAATTATTAGTATCGTAAGTCATTACCGAGGTCATTCAAAGTCATTATCATTGGCACAGCGTACGGCCTAGTTCACATGATGCCAGTGGTCAGTAATTTATGACAGTAGGTATTACACAACATGTGAGTGAATGCTCCTTAGAATTAATAAAGCATTTTTCACAAAAACTGCAGTGGTATAGGTACATGGATCTTTAGGCGCGTGGCCGAAATTGGAACTAACGCCGCCATCTTGTTTTTTTTTTCAATTCATTCACAATATAATTCCATACATGTCTACTTTAATCTTGGTCAGGCCATAATATGAGGACCGGTTTCATACTCAAACCTAATGTTTATGGAGTTTGAGAAGTTTCGAAACATCTGCAACGATCATTAAATACGGGAACAGTGGTTTTGTATCAATAAATTCACCTTCAATCTCTAAACTAATGCAGTAACAGTTTAATTTACAAAGTTACAACTAAGCTACTGAGCCATAAAGCCGTTGATTTCTCAATCCAACATTGCACAACTCGACCAAATCACTTGTGTATTCTGAACGAGACTGTACTATGTCTTACTAATACGAGATCATTCTTCATTGCATGATTCGCTGGTCTATCAATAACAATATCGCCTAAGTTATAGCTTAAGTTACTCCTTATAACATCAGCTATCTGCTAGTAAAACCCCACCCAAATTGGGTCAGCCGTTTCGGCGATTAGCCAGAACAAAGAGACAAAAAAATGTTATAGGTAGGTAACGTACATTATTTTATAAACAGTAAAAACTTCGATCAATAAGAGTAAAAAGCTGTTATTTTGACATTACAACCTCAGACCAACAAAAAAAGGAAGATGCAGCACTACGAACATCAAAAGTGAAGCCACCTTTTTATCTATGTTACACACACATAGATAAAAAGGTGGCTGAAAAAAAAAAGGGTTGCCATTTGTTAAAGTTTTTCCCTATAATTTTGGGGAATAATATTGTATGGGTAGTATAATATTGTACGAGTAAGATATTGTTGAGTATGGTATTATAACTCAATTGTTAAGAAGGACTTCCATTCTGAAACAAAAACAAAATATTTTTACATCGCTATGTCGTCTAGCTAATATCCATCTTTTAGATTCAGTATTACTTGGAAATCTAAAATATAAATACATATAAAAAGAAAATAGGAATATAATTACTCGAAATAAGAAATCATAATTTAAATCGGTTTAATCGAATGGGAAAATTTGAAATCACATTATGGCAACCCTCCCACGTTATGTCACTGCTTTCATGCATTCATTCGTTGAGGTTTTATGTTCCAAGTAACCTAAAATTCATAGTTAATTCTATTAAAAAACGATATTATTTCAAGTACCTACGTACAAGTAAAAAGTGATTCCGTGAGACTTTTTATGTGATTTGCTATTGTTTTTACAAGTTTTTACTACACAGGAAGCATAATTCAATTTTTTTTATTGATGTTAACTAGACGACGACTCGTGATGTACTAGGAGCGAAGAGCATGGTTTTAGTGTAGGTTTGTGCGTGAGCCTGTGTGTTTACTTGCAGGAGCATGGTTTTGTGGCTTCACTTTTGATGTACAGCGCGCTCCGTCTTCCTTTTTGTGTTGTTCTGAGATTACAACTGGACACTTCAATTTTATTTATTTGTTTTTTCACTTCTATTTTTTTACTTTTTTTTTGTTTTAGAGTAATTTGAATAATAAGATTGGTCTGATCATTAAAGTCTTTTTGTCATTGATAGACCACAACTGTGGATAGAAGACCCCAGTATAAGCTCTTAGCTTTATTTATGCGACTTTTGAAGTAAATTGTAACGTGGGAAGGCACTTGTAGAAACTACTTTGTGTTATAAACCAGAACCATAATGTTTTACTCACGACTGTGAACAACACACGCAAGTTTGTACAACTGTTGTTAGCTTTTAGTGGCCATGTGTTGTTATATTTGGGATTTGTAAATGAAACACGTTTTATTATGAAACATATTATTTAGGTACCTAGAATAGATAAGATACAGAGAGAGAGTCGCATGGAGATGGGGCATACATATCGCTTTGTCCTTACGTGACGATTTCTACCAGTTTACTCCTACCGAAGGCGCATTAAAGAACTTTGTTCCAAAAATTATGTTACTAAATCGTCAGACACAGTTGTAATGATTCACATACCCTGGAACTACTTTACATAATAAAACTTGATTGCACAGTGCAAAATATTCTTTCATACATGTCGTGTGTCGGCACTGACACTGAGACACTGACACTGGCAAGTAGGGATAAGTTCATAGAGAATGTATGAAAGAATATTTTGCACTGTGCCGGTACTGTGTCGGAACAGTGGCTTCACTGATATGTGTGAACCGACCTTTATAGGTTATATAAAATCTTCGATGTATAAGAAAACTACCCATCTTCTCTTTTCAAACGCATATTCGACCACCGACTGTGACCAACAACTTCAAAATGTATGAAAAAAAAACCTCTGCCGCCGACTGATTGTCCATTGTTTTTCACACATTCTCACAGTCTAGTCGGAGGAAAAAAGTTTTAAGAAGAAAGTAGGTTCTATAAACAGACAATAAAAAAAACAAAACACTAACTATCCCACTTGTTGGCCCTCAGGTACAACGTCGAAAGTAACGGCTGATGATCTTCACTATGGAGACAAATCCTGCATGCTGAACCTGACCCATGTGTCGCTGAGTGACTTGCCTGTCGTGTGCGAGAAGGTCAACTCAAGCGATATGTAAGTACTCTTGCTTATTGAACTTAGAAAAGCATGACTTTTCTGTCTGTCCTTCAAACATTTTCCTGCGTTTTTCTGGCCCCTGGTGAAAAAGGTTTGCCTAACCGTTTCATACAGAACCATTTGCAGATAAATCTAAATGAAATGAAATGACATGAAATTGTTTATTCTATAAATAGGATATTGGAATCACTTTTACACGTCATATTAAAAAGTTGTAAAAATAAGTTAAATGAGGTCGGCGTTTCCTATCTGACTACTCTGAGAAGAAAGGCCGAAAAAAACTCAGAGGTAACTCACTAAAGGTGTATCTAAACATAAAGCGGAAATCGTCCGCGGCAGCCGCGCTGTGATTAGACGACTGCCGCGCGCGAACGCTTCTGGTTTCTCTCTACCTGCCGCGCACAAACATTTTTACCTAACTAGAGCGCGGCAGAAATGAGTCCTGCAAATGCCGCGTGTTGCTGCTGCGCTCTTACCGCGCAATGTTTGTACACTCCTTAATGATTGTGTTACAAGATTAACTTCGATAATCTTTTACTAATATCACATTAACAGCGATCGCAATCACACTTTCAAAAGGGATATTTCGAAAAGTAATTTATTTTCGTCCTTCCATTGAGTCACTTTCCTGATACCTACTTTTATACAGTTAGGACCAAAAGTTTGGCTGTCTACTTGATTAGCTTATAGTTAATTCTACTTCTCCTAATTATAGGTACTATAACTTATACTTAATTGGTGTCCACAATACCTTGTTTGAAGGAAGGGGATGAATAGGCAAAAGGTCACCACACCTAAAGCTATAGCATTGAATTAAAAAATTAGTAAAAATAAAAATGATAAAAAATCAAAACAAACAATAAAATATAAAAAACCGCTCAGGAAGTAATAAATGATTATAAATCTCAAACAGCGTGCCTACTCGTGGTTTTAAATAACATAAAAATATTTTATGAGTCACAAAGTATGTTATAATTACGAAGGCCACTCATTAGATGCTGGGAACATTAATTATATGACAAATTGTTGCTGTGGACAGGTGGGCAGGAAGCTAGTCGTACATGCACCTACGTGCATACAGTACCTAATGTACCTATCAGGTCGTAAACTTCCACTGTTCTCATTATAAACATTTACATAATATTATATACTTTATTATAAAGCGGTAAAATGAGTATGAGTTTGTATTTAGGGGGAATTATATAGGGGGGTATAAAATCCTTTCACTCATGGGAAGGTTCAGTATTGCCGAGAGATGTCTCATGAGATATACATATTTTATGTTGAAACAAGAAATTGCCACATTGGAGGACGCCTGCATAAGTCTCGACCATAAATATTGATGCAAACACTTTTTATTTTGTTGTTTTTAAATAAGTAAAAGTTCATTCAAACATTTTTTAAAGCCGCTTGTCTGTGTCTGACGTCCAATCCAAAATAAAACGCCAGTACTACTGTAAACATGTGGAATTCTCACAACATTGACCTACCCCAACATTCAACTTATCTATCGGTCATCAACTTCGGTCCATCATGTAGATAAAGTCTAAATTATGTTAATTAATTCCCAAAGCTGTACTATAGTTGTGAATTCCAGAATTAATTACATACCTAATCAAACTTTTTTATAGTAAAAAATCGTAACACGTTGAATAACATTATGTAATCAACGACAGACAGAGTTGACAATTAAATATTCTAATCCAATCATAAATGGGTCAAGACGAGCAAGAAGTAAATTATTCATTCCAATTTTAAATATCGATCGGCTCCAACTGTCTGACTAATGAAGATCGGTCGGATCCAACAACGGCCTTGACACAATAATCTTTTATAAACCAACCCATGCACAAAGCGTTCTGGACAATTTTACCGACCCTCCCCATTGTGCGGTTTATAAATTAAAGGTAACAATGTGAAAATTACCAATGACGTATTATTATATAGACACGTCATAAACCAACATCACGGCGCTTAAAAACGGCAAAAATACTAGATAGCTACTTATACGCATGAAGAAAGGGAAAGAAAATATGACACCGTACGGCGGGATGCCTGTTGCTAGAGGGAGATAAATATACATCTTAGTACGTAATTTCGTATATCTAAATTAAAAACAAACGTAGTGTCGCGCGACAGGTTGGTGCGTAACTAAGCGCGATGTGGCCAATTGGCTTCATTTCATGTTGTCATTTTAGAGTGCGGACAACGTATCTATAGTTTTATATATCATTGAAAATTACAAGTTTTTTTGGAACATTTTCCTTGTTGAAAACGTTGAGGTAAAGCCGTGAGATTAATAAAGGAACTAGAAACTTATTGATCTATTTAAGCTGATTTACTGGCTCATCGCCACACCAAGTCTCCTATGCAGGTAGCAGGTACCGCCTGTTTCCCGCCATTCGTGGTGAACTGAGAGTTGACATTAGTGACAGCGACCTCGAGCGACCTACATTGCGATTCTCTAACCATCTCACCGTGTAACTTAGTTGAAGTGAGCGTGGAGTGAGCTGTCACTGTCATCGATACCTACTGATGCTAAGAAAGTGACAGTTCACTTCAAACTCACTTCACTTAAGTTTTCACAGTGAGATTTTTACAGAATAACACAGGTGACGTGCATGAGAGTGTTTACATCCAAGCTAATACTATAAATTCGAAAGTAACTCTGTCTGTCGGTCTGTATGTTTCCTTTTCACGCCTAAACCTCTGAACGGATTTCTATAAAATTTGGCAAGGAGATAGATGGCATCCCGGGGAAGGACATAGGCTACTTTTTATCGACATACCGTACCGGTGAAGCCGCGGGCTGAAGCTATAGTATCTAATAAATAGATTCACTACAGGAACCATTAAAATAATTATTAAGCGTTAAAGTAATCACGCTTTGGCTATAAAAAGAATCAATAATCGGATAAAGTCTATCAATTATTGTAGTTAATGCCAATGATATTAATAAGTAACCATTTATCATATTTCATTGCAACCATCATACAATTCCCGTGGATTGCACAAGGTCATCGGTCCACCTCGTGGGAACCCTTGAATTGAGCTGACACGGGAAACCACTGGATGCGAGAAACACTGGGTGTGGCGTCGCTTGGGGGAGGCCTATGTCCAGCATAATCAGCCTATAATATTCCCACTGCTGGGACACAGGCCTCCTCTCTGTGAGAAAGAGCGGGAAGCGAAGGGAAGGGAGCGAGAAGGAGCGAATCCACCACGAGGACCCAGTGCCGGTTGGTTGGTCACATGTCTTCAAAGTTTCGATTCTAGGACATGCCGGTTTCCTCACGATGTTTTCCTTCACCGTTTTGAGAGCAGTGGCGATGAAATAATTTACACAAAGTAAAGCGCCTGTCAGGGTTCGAACCTACGACCTACAACTCGTAAGTCGTGGCCGTTACCACTGCTCTAGCAGTGTCCAGCAGTGGACGTCTTTCGGCTGAAATGATGATGATGATGATGAAGATGATACAATTAACAGACTAGTCATTAGATGACAAGATGACTTGCAATTACAGGCACGAACTCGTTTAAAACCAATAAGTAATTTATACTGGCGAAGATGCATCTTTCATTACTACGATCATAAAACTATGATTCATACAAGACTGCGTCATAGTTGACATTGATTACATCTTACCTCATCATAGCTAGAACTAGAACTTTGCTAGCGGTGACATAAAACAGATCTTTTATTTAGTCAATTGATCTCAATTACAGAAGATTAGTATCTGTCCAATGAAGCGTGACAGACATTTCTGTTCATTATTTTAATTAAGAATGATATTGAGACGGTATTAGGGGTATCGTATTACCCAGTTACTGGGTTGTGGAGGTCAGATAGGCAGTCGCTTCATGTAAAATACTGGTATTCAGCTGCATCTGGTTAGACTGGAAGCCGACCCCAACATAGTTGGGAAAAGGCTAGGCAGATGATGATTGAGAGGGTATTGGGTAGGTACCTAATGTAAAAACATTGTGAATGATACCTCAGTATGTCCAATATCCGGCAATACACTTTGTTATTGATATCGCTGAGTATGAATTGATTGTTCATACAAAGGAGATCATTCATTTTGGGCAAAATTATGAAAGTGCCAAACAAAAAACAATGATATATTCCGTTAGAACATGTTATTCTCTTCACTTTTCACAATCGGAACAAATCTGAAGCGCAATTCCCTGCGCTGTTATACGATTTTCAAAAATACTGTTTTCAGTATGTTTTTGTTAACATAACTAATAGTACTTAATCTAAATAAAGCAATAGCTTGTAGGTAATAAAAATGGAATGGAAAAACGTACTCTTTCGGAATATACCTAGCTTTTTTTTTGTTTGTTACTTTTATAACTTGAATAATCTTCTTAGAGGTCAATGCTAAACGTATTCGTAAGCCGCTAACAAGATACCATCCTATAACCTAACCTAGGTCATGTTTTTTCCGTATACCAAACAATCATCCAAATCTGTTCGTTCAGTGTAGGCGTGAAAAGGTAACAGTCAAGATCACCCCTGTGATATATTATGTTTTTATTTTACTAAGGTTGATAAACTTGTAAACTTGAAAGCTGGTTCTGGCTGTCAACAAGTTTTAGGAAAGTCCCATGACGTCTTTTGACATTCTTCAATTGTCCTCTTCTGAGAAATGATTATAAACCCAAAACCACAAAATGTCCAAGCACTTGAAATAAAGGAAAATAAATTGCAGGTTTAAAATGAGTCTGAGAATGTTAATAACGAACTTAATATCAAACATTTTACCCGCAGTCACTTTAAATTTATACCTACACTTAGGGTGTGGTGACGTCAAGGTACCTTGAGGTGTGTTCACACCACACTAACGTAGGGCAAGAAAAACTAAAATAGAAAATAGTGCTCACAATTTCACCTTAGCGGAAGCCGTTCCGTTCCGTCCGTGAGTGGTTCCGTTCTCAGTGTAGATTAGTGCCCGGTTGATATAGACTCCTCCCTATTACAAGGGACTTAAACAAACCGAGGAAATATTTCTGTACTATAAGTACACATCTGCCTAACCCTACGGGGAACAGGCGTGAAGTTATGTTGTTGTGCGGAATCCGTTCGGGGCCGGTGGAGGCAGAACTTACAAAAAACGTAACCTCAATAAGGGCCAGGAGGAATGAGTCGAAAATCATCCATATTCAAGAAAAATATACAGGGTGAAATTTAATTCATGCAGCATGCATCCTCTTTTGGGGTCATTGTACTCATTATTATGAACAAATTTCAAAATGGGACCAACATCGCAAAAAAAAAATCTGCTGTTCCTTACAGCCTGTTGCCTGTGATACAGGTTTATCCTAGTACAGGCATCATACTTTGTAATACCTACATTATTTCTAAGTTTTACACTGTATTTAACCAATTTTTATTTCTTGAATTTTATTATTTATTTTATTTATTATTTTGACGAGCTATGCGAAATGTAGTTATGTGGTTGAATTCGGGTTTTTCCAATAATGAAAGTTGTTCATAAAGATGCACATGTGTGATGTAATGGAGTACAATGGCCCCATGAATAATGAATTAAATTTCACCCCATGTATAGGTATATATTTTGCTTTTTACAACTCTTCTTTGTACATCTACAATTGTACCTATTCAATCATCATCGAGGACGAGCCAACAACGAGTATAATTGAACAGAACTTGAAGTTCGACGATTGCAAAATTATACGAAATTGTTTCGTCCGAAAATGAAAAGTCCCACCCGATCCAAACATTCCATCTATCAACATCATCATTTCATTCGAAAGACGTCCACTGCCGGACATAGGCCTCCCCCAAGCACCGCCACTTCGACCGGTTCTGTGCTTCTCGCATCCAGCGCATTCCTGCGGCCTTTCACCAGGTCATCGGTCCACCTTGTGGGGCCTTCCAACGCTACGTCTTCCGGTCCTTCGATTCCATATATATAACTAGATACATGTGCATGGGCCCTGTTTGTAAAACCAATAAATCGCTCTGATGACATCACGCGTCCCCATTAGGGCACAGCGTATTCATTTTTTGCTTATTTTTCAAAATATTTGTGATACCGGAGACTATATATTATAAGGTGAGATGAGGCCACTTCGAAGATTACATCGGAATCACACTTATTTCTTTGAATTTTATGTTCACTTGCTTTTTTTTGTTTTTTGTTTTGATGACAGACATTTTAATTGTATCATCCATTTATTATACATAAAATACTGTATCTAACAATCAATCTGCCTAGCCTTTTCTCAACTATGTTGAAGTCGGCTTCCAGTCTAACCAAATGCAGCTGAATACCAGTATTTTACATGGAGCGACTGCCTATCTGACCTCCACAATACAATACGATACCCCTTGGTAAGACTGGTTGTCAGACTTTCGGGCTTCTGACGACCCGTAACGACTGTCAAAGATCCACGCATGACAGCCGGGACCAACGGCTTAACGTGCTTTCCGAGGCACGGGGGAGTCTCGGTATGTAAAGATGGCCACCCATCCACAGATCAACCCCGGGTTGGTGCTGTTATTACTTAGCCATGAGCTCCTCAATAATGTTGCTAACACTAAAATAAGGTACAAGTAGTATCAGGTACAATTAGGTATTGTGAATGCAACTTAATCCGACACTTAACTAGGTACTTACCTACCTAGTGACTTATTGAAGCAGTTATTGGCCATAATTGGTATAACGACCGTATTTACGCCTTAGATAATATAATTTGCGGTAAGGAACCCAATTACTGGTGTTTATTTTAAAACAGGGTTAAATAGGTATCTGTGTACCAAATTGGATAGAAATACTTAGTTTATTATTACTTCATTTTAGTCAGTTGGCATAAAGTTTAAATTAAATATACCTAAATAATTAGAGTCAATAAGTCAAACTCAAACTCAAACTCAAAGCATTTATTTCAATTAAACCATTTACAGGCACTTTTGAATTGTCAAGGAAGTAAAAGGAAAAAACATTTTGTTTTTAAAGAATAACCTTTTATTTAATCTTTGGAACATCACTAGAGTATCCCATTAAAGCCTGATTATGCAAAATGTATCATTCAATCAAAAACATTAAATTAAAAAAAAAAAAAAATCATAAGGAAAATAATAGAATTATTTAAAAAGACGTAACGCCCGCGATGCAGATCTAAATGGGACAGCAAGTAAAAAAAATTTGGTACCTTCTTATTTAAAAGTTTAATAAAATGACTACCTACCTAAACTATTTTATAATACATCCGAGAAATCCAGCCTTTTTGGGGTTCCAATCTTAAAAGGTAACACTGAACCTTTAAAATGTAACTTTTTAAGGGTTCCGTAATAGAACAAGGAACCCTTAGGGTTTTTATTTTGAAATTAATTATATGCGATATTTAGCGTTTGCTGTTTGGAATCTTTTTATTTATTTTATTTATTTATTATTAGATTAAATAGAACGGCTGAGGCCAATTATACTATTTAATCAAATTATAACCAACACAATTTGCAAAACAATATTTTACCACACTTTCATGCATTCTTCTCACAAAAATTCAAACATTCCAACAATAACAACTTCCATTCATCCGCAAATAAATCAAAATCTGGATTTGAGTCCAGGAGAGCATTGAGATCCCTTAGTGATCTTGGTAGGGGGGAGTTTGACCGTTTATACATAAAAATAAGCCGTCGATCAGCTCAACGTAATCAGAATCACAGTATTCAAGTTTATCTTATTGAATCAATCGATTTGAATATCGATCGATTTAAACAAGTCGTAAACACGATTACCGACTTGACATGGGTAGATCTGACATCATAATTATATATAACCATTTATATGACAATAAAATATGAGCCACGATTGTCCATGCATAGCCACTAGCCAGTACTCGCCAGTATTTACAGTATTATATTATCTGAAGCCAAGGTCAGTTAAACATAATCTCCTTATTAATCAGGAAACAATAAATTTTAATTAAACGAGTTCCTATTTACCTACTAGGTACATAGTTTTTAGGGTTCCGTAGTCAACAAGGAACCCTTATAGTTTCGCCATGTCCGTCTGTCCGCGGCTTAGCTCACAAACTCTTAGTACTAGAAAACGTAGTTATGTTTTTTTTTCTCGTCTATCCCATAGTGTGGATTGTCGTTGGAAAGGTCGTTTGGATTCAGGGATTCGTTTGCGAAATATTAAGCTTTAAAGTGCAAATTTTTGTTAGAGTCAAGTGTCCTCCCCCCCAGCGAAATGGTTGGTTTTGGAAATGTGACGGCAATAGTATATTTATATAACGAAATTAAAAGGAAAACTATCATAGCTAAGTAGGCTCTACAAGTTACCGAGTAATAGTCGACCAACTTACATTTGCAGTTGCAAAATCATTTTTCAAATACAATGTTAAGTTTGTTCTTGGGATAAATTAATCCGATCTACGGAACCCTTCATTGTGCGTGGTACGACACGCACTTGGCCGGTTTTAAATAAATATATAATGACTGGACAATAGGTTGTAAAGAATTATGGTTTTTAGTTTTTATATTAGTCGGTAATGACAGATATTCTTGAATTTACGCAATAAGTAATTAGGTGTTAATAGTTTTAGTTACGATATTATGTTTCTATTTTAATAATCTGTTAGTTAAACCTAACTATTAATTACTTATTTAATACTCCGCCCGCGGCTCCGCCCGCGCAGTATATCGATAAAAAGTAGCCTATGTCCTTCCCCAGGGTGCCATCTATCTCCTTGACACGACTCTGGTGGAACAATTTCTGTGAAAACTTCACGGAAATCGTTCTACAGGTGACGCGTTGCGCCTGCCTGCTCCCCTTAACTTGAAAATCACACGACATAAATAATTCATGTCGGAAAACTGCTCCACAACTGTATGAACCTTCAGTTTTGCATACTGTCCACAGAAGTCTAGATAAACTAGATCATATTAACCACAAGGCCAGGTGGCTTAGGTTCTTATCAACTATAATAATAATAATAAAAGAAACAAGGTATTCAATGTTGAAGGCTCGCGCGCATTTGGACGGGCCGCGTCGCATCGCAACGCATTGCAAAGATCCCCTGCATCACTGCATGAACCATCGGACACTCCAGCCAGGGCGGACCGGCCCGCAATGCGAGGGCAATGCACTGCCGGATCGCTCGCCATGCGTATTTTTGCGGCTACTGTTCTGCATTGCGATGCGAAGCGCCTTTAGTGGGCGATCATTCAAACAAAATGTACGAAGATAATGTGGTTAGCTTTAGTGTATCGAGTGAACGCAAGTTTTTGTATATACGCGGAAATGGAGCAAAAAAATGATAATAAAACATGGTGGCAGGATCTGTTTTGTCACTTCTTATTGCTCCTGGGTTCTCGAGAAACGTTTTTTGTAATATCCAGCCGAGTCTGTAACTAGTTTATTGGTAGATCGTGACTTGGCAAGCTGGGTTTTCGAAATTAAATGGCGCGGGATAAAAAGTTTGTCGCGTGCTTAGCTTGTTTGATATTAAATTGGTTTACTGGAATCTTTTAGAACTTTGTAGTACTATACATTATACGTGTTATTATATTGATGTTTGCCACAAAATCTAGACTCTAATAAGGCAGGCCCAGGGTCTTTGGCACAAAATGAAACGGCGCGAAATATAATACGAATCTTTATAAATATAAGCTGTTTAATAACTATGTCCAGTTATACAAGATGGTGACAATACAACAATAAATTAAACTTCGTATATCTAATGACGTTTCCAGTACTTTCCAGTCTCTATACAAAAAATCCACCAAATTTATTTGGATATATTTGGTTGATTTTTTGTATGGAGACTGTAGTGTTAAGTCACTATAGGTAAGTGTAGTCAAAAATTGGCAAGTTGGTCCTATAATACAAGATTGTAAAAAATAATTATTATTTTTATTATTTTTTATTTGGCATTTATTTGATTGTTTGCATTTATTGTCGTCTCCACATTGCATAATGAACTTTGATAGGACAAAGTCAATATTGACGAATCGATAAACAAAAAGGCCGTGTTTTTCTAAAACTCTGTCTAGAGCGTTTATATTTCAACATCCATACCTACATCTGACTAACATAGATAGATAGATAGATAGATAGAATACTCTTTATTATGTACACCATAAAAATTACAGACATAAATTAGAAATTTTACATAGGGTGACACAACATAATTAGTACCCAATTAATCAAAACACTAACAATGTGGTTTTTGTTACAATAATTGCAACAAAAACACGTATAATATGTGTATTAAATTCGAGTAGTTTTTGCTTGTTGAGTAATATTATACGTACTACCTAACACGCGATATAATTTCTTGGCATCGAAAATCAGCACCCAAGAAGAAGTGATCCTAGTTAATAAAATGGATAGGAAAGTTAGATGACTGAATTAGTAGGTTTCTTGTCTATGGAAGGAGAGTAAAAAGCATCTTCTGCGGGCGTAGCATGGCGCTTTCTATCTCTACGAAGAATAGACATAGCTTTTTCTATACAAAGTGACAGTTCGTTTCTTCATTTTTGACATCGCACCGTAGAAATCCTTTTACAATCTGTCATTTTGTCTTTCATTTCTAACGATCTTTGTCTAGGTCTTTTTTTTGTACACTATTTCGGAAGAAAGTTTTCTATCCTTACTGTCAAAATCACACTGACAACCGATAAATCCTATGACCCCTATGACAAAACAAAGAATTCTGAGTCGAATTACGTAAAACAGTGAATTTCGTAAAAAGTGCAGTTGACTCTTTCTACTTTGCTGCTGTCGTACCTACTGTCTACAGGAAACGTCATTTTTGTCTACTCTTCCGTCGACAAAACGGTGCTCATGCTACGCCTGCTGGGTGATCACTTCATTCTATCGGAGACCTCCAGGAAAAATAGATGACAAGAACACTAGGTCTGAAATCTTTTCCAATAAAAATGAAAATAGAGTGAACGGCATCTGCCTAGGTGCCTTCTTTATATCCTAGATCATCCTCATCTCTTTCAACCAGGCAAGACCAATGTCATGAGCGATAAAAAAACCTTGTTATAGTATTCAGGATGATAACAGTAGGAACAGCAATTTATTTACATCTCTAAACTAGAGCTCATCAATCAACAAACAAAGCAAGCATCATCATCTTTGGCAGCCATGTTCCACCCACTGCTGAGTATATAGCCCTCCTCTCTTTTGTGTCATGCGTCCCTGGTCTGTGCGAGACTTATCCAGGGCCCTGTTTATAAAAAATTACAAGTCTACACGTTCACAAGTTACCTAGAATGTTAATTTTCGTAACATTTATAGCTCATCTCTATATTCATAATCAGCCTTAATGTTCCCACTGCTGGGACACGAGCATCAGGTTTGACCACATTATAAAAAAAGAAAATCGAATTTATACATTTATTGCGGTACTGAGCACGACATTTGTAAACTTGTAATACGGAATAGAGAGTCGCCGGACACTCTCAGGATTTGTTATGATTTTCTACAAGTTGTAACTTACAAATAATTTTTTGATAAACAAAATCACAAATAAAAGTGTAAAAATATACTTATTTTTTTACTCTTATTCGTGATTTTGTTGTACACTTTTACTTGTGAACGAAATAATGATATTTGGTAATATAGGCCTTGTAAGTTTTGATAAACAGGGCACAGGTCCTCCCCGCGATCTTCTGTAGGTCGTCGACCCACCCGGCTATTGGCATGTCAACGGCCCTTCTACCGTTTCTCGGCAACCATTCTGTTAGGGCTCTCGTCCACTTGCCGATGCCGTCACCAAGGAAGCATGTTATCATAAAATCTATACAGATATAATAAAATTATAGTAACGAAGTCAAAACTGGAATGTTTTTGAAGTTATTTCTACGAGGTGTGCTAACGAGTCTGATGCCGAAAATATAGAATTTCTAATTTTTATCCGTTTGTCTGGATTTATGCTCCGGATTGGCAAAAAAACGGCTGAACGGATTTGGAACACAGATAGTTTATAACCTAGATTAACACATAGGGTACTTTTAATCCCGGTGGTACGTTCCCGTGCGATATTTTTCGACACGCGGGTGAAGCCGTGTGCAAAAGGTAGTTAATTCACAATTCACCTCGAACCGCAGTGCACTTGCATATTGTATAACATGAGACCAATAAAGCCAAACAAGTAACTAGTTATTACAACTTAGTTCAAGTTATAACTTGATTAGAACGCGCCCCTCCGGCAATCCCGCCATATTAAATTCATACTGTTTTGATAACTTGAACATAGCTTAAAATTAAGTCTGGGTGCAGACGACCGACTATGGTCCGGAGCCCATTGGCGGCACGGCATGGCAAAGTATTTTTAGGCGACGAATAAAAATATAACCTAAAAGCATGGAAATAAAGTTGAAATTTCAATGCTAAAGGAAGGACGTCGTCGCGGCATACCTAAGGATATCGCTGCATCGTTGCCATTGATTTATTGTCATACCATAGCGTTTTGTCTAAAACCAATTCATTTCCTGAATTGCCAGCTGTCATTAGCAGTTCCTCTCATTTGACACAAAAGCAATTTTCATCATTTGTGGGCCATTTTATGAATCTCCATAAAAAATTGTCAAACAAATGAATTATTTCGTAGTATGAATTGCACGCAGAATTATTAGGAATTATCAGTTTGTGACTTTTAAGATGTTTCATAATATTTTCCCATTATGATTCTGCTAAAATGGCCGTTTTAAGCCCCCAGATATTCAGCTGCATCAGCGAGGTTTATTGCGTAACAAACTAACAGTAGCAATGGCTTTAATTTTGACAGTTCAACAACATTCATTGCGTTATTTACGTTGTTGAGCAGACAAACGTTTCGAGCATATGAAGCAATGGATAGGCGATATCCTTCAAAATCATTCAGATTATGATTGAAAGTGTGTTACGTAATTACGGTACCGGGAAAGCAGATTGTAGTAGCTATGCGTCTACGCACCGTAGCCATTTCTTTTTCGTAGCGATGCCCGTAGAAATCTATCGCTACGGCGTAGCACATACTGCTACGAAAGTAACTTTCTTCATTTGAAACATTCTGGCAAATCGATTAGTGTTCTGTAAAATGTTACAAATTCCAATCAAACATTGTACTTTATCAGTAAACGATACAAACTGTATAGAAATAAAGAAAAAAAACATAGAATAACATTTATTTGGAGACAGCTCGTGAAACACAAAATACAACAAAAAATTTGTATTCCAATAACTTCCTACAAAAGATAAGACATTAATTTAAATCGGTCGTCTGGATAAGGCTTTAGTCATATTAAAACAATGCGGTGAATGAACTTCGGGGCGCTTGTTATGACAATACAGTATCAATTTTAAGCTCGTTCTTCTAAATTATAGGTACTTGTATATTAGCGGAGGATAACATACCTTGGGTAGTAATGATGAATTCCATGTATTTTTAGCCCAAAGAATCAGCATTGCCATTCAACGTGGCAATGCTGCCAGCCTTTTGGGCACCTTTCCCATTGACAGCGATGCGGACTAATTCTTTGATGCTCAATGAGCCCCTCCCCTTTATTTTTTCTTTTTAATTTTGTTATATATGTAATTGTTTTTTAGTTAGTTTAGTATAATAAGTTACCCAATGTATTCCACGTACATAAAGGCTAAATTACCAGTCATGCAACGTAGTTTACTTTTCCTGTAGGCTATGAGGCAGTTCTCAAAAACAGCCCGGAATATATTTTTGGTAAATTGCAACATAAGACATCCCGTTTATTAAGGTGCATACATTTTGTCATTCAAGTTCGTCAAAACAGCGATTGTGTTTTCTAAACATAGCCTCCATCTAAACCTCTGGTTAGCCGTAAACAATAGACTACTATAACGGGTGTAAAAAGACGCTTTACGAAGCCGAAAGTCACTTGGTATTCCCGTCTTTTTTTTAACCGACTTCTTCAAAAAGCCTCCTTTTTGAAGAAGTCTAAACGTAGACTCTCTAGAACTCATTCAGGTAGACGACTGAAAGATTACCGAGTGCCGAAATCCAATATTGTTGGATCGATAATGAACTCATTTTTCCGTTTTAGCCCGTTTTTTGTATTCAGACTTTTGACTTTGAGTGAATAATGAGATGCTGAATGAAAGACAAAAATGACCGAAAAGTGAAAGGTCAATTACCTAAACTTTTCGACGCTTGAGAGCCGCTAGCGCCCCACTCCGTCTCGCTCTCACTTAGGTCGCGAGTAGTATGGTACGAGCGAGATAAAATCTGAGGTAGGGTGCGCCCTTAATACGCACCTGTTTCCTCCCGCGTCTTTTCTCACATAAAAAATGCAATATCAAGGGTCCCATCCCTAGCTTGCTTTTGAAAGAGGCACTCTTCAATGGGCAAAGAAATCAGCAAACGTTTAATATTAAACATCTGTCGCAAACTCCTTAATCACTAACGGAATCTAATTGGATTCTAAATTTAAATTGTGTAAACTTATCTGATCGGAATCATCGTTCAACCGTCGTCCTCGAGACTTCGATCAAATTCCGCCCCTCGGCATTGTTCGATGATTACTTTCTCACTTTTGAAAGGAATCGGAAGTCTTTTCATACTTGTATCAAAAGCTATTTCTCGGAGGTATTTAAAATGCGTATTTATCGCAGTATTGCCAGATTTGTGATTATTAATTAGGAATTATGAATGGGGATGAATCGGGACTGTTTTAACGTAATTTACTTACTGTTTCCCGTTTATTCAAAGAATGGACTAATATTTTTGATACTAAGGGCGAATTTCACCAAACTATTATACTGAGTATAAGTCTTATCCTGCGAATAAATTTTGAATTTTTGATAGTTTTTCCATACAAAAACTGTCAGACGACAATTTTATTCCAGGGATAAAAGATATCTGACTTTGATAAAATCAGCCCTTAGTAAGTTTAATTTTACTGATCCTCTAAAAGCTTATTGACTTTTTAATGATGAACACTTTTTAAAATTAATGAACCTCTAAAATATTAAGCGCTTCTAATGATGAACACTTTTTGAAATTAATGAACCTCTAACACATTTTGCGCTTCTACTGATGTACACTTTTTTAAATAAACGAGCCACTTTTCAACTTTCTGGCCAGTCGGTCGCAATAACTAAGCTAGGATACCCCGACCAACAACCGAAAAAAAAGGAAAGTGGGAGTTATTTGAGGTTCAATTATTATGCCTTTAATTAATAGAATAATAATTCTAAAGAAATAACTAGAAAGTTAAACCTACCATACCATACCATACCTACCAAAGAAAATTAAGCACACATCATGATTTTCAGTCCATAACTTAAATATTAATGCCATCGTAATACGCACCTTTGCTTACGCGCACGTAAACAGCTTTTGAACTGGATCTTATCATGATTTATCTTCAATACAAACAGCGTTTCGTGACACCTGCCATGATTTACAGGGTTTAATAATGGTAATAACATAAGCAGATAAATTATAGGCGTTTTACTGAGAAGACATATCGCCTCCTTGGTCTAAATATTGGAGTAACGCCTTTACGCCTCCTGATACTCTCCATAATACAGGCTTTGTTGCGGAGCCCTCTGAGAAAATTTACAGGTTGAAGGACATTTTATTTTTATTGTGGCGGCATCTGCATTGCCACACGCAAAATCATGACGTCACACAAAATTCTGCATCGCGCAATTCAAGTTTACCGCGCGATCAACATATATACAAGATTCCCGCCAGACACGACACCTGTCAGGAATTATGAAGTATTAATGACACCATTTTTTCAGTGTTAAAGAGAGACGGAGCTAGACAAGGCCGCTAGCACCATCCCGTTTTCGCAGTGGAATAATGATTGGCATTAATATTTACTACCCCTGGGGGCCAAGTCTACTAATTTACAAACGTGTCAGTGGTCTCACAATAATCAGTTTTTGACAGATATTGTATGGCATATCTGTCAAAAACTGATCATTGTGAGACCACTGACACGTTTGTAAATTAGTAGACTGGGCCCCCTGGTCAGAGGATCCGCCCTTTTCTAAAGAGGATGAGTGAACTATACACCCTATTCCTTATGCTTATAGGTACCTCTTAATTCTAGTGTTCTCAAAGTAATATACTACGTGCTCCGCTACCATCTTTTACAGACCACACGTGCTTCGCCCACTCATCTCATGAACAAACTACTCTAAATCTTCCATAGATTTAAAAATCAATTGCCGTTCGTCGTTATCGAATTCGATAACTAAAACTCGATAATGGCTCGACCGATTTCAATTTCTTTTTTGTTTTATTCACCTCAATACCGTGGGGTTTAGGAAAAAACCCAAAGGAACAGCCGAAAAATCGAAATATTGTCTCACGTGGTACGACGTTCATCGGGTCATCAGTCAATAATATAAAATAAGAAACCACAAAAAGACAACATTCGTCTATCAATTCAGCATCAAATGAAACAAAAAGATAATAATAAAGGATAATGGAACAGATCCCTCTATCCTCCGGCGATTGATTCGCTTTCTGCAAATCTCTACTTTCCTTTGATTGAACTATCGTTGTGTTAAAGCTCAAGCCACTCTGGCAACGAAGCGAAACGAAGCTAACTTTTAACTTTCTTCCGCGTCATTTCATACTTGCAATGGATTAGCTATTTACTTCCAAATCCTTCGGATAGTGATTAAAAGTGCGTTACGCTATCTAATTGCGTAAGGGCGTTTGTGCACTACAAAGAATTTTACTGTCCGGCAGTAAAATATTCAACGCAGCAGTATTACTTGAAGTACGAAAACAGACCTTACTGCTTCGAAATAAAGTTGCTATCAACATCGGACCGTAAAAAATCGGACTGCCAGACAGTAGCATTCCCTAACTTAATTTCGTAACCGGTTATAACTACCTAATTTGTTTCATTTTGACAGTTCAACAACGTTCATTGCGTTTTTACGTTGTAGAGTAGATTTTTTTTTTTCGAATGTATGAAGGAATGGTTTTTTTTCAAACCGTGTAATACGCAATTGGGATGCAGGTCCTAACCATACCTTTCCACCCGACCATAACCCACCTCATAAAAATTATCTTTGACTTCATTTTCCTCCACAGATGCGCGACTCTCATGCTGAACGGGACACGGTACTGCGAGTGGGGCTACAATGGTCTGGGCATAGACTACCAGGTGCTGGCGGGACCCGCCTTCATGGCAGTCTTCACTGTCGTCGGAGTCATACTGGGCGTGGTCGCTGACAAGTAAGTTACAATTAAAATAGTCACGTAATTAGTAATTCACTAATACTTGGCGAGAAAACCAGAGGTATTAACCGTAACGTAACGTTTTCGCAAGTACCGCTACAGATCGAAAGGTCCTATGTTTAATTCGAGAGATTTATGTCTCTGATCAAAGTCATCTTAGATTTCTTTTTATTTTCTAAAACAATTGTAAACTACTACCAGGCTATCAGTAGATGGAAGAGCTGCCTACATATTAAATATACCATCCGCTAGTCTCAGATATCAATTTATGTGTCGACGACAGCTGAGCCACCCATGCCTAAATAATCAGCCTATAATTTTCCCACTGCTGGGACAAAAGCCTCCTTTCGGTGAGAGGGAGTGGGCCGTAATCCACCACGCGGGCCCAGTGCGGGTTGGTAGATGTCACATTCTTCGAATTTCTTGGCACACGCACATGACATGCCGGTTTCCTCACGATGTTTTCCTTCACCGTTTTGAGAGCAGTGGTGTTTTAATAATTTTACAAATAGTAAAGCGCCTGTCTGGGTTCGAACCTACGACCTTACAAGTCGTAAGTCGCGGCCGTTACCCCTGGGCTACTACTGCTGACACTGTTGTCATGCTAAAAGCTATGATATCAAAACGTAATAGTTAACACGTAAAAAACGTGTTTGTACTAAACAAACACTTCCACAAAATAGGTATAACGGACAGTCCTCTGTGCAGAGCGTGCATGGAGGCTGAGGAAACCGTCGCGCACGTGCTATTTGAATCACCCAGATTAGAACAGAAACTCCTCACCCAGATCTTTCACAGATGTTCTGTACAGACCAGGAGATTTAATTAACTTCTGGCCCGGTGGGCTGGTTGGAATAACCACTGACGGCCGCCATGTCCCACGCACAATGGTCCACCTTAGGGACTAACTGCAGAAACCAAACCCAATAACAGAACATAGAACGTAATAGTTCGTAATATATCGCAATTTCTATTCTACATTGCCGATAATCATAAGGAGCTCGTGGCTAAGCAATAACAGCCGCACGGATCGATCCATCAGGTTAAGCTACGCTTGCTGGGGTTGGTCCGTAGATGGGTGACCATCTTTACATACCGAGACTCCTCCGTGCCTCGGAAAGCACGTTAAGCCGTTGGTCCTGACTGTCATTTGTGGATCTTTGACAGTCGTTACGGGTCGTCAGAAGCTCGAAAGTCTAACAACCAGTCTTACCAAGGGGTATCGTATTACCCAGTTACTTGGTTTTGGAGATCAGATAGGCAGTCGCTCCATGTAAAATACTGGTATTCAGCTGCATCCGGTTAGACTGGAAGCCGACCACAACATAGTTGGGAAAAGGCTAGGCAGATGATTGCCGATAATCATGATCTGCCATGTGATATACTCTAAGATAATATCTTTACTTATTCCACTATTCTTGCCATAGATACAACAGAGCAAGGATCCTCTCGTTCTGCACCCTAGTCTTCGTTATCGCCATCCTTCTGATGGGCACGGTCAAGGAGTACTGGCACCTCGTGGTCCTGCGTATGATCATGGCGGCAGGAGAGTCGGGCTGTAACCCTCTCGCGACCGGGATCCTGACAGACCTGTTCCCAGAGAAACAGAGGGCCCTGGCGCTGTCCATCTTCAACTGGGGAATCTATGGAGGATATGGTATCGCCTTCCCTGTTGGACGGTACATACCTGATGTTAATGCTTGGGGATTGGTGAGTTTCATTATTTTATACTTTTTTAATTAAGACGTTAAAGTCCTTATTATCTCTTTTTGCGAGAAAATATAATAAGTGACAAAGGAACCTGATTTCAGTTAATGCATACGACCATTTTGAAAAGTAATCAAAAATCTATCATTTCAAAAGGGCACTGAGCTAGACCAGCTAAAGGGCTAATAGCGCACTAGCGGCCAACGAGATTCGAGAGAAACATACACACACATACGTACATTAGTATGAAATCGCAATGGAGCACGCGCACCGGAGGACCTAGACAAGTGACAATCGCTTGGATAGCGTTTCGTATGTACAACGCCTTTCAACAGGATTGACATATGCTTTTCGACAACTTATGTCAGTCATAGACATTTGTACCTTTTCCATCACCGTTATCGCTGATAGAATGTCACTTTCTCTAGGGCCTCTGAGGCTATAGACAAAATCCCTTTTCTGTAAGCGTTAACGCCAACGGAAAGATCAAATTGTATGGAGTTGTCATTAGCTTTAGAGATGTCACGTGACTGCTGCTGTCAACTCCATACAATTTGATCTTTCCGTTGGCGTTAACGCTTAGACAACGAAATCGTCCTGGCCACTTGTGCACTGTACTTGTGTGCTTGTACGAATGGTCTATTTTGAAAACCTCATTAGTTACACCTATTAGCGAGAAGTTTATCATCAACAATTTCATTTTCTCCACAGAGCTGGCGTGTGTGTTACTTTGGAGCCGGTGTCATCGGTCTGATCATCACTCTGTTCACCTTCCTCACTCTTCGGGAACCTTCCAGAACTACTATTGGAGAAGAAGGTATGATCACTTCGAATTAAGGGATTGATATGTGATTCATTGGCTGATAACGCACAAATAGGTTTGATTTCCGCGTGGGTCAAACTTATTTTACGATAGGTTTTTTGGATACCATCTGTATCTTAAACCTAGCGAGAATTTACTTCCTCAACTATTTAATACTAGTAGTTCTGCGAACAGACACCCTACTGTGAGTTTATTTTGACCATCTCGACTGTACACATCGACCGCGTTCGGCGCTCCGATTGACCCTTCACCAGTGAAAGCCAGTGAAAGGCCAATCGGAGCGCCGAACGCGGTCGATGCGTAAAGTCGAGATAATTAAAATAAACTCACACTAGGGCCTTTTTACACCTCGCGAACAAAAACTTTTTTGCAGCGATTAACCTTTAGGTAGTCGCGCCAAAATAATCACACTGATAATATTACCTTCATCTGTTTATAGGAACCAACAAAGCAGGCGACAGTACGTTAGAATCTGGTAAGAAGATGCCTCAGGTGACAATCTGGCACGTGATCGCGCAGCCCAGGATCATACTGCTGTGCCTCGCCGCCTCCATCAGACATTGTGGTGAGTCCAACTTGTTACTGTTACTTCACGCAATACCCCGAAGGCAGAGGTGTTTAGTACTTTAGGGGTATGAGGAACAGGGTGTAAAGTTCACTCATTCACCATAAAAAAGGGAGGATCCTCCGACCAGACTAATTGCGCGATGCAGAATTTAAATGACGTCAGGATTTTTGTGTGACGTCTGGTCTTTTGTGCGTAGTTCGCATGTGGCGATGTAGATACCGCTACAGTACGGTGGGCCGCGCGACAAAAACAATCAATCTGCCTAGCATTTTCCCAACTTTGTTTGGGTCGGCTTCCAGTCTAACCGGATGTAGCTGAATACCAGAGTTTTACATGGAGTGACTGCGAGCGAGCAAGGCGTAGGTCAGATAGGCATCTGACCTCCACGACCCAGTAAATGGGTAATACGATACTCCTTGGTAAGACTGGTTGGTGGCCGCGCGACAGTGGTAACAAAACCAGCATAGTTGGCCCCTAATTTCATGCAAACTCCGCCGTTAGTACCTACACTCGGCCAGCTCAAAGCCAGTGTTAGCATGGACGGGCGGGCTACTGTACATCCACATTTTGAGCAAGCCTGTTGCCATTAACGCGACATGAATCCATACCGGGCTGCTACTGAGAAATTTCTACATCCCAGCCGGGAGATTCATCCCCAGAACTCTAATTGATCAGCACAGAATTTTGTTTTGGAAAAAAAATTGTATAATGGTGCCGATTCTGTTGTTCACAAACTGAACTAAATTTAAGTTCAGTGCATCTTTTTCTTTCTATTTCATTAAGAAAAGGACAGAAAATAAATTATAGTTTAGTCCTGTCAAATTAATTAGCGCCTGTCACTACTCCATACAAGTTTAGACGTTATTAAAAACTTGCCTACTAAAAGACGTCAATTTACGTCAGGCGCTGATTAATTTGACAGGACTAAACTATAATTTATCTTCTGTCCTTTTCTTAAAGAAAAAGATGCACTGAACTTAAATTTAGTTTAGTTTGTGAACAACAGAATCGGCACCATTATCTTTGGTATGTACCTATTGTGAAACAAAAGTTGTTGACAATAAAGTGGTTCCTTGTCCGTGTATAATAAATAGACCTACATCTTTCCTACGTCCTACACCTTTTTGACGCTGACCGTACTCTACTCTGCCAGGGTTGCGGGAAAGTCCGAAAAGGATACCCTGCCCTTGGCAACAGGCAACTGAAGGAACACGGGTGGGTTTTAGTCAGTAAAAGTCTGACACTCCTTCCCGCTCCGTCCAGACCGGGAGAAGTCATTTGATGATTTCCTACCAAAAAAAAACAAAAAACCGTGCCTCGTATAACTACATACACCTACTACAGTATCACGACAAAACAAGAGCTTTTATAACAACATTATAATGTTCTATTTACATAAACCCTTATTTTTATTCGTAAGCTTTATGACCTTCCAATAAGGATTAAAATGCGAAGTTTTTATCTCACGGAGAAGTTTTTTATGTGCAAATGTAAGTTTGTAGTTAGTATCCTGCCAGTCACGCCAATGGCAATAGACTTGTCATGTCGCGAAATCCAAGGTCGGATTAATAATATATAAAAATGCCTTTATAGGTATGTAGGTACCTACAGCGGATATTTAGATCATTGTTATTTCTTCTGAGAAACGAGACTCCATAGTAATAATACAGGGTGTAAGGGTCAGCCCTCCGCAGACTGATGGGATAAATTCAGCATATCATACTGCCACTAGCATATCATACGACCCGTATATGAAATTATTTCAGGAACGTTATGGGAATCCAACAAAACTGATATTATTATTACCTCACGCGCAATGGATCGTTACAGTGGCAAAACCCACGTAGCCGCACTCCCCGTGTCGGAGAGGGCGCACTCGAGCATTTTAACATCCATTGCTGGTTTTTTGATTTTAGCTGTTTTATTCACATAAATGGAGTGCTGCGTACAGAGAATGTAACTTTACATTGAAATAAAGAAATAGTAACTGAAAAAACGATAAACAAATTAAAACTTTCCTGAGAATATTTCCGGTGGAATATGATTCAAAATAAGGAGCTGAATGCCCCCTGTTAATTTGCGGAGGGCTGTCCCTTACACCCTGTATATTATTATATGCTTAGGCTATGTCCAAGTCTTCTTTCGTCTAGTTTTCCGATGGTTGCAAGCGCTACCTGCTGAGCATGAGCTCCTAAGTTAGATTCCCAGGTCGGGCAAAGTATTATTGACTTTTCCCATCAGAACTTTCTTCAGTACCAGCCCGGAGTCTGGATTTGTGCCCGGTTGATAGCAATAGGCTCGCCACCACATGGGACTTAAACATAACTGGCAAAATGTGGGTATACCTATAGGTGGGTTAGGTAAACCTCTGCTAACCCGTCGGGGATTACAGCCGTGATGCTATGGTGTGATATGACTATTTTCAGCATCAATAAAATGATAAAACTTTGGGATTGTCCGTAAGTCGGAGTCAAATTTTAGGTAATAACTCAGACCAACAAAAAAGGAAAGACAGATCACGCCGTACATCCAAAAAGCCACAAAACCAAGCTCCTGCAAGTAAACACACAAGCTCACGCACACACCTACACTAAAACCAAGCTCATCGCTCCTAGTACGTCACGAGTCGTCGTCTAGCTAACATCACCAAAACAAATATAATTATGCCTTCCTGTGTAGTGAAAACGTGTAAAAACAATACTAAATCACAGAAAAAGTCTCACGGAATCACTTTTCACTTGTAAGTACTTAAAATAACATCGTTTTTTAATTTAGATAACTATGAATTTTAGGTTATTTGGAACAAAAAACCTGAACGAATGAACGAACGAAAACAGTGACATTTAAAGAGCGAGGGTTGCCATAATATGATTTCAAATTTACCCATTCGATATTTTTTACTTCGAGTAATTATGTCTGTTTTTTAATGCATTTAATATTTTAGATTTCCATGTAATACTGAAAATAAAAATAAATGGATAATAGCTAATTTACTAACCTATTTATACACATATATATATATATTTTTTTTTAACACTCAATTGAAAATTAATGGATAATTCTAAGTGAAAGAGCGGAGTCTCCTAACACAAGCAATTCTTGCATAAAAGGTGATCTCATAAATGCACTTTGTACTTAATTTGTTTTTTTATTTAATTTGCAATGTAACAAAAAATGTTTTTGTTTCGGAATTCTTCCTAAAAATTGAGGTACAATACCATACTCAACAATATCTTACTCGTACAATATTAGCCTACCCAAAATATTATTCCCCAAGTTATAGGGAAAAACTTTAACAACTGACAACCCTTTTTACACACACATAGATAAAAAAGTGGCTTCACTTTTGACGTACGGCGTGATCTGTCTTTCCTTTTTTGTTGGTCTGAGGGTAATAAAGGAATCCAGGGTTGGTCGTAAGTAGGAGCTCGTGGTAATAACAGCCGCCCAGGTCCATCCATCAGGTTAAGCTACGGTTGCCGGGGTTGGTCCGTGGATGGGTGACCATCTTTACATACCGAGACTTCTCCGTGCCTCGGAAAGCACGTTAAGCCGGTCCCGGATGTCATTTGTGGATCTTTGACAGTCGTTACGGGTCGTCAGAAGCCCGAAAGTCTGACAACCAGTCTTACCAAGGGGTATCGTATTACCCAGTTACTGGGTTGTGGAGGTCAGATAGGCAGTCGCTCCATGTAAAATACTGGTATTCAGCTGCTTCCGGTTAGACTGGAAGCCGTCCCCAACATAGTTGGGAAAAGGCTAGGCAGATGAGATGATGAAAGGAATCCAGGGTTGCGGGAAATTCCGAAAGGGACCGGGGCCCCTGGCAACAGACAACTGGAACGGGTGGGTTTAAGTCAGTAAAATTCTGATACGCCCTCCACTCCGCCTAAAGCGGGAGAAGTCAATTGATGATTTCCCACACTCAAAAAAAAACGGTAGTATTGGAATATGGAATCTAGTTAACATTCCTCAGTTCAAAACATGGCTACGAAAACCATTGACTACACTGGAAAATGTATTTAATTGTTCTTGTTTCTACCGTAATATCTAAAATTAAAATGAATTACTGTTTTCAGCGACTTTCTATCGTTCGGCCATGTTTAATGCAAGCAGAATAAAATAATGAAGTTTGTTTGCTAAAGTTTGGCTGTGGGTACTTACATAAAACTTAACACTGCTATGAAAATATTGTTTAGGGATAATACCTAGCCAACTTTAGTAAATAATTAGTTATTACGTACATAGGTACAGTTATTTAATTTAAGTAAAATAAAATACGAAACCACCACAAGGTACACAAAAAGTGAAAAAGATTTCGTATCAAAAAAATACAGGGCCGCATTTAGGCACGTTGGCGACTCGAGGGGCGCAAACCTCTTCGCGTAATAGATTCTGTCACATCCAATCCTTTGTAGTTGTTTTAAGATGTCTTTGTTTGTTAGTTTATTCAACGCTAAAGTATCTTCATTTTAGCTTAATTGTATTTGTTACTGCTGAAAGGGACAGGCCTTTATAACTTTAATCATTTTCTTGAAACATGAAAATAATGTTTTTGTTTATTAGATAACGGTGGTTGGTCTTGGTTATGTTGGCAGGGGTAGGATAGACATTTATGTTGATAACCATTTCGAAGGCGGCAAGCCATTTGTCTTCTTACAGGTATCATCTCCGTAGGACTGGAAGGATAGCTGGTATTTAGAGGAAAAATCCGCTAGCAATCATGTTCACACATTTTTTTTTTCATACGGTTATTTCGTAAAATAAAAATATTGACACTCGCAAATTAAAACGCTTCCCTTAAGTATAACAACTTTTTCCTGAAGTAATACAAAATTTGTACACATCAGCGAATCAGAATCCAAATCATAAAGTCGACGTCTTTACACAAGAAACATGAAGCAATGGAGTGCTATGTTTTTACCTAAATAGAATTCCACTTTGGAAAAAAGATTAGTAATAAGTACCTTAAGGATAAAACGACTCTATTAAAAGAACAATAGTAGGGTCATAATATTTACTGGAAATTAGACATGACCTCTGAATATTTCTCCTAGTCGCGAAGTGGCACAGCTCGACAGCATTCTTGTCGCAGGGTAATTGAGTAATTGAGTACTTACCGGATCATTGGGAATTAGTTCCTAGATTTAAATCGATATGTTTTGATGATTGGGAACAACTATTTGATAGTAAATCTATAGATAAAGCTATATGGTATAAAACCATACTGGGTGAGCTTCCTAGTGTCCCTTGGTTTGCTGGCCTTAATTTGAGTAGAAAGTATGTTAAGCTAGCTTGTAGACTTAGATCCGGTCACTATCCATCAGCAAAGTTTACTTTCTTAATGAAAAAGTCTGATTCTCCCAATTGTTTAACTTGTAATACAATTGAAGATGTTCAGCATTTGCTGATGGAATGTGTCCGGCATAAAGATGAACGCGACTTGCTGCTATGCGAATTAAAGTTAAATAGGCTGGATGTAGGTCTGATTCAAAGCATTTTGGCAAAACCTGGATCGGAAGCAGCCAAAAAATTATGTAATTTAGTATTAGTCGTTCAGTAGTGAGCAGCACCTTTTTAGCATTATTATAATGTAAGTTTTATTTTGTTTCTCCTTGTGTAATTATATCCAAGTGTACTTACATTGTTATTAGGTATGATGGGGTTGGCATATCCTTATTGGACAAAAACCCCTTTTAATAAAAAAAAAAATAAAGATATAAAAAAAAAAGCATTCTTGTCAACAGTCTATCCGCAAATTATCAGTTATTACGATTATCGTGAGCCAGAGCACATCAATCTAATAAAAGCTAAATTTCTTCATTTTCCGTGGCCATGACACTACTCATAATAAAGCGGACTCGTATAGACGGATAAGCCAGTCACTGAGACATTTATATTTTTCTTTTGACCTTATCTAGGTCAGCAAGGAAACTCATTTAATAAAGCCATTAGAAGGAGCATTAGCTGCCAAGTTAACTACTTATATCATTTTATTTATACCGACATCTATTTCAATTACGAATAAGTAGGTGATGGAAAAGTGTAAGCTTTACAATCTCAATGCGATGTGGAAAAAGAGTTGGATTTTTTCACTATTAATTGGTGTTTTTTTACTAAATAAGACAGCAACGACTAGGTCTATGGATGCCTTTTAAAAATATAATAAAGCTTCATTGCTTGAATTACCTTAAGTCATGACTGAGACTTACAAGTTTTCGTCTGCCTCAATAGGCCGGTAGATACTGGCACTGTGGATCTACAACGCCACTTACGCCACATTCGAACTACGCTTCACACCTGACGTCACGGAAAATCTTACATAACACAAGCAGGGTTATCCGCGCGATTAACATTACAACATCCTCATACCCATATGACTCATTCGTCTATAGCACCATGAGCATCGATATAATTTTCCAAGAAAAATCAGCCCAGGTCAACCAAATTCCACTCCAAAGTTCACTGACAGCTCGATCGACCACTCTCATCCATCCACTCACTACTGTATCTTAACCACACATACCTTTGTTTTGCAGGAGGCATGTGCTTCGCTTACAACGCGGACCTGTACTACCGTGACTACTTCCCCGATGTTGATCTAGGCTGGTGGCTGTTCGCTGTCACCGTCGGTATCGGTTCCATTGGAGTTGTGGCTGGGGGAGTTATTTCGGACAAGTAAGAACTTATTTGAATACTTTGTACGCTATTCTACGTACCTACGTCTGGTTGCGACGGCTCTAGTACCTATACCTACTTATATTATATACTAGCTGTGCCCCGCGGTTTCACCCGCGTAGGTTTCGATCCCGTGGGAATATAGGGAAAAAAGGTATCCTATGTCCTATTCCAGTTCATGGTCTACCCGTGTACCCATCCTCTCCTCTCTAGAGTAGGGAACGTCGCGCCGGCGTCGAACGGTTCGCATGTTGCATTTTTATATTCATGATTACTTCGAAATGAAATGTCCGATTCGAATGAATTAAAAAGTATTTTGCTGCTACATAAATACCCTTGATGTTAAAACTATTTATTTGAATAAGAATTAATATTATGTTGATAAAACTCCTTCGCAAATAATGCATTAGTTTCGAACAAATTTGATTACCATGAAAAATGGTTATTGTAGTATATTTAGATTTAAGTTGGCAACACCAATGGTAACGGTTCTGTGTGTGTGAAGGAAACCATCTTGGAAGCCACCCACCAACGTTTATAATTTTGAAAATAAAGTATTCATTTTTAACAGCCATGGCGGCACTTTCATTTTATTATAATTAAGTAATTCAAGACATTACAAAAACACTTCAAAAATGGCGACGAGAACATCGAACTTCGTGATAAAACCTTTTGAAGAAGGTGACGACGTTACGTGCTTCCTGGAACGCTTGGAGCAATATTTTATTGCAGCAGAAATTAAAGATGAGCGAAAGGCCGCAACATTATTAGTATCTCTGCATGAGACTACGTACAAGATTTTAAAAAGCGTGTTGCTTCCGGCACTGCCCTCCACCAAGACATTTGTTGAACTACGAGCCGCTCTGAAGCTAAGATTCCAACCTAGAGTTTCCTATTTCCGGAAAAGAATAGAGTTTGATAGACTCAGACAAAATGAGGGGGAACAAATTGCACAATATTATGCAAGAGTGAGAGAAAGGGCATCGGAATGTAATTTCGAAGCGCACATGGAAGAAATTATAAAAACGAAATTCGTCACGGGACTATCATCAGGTCCAATACAGGAGCGACTGTGTGAGGAGAGTATTGCCAAAACTACTGAGGAACTCCTAGAAACTGCACTGAACAAAGAATCAGCCATAAAAGATAGAAGCGGTGGGACGGTGAACAAAGTGGTAAAAGCTAAAACACTCCAAAAGACGCAGAAATCCTCAAATTCCAGTACGAAACTATTATGTGTACATTGTGGTAAGCCAGATCACAATTTTTCAAAATGCAGATATAAAAGTTATAAGTGCAAAATCTGCAATAAAACTGGACATTTAGCAGACATCTGCAGAAATAAGAAGAATACACATAGCGTGGAAGTCAATGAAGACAATGTTGACATTTTTTCAGTACACAACAGCGGTATTAACTATATTTCTCCATTTTTTCTGAACTGTATGGGTAATGGTAAACAATTCCAGATGGAATTGGACACAGGAGCAGCAGTATCTTGTATTCCGTTATCTACTTACAAGAGTTTGTTTTCAGATGTAAAATTACAGCCAGCTGATGTGGAACTTAAAACCTATAGTGGTGAGGTTATGAAACCAAAAGGTAAAATTTCAATTTCATTAAAAATTAAAAATACAGAATTAAAATGTGTATTGTTAGTTGTAGAAAATGGATTAAAAAGTTTATTAGGGAGAGACTTAATTAAAAAATTTAATATTCAACATTTATTGTCATTGAATGCAGTTGAGGAACTGTCATTACAAAATGTATTAGAAGAGTATTCAGAAGTGTTTAAGCCAGAATTGGGAGTAATTAAAGGGGAGGAAGTAGGATTAGAGGTTGATAATAATGTTAAACCCATATTTATGAAACCCCACCCAATTCCACATTCTTTTAAAGACAAAGTTGACCAAGAGTTACAAAAATTAGAAAAAGAAGGTGTTATTATAAAAACAGAGAATTCCAAATGGGGTACTCCGTTAGTTCCAGTAATTAAAGAAAATGGAAAGCTTAGGTTATGTGCTAATTATAAAATAACTGTGAACAAACATTTAAAAAATGTAAACCATCCCTTGCCTAGAATTGAGGATATTTTTACAGGTTTACAGGGGGGAGAAAAGTTTACAAAGCTTGATTTGAGAAATGCCTTCAATCATTTGTTGCTAGATAATGAAACAGGAAAATTACTGGCGTGGTCGACTCCTAAAGGTATTTATAGACTAACAAGGTTACCTTATGGCACTAAGCCTGCTTCGGCAATATTTCAGGCAAAGATGGAAAAAGTATTACAGGGGACCAAGGGAGTAGTCAATTTTATAGATGATGTTTTGGTAACGGGTGCCAATGACAAAGAACACTTGGAAAATTTAAAAGAAGTTTTAAAAAGATTTGCCCATGTTGGAATTAGATTAAACAAGGATAAGTGTTTATTTTTTCAGTCCGAGGTTAAATATTTAGGACACATTATCTCAAAAGAAGGTTTAAAGAAAGATCTTTCGAAATTGGAAGCCATTACCAAAGCACCTGCACCTAAAAGTGTAACTGAAGTAAGATCATGGATCGGAATGGTTAATTATTATTCAAAATTTATCCCCAATGTTTCTATAAAACTCAAACCAATGTATGAGTTATTAAAAAAGGATAACAGATTTAATTGGACATCTGATTGTCAACAAAGTTTTAATAATATTAAGAAAGATATAATTTCTGACAATGTCTTAGTACATTTTGATAGGTCTAAACCTTTAAGATTAACTTGTGATGCATCTCAAAATGGCATGGGTGCTGTATTGAGTCATGTTATGCCAGATGGTACTGATAGGCCAATAAGTTTTGTTTCTAGAGTCTTTAACAAAGCAGAAAAGGGTTACTCAATGATAAACAAAGAAGCGTTAGCTATTTATTGGTCAGTCCAAAAGTTTTACCAATATTTGGTTGGAACTAAATTTGAATTGTTGTCAGATCACAAACCTTTACAAGCTCTGTTTGGTGAGCATAAAAGCCTACCACAAATGGCAGCAGGTAGATTACAGAGATGGTCTTTGTATTTAGCAGGATTTGACTATACTTTTAAGCACATTAAAGGTTGTAATAATAATCAAGCTGATTGTATGTCAAGAATTCCATTAGAGTATGAACAGTCTGTGTTAACTAATCGATCTGAGTGTGACTACATTAATTTTGTTGAGGAACAAAATATTATAGATTTAAATGTTGTTAGGTCTGAGACTAGAAAGGATCCACTTTTAAGTTCTGTTTTTAATATGATAAGATATGGATTTCCTAAAAATGTTAAAGATGAACCTTTGAAACCATTTGCACAGAAAAGGGACCAATTATATGTTGATCAAGGTGTTATCATGTGGGGGTATAGAGTTGTTATTCCTTGTAAGTTACAGCAAAATTTATTAAAAGAGTTGCATACCACACATGAAGGAATTGTAAAAATGAAAACTAATGCTAGATCATATTTTTGGTGGCCTAATTTAGATCAATCTATTGAGAACTTTGTTAAAAATTGCAATATTTGTATGGCAGCTAGGCCAGAACCCAAAAAGGCAAACATTATTTCATGGCCAAAGACTAACTCAGCTTATGAAAGAGTTCATGCTGATTTTTTGGGACCATTTGATGGTAAAATGATCTTAATTATCATTGATTCCTATTCTAAATGGCCAGAAGCCTTTATTATGAAAAGTACAAATACTAATAATACAGTGGAAAAGTTTAGGGAATGTTTCAGTCGTTTCGGTTTACCAAAAGTAGTTGTAACAGATAATGCATCAGTATTTTGTTCAAAGGAATTTTCAGATTTCCTATCAAAAAATGGAATAAGACATGAAACATCACCTCCTTTTCACCCTGCAACTAATGGGTTTGCAGAAAATGCTGTAAAAAACTTTAAATTTTGTATGAGTAAAGCACTAAAAGATAAGAAAAACAGTAATGTAAACTTTGAAACATTAATGAATAGATACCTCTTTCATTACAGAAATTCAATTCATACAATAACGGGTAACACCCCGGCCGAATTAATGTTTCAAAGGAAATTAAGGACTAGATTAGACATATTAAAAGAGAAAAAGACAAAAGATAATATAAATAAGAATAATAATATGAGAGAAGAAACATTTACAGAGGGAGAGTATGTATATTGTAGAGATTATAGAAACCCAAATAAGAAAGTTTTTGTTAAAGCTATTATAGATGAGGTGTTAGGTAAAAGAACCTATTTGTGTAAAATTTTAAATGAAGATTTGATTTGGAAAAGGCACCTCAATCAGATAATACGTTCTTTACCTTGTGAAAACCCTGAAATCTGTAAGGATGTTCATATTCCTATTAATAATAGTAATAATAATAACGCTTTTATAAAACCTAATAATTTTAAAGATAATGTTGCTAAAGATTTCAGAGATTTCAATAAGGAAATGATTGTTAATAATGATGATAATAAATGTGAGGATTCCAATGAGGTGATTCCGGAACTTATAGATAGCTCTAATGATGCCAGTAATTGTAGTTTTAAGGATAAAGGTAATATGAGTGTAACTCAGGAGGCTCAACCCCAACCAGTACCTCAATCCTCTTTGAGGAGATCTTCAAGGACAGTTAAGGCTCCCGAAAGATTAAACTTGTAAAAGACTTAAGAGGGGGGTATTGTAGTATATTTAGATTTAAGTTGGCAACACCAATGGTAACGGTTCTGTGTGTGTGAAGGAAACCATCTTGGAAGCCACCCACCAACGTTTATAATTTTGAAAATAAAGTATTCATTTTTAACAGCCATGGCGGCACTTTCATTTTATTATAATTAAGTAATTCAAGACATTACAAAAACACTTCAGTTATAGTGAGTCAATCTTAAAAGATAGACATATGCTGTCGCGGACTTTTTTTTAGAACCTTTAAAGAGGACCAATTCCATCATACATGATATTTGCGTAACTTAAACAGGTTACACAGCGCACGCAACAGAAGCTCTCAAAAAGGAACCATTTTTCCCGTTTTTGCAACATTTTTCATTTATGCTCCGCTCCTATTGGTCGTAGCGTGATGTTATATAGCCTATAGCCTTCCTCGACAAATGGACTATCCAACACCAAAAGAATTTTTCAATTCCAACCAGTAGTTTCTGAGATTAGCGCGTTCAAACAAACAAACAAACTCTTCAGCTTTATAATATTAGTATAGATACAACTAGCGACCGGCTCCTGCTTCGCACGGTTTTTACGACTTTACAAAACATGGAGATTTCATAGATATTATGTACCTACTAACGTATTATACACATAAACCTTCCGGGATAAATTATCTAAACGATAGTGAAAACCTCATCAAAATCTGTTGCGTGGTTTTAGTGGTTTAGAAGAAAAACGCGGACATACAGACAAACACGAAAAGCGACTTAATTTTTATTATGTAGCTATAGATGTCGTATGTTACATTGGAAGAATAATAGTTTGCATAAGGTACAAAAGTTTTTTGTATCTCCATTTTTTCTTTTAAAAGCTCCATAAATATATATTTTTTAATCCTACGTAAAAATGCTACCTACATATTTTTAGCTTTGGAAAGCTTCAACAGTGTGGGCGAAATCTTGTTTATCTTCGTTAATTGGTCCGCCCACAAAAAATGCAATCACATCGGCGATATACATTATGTATTTTCATTATTCAAAAAAGTCAGCATAAAAATTCAATCTGAATATTTTAACACTGCCATTTTTTATGACCAAATCTAAGCTATTTTGTTTGTGCAGATACGTGGAGAAGATGGGCGTTCGTTCAAGGGTGCTGGTACTTGCGTTATCTCAGCTGATTGCTACTCTGCCTGCGTTCGGATCCGTCGTGTTTGGACCTCTGTGGGCCATGATCACTCTTGCAATTTCCTACTTCTTTGGTAAGCAAATACTAAGATAAAGCTGCTTATGATGAAGCTTCACTTAGCGTCTTAAGCCAATGTTCTGTTTGATAAAATGCACCTTCGTTCCTTATTTTCCTTTTTGGAGAATTTCTCATTCTCTTCCCGACTTTAAAGGAGCAAATCTCCTGAGAATATCTTTGGGTTAAAAATTGGCTAAACCCGAGAAAAAAACATTATACGACGGTCTCCACGACTTGTATTGCCGGAATGCATTGCAATATGGCCAGTAAGATTTACCCACAAGACAGTTTGATATCGCAGACTCTTGTGGGTAAATCTTATTAGTCAAGCAAGCAAAACATACGCAAATTGGAAAATAACCCCTCTAATCATCAAATTAAAGTCCCAATTTCTACCTTCCAGCTGAGATGTGGTTCGGCATCGTATTCGCGATCCTTGTCGAGATAGTGCCTCTGTCCGTCCGCTCCACCACAGTGGGAGTGTTCCTCTTCGTCATGAACAACGTTGGCGGCAACCTGCCCATCCTCGTGGACCCCGTGTCCAAGATCATCGGCTACAGGGAGGCCATTATGATCTTCTACGCTGGATTTTATGGCTTAAGTAAGTTTGAATAGATGATAATGGTATTCAGTTGCATCCGGTTAGACTGGAAGCAGACCCCAACATAGTTGTGAAAAGACTAGGCAGATTGATTGAGTAGATGAGAAGTAGAAGAAGGAACTTTTTGCCTAATTTTGTATATTATACAGGGTGACATTTAATTCACGAACATTCTCTTAAGGGGTCATTGTACTCATCTCAGCTGTTTCTTACATTTACGTTCGCATAGCTCGTCAAAATGTAGGGAACAGCCTATTTTTTTTTCGCGATTAATGAGTCTCTCAAACTACTGCTAGTGATGATACTTAGTATCCACTTTTTTGTGTAAAATTACCTCAGCTAAGGACTTTTTTAATACCTTACCCTTTTAAAGCAAGCATCTCTCTAACTCAAACCTTAATCATTCTTCATCTAACCCACAGGCAGCATAATGTTCTTCCTAACAATGTTCCTGATGGACGGACCTGTTGAGCAAGCTACCAAGCCAGCAACGACGACAGAGGAACCCGCGGACAAACGCAGCGGCCTCGACAATAGAGCCTTCACTCAAGACGAACTGCCCGCCAGACACGCAGGAAGAAGTCTACCTACCGCACCGAGCCACGAAAGACTGTAGACAATAAACGAGTTGTTCGAACTTCGAATGAAAAATATCGGAGACCATAAACTCTACAGTCAAGAACTGCTAGCAAAAAGGACCAGAAATATTAGTTTGTGGAAAGCTCTAGGGCCGTATTCAGGATGTCTATGGGTGCAATAAAAGTACAAATGGGTGCATGACAGGATTTTGTGAGATGGCCTTTACGACACAGCTCGATATTGATAAATTATGCGTTCTTTCCAAAGTAAATAATTATATTTTAATGAAAATGTTATAGGTAAAAAAAGTTTCGATATTTTGATCCGCCTAACACTGTCGCGAAAAAACAACGCAATTTCACGCATCTGTGATTTATGCATGAGAAACAAAATTTCAGGTGTGTCAGTTGATAGAAAAGCCTAAACATGACTCTTTCAAACAATGCATGTTCCTTTAGGAATAAGCAAAACAGTTCAATCATCTTTGAATACCGACAGCACGGAAAAGTCTAAATGAATTTGCCTGCAGGTGTGAAGATGGTTGATTGGTCAAATAAATTATGCATTGTCGTTAGTACCAGTAAGTTTTGTCTGAGTGTTAAGTTTTAAAATAAGTTGTTTTCAGTTTATTATATATTAAGCTCAGTGTCATTGTGTTGAATACATTTTATTTATTTACATGAATTTGCAGTGTATTCGAATGATTTGTTTGGTAGTTAGCTTTTCCTGTTAAATTTTGTGAAAATATTGCAAAAATATTGGTTTTACACCTTTCACCGATTCAATACAAAAAAGTAACAGAACCGGCAACCGCCTATGTTATTATTTACTAAAAATGTAGCAGAAACAGTCAAATTAAATAACTATCACATATTCCGAAAAGTTGATTTCTAAACAGACTGTACAATAAACTGTAATTCATTTACCCAAAAGTTGTTGCATAATTTTGAGTTTATCTGCATTTAACTGCCAAATCAATGAATTATGTTATGAAAAATGTATAACTAAATAACTAAATCTATTGGTAGAAGCGATGGCGACTAGGATATGTTTTTGTGAGTTTTGAAAAACTTAATAACTATTTTGACTACAGAAAATTCACCAAAGTGAAATAAAATGCAAAAGACTTTCATATTATATGGAATAGGTACAGCTAAATGTATTTTTCCGGTTTATTCATTGTGGTTGTTCTTTGGAAGCTGTAAGAAAAATCCTTAGTGGAATGCAGTTATTATGTGATAATGATCTTTTGTACATATTTATTTCGTAGTTAGATATGTGATTATTGTAAATAAATGTTTAATGTTTTATAAGTGTTTTATTTTCTCCAGTGTAACAAATACAAGTATCATTTATTTAAATTGTTACTTTGACTAATTGTAACTGTATGAAAATTAACCCATTAGCAGTTTTCATATTGCCAGTAAAATAGTCTATTATACCATACTATTTATACCACTTCTGTTAAAACCTTACTTTTCTTTTGACCTTTATATTTGAAAAGCTTTTCTTTTCTTCTAGACTTCCAAATTTTTGTATCTTCTTTGGATAAAATAGATTCCCCACTGACCACCACAGCATTTACTTTATCTACAAAGAAATACATTAATTAATTAATGGCTTCCAAGATCTGTTAAAAATACTTGAACTAATGGCAAAATAATAGTTCCTATATAAAGATTAATTAAAAGATTTAACCGACTTCAAAAGGTCCATAATTCCATTTGTGTAGTTTTGATGGAAAAAATACTTACCATCTTCATTTAAACTGTCTTCCACATCAATAGGTCTTCTTTTATTTTTGAATTTCTTCGATTTAATATTATGAGTTTCAGTGTAGGTGTCCTTTACCTCTTCACATGACAAAAATCCTTCAGAAGCCTTAAATAGTTTTACACCACCTTTGATCTTCCGTTTTCTAGAAAGACAGAGCTTTTAATTATAACTCATTAGGATAATCAATAAGTGAGTGAAAATAATTTTTAGTAGAAGCTTACTTTGTTTCATTTTGCATGTCCACAAATTCAATTTTTTTCTGTATTATTGCAGATACTTTGGCACCAATTCTCTTTTGCATTTCTTGTGGTACTTTCACATCGTTATAGTGGGACGATACTTCCAAATATCTTTCAGATTTAGGTTTTTCTTGAGCTAAAAAAATTTTTTTTTTGTTTAATGCAACCATCCTTTAGATAGGTACCTAATATAGCTTTAATGATCCCATGATACATGAAAATATTCAACTAGTTTTCTAGCAAAATATTTATAAATTTAGTTTTCCGCCCGATTGTCAAAACCTTAATACAGCCCTGTACAAAAGTGAGGTTATACCAATACAATCAATACGAGAAAAGACTGGTATTAAACCGACAGCACTCGTTGCAGTGTAGTTATTAAATATTACAATATCGATCCCGAGCGGTTAAGCAAAAACAATTTTCATTCAATGTGATGGAAACTTACCATTGTCACTGGCTTCTTGTTGCGTCGTTTGCCCTCGTGATTCGTTAATTAACTTAGTAAAAGATGTGTCCACTACTTCCCTGAAACGTGAAAGATCCTCTTCTTCGGAAGAATCAGACATTTTATTAAACCTATGGAAATATAAAATTGAGACCGACTGCTGCACAACCCTGAAACTTTTTGTTTACTGTTGTTCACGAAGCTTGCTAAACACTAAGCACTATTTAATACTGTTGTTGAAACAGAGAGGCTGTCAAAATAGAATTGTATTGGTAGAAAAAAAATTAAAAAAAATCTAAGCTTATTCACAAATCACTTAATCGCTGGAAGACATGTATTTTAATAAAAATGTCTTTAAAAAAAAATATTTCGAAGGCTTTCTTTTTATGCACTTTCATTCCATTTATGTACCTTTATCTCACTTCGTAAATATGAAAAGACGTTTCTTTTCTTGTCACTGTCAGTGTCATGGCGTGAAAAGATCAAAAGATTCGACCAGTATTTCTTGACCCGCGGCCAAAATCATTAACAGCCCGAACCCAGAGTGATTTTGGCCCAAGCCCATAACCACTTGCAGTGCAAGCACTGCAAGCAGCGCTGTCACAAAAGTACCAAGTTAAATTGGCAAATAGTGTCAAACTCAAATGAACACTGTCAAACTCACAATGTTTCGGGCGAAATAATTTTAGTTTGATTTTATTACGTACCTCAATAAGTACTTCAACTAAGAACAACACCAGCTGAATACTTTGTAGGTTATAAAATTCAATAACGATTGTTGTGCAAAAATAATTTTATAAGAATTTGTATAGGTATAGAAACGTAATCAGTGTTCACTATGTCAATACTATTCCGACCGCCTACAGACCCGAATTTATCAAAATTTATGGCAGACGATGACTACGATTCACTTACGAAGTACCTTGTCGGCAACAACCACAGATTTCGCGAAAATATCATAATACCAAGGATTCTCGGACCTGTTATCATCAAAACTAATGAGGAGAAGATGATAGAATCTACGATTGAAAGCTGCCCCTTCAAATCAGTTACCAGTTGTGTTATTGGTATGTTGAGTGCTTCTTTACCTATTAATGTCCATGTGTACCTACTATTTGATGTAACTAGAGGTCTATTGTGTACTTTTTGTCCAAAGACAGGCCACCTTGACTGCCTGTAGGCGCAGTAGAAGACAAATATGAAATAAACTCAGTAGGGGCAGCATTAGCACTGGACTAATTGACTAAATAACATACAAACTCAGACCAAAAAATAAAAAACCAAGACATAGCGCACAATACAGTGAAGCATGCCAAGACTCCAAGAGTACACCTCGCTGTGTGCATTCACACATTTACAACAAATTTACATGTTTACGAAACCAGCCTTACGTCAATATCTAGGTCTTTTATTTGGTCTGAGCATATAACTATAGACAATTCGTTTCTAGCCTGTTGTACCCTATAAGTGTCACTCAGGGATTCTCCTCCCCTTCCACAGTGTCTGGTCAACATCTGTTTCACATAAAATTATTCTCTTTTCAGGCTATGGCCTTGGACTGGCAGTGGGTCTCTTCACATCCTCATTAATGCCAACTGTAGCGGTAACAGATCCCATGCAAACACAAACGGCCAAAGAAATACTGCGTGAAATGAAAACATCTATGCTCAGTTACGCGAAGAATTTTGCTATACTTGGTGCTGTATTTTCTGGTGTTGAATGCTGTATAGAGTCTGCTAGAGGGAAATCTGACTGGAAGAATGGTACCTATGCTGGTGGGGTCACAGGCGGCCTAATAGGGTTAAGAGGTATGAATCATATCTTTATTATTTTGTGGTTTGAAAAATATATATAATGCAGTTGCACAATAAATGTTAAAATTGCATAGTTACCCAGTTACCAACTGGGTTGCATAGATCAGGGGGGCAATTCCCAAAGAGAATCGCGGCGATAGTTACGCCGTGCAATCATCGCCCAATGATAATATCGCCGTGATCGCCGTGTGGAGATTGGTTCATAGTTTCTATTCAATTTGATGGCACGGCGAGACTAACGCCGCGATCCTCTCGCCCGCGGACATGAGCCCACGACCATAACTTTTTTTTTTTTTTTTTATGTTTGCCTATACTGTCCCACTGCTGAGCAAAGGCCTCCCCCAAATCCTTCCAAACATCCTTTTCTAGGGCCACCTCGATCCAACCCTTGCGGTACGCGTCTAGATCGTGACCATACCTATAAACTATTAACTAATGACCAATCTTTTCTTTCTTTTCAGGTGGCATGAGGGCGGGTTTGTTTGGCGCAGCAGGTTTCGCCGCATTTTCGACAGTCATTGATTATTACATGCATCAACGTTGATAATTGTTTAAAAAATAAATTATTATTATTATTTAGTAATTCTTAGCAATAAACAAAACACTTAGATATTAATATTGTCTTTCAGTTACTAAATAGAAAAATATCGAACTGCGAATCAAAACCATGTCGGTGCCGCGATCGCCGTATTGTTGTAAGGGGTATCTTAGACAATGAAACTGACATCAGTTCATTAAGCACCCATGACCCAAGTTACACGACTAATCACAATCTGAATCGTTTTGAAACAGATTGCTAATTCATTGCTTCATAAGTTCTAATTAAAAATCAGCTCAACAACGTAAGTAACGCAATGAATGTTGTTGAACTGTCAAAATGAAACCAATTAGTCAGTCCTATATGCAGGTCAACAAAATTCTTAACTCATACTAATTCAGGTTGCGAGAAATGTAATAAATTAGTAACCTGTGTAGGGAAGGAACCCACATTGTATGATAAGTTATAATTATAGTGAAATATGAAAAATTCTGACAGTGAACATGGAACGCTTTGCCAAAGGGCAGCTATTCAAGCTTGAAAAAGAAGAAATTAGAAGTTTCCGTTTAAAAAAAAACAACAAAATCAACGGTCTTTGTCGTGTTCAGCTTGATTGATTTTTTACATAGAAATTAACGAAAATGTGTATCGAAGTTTGAGTTTTCGATAGATTAATAGCAATAAATTAATGTTAGTAGTCTGTTAGTGTACTTATATTGGTAGTGCGACGTACAAATTCTTTAAAATGAAGGATCCTTTTGTTAAGGATTCGGTTATTGATTCGCCGGCCAGGGAGAGTCTTAGAAATGTGGAAGGTTGCTACAACAAGAATATATTCAAGACTAATTCGTTCGCGAACTCCCGTCGTGCTTTGCAGTCGGGTGCTGATAAGATATCAAGAACATTTCGAAGTGTTAGGAACACCTTCGGAAATCTGTCACAGGTAAGTAATTTCGCTGTGTCATAATTTATGGCAAAGAATTAAATTTACCTTATTTAAAAGCTAAAACTCAACATAAAACCTCCTCCCTCCTCCTCCTCCTATTTAAAATTACCAACACCTATACATATATATACCTCCAAAGATTCTTCTTTTCGCTTTAGTAAAATGGAATGGTATGGCCGAAACTTCCATGGTAACAGTAATCGATCTTCTCGGGTACCTTGTATTCAAAATGTTCAGCTAGATTTATGAATTTGTATTACTGTAACAATATGCTACTCTGTCTTAAGTAGTGGCCTGTCTTGAGTAATCATGAATACTGAAACTAACTCAAAAAATAACATGTGAAGTCAAACATCAAAACTTATATATTTTTTAAATTCTAAATTAGATATAACCCTTTACTTTCAATCACACTTCTGCTTTTCATCATGTACTAAAGCTGTACTGAAGTCAATGCCCTGTTATGACCTTTTCAATTTGTCCCTTCCTACCAATAAATGAGCTAAACAAAGCAAACTTTGGTCAGTGGGTCGTCTTAGGGGCGGAACTTTTAATGAGATACAACAATACAATATATTTTGTTATTCAACTCCATTCGAAAATGTAATTTACCTGCTTGTAGGTATCAAAAGGTAAATAGACGAATCCATTGAACCCTTTTGAAATGATTGAGAATCAAACATAATAATAATAAAAAGAATCCTGGCACTCGAGGTTGTCAACATGTGGAATGTGGATACAGCAATCATTGTGCCGATAGTTGTGACGGCCAATGGCATAATAGCCAAGAGCCTCGACCAACACCTTGGGCGGCTGGATCAAGGGTTTGATCCAGAATGAAGTACTCCTGGACATGGCATGCATAGTGAGGAGGTTCTCTCTCTAGAGCCCTGACCAGCGGCAGCTTGGACCCGGATCCTGATGCTGACAGGCTGGCGGGTGGGCGGCAAAATATAAAAAATAGTTTTTTTGAAATGTTTTTTAGAAAAATATTTAAAAATTTAAGGAACATGTATTTAAAAAGAAATAAAGGAAATAATAATAATAAGCAATAGCCAAGAGCCTCAACCAAAACCTGAGGAGGCTCTCGTTAGCCGGCTGGATCAAGGGCTTAATCCAGCAAGCGGTACTCCTGGACACGGCGCGTATCAATAGGAGGTTCCTCTCTCAGGAGCTCTGACCATCGGTAGCTTGGACCCTGTTCCCGATACTGGTGGGGTCCTATTTTTTATATTTTTAAATATTAAAAAAAAATATATATATATAAGAAACAATCTGCCTAGCCTTTTCCCAACTATGTTGGGGTCGGCTTCCAGTCTAACCGGATACAGCTGAATACCAGTATTTTACATGGAGCGACTGCCTATCTGACCTCCACAACCCAGTAACTGGGTAATACGATACCCCTTGGTAAGACTGGTTATCAGACTTTCGCTTCTGACGACCCTTAACGACTGTCAAAGATCCACAAATGACAGCCGGGACCAACGGCTTAACGTGCTTTCCGAGGCACGGAGGTGTCTCGGTATGTTAAGATGGTCACCCATCCACGGACCAACCCCGGCAGGCGTAGCTTAACCTGATGGATCGACTCGTGCGGCTTTTATTACTAAGCCACAAGCTCCTCATAAATATATAAGAAACAATATAAATAAACGAAATAAGCAATATAAATCATGAGCTTATTCAAAATAGGATATTTTGTTTCACAGTAAATAAAACAAAAAGTGTGTGACTCCTTACTCCCCACCCTTACCTCCTTACAAGTAATCACATAAATGATTTCAAAGTGAAAAGTGCGCAAAGAATGTTGCACAGAAAAACGTAACCCTTTTAAGTTAATGATTGTATAAATTTCACTCCTCATAAAATTTCCATACTAGGGCCATAGATGAAAATCGATTCTTAAGGAGTAAACTCCAAAAATGACCACATGGAATATTTTAATTCAGCATTTCAGACTGGGAGGCAGGCGTCGTCACCGGCTGACTGAACCGGTGTCTCCATGCAGGGCCCCAACCACACCTGTCATGAAGAAGAAACAGGTATGAACTATGAACCTGCATTTACATATGTATGAACGTTAGTTGTAGGAGAGCTATTTGTTCTACAATACCTATTTCTGTTAAGCCAAGCAGCATTACCCTGTTCCAATTTGAAGGGTACAGGTGCCAGTGTAATTCACGGAAACCTGATAACATGAGACATTTCAGTCTTGTCTCTGTCAGGACTAGACAAAAACTCTGACAAGACTAAAATGAAGCCTCGTGGTATTCCACACATTCTTATGCAGTGGTGACCACATAAGATAGAGTTGTTTGCTCTTATATAAAAATGTTGCGGTACGAATTTGTAGTGCAAGCTCTACACACATCCTGTCAGGGTTGCGGGAAAGTCCGAAAGGGATACCGGGACCTTGGCAGGCAACAGAAGGAACACGGGTGGGTTTTAGTCAGTGAAAGTCTGACACGCCCTGCAGCTCCGCCAAGAGCGGGAGAAGTCATTGGACGATTTCACAACGTCAAAAAAAAAAAAAAGCTCTACACACAATGTCCGGGTTGGCATGATTCGGCACAGTCAGGGAGAAAAATCCATACTAATATTATAAATTCGAAAGTAACTCTGTCTGTCTGTCTGTATGTTACCTTTTCACGCCTAAACCACTGAACGGATTTCGATAAAATTTGGCAAGGAGATAGATGGCATCCCGGGGAAGGACATAGGCTACTTTTTATCGACATACCACGCGGGCGAAGCCGCGGGCGGAAGCTAGTATAATATATTTTGCCAAATCATGCCGACCCGAACGAGTGTGTAGCACACCTCAGAAACAATGTTAAACATTTTTTTGTCTGACATTATTAACACTGACATTGTCTAACATTTTAATTCCAGATACTTGGCAGAAGCCCCACTAAGCTGTACAGTCCCTTCGGCATAGAGACACCTCACAGCCGGGACTTTAGAATGTCGCCGTACATGCCCGATACACCGGACCATGGGTAGGTTATAAATACCTGTGTTTGCAAGCCACACGGGTCCATCCATCAGCTTAAGCTACGCTTGCCGGAGTAGGTCTGTGGATGGGTGACCATCTTTACATACCGAGACTCCTCCGTGCCTCGGAAAGCACGTTAAGCCGTTGGTCCCGGCTGTCATTCGTGGATCTTTGACAGTCGTTACGGGTCGTCAGAAGACCAAAAGTCTGACAACCAGTCTTACCAAGGAGTATCGTATTACCCAGTTACTGGGTTGTGGAGGTCAGATAGGCAGTCGCTCCATGTTAAATACTGGTATTCAGCTGCATCTGGTTACACTGGAAGCCGACCCCAACATAGTTGGGAAAAGGCTAGGCAGATAGGCAGATTGATTGGTCCTGTTCACGTTGTTATGATTAATTTTTTTTTTTTTTATAATTATGGCTATAATTTTAATTTGTTTGCTTCCAGTTTATCACCGAAGCGGCGCAAAGGCGTCACCCACTCGTGGCATATCCTCGCCAAGAAGAGACCTCGAGCGCTCTTCCACTGAAGCTTCTATCTTCTCGTAATAACTCAACGCACAAATGTATCCCACCGCTTAAATGTAAGATTAGCTACAAAAGGCTACACGAGATTGTTAGACGCGACTGTCAGTCGTTAAGTGATGGTTTCTTTGGAACCAAGCAATGAAATATGGTTTAAACATAATTTAATTTCTACATGTATTTATACAACAGGATGATATACTGAATTGTTTTTCCAAATAAGTTTGTATGGATAACTCCGAAAAGTAATAAATGGCGAAAAATGTTCAAAGGATCTTGAGAACCAAACTTTAATTGTTACAGTTGTGGAGAATCCAATTAATGAGCTTCTAGAAGAATAAAAAGATGTATTTTCAAACATATGACATGCGTATAGCCATAGCATTATTTGCAATATTTCGAGTTTATACTTTGCAAACCTATTTGGAAAAAAATACTCAGTCACCTGACTTATTTGCAAATTTAAGCACAGTTCTATTCAGCAAAAACCTATGTCCAGCAGTGGCCTACAATAAGCTGGTCATGAAGTAAATGCTACTATCATTTATTTCTACTAAGCATAGACTGATTCGAAAATCATTGTGATTAACAATCTCTTGTCGCCAATATTGTCGATATTTTGTATGCAATTGGTGCTATACTCGTAGTATATTCTTATTATTGTAATACATCCGCGATTGGCTTATTGTCGAATAATAAATAACTAAAGATAGTGAAAAGTTACAATTATTAGTACATACATAGTTCTCGACCTGAGATGCATTAGATCTGATATGGAATTTACAATACAATACAAATCCGACCTTATGCGAGACGCATTAGGTCTGATATGGAATTTACTATACAATACAAATCCGACCTTATGCGTCTCAGGTGCAGAGATGAATGCTCTGAGGCTGCAGTTATTTCTTACCATTAGGTAAAATAACTGACTTGCGTTATTTTAAAAATAACGCGAAGATCGAGATCTAGAAAAGCATTCGATTTATGTCCTAATAATATTTAACTTTCCCATAAAATATGTATTTTTAAGATAACTGCAGAATTCCTTTGAATTATGTTCTACTAGAACTATTCAGTGATTTACGTATGTACTTATATCCAATTGAATTGTATTAAGATAACATGTATTATTGCATATTCAGTATTATGACGCCAAATTGTATAGCTTTGAGTACAAATTGTATAATGTCGGACAAAATGAAGTAGTGAAAATGAAGAAATACTTCGAATGAATATGACGGGCGAATATGGCGTATTTTGTTAGCTTTAGTAACTTATGACAGAACTATCAGTTATTCTTTACATTACTAACAAGTTTAGATATTAAAGAAAATATTTGATAGTAGGCGAACTGTTTATAAAAATTGTATTACTATTACATAAGGTTTATTGAAGTCCACTGCTGGACATAGGACTCAAAAACTTGGTACAGTTAGGTAGGTACAACATTTTATGCTACTTCATTTTCGTTCGACTTAACACGTATGTAGGTATAGATTTTTTTACACTAATACGCTTCGCTGTGACAATATTGTAGTCGCCTAATATTTATACGTAGGTTAAGGTGTGTTTTTTTTTCTGGCATCCCCGAAGTTTTTACTTTATTGTCGAATACAGTCCGCGTCATGAGAAAGTATAATAATTTTGGAAAATTATATGAAACGATTTTTGTAGATGGCAACTTTTTGAATAAGTGTGAAATGGCGTTGACTGTACTTTTAAGACTGATTGTCTTGTAGTTGTATATTTTTACGTTTAATTTCTTAGTCGAGGAGGCTCAAATGTATTTTTTACCCACCTATTTTTTAATACTACTGTATTATTATTTTAAATGTATTTTCATCAGTTGTATGTAATGCATTAGCTATGAGACACTGCGGTGTCATTTAATTATATTTGGTTTTCTACAAGCTGCTGTTTTATTAACTTTGTTACCATTTCAATACTGCTTGTGTAGGTATTTCATGGCATCCGGACATTTCCCAAGTAATTTTAGCGTATTGCAAACACAAAATCCATACTTAAATTATTATAAATTCGGAAGAAACTTTGTCTGTCTGTCTGTATGTTACCTTTTGCCGCCTGAACTACTGAACGGATTTCGACATTTGGCAAGGACATAGATGGCATCCTAGGGAAGTAAATAGACTACTTTTTGTTTAACCCCAAGCGTCACAGCGCCTGGCGCCACTGTCGCAAATTTTAAGACACTACCCACAAAAAAGGTCGGTTGTCATTTTTATAGCACCTACCTCCATAAAGTAATTAATTTTTTATAAGAAAAACTCGTAGTCAAACTGCACAAACTTAGCCCTTACAGCAAAATTATAGCGCCATTTCGTCAAAGCGTCGAAAAGCCACATGTGGCTTCGATACCTACCTAACACCTGAAAAAAATGCATCCTATTATGGGATGAAAGTTTGTAGGTATAGGAAACCCAGCTGTAAGCGACGCGTTCTAAATTTCTTTAATTGTAATTAAACTAAAAAATAAGTAACATCTCTAGTTACTAGGCGGGATACGCTGACATGCTTGTCACACTGCGGGCCCCCCGCCAGTCTGCCACCGATCGTTTATAAATGCGCACGTCTCCGAATACAACATTTTGCGCATGCGGCCATATTGTTATTTAGCTATAGACGCATTAAACAGTTTTAAAAGTTTTACCCGTGTTTTCGTTGTGACAACAATCAGTTTTCTGCAGAACCACCCCTAACATAGTGGTCCTTCGAGCCGGATCTACAATGATCCACACTCCAGGTGTAAAAACACGGCGAGCAAAAATGCTACAGGAACAACGTGTTTCGCAACAGAATAAAGCTGCAGAAAACACTCAATCTGAGCAGCTCGGGCATATTGTGTCGCAACGTTTGTTTCCCGATGTACCGGGGAGCAGCATAAAGTCGGAACCGCTGCCTCAAGTCGCAAAAACGGCGGTAAAATCTGTTGCGTCATCGTGCAAATCTACGCGAGAAAGCAAAAAGAAGCTGTTGCAGCTGGAAGCCGCTAAACAAAAAGCTGCTATTCGGATCGCGCTCATTAATCAAAGCCTGGATGCCCAATTGGCAGCACTCGACGACGAGGAAGAACAGTTGGAATACAGTTCACAACTTGATGAGAAGGAACTTCCTCGCAACGTGGAGGATTGGGTTATCCATCAAAGTAACCACAAGGAACCCCTACAGGAGCAGCAAGCCCCCGGGAAAGGAATAATAACGGGCGAGCTGCATGCACGAGTACCGTCGCTATGCGCCGAGCACGTGGATGGCCGGCCGCGCGCCGCAGCGCCGCCGCCACCGCCACCGCCCGGCGACTCCGTGACTGTGCTTAACAATACGGTTCATATGTTGGCTAGTGCTTTGAAGGATATTTCCACTAACTGTGCAAACAACGTGTCTCAAGCCAGTTTGCTCAGCCGCATGAGCACACCGAGAGATTTACCTGAATTTTCTGGTGATCAGTTGGATTGGCTTCAATTCAAACAATCTTACGACGAGTCGACGGCGTTGTGTAATTTCACACCAAAAGAAAACCTATGGAGGCTTCGAAAGTGCCTACGAGGGCAAGCGAAAGATGCAGTCGCTGCATTGTTCATAAGCGCCACGTCACCTGACAAAGTAATATCGACATTGGAGCTACGGTTTGGAAACCCCGACTGCATAATTTCCAGAATAATTCAAGACATAAAGAAGCTTCAGTCCCTACAACAGGAATATCATAAAGATATCGTCGCGTTTTCTGTGAAAGTGCAAAATGTAGTGGAAGCAGTACGAGCAGTTGGACGCAAGGAGTACCTACACGGTGTCAATATTGTCTCGATGATTCTGTCCAAGCTCCCAGCAGTGCTTATCTCTAAGTGGTCCGACTACAGCTATAAAATGATCATCGAAGGAAGTAAACCAAGGTTGGTGATTTTATCAGATTTTTTGTATGAAGAAGCTGTAAAGATGTCCACCACTGCAAGTATTTTTACTACATTTCGAAGTGATCAGCCTCTGAAAAATAAGTCAAGTACGTGCACACGCACACAGACCGTGCTTGTTCAAGACGAAGAACGTAACGCTAATTGTTTGTTTTGCCGCGCAGCGGTACATAATCTCAGCGACTGCAAACAGTTTAAAAAAGCACTACGTAAAGTACGGTGGCAACATGTTAAAAAGCACGGCCTGTGCTACAAGTGTTTAGTATCGAAACACGACAGAAAGACGTGTTCAGCACCCGTGTGTGACAAGGACGGCTGTAAAGAGGAACATCATCGTCTCCTGCATTTAACGAGTAAGCAACAACGTGAGCGCACCAGCGCTGATAACAACAATGCGTCAGCTACGAGTGCCACGACGTCGGCTGACCTGCAACGAGCCGAGCCTACCGCGTCGTCAGAAACAACAGCTTACATTAACGCGACTGACAATAAAGTGTTGTTAAAAGTGATACCTATTCGAGTGCACGGACCTAACGGAATCGAACACGCGACCGCGCTACTCGATGACGGCTCAAGTGTGTCGCTCATAAGCGCGAGCCTCGCCGAGCGCGTCGGGCTGCGAGGCAAGCGCGAGAAGCTGTCAGTGCGCGGAGCGTGGAATGACGCGATGATATGCGAGTCTACGATTGTGAATATGAACATTGCTGGGTATGATAATAGATTACATAATAATATAAGAATGCGGTGCGTTAAAGAATTAAGTTTGCCTATTCAAAAGTTATCTGTTATAGATTGCAATAAGTATTCACACCTAAAGATTATTAAAGATAAATTGTGTACCTCAGATTTAAAACCTGATATATTAATAGGTCAAGATAATTGTGACTTAATTGTACCTTTGAAAATAAAGTTAGGTAGTGTAAATGAGCCGTCCGCTACACTTACCCCCCTAGGTTGGTGTGTACATGGTAAGGTGCGCATGTCGCGGGGTGGCGCCGCCGCCCGGGCCGCCGCCGGCACTCGGTCCGCCTGCGCTGAGGCCGCCCTGACCATCACGGAGAACGAAGAGGTGAGTGACAGTTCATCGCATGATAGTCTACTTCAAGAAATCCATGATGAGGTTCGACGTTCCTTTGCATTGGATGCCATGGGTGTGTCCGGTAAGCCGCGCCAGAATGTTGACGATTTGCGCGCCATCGATCAGCTTGAGCGATCAGCGGTGCTCGTTGACGGACGCTGGCATGTAAGCTTACCTTGGAAGGAGTCAAGCCGCACTATGCCGGACTCGTACCCTAACGCACGAAGAAGGTTGAAAGGTATTGAAAGAAAGATGGGTAAGGATACAGGGTTTGCTAAACGGTATGAGGAACGCGTTCGTCATTTGTTAGAAAATGATTACGCGCGGGAACTCGTGGTAAATGACGTCACATCGAATAC